>BQMF02000015.1:0-1200000 GCA_027922465.2 Turritopsis dohrnii
AGTTGTTTTTAATATGCGAACGTCAATAAAGCAAAATATTCAATATTTCTTTATAAAGGGTGAAATCCAGAAAAGCAATTCCTCGTAAAATCGGGGGATTCATTCTGAATGCTTGAAAAAATACTCTTGGACAAACAGATAAATCTTTAACCAAAAAATTGTATATCCCTTTCTCATTCACATTTTCTTTTTCCATTTCTATCTATTTCTTCTTTGACGACAGTAACAAGATTGAAAATATGTTTAGTTCAAAACTGTGCAAAACTAGTGACTTTCTTCGTTTTAGGCCTGCCATTCTGAATGTTTTGATATTTTTTACACATGTATGAAAAACAGTTAATGGAAATCAATTAGTACTCCTTAGAAAAAATCTCACGAGCTTTCTCCGCTCGAGCGTAAAATGCAGCTGTATGGAAATTGACCTTTACTCGTACGTCAAAAGATGCTGTTTCTTCTTTCCTACAATAAACCTTTCATATGGCTTTCATATCGAGACGTACATCATCGATGGCATTTGGTGATTTTAGCTGAAATTTTTCGCCTGTAGTTTTAATAGGATGAGGTTCTGTTTTTTCCACGCCCTTGCAAACTCTATCTAGACAGACAGTGAGAAAGTCTCGGATGTTATCGGTTGTCTGCTGGCTATAAAGCCTCTCTTTTTGCAGTCATTGCATGTTGTTGTTGAAGTTTTTCACCACAAGGACAGAACGACAGAAGATTTGTAAGTGATTCCTTGTATCATAGTCCAACTGCATCTTTAAACTTCAGCTATGTTCAGGTGTTTTAACCATGAACTGGCTCCTTTATCACATGCTGTGCTACGTAATTACTCATATCATCTGCCAATTTGTCATTGCTTGTTTTAATTCGGTGTTACTTCTTTTCCTCATCCAGGGCAATGCTTTCTTCTTAATTTCATCTGATGTTTCCCATTGGTATCAGCTTCAATCATACTTTTTTGGATAATCAATTCAACGTGATCTCCCATGAAGCTTTGCATTGTCGACTGGACTCTTTGCAACGTAATTAATACCAAGTCCCCGTCCGATGGATTTAATACTAGCAGATCCCTGTGATTATTTATTGCCTTACACTCACCTCCAAAGAAGTGTTGTAACACCGAGAAATGTAGTAACTCCGACAAATGTAGTAAAATCTTCTACGACACAAATGTAATAAACTCCGTCAAATGTAGTTAACGCCTTGAACGTAATTAGGCCAAACACATGAAGGTCTTCACCAAGTAACTTTGAAGGGCTATCAGGCGGCCATATAATAGAACCCAAGTACGCGCAAGCGCAGTGAAAACATTTAGGTAGAATCACTACAAGTTAAGTTTGTGGTAAAATTCATGTATGTATACTATATCTTCAGCACTGCTAACAAAACATAAAAAGTGTTTGTTTGAAGGTATCCTGAATTCAATTGAAGTCACACATACAAGGGTTTACCTCCTTCCCACAAACTACGAGAGGTTAGAACTGAGAAATTTAATTAAAAGTAACCACAGGCTAATAGTGTGCTTCACTAAAGGCTATACGTGGGATTAAACAGTCCCATTTGTTCTGCTTTAGTTAAACATGCAGTTCAGCTGTCGCAAACCTTTTCTCCCTTGTATGTAAGGACGAGAAAAGAAAAATCCAATTTAAAGAATAGTTCCAGTAAGAAAAGTACCAGTGTAAGAGAAAACTTCTTTGTTTTGAAAGTAAATGTTAAAAAGAACTGACATATGCTTATAGTAAGACCTTGTATTCCAAAAAAATATTACACAACACAATAATGGAAAATAAAACCTGACTTTATAAACTTTTAAAAGTTACCTGGTGAAGACCTTCGAACATTTACATAAGTACGGCTCATTTAGCTTGCATTTCGTACTGTGCATGCGCAATTTTGTGTTCATTGATGGCCACTTGACAGCCTTACAATGCTAGTTGATGAAGGCGTTCATGTGTTTCGCCTAATTATGACCCATTTTGCTTGTATTGACAGTCTCTTACTGCGCATGTGCGAATTCCAGGCTTATTTTAGCGGTCACCTAAATGATTTTAATGTGTTTTGCCCAATTGTGCCTCAATTAGCTCAAAATAGGGTTTTTACTGCGCATGCGCGATTTTGTAATGAATGAACTCATCAATAGAAAGTAGAATTCCTCGAAATCTTTGACCGTACGCATGAGTATGTGAATTAAGATCTGTATCCTTTTGAGTAGGCGTCGTAGGCAGCTTACGGTTGCGTATTTGCAATATGACACAACCTTTTGAGCTCTTTGCTTCAGCTTCCTGCCTTTTGTTTGCAAAATTCCATTTTGGGTTTCATAGACTCCAACATCCACTTATACAGGTGTCCAATTAACGTCCATGGACGAACTGTCGGACGTGATGGCCACGTGGATTTCAAATGGACTTAATATGGATGTAATGTAGGCTTAGACTACAAGGATGTCCATTCATTATCGTGCAAAATCGTCAAAAAGTCACTACGACAAAGCGCACTTACACTGAAAAGCTTCGTATATTTGTGTGCCATTCTATATAGATTTTCAACAAGTTTTGATTTTTGCTAAAAACGTTGAGTTTAACGTTCATCCATTTCGCGAATCAGTTTAAAAGCCAATATTTCGTCAAACTTTGATGTGAGTATCGTTACAAGCTAATTGCAACGATAAAACACATCAAGAATAAATAAGAGTCATTGAATATGCTGCAGAATGCGCTTAAATAACTTGAGAAATGGTAACTGGTAACATACACAGCAGACAAACATTTAGAACTATCAGCAGAAATTACACATCATAGTGGAAGTATTAGGAATGATATGGACCGGCTCAACGGTTGGTTAAGTTGACCGATTTACTCCCATTCATAAGTTACTTTATCGTACTTATTAATGCGATAGAATTTCTTTTTCAAAATTATACACGTAATGGGAAGTGAATTGACCACGGACTGATGATCACGAACAACGATTTTTCTTTTTTTTTTAGCAATGTAAGTAAAAAATGAGGGAAATCGCAAAAATCTCCGCTGCAATTAATAGCTTTCCCTCATTTTAGAGCAATTTTTTTCCAGATTATGCACTAAAGGGGAAGTGAATTGTATCTGCAGACCACAGAATGATGAAATATATGGAAATAATGGTCCCCGAAACATGAAGACATAATATTATACTTTTCAATCTATCTCTATTACATCATTATTATTACTATTCAAAACTTTTTTCTTGATAGTACAGGTAACATTGAGAGAGATTCTTAATTAAAAATGTATATAGATAGGAATACTTTTGAAATTCTCGATAATGGAAATGATGATGACTAAAGGATAAAAGGATGAATTTGATTTTTTCAAGTTTGTATTGAGTCGCTCAAGTTTGTCCCGCAAATTCCGAGATTTTTGGCAAATGCGCAAAAATAAATCCTGCAAATCTGTTTTTTTTTTTTGGTTCAATTTGCATAAAATTTGTCGTGTAATTAATTCTCCTGCAAACAATTTATACGAATAAGGTAACATATTTTGCTTGTCTTTTTAAATAAGGATAAATATTAATATTGATATTTTCATTATCAATATGGAAAGAAGTATCCACAAGGGAAATTTCCATCCCTTGCGACAAACTGCTTCCCTATCTAGGAGTTTCTCTCATCAAGACAGGTTGCTTTAATCCGCCTTCTGGAACTTTTTTTTGAGGGATCATTAACATATTGTGAAAATTTTCATGTGACAGGCCGAAATTATTTGTATAGCTACTTATGGATGCCTCTGCCCTTGCTACCAGAGATATTTTAAGTGTTGGTCTTTTGTTGGTAAATTGGATTCAGGCTCATTTAAAAAAAAGTCATTCAGGCAGCGATGATGCCTAATGACCAACGATGACCAGCAATTTTCTCAATTCGGAATCCGGAATTTTTCCGGATTTCGCCTGAAATTGCCGAAACTCCGCTTGGAATATGCCCGTAGATCGTTTTCATATTTACAATAAACTTCCACTGGAGATAAGGAAATGTGAATCTAGTAATATTTTTAAATCGAAACTTAAAGAGTATTATCTATAAGTTATAATCTTGAGGATCTTGATCGAATCTCTGCTATCTTAGGTCTTAAATCTCTGGAACGTTATTGCTTTTGTGTCTTTTGACCTGATTTTTACTACTTTGGTTGTTTTTGCTGTTTCGTTTTTATGCTTTTAACATTGTAATTCTTAATATTGTAGATATTTCTTAACATTTTTTCAAGGACCCGTGTTAATAACAGAATGTTCATTCATTCATTCATTTCATTTTCATTCATATTTATTTGATATGTGGACCTACAAATAAAAATAAGCTAAAAACATTGATAAAAACATGATACAATATAATATACTATAAAAATAATTATAATTAAGGTTATAATATATAAAAATTTTAAAATTTCGCTGAGTGTCGGTTTGGAATTACGAGTTCGCAGATTTTGAAAAACAGAGCTTTGGACTCGACAAAATTAGAGTTGAGCAGTTTAGATGGAAAAGTGCACAAATACTCTAATTAGAATTAAATTAGGATTAGAATGAGTTAAAAATGTACTAAAAATATGTTAGTATATATAGGCTACTCAGTAGTAGATAAAATCATCAGTTCTCTTTCTCATTGCTCCACTTGCAAACGAAATTGAATTGATTTCCTGACAAAGTTTCGACTTGAATGACTTCATTGAGGTTTGATTAGTTGCCTCATTCGAAAGTTGATTCCAGATTACTGCTGAGCGGTACGCAAACGACTTTCTATAAAACGTTTTGTTGAAGGATGGAAATTTGACTCGATGATGATTTCTCAGTACCCCGCCACTTTTTATTTCTGGTCTCCATCTATTCAAACACTCTGGTAACTCATTTTTGAATAGCTTATAGGTGAGGCATGCAAGCTGTTTTTTGTACATGATTTCGAATGAGTCCCAACCAATACAATTAAGAATTTGAGAATCTGGAGTGTTTTTCTTATCTCTTAGTTTCATCCTTGCGACTTTACAATGTAGGCTATTCGGTCTAGATAATTTGGTGTCACAGCAATTTCCCACAATTTGCAATGCATATGTAGCATTTGGTAAAATTCCTTGTAGGTAGATTGTTTGAAGTGTTTCTGGTGACATATCTTGCATTTGATGTAATTTCTTTATCTTTGCCGCAAAAGATTTGGTTGTCTTTTGTATATGATCGTTCCAGGAGAGTTTGTTATCGATCCTTACTCCTAGACATGTTGCATTAGTAGAAATGTTAATCGGTTTACCGTCAATGGTGATATTTGGAAGTGGACCGATAAAAGATTTTGGTGATAGTATCAAAATGACTGATTTCGATGGGTGAATGGTTAATCCATTTAAGTTACTCCATTTACTTAAGCCATTTGCCATGTTTTGCATTTTTACAAACAACTGATCGATATTGACATGAGAACATTCTGATGTATTGTCGTCAGCAAACAAGTCTGTATTGAAATTTTCAGATATATCAGGACAGTCATTGACGTTTATCAAAAATGCTCTTGGGCCGATCAGAGATCCTTGAGGTACGCCTGTCTCCACTGGTTCTTGTTCTGACATTTGACCATTCACTACTGTTACCTGTCTACGGTGACTGAGATAATTCATTATCCATTCATTCAGATTTCCTTCAATTCCATATTTAGTCAATTTTGTTCTGACAATTTCGTGTCTGACGCTGTCAAATGCTTTACGGAAATCTAGAAAAAGAACACCTACAAAGTGGTTGTTATCTAGGTGCTTGCGCCAGTTCTCAGTCATGTTGAGGAGCGCTAGAACAGTTGAATGATTTTTCCGGAAGCCCCATTGATTTTCATTGAGTAATTTGTTGTTTTCAAGGTGATCATCTATGTTTTTGCAGGTCACACTTTCCATTAATTTGCTTGGAATACTGAGTAATGATATAGGACGATAGTTTTCACATTCTTGTTTTGAGCCTTTCTTGTGTTGACAGGAAACTTTCGATTTCTTCCAGATTGAAGGAATTTCTAGAGATTTAATACTTTTCCTTATTACAGGCTCTAGACTATCAATAATAGGTTCACCAATACAATGTAAATCGTTTGCTTGGACGTTATCAATACCTGAAGCTTTATTTGGACATGTCAGTTTTTTTAACTGTTTGGAAAAGTTTGTTCGATCAAATTTAATGCTTGAACATTTTGGTATGGCATTAAGCACACAATGTGTTGATATAGGTGTGGGTGTTTCATTTGCTTTTCCCATTTCTTTGCCAATAGTCGCAAAGAATTTGTTGAGAGCGATTGCTTTTTCTTTGTTATTGGTTAATATATTCCCGTCTCTATCTTTAATGGGACCAATTTTTGGCTTATCATTTTTATAAATGTTGATTTGGGCGAAGAATTCTTTGACAATGGCTTCAGGATAGAAGCCGAAATATTAGATTTTAAGGAAATTTTGTCATCTTGTTCCTTATCAAAAGTTATGATGCTTCTGGTTATTTTGTTTATTATTATATATTTCCCCATAGGCGAAATATATGTTAAAACCGGCATTTTCCTTCTCCTTCTCCTTCATCTCCGTTCACTTTTATAGCCGCGGTTCAGAATGTAATTTTCACCTAGCCGCCAAAGTAGATAAGAATAGAGGCTAGTCTACAGTCAAGTAGACGCCATGTTTTTTCAGTCAGTGCGGATGGGCTGTAGAAGATTTTTGATTTTCCCACTAGCTTTTAAAATGATTCTAGAGAATTCAACGTTAAGTGATGGAAATAAATCGCTTTAGTTCAGTATTGTCTTAAAAGGTGTAAAAAACAGAAAAATATTGATTTGTTTTTGTTGATGACAAAAATGCTATGATTGATGATGATGATGATTGGATTGGTAATTAAATGCTTGCGTGATTTCAGTGCAAAGGCGAAAATTCATTATCAATACAGGCTGAAGATTTATTTGTATTTTACGTCCTGATATAATGTGAACTGAAAGCACATAATACATGAAGTACAGCTATAAAAAAAAAACTTTTTTATGTGGAGAACAACCAGTTCAACCAGCGTTAATTCAAAAAGTACATTAGTAAAAAAGCAAGTAAAAATGCGATGTCGTATATGCAATAAGAACGTCAGAAAACCAATTACGTATAATAACAGACAAGATTGAGACACAAATAACTTGAAAGAATCGAATCTGGTCAAAAAATGTGCTTCTCTGCTGGGGATAGTCATTTAATCTGACAACAGAAACATAATTTACTACCCAGCGGGCACAAGACGTCTTTGAGACGTCTCATATAAATCGTAAAATGGTCGTTTGCTTTCCAGATCATTTTGCGACGTCGTAGGGACGTCTGAAACGGGACGTCGCAATTGGGATCCTTTTACGGACGTTTTTAGGACGTCTTTATACGGATTGAATAACGACCTTCGAAACAATTATAAACTTAAGATCATTTTGGGACGTCGTAGGGACGTCTGAAACGGGACGTCGCAATTGGGATCCTTTTACGACGTTTTTGGGACGTCTTTATACGGATTGAATAACGATCTTCGAAACAATTATAAACTTTCAAAAGCAATCAGTCTGTAAAGAATGATTTATTGTAAATGTTTTTAAACGTGTTGACAACAAGCAGCGGTGGCATAACGGTTACGAGTTCGGCTGACACACCAGAGGTTCCAGGTTCGGGTCCGCCTGTGGCCTATTACAGTTTTTGAAAGAGTAAATTTCATAATCCTGCGACGTCGTTACGATGTCGTTGGGATGTCATCGAGACGTCTCAGTGGAGATGTAATTGGGACGTCTTTTGAGATTCCCACTTCGCGACTATTTTGCGACGTCTTAGGGACGTCTTGAAAAGACGTCTTTACGACATCTTTACGACGTCTTTGTGCCCGCTGGGTAAGGATTAATTCCATGATCACCTATACTATTTTGATACTGTATATATATGATATTTTAGGAAAACTTGATATATATATAAATACTGTCAATTTTCCTTACACAAACAACAAACGTATACATATAAATCAAAGCACAATCCAACAAACAATCTGTAAATCAAATCAAACCAGAACACGAAACTTCTACTTTCAGCCTTTTAGTGATTTGGTTATGGATGTGTAGTCTATTTTCAGTACCGAAATCTATTGTTTTTTTTCATTTGGGATTTACAATTGTCATTTTTATCAAAAATAATAAATAATGGGTGTGCACATATTTTTTTGAACAGAGAATATTCTGAATACTTGAATTCAATTCTATAAATTGTCACTTTAAGCCTATCTCTTTCGAAAATAACTCTTCTGTCCAAATTTGAAGTGCTAATTTGAAGTGCCTTTAATTGCTTTTGGTAGTTATTTGTTTATTCATTTATTTAAAATTTAATAACATAAAAATACATGACTTTAAGTTTCATGCATATCGCAATCATCAGATTTATAAAATTTTATACATCTATATTTTATATATACAACATACAGCATTTATATGAGCATTTACTTTGACTCTACTAACTGGTATTGAGTTCTTTGCCAATATCTTTCTTATGGTTATAGTTATTTGCTTTATGTCTACCTCAAAGTATTTTTAATATATACTTTAGTATTAAAATTAGGTTTGACAATTTTCTTTCCTTCTTTTTAAATCTGTATACAAATTTGATTGTATAATGTTGTAAGATAGTTTTATCTGGGTTACAAAAAGCAAGTGCAAGTGTCTTCTGTTGAATTACATTGTTTTTGTCGTGATTTTATGGTATAAAGGATGTCAAGCTTCTGCAACAATAAAGATCATATGTTTTTGACTTTAGGACACCCGTGGTGGAGTAAAGTATTTAAAATACCCGTGTTTTCTCCTCCTACTACTACTACTACTCCTCCAAGTTATGAACGTTTTCGTGCAGCGTTTACATGACATCATTCCGAATTCGCAAATTTGGTCAAATTAGGACTTCCAGTTGACCAATTTTCATGAAAATTTGCGCAGAGCACAATTGAAAGGTGTTTGAATTCGAATTTGACAATGATATTTCCAGGTTTGACTAAAATTGGCCAATTGAGGCCAAATTTGGACCAAATTTCGAAAGTTCTTCAATTTTCATGAAATTTTGCACGGATCACAATTGAAAGGTGCTGATTTTCAAATTTGACAATAATATTGCCAGGTTTGATTAAAACTGGCCAATTTAGGCCAAATTTGGACCAAATTTTCGAAAGTTCTTCAATTTTCATGAAATTTTGCACGGATCACAATTGAAAGATGCTGATTTCGAATTTGACAATGATTTTGTCAGGTTTGAATAAAATTGGGCAATTTAGGCCAAATTTGGACCAAATTTCGAAAATTCTTCAATTTTCACAAAAATTTGTACGGATCACATTTGAAAGGTGCTGATTTCGAATTTGACAATGATTTTGTCAGGTTTGACTAAAATTGGGCAATTTAGGCCAAATTTGGACCAAATTTCGAAAGTTCTTCAATTTTCATGAAAATTTGCACAGAGCACAATTGAAAGGTGTTGAATTCAAATTTGACAATGATATTGCCAGGTTTGAGTAAAACTGGCCAATTTAGGCCAAATTTGGACCAAATTTCGAAAATTCTTCAATTTTCACGAAAATTTGTACGGATCACATTTGAAAGGTGCTGATTTCGAATTTGACAATGATTTTGCCAGGTTTGACTAAAATTGGCCAATTTAGGTCAAATTTGGACCAAATTTCGTAAGTTCTTCAATTTTCATGAAATTTTGCACGGATAACAATTGAAAGGTGCTGATTTCAAATTTGACAATGATTGTGTCAGGTTTGACTAAAATTGGCCATTTTAGGCCAAATTTGGACCAAATTTCGAAAGTTCTTCAATTTTCATGAAATTTTGCACTAATACAAATGAAAGGTGCTGATTTCAAATTTGACAATGATTTTTTCAGTTTGACTAAAATTGGGCAATTTAGGCCAAATTTTGACCAAATTTCGAAAATTCTTCAATTTCACAAAAATTTGCATGGATCACATTAGAGATAATAAAATGCCGATTGCAGCGCAATCGCTGCGCAAGTGGTTCCGACTCCCTCCGCAGCGACTCGCGAAAAAAAAAATCGGTAAAAGTGACAAAGTGCCCAGGTCATCAATCAAAACCACCCCACCCCTTCTGCGCATGCGTCGAAAATGAATGCTGACGTCAGCAGTTCTGATAACTCGTCGGTCACGGTTGAATTGCTCCCTAAAATCGAAGGTCCTCCTCGAAATCACTCAAGCGTGAAATCGAAGATCCTCCTCGAAACTCGTTAAAACCGAAGGTGAGTCAGGGAATTCCCTAAAGTGGCACGTCGGGGCTGGCCCTCCTCGTAAGTAGGGAAATCCCCACTCATAAAAAATTCATCAAATGAGTCAGGGAATTCCCTGACTCATGCGTTAGTTCTGTCCACTCGTAAAAAAATTCCAAGTTGAAAAAGTCTATATAATAAAGGATGTTGAGTTATTTCAGAAACGCAGTATCTAAATTATACAACGCTGTTTCAGCGCCTGTAACGACAACTCGTGATGCACTCGCAGATCGATTGCAGAAGATTCGCGAGTCTATTACTTCTTTATATAACAAGACTAAGGAGAGACTAGGGTATGGACAGTCACCACTGATTTCAGCTGTTGAACGCCAAGCCATGACAGAAGAGGAGGCGAGTGATGATTTTACAGAAGAGGAGGCGAGTGATGATTTTACAGAAGAGGAGACGAGCATGCCGATGAGTGATGATTTTATACCTATGAATCATAAGCATGCACAGCTACTACGTATAAACTTTCGTTTAGGTGGTATTCCGAGAGCAAGGAATATGGTGCGACGGCGGGTGTGGAGTCAATGAGAGTAGCAGCAGAGAAAGGACTCTGTCGAAGTTGGTTAGGTTATGGCGCTATACATGAAGACTTATCATCACAAGCGTCGATTCGGAAAAGATCTCTATTACGAGTTGGTACTATGATGAGGAAGATAAGAAATTTCTAACTGGCTATTTTCAATAAGTTTGTATACTTATTGAAGAACAACCTTGTAACTCCTTGGGAACCTACATCGTATGTAAAGATATGCGTGTTCTGAAGCATCCAATTCTTGCAAGATGTCACTCCAGTCGTTTTTGATGACATTGGTTTCATCATCGATAAGCTTAACATCACTCTTCTCTTTAGGATACCAAACGAATAGCATCTTTGCTTGCCGTCTGATAGTTTTTGGAAGAGCTGTGTAGACTTGGGTGAGAAGCCATAGACTATGTTTTTGATGACGTCCTGTGGTACTTAGATTGAGAAGTGGAGTCCTCTTCTTATCGAGTTTCTCATCAGCTATGGAATCATCGATGATGAATAAGGTTTCCTGCCCTGCCAATTGCTTGGTGAATATCTCAATCCAATATAGTAAGTCCTGTTGTGGTGTAGGTTCGATCAGGAAAACATCATCATCTTCCCAGAGAATCGTACAGTCTTTATAGGTTGTATTCCATCGGAGGGAAGGACAGAGAATGACGATGTAGTCAAAGTGGTGCTTGAAGTGGTTCTGTAGTAAGCGTAGAGCCAGTTCCGTCTTGCCACAGCCTGTCGGTCCTGAAAAAATGGTGGTACAAGGATCTTTAATAAGGTTCATTTATTTTAGTAGCCGACACTGTGGAAGCGCTCATTCATGAAGTTAACCTGTCCATCTTGTAGCACAAAGAGGTAACATTGGATGGCTCCCGCACCATCAGCTTTTTTGGTGATCTGCAGTGTGACACCATCTGAAGTGTTTTTGAGGCGCCTCCCCGCACCATGTAGAGTATTGTCAGCAACACTTCGAAAGTCGATAAAAAGACAGTAATTAGAATCAAAGAATTTAGAAGGACTAATGGCCGGCAGCAGTTCATTGGAAGTGAAATACTTCCGTGCCGGGGCATACATTTCTTCTGGAAGTAAGCCCTGTGTATAGAGTTGATTAGGCTCTCCTTCGATGGTAATGTCTACCTTGCTGATTTTCGGGTTGTAGTAATGGGTGTTATCCATAGCGTATGCTTTTCGTTTGTCTGGATCAAGAAAGAATAGAACAAGAGCCTTTAAACTCTCGCTGGGCACGTTTACCTGTATATTCCAGGCGGTATCTTTCTTGTCCAAAGGGATTATTCTATGTCGTAAAACACGCGTGTAGGGTAGTCGTCTATTGGCAAGTTCATTGTAGACCTTTAGTTTGAAGTCAGAATCTTCTACCTTGTCGAATTCTAGAGCAATGTTGGAGATAGTGTAGGTGCCGTCAGGATCTTTCTTCGAAGCACCTGATCCTGATCCTGCATCTTTGATGACCTTTCCATACTCTGCGAATTTAATTTTGAAGCTTAAACGATCGCGAAGCTGTACATAGGGGAGATGCTTGACGAGTTCAAAAAATTCCCATAGAGGAATGGCAAAACGGTTACCATAGACAGCTGCCAGGGCGGAATTACTCGTTGAAGTACTCGTTGCACCCGGTGTGACTCTGAGCTTGTTCACATTACCCTCCGGATCTATTCCCTGTTGGATACGTTCCACTTGCATTTCCTCAGGTAGCCATCTGTCCTTGTAAATTTCCATCACATCCGCATTTTGAATGTCTTGGATGATGTTTCCTTCGTAACTGATAGTCAACTGTTCGATCAAAGCCTTTCCCAAGTTGTTGACGATGTAGCGTCCTGTATCGGTGGAGTTGAGTTTGATATCAAACGTAAGCTTGAGCGATTCTGGTAGAATGACATCATTAGCACCTAGATTCGGCAGCCTCACATCTAGATATAGAGTCTGGTCAATGGTACTTGGTGTATTCGAGATCTTGACATGCTGACGCGGTGCGTTGAAGGCAAAGCGAGTCATATATTCCTTATGAGGGTTTGCAATACCATACATGTTTATTATAAGAGAAATGGATCCACTTGATTATAAAACACCTTACGGTAAATTTGAAGATGTAGAAGATACATCGTTTACATCTGACACTACACCGCTTATATCTGACACAGGCGATTCTTCTGAAATACCAAGCACATCAATTCAGCAGGGAATAGAAATTAAAAGACAGACAATAGAAGAGTTATACAAGTATCTCGGTATAGAAGGAGATCCTAATTTAGCTTTGGATCGGTTTCGAGTAACTTCAACGAAAACACCAGGTGTTGTAAAAGTTGAATTTTATAAAAATGATGAATGGCACCAATTAACGAAAAAAAGGGGAGGATTTTATAAAGAAGAAAGTATTTTGAAAACCCTAGGTGGTGAGGCTGCTATAAAAACCCAGTTAGGTGTTGATAGTACACCAGACTGGATGCATAAGGGAAGACGTAAACTGGCGAAACAACTAGAAAATATTGAAATGGATAGCTTGGATGACAGTCAAGTCCTCGACAAAATCTCAAATGCGAGGGAGGTATTGGGTGAAATGCTGGAGCAAGGCACCCAAAAAACGTTAGAGATGGGGGAGTTCTTACGCGAGCAAGGGATTGAATTTAATTTGCGTGAACTTAGAGGCTTAGACGATGCACTAAAACGAATACGTGGGGAGTTGGAGAACAACTTAGCAAAATTAGGCGAACTCGATAATCAAATAGCAAAAGAAGAACGTAAACTAGGTGAAACAAGCAATCCTGAAATACAAGAAGAGATTAAGCGACGACTTTCCAATTTGAAAGCGGAGCGTGCAGATCGACTAGAGGTGCTCAGTGGTAACCGCAAGGAGTTGTCTAGCCAGTGGTCGCGCATCAAAGAGACGGTATTCAAATTCCTCGACAAGGATAGAACACTAGGGGAGAAACTTCGCATCCTCTTTCGAGAGCAAGGCATCACAATCGTTTCAATCTTAACAGCGTTTTCGCTGGTAATATCAACGATAGCAACCTCTCTCACAGGTGGTGGTGGTGCTCCTCCAGGAAGTCCTCCTGCTGCTTCTGGACGAGCTGGTGTGCAGCAATGGGTGAAGAAGCAGCTCGAAGCACTAGGACGCCTTCTCGGAAAACTTGCAAGCAAACTTGGAGCTGCATTGCCGGGGATCATTGGAAGTGTTGTAAGCTGGCTCTTAAACTTTCTGAAGAAAGGTGTCATAGCTCTAGCAAGCAATGCATGGCTAGTCGTAGTTTTGGGGGTTGATCTGATAGGCAACTGGCTATGGTTTGAAATACAAAAGAATCGCAATTAAGCCGACACCTACCCACATGAGAGCTTGCTTTTCTTCTTCATGCTGCTTAGCCGCGGAAGACGTTGGAACTTGCTTAACGGAAGACGTTTGAGCTCGCTTAATGGAAGATGTTGGAGGATCGGAGGAAGCCATTCTGCGACCCTGAAATGCTCCCAAAGAGTGTTGTTTAGGTGGTGGTGGTAGTTTACCGATGTGAGTCGCAACGGTAAGCTTTGTCGAAAAATCAGAGATGTTGTCGAGATTCCCAAGCTTTAAATCGCTGGGTATTAGGTATGTACCGAGGGCAACGCCAAAATCAGGTTCCGATCTAGCGTAACTTAAGGCTTTCTGGAACTTACCAATCTCTTCCGCTAAAGAGGTGTCTTTCCGGATCGCTTGCTCTACTGCGGTCATGAAGATCTTTTGCGCATCTAAGGCACGTCCAGTGTCACCCGCTATAACGGAACGTGCACTCGCCTGACTTTCTAAAAGCATTCGTGCGTACATCCGCGTACTCTGCGACAAGCGTTGTATACCAGCTCTACTTAACCCAGCATTAACATCATTTTGGACGTAGAATTCCCAACTCTTGCCAATTCTCCGCATGCGAGCAGGGTATCGCCAGAAGAACTTGTCAGCTGGTATGTCAAACTCTGCAGAGAGCGTCTTGAACGCACTTGAATTGTATTTGTTATCTCGCGGGTTGAAGCTTAGTTCACTTGGTAGAGGAATTTCAAGTTGCTTCAAGATCAGACGTATCTGAAAATAGACGTGAAAGCGGTAGATGCTCGCAATCATAGGGTTCTTATGGTGTAGATGCTGCGTTGATATGCCGCAACCAGTCGTAGCTAACCAGGTAGCAAAAGATAACTGTCCTGGGTACATGTCGATATCGAGCCATCTATCATTTTCCATGGGTACAAACGGAAATGAGAAAATATCGCGAAACTTAGCGATGAAAAAGCTCCCTTGTTGATCCACAACGATCCTTTGCTCCCACAGTTCCTTAGCAGCTAAGAGTGTACTGGGTTGCCCGAATTTTGGTATATACCGCACCTTGTCGTAGTTCATTTCTCTTATAATAAATGTATGTAAATGTCACCCATCTTGGAGAAACCAAGTTACCAACAGAGTTAAAAGAAGGCACGGAGATTGCGATAAAAGAAGCAGTGTTATACGTGGGGTGGCTCAACCTAGTTCAACACGCTAGATTTACCATTGATCAAGTATCAAAAAAAGACCCCGTCGATTCAAGGTTCCCCCTGCATATAGACTTTCCACCTGGATTATATACGTCAAAGAGTATTCGTTCAAGAATAAATGCAAGATCACTTGGATGCGCAAATCTCGATCCAAGAGAGGATGGTAAGCTTCACTTATCAGTACAAAAAGGGTATTACGTCTCAATAAGTGAAAACTTAGGGGAACTTTTAGGATTAGATAAGAAGTATACTCAAGGTGAATATAGATCGGTGCCAAACTTCTGTACGTTCAAGTCTATACGGCTGTACTGTGAGGAATTCGAAAACAGCTATATTCTGTTAAACGGTGCAATTACGAAAATCGTACACATTTTTAGACTTCAGAAGCCAGAATACGAGTATGGCGACATCATGTCGTATCACTATGAACGTCCTATGTTCACCAACAAATTGAGGTCCTCAACGCGAACGTTGAATTTTTACGTCACCGACGATCAAGGCAGGAAAGTTGATTTACAAGCTATCAATATGCTCGTCGTCTTCAAATAAACAGATGGCAATGTACGACGTGACTACGGAGAAGCTATATCCTGTTTTACCAGACCCAGAGAATGGATACGCAAAAAACTATAGAATTCAAGCGGTGAAGGAGACGGAAGCATACCTATCTCGGGAATTAGAAAGTCGAACATTTTTAGAGCGCAAATTTTCACACTACTCAGCAGTTGCGAAATATGCATGTTACTTTCTGATCGCGGTGAATGTTGTACTCTCTGGTGGTGAGATTGCATGCTTGGTATCAGAAATGGATACTTCGATGAGCATCGGGCTGTGTGTGACAGCTCTCGTGGTGGGTCTAATAATGAGCGGTATTCAAAAATGTGCCTCTATTTTCGATGTAAAAAGACAGAAAAACCATGATATCGCATTCGCTGCGCAGACCGTTCTAGACAGTCTGCGTGTGCTAATATCAAAAGTCTACGAAGACGGTACCATCGATCATCCTGAGTTTACTCGAATTATGGAGGAGAAACAGCTTTACGAACATCAGAAGCAAGAGCTGCGAAAACGATCAAGGAAGGTGATCAAACAGCTTTACGAACATCAGAAGCAAGAGCTTTTGGAACGTGGAAGGAAAGAAGGTCGCGAAGAAATCGCAAAAAAGCTCGTGAGCAGTTCAGATACCCCGAGTGCACCTGCTATGTGATGTATGAGGCACCCCCTCCTTATGTTTTATAGCTTGGTAAAGCTACAAAACGACATTTGTATTATCCATCCCTCCACTTGCTATGGCAGTTGTTACACTCATTGAACACTGACGTTCCCTCGTCACATGACCTGACTTGTTTTGGTATTGAAAGAATGTTCCTGCTCCCACAGCGATGGCAAGTATACAATGTTTGTTCTGGAGCAGTCGCTCTAGGCTTTGACATTTCGTTGAATATTTTAAGGAGTCTATCCTTGGCAGAGTCAAATATTGGATTTGAAAAGTCTTCCATTTATTTACTCGACCTCCCAAGGGGGTCCAACCGTTGGACACCCTTTTCAAGTTCTGCTCTAGTGAGTTGTTCACACTTCATAGTAGCTACAAAACGTTACATGTCGATATCGAACATACCCTCGAACAATTCCCGCGTATCAACATCGGGCAGAGTAAAGTGGTTTTGGTGCCATGCATTTGAAAAGAGATAAAATGAATATTATAGATCCGCTCAAGCAAGTTCTCGCTATAGATTTTACTAAGAAGAGAAATGATTCAGTTACATCCAGATTTAACAGGCTGCTGGGTTCAAAGATAATCATGTTGACAACTCTCATAACGGCATGGTGTTGGTACAAAGATGGCATGAATTGCAATATGTTAGGTTGGGATGTAGGGAACAAATTCATACAAAATGCTTGCTGGATGAAGGGTCTATATATATATGAGGAGCTCACAAAATATGAACTATCTCACGAGTACGGAATTCCTGATACTCTCGATATGACTGGAATTCTCCAGCAGCGAGATGGCAGTCATGTGCTATGTAAGTCGCGAGGATCATGTGTGCCCATGAAAAAGACTATTATCACATCTTACCAATGGATTCCATTCTTCATTCTAGCATGTTCAATGGCATTACAGTTGCCATATATGCTGTTCAAGTGGAACTTTGAGCGATTGGAAAAATTTAAGAGCTGTGTAGAATCTTCCTCTGCAGCAGCGATTTATAATGTGTACTTTTGTGATACTGTGACTTGTACGAAGAATGTGTACATTTTTTGCCAATTTATAGTGGAAATTTTGTACATCATCATGAACCTGTCGATTCTCCAGGCATGCAGACAACTCATAGGAGTGCCAGATATAACGAAGAAAGGTAATAATGTACTCTTTCCTACTATGGGTATGTGCACGATTGAGGCAAATAAGGGTAGTCTCACGGTTATATACACCAATACACTAACTTTATCATGTGAGATATCTTCACATGTCATATATGGCTACTGCTTCATTATAGTGTGGTTGGTTGCAGTGTTAGGAACTATAGTTTCTTGCATTGGTGTACTAATAACACTAGGGCGAATGTACCAAAACTACCATCGTTCCAATAGGAAAGGCTTCACTATGTATCAATTGGAACTTTATGAGGCTGTTCGAGAAAAAGATATCCAAAAATTTTATGAAATCAACCAGATGATGACAAATTTCCCTGATGAACAACTTCCAACTTGCACACGTATGGACGTCAAGTGGGAGACATTTACTTGAAGTAATGCCTGGTACAGTCAACCTCATAGCCTACGATCTCTCCGGTTTCAACATCAGTCTCCTCACCTGCTGGAGATGTATAAATTTGTCTTTTGACAAACGCTTTTTTCGAGAGATTACAAAAAAGTCTATTCAGTGCACATTCGTGACACTCGGGGAACTCTGTCTGCACTCCTATAGAGCGCTGGTTCCGCTTGTACCTTATTTCACCACTCAAGAGTTCATTAAGTTCATTTTGTTCATCGTAGAATAGCCTCGAAGACCTTCTTCTTTCGCTTTCAGCCTTAGTTGTTTCAGTGTTGCCATTTTCTTCAAAGTTACAACATTAACTTTGAAGTCTCTACTCATCGTCATCACTGAGAAGGCTCTCACGCATATCTGTTTCATGGTACTTGCACTCTTTCAAATGGACTTGGAGGTAGTGGTTGTGATGGGTCTGTGTGTACACGCTTCCGATCTTCAACACACCAGTGGCCTTGCAGGATTGGTTAAATGGTGGTGAATCATCATTAAACTTTGTTTTGATGTCACCATCCCAGGAGATGAGCTTTGGGTTGATCCAGCCTGCAGTACTTATCACAGTACCTGTCAAGGTCTTGAAGAGAAGCTCTTGCACACGATCAGCAATCGCGTTGTAGGC
This sequence comes from Turritopsis dohrnii, assembly GCA_027922465.2. NCBI lineage: Eukaryota > Metazoa > Cnidaria > Hydrozoa > Anthoathecata > Oceaniidae > Turritopsis > Turritopsis dohrnii. Next base: position 18,732 of record BQMF02000015.1, read on the forward strand.
ATCACACCAAGCTTTATCATCCGACACGTTGAATCCCATCTTCCAGGCAGATGTCTCGTTATACCTCGATACCCCTGAAGAGTGGCAATTCTTTGGGGTCTTGATCAAGAGAGGAACAATTTTACTCGCTTCCTTCTCATACCCGATGTAGTACCTCAGGTCGTTCTTGTTTGCTACGATAGGTTCTGCTATAGTGATCTTTGACATGTCGATAGTGTAAATGTCGGTAAGTTCTGCACTAGAGTTAAAGTCATTCCGTGAAACTTCGATTTGTCCAAAACGCAACATCTTTATTATATGCAACAAAAACTCCAACTTTGAAATATTTATGAGACTACCACTTTTTTACGTATTCTGGAGGTACTTCCGTATCCTCAGGAATAAGCATAAGTTCTTCACGTACAAAAGATCTCTCCGGCCCATCTTCTAGGTAGTACAAAACACGCTGACCTTGGTATTGCAATATCTTATCGACCCGATACGTTTCCCGACTCCAGTTGTTGTCTGTTGCGCGTCGTTTTATGCCGTCATGTTCCTCACCCGGCGCTAGCAAATAGCGGTATAATCCCGCTTCAGGTAAAGTTTCTTCCTTCGGGTAAAACCCAACTTTTAACGGAACTTCCTCCAGTTTAATCGCCTTTGAGGGTTTCATCCCGGTTCTGGCAAGAACATTGTTGTTCAGTTGACTCACACTTTTCTGGTAGTGTTTTACCCAAGTGGTACTGTTTTTCTCTGGATCTTCCAACTCCTGCGCATCTTGTATAGGGAAAAGTTTCTCCGCGAGGAGTTTGTTGAAGTTTTCCACAAAGGCCTGCTTTCTGTGGTTATGCTTTGTTGTAGTTCTCACCACCTCGACATCGTGCTTCTGGAAGACCTTGGCTGTTTCCGACTTGAACTCTGATCCGTTATCTACATAGAGCTTCTCAGGCCACTTTAGTGGACCCTTTTTGTAAATGTCAGCAAACATCTCTGCAACGTCGCTCGCCTTCTTCGTTCTCAGAGGTCTACTCGCTTTATACCCTGAAGCAATATCGATCACATTCAAAGCGTACTTGTACGTATTCTGATAGACTTTGTCATGAGGAAGATACAAAAGATCGGCCTGGTGGATCTTGTTCACCTTGGTCACGTAAAAGTGAGGATAGTCGATGTGCTTAGGCCTTGGTAGATGTATCTGATATAAAGCTTGATGAGTTAGCCACTTCAACACTTGTTTCCTAGTAACTCCAGCAGCCTTCTGAAGCTCTTTAATGGCTTTCTTCCCTTTCCACAGATTCTCTGGTTTGTAGTAGATGTCACGCAACGTTTCAGTCATTTATTACATACGGTAGAGCAGAAATCCAACAATACCTAGAGTTCCAGCGATCGCTACCAATTCACCAGTCTTTTGAGCTTCAGAAGGGTTATAAAAATCCGTTAATTCAGGCCTAGGGGGTAAAGGTGAGAGACGCTGTTGTGTTGCCTCGTAGTACTCGTGCATACCTCGATCAAGATCAGAGATGTACGCAGAGGCGTTATTTTCTTGTCGAAGTCTGTTGTTGATAAAGTCAAGGCGTGTCGCGCGCTCTCGATCCCATTCCATTTGTGCTTGTCTCGTTTTTTCGGCTGCCATAGCACGTTCTTCTCGATCTGCTGCTGCTTCCTCATCACCAGAGAGAGCCCTCTCTGCGTAGTTGCCAAACGTGAATAGTGCTGCACTTACTGCCCCTCCTATTAAGATGCTAACCATTTATCTAAACCGAAATTTTATCCTTGTACCACCCTTGCTTGAGTGCGTAATCATCTGACAAAATTGCCATCTCAAGGTATAGTCCAAGCTTTCCCACATCAGCTAAATCTAGCTTTGCGGATGGAGCTCCTACACTGAAGAATTTTTTTCCAGCGTACGCGTACAAGCTGGTGTAGCCTAGTAAACGTGCCGCCTGCCACATGCTATCCATGAATTCTTTCTCCATTTATATTAAGCAAAAATGATCTTGTTTTTGTGCTTGCACCTTTGAGCCAGTGTCAGCGGAAGGCTTAGTAGAAGAGCTTTTGCGCGTTGCTCGTGTGTAGAAGTAGCAGACTAACAACCCCACAGCTAAAACAGCTATGGCACCACCAGCTCCTCCAATCATATACGTCTTAGTAGGTACTTGTGTAGGTACTTGCGTAGGTACTTGATTAGGTACTTGATTAGGTACTTGTGTAGGTACTTGCGTAGGTACTTCTAAGTTCTTTTTATTCTTTCGGTTCCACTCTGCTAGCTTCTTCCCGCTCGCGACTCTCCCAGGGTCCTTCAATTTTACTATCTTCTTCTCGTCTTCGCTCATTTATTTGACGCTCTTCAGCGATTTTTGCGTACTTAATCCAATCAAGATTGCTAAAAATGATCGCAAACAGCGCCAAAGGACCGAGAAAAGTTTTACAATTTGAGTAGATAGTAGACCCTATCACATCCATAGGTGAAACGCCAGGCATAGATGCCGCCATATAACTCGTGATGGAATTAGTGATGAGTGGATTTCCGTTGATCTCCTTCATCATCTTTGAAACATCTCTCACACCTACCAAATTAGATATCAGAGCGTTGAAATCAGGCGTTTCTTGCTGGAACTGCTCCTGCAGAGCCGCCAGGCGATCATTCCCCTCCGTGTATGTTTTGTATAGCTTTTCGATGGTCTTGTCTTGCAACTTATTCACTCTTTCAACTGTCCAAGGTTTTTTACCGCCAAGATGTTGACCACTTTGTACAGCACGTATAAGTTCTGCTCTTTTCTGCGCTTCTGCTGGAGTACCAACTACGTCAATAGATCCATCGATATTCATTACTAGATTTATTATATGACGACACTTCCAGAAAACAAACATCCAAAGTCCTGTCGGAACGCAGAAACAGATGAGTAGTATTACTTCGTACATTTTCTTTCATGTGGCGGTGATGAGCTACATGAAACGAATATTATATTATTATTGAAAACAAAACTCCCTTAGGAGAACCCCCTAGGGTTTTTGTTGTTGATGATGATGTTGTTGTTGCGATACCCTAGAGGGTTTTTAATTCATTGTCTTCGATCTAACCGGCACTCCACCCTGGCTTCTCGAATCCACCAGCTCTGAGCTCTACCCCTAGATCTTAGACTATTTGTGTGTGACTACTTACGAGCTCCGACTACTACGCACGTAATGGCCGTTCATGTTCTGCTCGAGTATATTACATTTAGTCACAGTTTTTCCCGACAACTTTTGACACATTTTGTGGTGAATACCGGGAGCGGACGGCACCATCCAGTTCCAATCTAGCCGCTCCACTAGACCTTCCCTTTCCGGCAGACTCTGTCGCCTGTTCACCACAATTTCAAATTATTCCGCTCTTAAGTTTTATACCATTCATTTACACTTCAATGTCTGCTTGTGGTGTCTCTCGGAAAAATTCGATAATTTTAGAAAACTCTATTTTAGAGAACCCTTAGGTTTTTGTACCGACAGCCACATGTGATAGTAGTTTAGCTTCATCCTAACACCTTCAAGCCCTGACGTTTATATCCCGACAGCCACATGTGATAGTAGTTTAGGTTCATGCTAACACCTTCAAGCCCTGACGTTTATGTTGAATTTCGATCGATTTGACGGTAACCTGAATGTCTCTGTGGACCAGTGAAACCTGACAGTGATTAATCACCCAGACCGAAGTCTACCCAAACCGCGATATATCCAACGCAACTGCGGGGAAGTGCGCACTCATGCAAGTTTTTCAACCAGGACATGAGAGACCGAGTGGGGATCGAACTAGCGATCTCAAGATTACAAGTTTTACGTTGTAACCACCACACTACACATCACATTAATAAAACATGATTTCAGCTTATTTATGATAGCTTAAAATCACTCAAGCGTACAATTTCACCTCATTTGCGTCATGAGATCATGAGAAAAAACTTCTCATGAATTACTCACTATTCAGCATGAATCTTATGAATTTATGAATCCTCGAGCACGCGTTGTGATCAAATCTGTCTGTATGATGCGTTTATCATCGTCTCTGTTCAAAGCAATCTTGTTCACTTTTTGTGTATACATTTGATGTTTCTTATTTTGAAGCACTACCATTTCTCTATATAGATTTCCTCCATCTTCTAGACACTTCTTATAATCTTCGAATGTAATGGATTTTTTAACCACACACTTTTTCATGCCTTTGCATCGCTTGTCTTCCTTCTCTAGCGTCTTGTATGCATAGAGTTTAGCTCGTAAAGCCACAAACTCCGTCATGATCCTACCACCAAGTTCGTCCTTCATCAGACCAATAACCTTCTCATTCTTTAATGTGTATAATCTGTCTTTCTCTGAATAATTACTCGTGTCAAATCTCTTTTCTACATCTTCAGCTATATCTCGATAGAAATCTTCCGTCTTGATGTGGTACACGAAGCTGTCAGTGTCCATATAGCAGAGTTGCAGCTTACTGCCATATTTCGGCTGCATGTAGTCATAGTGGAATTCATACATTAACATCTTACTCATATCAAGTATAGCCTGACCTATGTATACAGGCTTCATCATCTTGATACTTGTCTTACCCATCTCCACACCCATCAAGTTTGCGCTAAAGCGAACTCCACTTTTAAAGTTAGGTTTCATGACGTACCCCTTATACTTCTTTTCGCTCGTAACTAACTTCATATTGCGATGGTTCCGTATATTCTCCATCGTCTTACCAAACACGCTATTGTTCATAAGCTTGAAAAAGTCTTTTTCGAAGTCGTTCTTTGATTCTTTTCTCAGTCTTGTGTTTAAGTTTATGTAAGGCTTGAGCCAGGCAACCTGATGATACCTGATGACTCGGTGGACTTTCTTCAGAACTAAGCCATGAGTCAACGCTTGATGTAGCGCTCTTATATCTATGACATACTCATGCTTGTTGTGGAGATTTGGTACGAGTTTTTCCACCTTTGCAAGCGTCATTCTCTCAGGTAGAAATGGTAAACTATTATGAGCATCATGTAGCCTCTTTGGATACTCGATATCCACCTCCAGCAGATAGCCATACTCATTCTTCTTAACTAACTTTGCAATACCTTCAGGTGTGAACTTCTCAACATTTTTTACCCATCTAAATCCATGTGTTGGCAAGTCTGATGCCATAGCCCAACCGTAAAGGTTGTTTGCGTCAAGGTACATTACATATGAGGATTCCTCCTTCGGATCATATTGATCATCCATATACTTATTGTTTGCTTTTACATAGCGATGTACAGCTTGTGTTATACCTCCTCGTATACCTCTCTCGAACATTAACAGCATGTCTATGTCTGTGAGCAGTTCTAACTCTATTCGGGTATACTTCAAGGCTGCTTTCCACGCCAAACCGGGTGCTGTGTAGAAATGGAGTGGATCCAATTGGTAGTGATGCAAGCATGTATCCCGAAACGTTTCAAACACATCTGCTAACAGTAGAACGTCCGTTGCCAAGTACACATCGTGGTAATCTCCAAGTGTTGTCACGTCTCCTTTTGGAGACACTCTTCTCCACACCTGTTGTGCATGTTCGTAGTCTGTGTCACTTATACCACACATATTCAGCTTGCTGTAAAAGGCTTCTTTTGGAGGTAGCTCTCTCTCAGCAAACTTTTCCCAACTATCCATATACTCATATGGATATACACCTTTGCGGCGCATCAACTGAAAGATGCTATCTTCCTTGTAAAACCATCGAAGATTTCTGCACTGCTCATCACTAAGATTAGAGGACAATTTATCCAAACTTGATGCCATGAATCTACAGCTGTCAATGAATCTCAGCTCGATCTTCTTGTACACTTGTGCACCGTCAGAGTTGAAAACACCAGCAAGTGGTATTGCTATTTTGACATGGAAGGATATATACTTTTCCCTATTTTCCGCGATGCATCCTATATCTTCCATGTTGTACTTTTCCCCAAGTTCTCTAATGAAGAGGTGTGCATCATAGCCACTTAAGTTGTGAAAGATGATAGGGATATGACGTGGGATCTTGTATCTTAGGTTGCAATTGTTATGTGCAGCACCTCGATATAAACCTGTATAGTGACAGTGATCTCTGACTTTGCGATTTTGAGGATCGGAAAATGGCTGCATACATATGTGACAAGTTTCTGCATCCCAATGATCACGCTTCTGAACATCCGTCAGTTCTATCATCGACTGCTCTGGAAATGTCGCATACAACCGCTTAACTTCATCTTCCAGATGATCCACAAACTTCTTTACACAATCTTCACCTCTGTATACTTTTAGAGGATCTTGCACATCTCCATACGCAAACTTGCTGTACGTACACCATCCTGAAGGTATGTGCTTCGATAGTGTTTTTGTGTTCTTCTCTCTCCCATCTTCCTTCATAGGTATTAAAAGACTCTCGAAATCTGCATAGATAGCAAAAGGTACTCTGAACTGCATCTCTCCATTGTTATAATACAACCATTTTTCCTTCTCTCCAGGCATCTCCACTCTAACTTGTTCATTGCCAGAGCAGTAAACATAGTGCTTGTCTCGTGACTCTACATTGTGAAAACCATTTAGACAGTTGATGCAAAAGTGCTGTGCATGTTGATGATTTGTGTTTTCTTGACCTAACAACCTTGATAGATTCTTGATGGCTGTATAGTGATTCTTCTCTCCATCACATACCATCAACAGATTGACTTGCTTCTTTGCGCTTATGTTACGATTAGATTCTCGTGTGGTGTTGATCCTCCTCTTTGTAGACTTTTCTTCGATATATAGTACGTTCACCCCAATGTTAGGATTATTCTTCTCGAACTTTCCTATCTTGTCTATTGCTACAGGAAATTCTAAACCATCCCAGTTGTACTTATTCTCATACTTTTTTAGGTTAGATATCCGTTCTGAATGACTAGTGATCTCTTCATGATGTAGTGCTGCTATTACAGCCCACTTGAAGCATTCTTCATCATCGTTTTTAGGGTTGATGATTGCCTTTTTCGACGCTATCCAGGATGGTAGTTTGATGTATGAAGATCCTCTCATCAGCTGCAGCTTGTGAAAGTCTACGTCCAGGTGCATGATGTGATCGATGGTGAAGCCGCTTTGTGGTAATGCAGGATGCTCTACTTGGGTTTTGATATATGCAAACATCTCATCCAATATCTCTTTCATGTCACTACCTTGGAACACTCTCATCATCAAGCTGTTAAAGACTTTGTCTATCCTTATATATCCATATTTATCTCCTTTTGTAACATCTTCTCCTTCTAGATCATCATCTTCAAGTTGAATTAAAAGCTTCTCTCGCTTCTTCCACATGATCCATAGAGAGAGTTGTACTTTAGCAGACCCCATGTCCTCAACCTGCTCTTCCATTAACTTCTCCACATTTGCTCTCACTAGTGTGAAGTATCCATCAACATCAGCTTTTGCTATACCAGCTATACGAAAGCTTCGGAAAGTTTTATGTAGTGCATGCTTATGCTTCATAGGTATAAAATCATCACTCATACTTATGTTGTTGGTGTCTTCCATCGGCATGCTCGCCTCCTCTTCTGTCATGGCTTCGCGTTCAACAGCTGAAATCAGTGGTGACTGTCCATACCCTAGTCTCTCCTTAGTCTTGTTATATAAAGAAGTAATAGACTCGCGAATCTTCTGCAATCGATCTGCGAGTGCATCACGAGTCGTCGTTACAGGCGCTGAAACAGCGTTGTATAATTTAGATACTGCGTTTCTGAAATAACTCAACATCCTTTATTATATAAACTTTTTCAACTTGGAAATTTTTTACGAGTGGACAGAACTGAGTCAGGGGATTTCCCTGACTCATTTGATGAATTTTTATGAGTGGGGATTTCCTACTTTCGAGGAGGGGAATTCAACCGTGACCGATGAAACTGCTGACGTCAGCATTCATTTGGGGGTGGTTTTGATTGATGACTTCGATGATGTGCTGACGTCAACACTTTTCGACGATAGTGCTGACGTCAACATTTTTCGACGGTTTTCGACGATAGTGCTGACGTCAACATTTTTCGACGGTTTTCAACGATAGTGCTGACGTCAACATTTTTCGACGGTTTTCAACGATAGTGCTGACGTCAACATTTTTCGACGATAATGCTGACGTCATCATTTTTCGACGATAATGCTGACGTCATCATTTTTCGACGATAATGCTGACGTCATCATTTTTCGACGCATGCGCAGAAGGGGTGGGCACTTTGTCATTTTTCCAATTTTTTTCTGGGACTATGAGAGTTTGACCGTGTGTCCTGCAATCGGCATTTTATTATCTCTCCTCGGTAGTTATTTGGTAGAGACAAGTCACCTTTTTTCGGTAGAACAATTGAGCGTCCTAGATTCCATTCTTCTGGGATATTTTCATTGTTTCATATATCGAGTAAAACGGATTTGAAAACTGTATATGTCTGAGAACAGTCGATAATACATTTAAACACACGAGGAACGATACCTGATTCTTCTGGGTCCTTGTCTTTCAATTTGAGTGTTGCTGTACGAATTTCTTTGTGTGTATGATCCAGACCATTATGGACTTGGCATTGCGGCAATTCGTCAAGGACGTTAGGATCGTATGTGCCTTCTCTATCATATAATGATTGGAAATGGAGATGAAAAACTTCGGCGTTATCTTCAGGAGTACTACATACGGTACAATCTGATTTTTTCATCGGTTTAGTAGACGATGGTTTTACTTTTGTGAGTGATCCTTTAAGATTTTTAATTGAGTCCCAAGCTTGCTTGGTTCCAAAACAGTTTAAATTCAAACATTGCTTTCTCAACCAATCATTTTTTGCGTCAATGATTTCCTTTTTGAGCTTTTTATGAACAGCTCGTAGTTTTGTACAGTTCGAACGGGTTCGTCTTTGTAAAACCTTCTGCATATAAACATTTCGCGTATTTATCAGTGGGAGTAAGATGTCCTGTTTGTCACTAAACCAGTCTGGCTGTGTTCTGATTTTTCTCGGTAAAACTGTCTCTGAAGCACACTTTAAAGCATTTGCAAGGTTTGAGTAATTTGGATTGTCATTTTGAGAAGTGAGGCGCACAACATCTGCATGAAAACGATCCTGGACATCAGATTGTGGTAGTAATGAATAATCGAGATTTAAAAGTTTTTTACGGTTGTCAATGTTGCGTTTCAACCGTTTCATTACTCGAATGTTTATGATAATCGCTGAATGATCACTGTCAATAAGCTGCTTCGTTGTTGCTGCATTCAAAATTCGAGGGAACATTTCACCGTATACTAAGTGATCGATTTGGTGTGGAGTTTTGCTTCTGGGATGGATCCAGGTGGCTTAGATCTTCTTTTTAAACCATGTTGTTGCTACTTTCAATTGGTGTATTGCGAGAAAAGAGAAAAAGCGTAGCCCAGATACATTCATGTGACTCAGACCGTATTTGCCTAATGGACCATCTACATTATCAGATTTGCAACCAATGCTAGAATTACAGTCACTACCAACAATCAAAATATCTCCACTGTGTCTTTTATTCATACAAGAAGATAAGTTATCAAAATAGTCGTCCCACTCTTGATCGGAAGCATTGCCAACGGGTGCGTAGGCGGACACAAGAAATACTCCAACTTCTTTGTTATGAATGTCTTTGAAGAGGAGACGCAGAGCCATGACTCTTGCTCCGAAAATGACATGTTTTTCATAGCCAGCAGCTTTCCAAGCTGTTAAACCGTCTTTATTAAGAACAACACCAACCTCTTAGGAGCCACGATTATTTGTGGCAGTTTCAAGACCAACGGTAATAAGTTTATAACCTTTATAATCGAAAACCTCATGACCAACACGCCACGTTTCTTGTAAACAAGCTCCCCAGATATATTCTCGTTTCGATAGAGCGTTGAAGAGCATTTCAAGTCTCGTATTTGTTTTTAAACCACGTACATTTTGCGAAATAAAACTAACTTTCTTCATCAGCTTTTTAGCAACCATGCTTGTGAGGCTATGGAGGAGCTACGAGTGTTAACTGTCAAATCCCACTATATCCGGTAATCCAGTTGGATTCGCGAGGAGTACAGCCTCCTGGATTGACCACTCTGCTTGAATGTCGACTGTTACTTCATTTGCTGGTACGTGTGTGGGTGTGGTGGCTCACCCCCATTTAGTGATCACCACCACACCCTTCAGCTGTTTAGTGATCTATAAGAACAACTTTTAACTCACTATGTGTAACAAAATGTGTGAGTTTTTATTATTCATAGTTCAACCATTTCAGCTTACTACTATCCAGTAAACTCTATTCCAGTAGGAGAATATGTTTCTTGATGCCAGGAGATTTGAACTTAAGACCTACCTCGTTTTGTATTTTTGTATTTAGTTTGGAACTATCTATCAAAGTTGAGTGATGATGACAGTCTGAACATAGAAGACCATACTGGTAAGTTGACCTTACTATTATCATTGACATCAGCCAGTCGGGCTTCTGAAATGTGTTTCATTGATACCTAGTATATACATTAAGACGCAAAGTAGATACACATTTCCTCCAAACTCACGAAAAGTCGGAGAAAAGGAAAGCTCTATATCTAGCATTCCCATTCATCACTTGAAGAAATATTGAAGCGGTTACCCTGATCCATGAAGAACATCTGGTAAATTTGCTATCATAAGTTACGGGTGCTGTGGAGACTGGGTTGAGTGACCACCATTCACTTATATATTCAATGCTCAAATTAACATTCAACAAGCTTGAGCCTAGAAAGTTTAATTATAGAAATTTAAATGGTGTAGATTTTACTTTTCAGGACAAACTATTATCAAATTTAGGTGACTGTGAACCCTCGTATGAAATATTTCATCGAATTTTTACGGCAACTTTAAACGAAGTAGCGCCTCTCAAAACGAGATTTCTTCGCGCAAATATGACTAAGACCCTCCGAGCAGCCATAATGACAAAAGCTCGTCGCAAAAACATTGCAAATTTATCTTAGCTCCTAGAGGACATATCGAGGTAGAAAGCGCAGAGAAATTTGGTTGTACGTTTGAATAGGGAACACAAAATATCCTTTTATAAAGCTAGCACCTGACGGGGCAGTAAATCGTTTTGGAAAATTTTTAAGCCTCTTTTTTCAGAGAAGCGTGCCGGAAATATATCAAGGATTATTCTAGTTGAGAGGGATATTATTATTTCAAACAACGAGGATATTGACACGACTTTCATCAGCTTTTTTTTTAGTTCCATTACAAGCTCATTGCCAATCTTTTGATGGAATTTAAACTTTATTCCTTGCAGTGATGACCCCGTTCTCAATGCACTGAATAAATTTAAAGATCACTTAAGTGTAATCAACATCCAAAACAAAATTTCTTCCAAATACTTCTTCGTGTTTCGTCATTTTTGTGAATCTGAGGTGTACCATGAAATTTTACACTTAGATGAGGCAAAGAGAGTTAGTGGTGATGTTCCAATAAGGGTTCTTAAAACAAGTGTTAGGGAGATCACACCTATCCTGACACGTTGCTTCAATAGTTCACTTGACGCAGGTATTTTCCCTAGTGAACTTAAACTTGCGGATGTTATCCCAGGCCATAAAAATGGATCCAAGACTGACAAAAACAACTACAGACCAATTAGTCTATTATCTGCCTTATTGAAAGTTTTTGAAAAGCTTGTATGTAAGCAATGACTGCAATTTATGCAGAGCAAGCTGTCAAAATACCTTTGTGGTTTTAGAAAAGGCTTTTCAACTCAATATTCTTTTCTCCATCTTCTTCAGGCCTGGCAGCAATCGTTGTCAAATTTCGATAAGGTAGGCACTATTCTAATGGACCTGTCAAAAGCTTTTGATTGTTTACCTCATGACCTACTAGTAGCTAAACTTGGAGCATATGGGCTTGGATACTATGTATTGAAGTTTTTATTGAGTTACCTCACTGATAGAAAGACGCGTGTACATATCGGGAATCATTTTAGTGAGTGGTGAGGGCCCTCTACTTTTCAATATTTTTTGATTTGTTCTTCTCAGCTTGAGTCAAAAATCTGTAATTTTGCAGATGACGACACTCCGTACTCATGTGATATCTCGCTTGATGCCGTTGTTCAGAAACTACTTTCCGATGTACTTATTGTTATTAAATGATTTCGTCTAAAATGGTTGTCAACCCTGAAAAATTCCAAGCTATGTTTCTTGGCTGTGATAAACAAAGTCATTCTATATCTATTGATAATGCTACAATCAATAGTTCAGGATATGTAAAACTATTAGGCATAAATATTGATCAGAATCTCTTGTTTAACGATCACATATCTGAAATCTGTAACAAGGCCAATCAAAAGATTAATGCTCTCAATACTTCAAAGGATCACGATTACTGCAGAATATCTCCCAGGCAAATTGAACATCAGGGCGGATTGGGCTTCAAGGAATTTCAAGGACTCCAGCGAATGGTTGTTATCCCCTCAAGTATTTCGCCAAATTTGCCAGAGGTTAGGGACTTCTTTGCTTCAAGGGCATGTCATCAGCTTCCTCTTTATGTAGCCTGGAAGCCAGATCCTCAGAGTCATTCAACAGATGCCTTCCAACAAAATTGGAAGGCAACGGGTCTAGTTTATATGTTTCCTCCCGTTTCATTGATAGGAAGGGTGTTACGGAAAGTCAGGATGGAGTCAGCGACAGCAATCTTAGTGACTCCAAACTGGCCTGCCCAACCATGGTACAATCAGATTTTAGAATTGTGCATAGCTAAACCCCTTTACCTTCCATGCAGACCAGATCTACTAATGAGCCCACAAGGAGACAAGCACCCACTAGTGGAAAACAGGACACTGCCTCTAGTAGTATGGAAAATCTCCGGAAAAATTTACTTGCAGAGGGCATTTCAACAAGGGCTTCAAACCTTATCCTCAAGGCCAGACGAAAAGGCACTACATCTAATTATGAATCGGCCTGGGGGAAGTGGGTCAGCTGGTGTAGTGAGCAACAAGTTAATCCTTATGACTGCAATGTGAATTATGTTTTAGATTTTCTGGCTTTTCTTTATGAACAGAACTATGAGTACTCGGCTATTAACAGTCATAGATCAGCTATTTCGGCTTATCACCAAAAGGTTGAGGGCAAACCTGTGGGCCAACATCAGGTTTGCTCACTCATGACTGGCATATTTAATGAAAACCCACCAAAACCTAAGTATGTTTTCATTTGGGATGTGGAGCAGGTTTTATCCTACATCAAATTATTGCCAGACAATACACAACTTTCAGACAGAGAGTTAAATTTAAAACTGTCCATGCTTTTGTTTTTATCATCTGCTAGTAGATGCCATGAGATTTGCTACCTCAATATAAGATTTATGGTCAGGACTTCAGATTCCTTTAAGTTTTTCTTTTCCAAAGTAACTAAGACTTGGAAGAAAGGTCAGCCTCCTCCTACGCTTGAATTTAAGGAATTTCCTCAAGATAAGCGTTTATGTGTGGTGGATTGTCTAGAAAACTATCTGCAAAGGTCTGATATGTGGAGGAAAGATGGCCAAAGTCAATTGTTGCTTAGTCATTTAAAGCCCCACAAGGAAGTTAAATCGTCAACGATTTCTAATTGGGTAAAATTGACACTGAAACTTGCAGGCATTGATGTCTCGAAGTACGAGGCTCATTTTTGTAGGTCGGCCTCTACTTCTAAAGCTAGGCTATTAGGACTCTCTCTGAAGGACATTTTGAATAGAGGTCAGTGGTCTAGGAAGTCAACATGACAGAAATTTTATAATAAACAGATTGAGAATAATACTAGTTATGAGTCGACTTTATTTGGGAATCATGTTTAAGCTTTGAACAAAGGCTGATGGAAACTGGGTTTACAATGTTATTAAGATTTGTCTCGACTACTCCAATCTTAAATCTGTACGGAGATTACGTAATAAAATTGAAGAATTACGTAAGGGCGCGCAGCGCCCGCAATGTAATTCCGATTTTATAAGTAAAATCGGAGTACGATTTAAGATTGTCCCTCCCACCAGCCCTATGGAACAGAGTAACACTAAAATTTTCTTTGTCTCTTCATTTTAGGTAACAGAGAAAGCAAGTATTAAACTTCCACTAACTTTCTTGTACATTATGTAAAGGAAAATATATATTCTTTAACCTAAATTGGTTATGCGTTTCTTTATTGCTCTTCCCTTCAAATATCAGGTTTATGACTACTTTTTATGTTTATTTTGATCAGTTCAGATATTATTTGATTGGTAGGATCGTTCTGACTTGGATAGTATTATTCTGACTTGGATAGTATTATTCTTACCTAGGTAGTATAAAAACGTCCGTTGGGATTCCAATGTTATTGCGATTAGTCCAGAGTTGCGCTGCGCGCCCTTACGTAATTCTTCAATTCCTTCTAGTAGAAGTATATAAAACAATAAACCGTCTTAATCCAGAGTTTAGGGGGGGTTATGCCAAAGTTGACGGTAGTTGACGGGGGTGGGGTGGGGTGATACTACTGTTGACGTCAACCTTCACAATTTTCAGAACCTTCATTTTTCCAATTAAGTAAAAGCTTCGCGGGCCTCCTCCCACACGTAACAAATTTTTATGTTTGAGCCTCACAAAGCCTATTTACTTAAATAGTTTTTCCAAAGTCTTTCTCCCTATTAGAACAAAATTAGGACTTTCTGTAGTTCATTCTCTGATTTGCACGAATTAGAAATGGGCAAATCGATTCCACAATTAAGCATGGACACAAAGTGTTGACAACATTGACATAAAATTTTTGACGGGGAAAAAAAACAATTGCTTGGTTAGTAATCATTTCTTCTTCTTACGTTCATACATGATTCTAGTACGTATTTGAGAAAATGTATACTTTTTTAAAAGGTCAGTGCCTTCCAGCGCATTAACTACTCTATATTCAGTGACCGGGCCTTTGCTTATTATTTCCAGACATTTTTCTCTAATCAGACGAATTTCTTTCACTGAATATGTTTTCGTTCTTTTGACTGACGGAGTTTTCGGCTCACTGTCACTACTTTCTGCTTCTTTACAATCAGCACTATCAAATTCAAGCATCTATAAAATCATACGATATGATGCATCTATCATCGAGCCAAAACTTTACACAAACCAAATAAAACTTTGAACTAACCGAATGAGTAGTAGGCGAATGCTTTTCCAGTTCCTCATCCGTACAACAACTAACCTAACATATAATTATAAGAAATAAAGGCTTTCGGTGTTAAAGGTCGGCTCCCAATAGGCGTTCATTACAGTTTATCAAGCGTTTTATTGCTAGTTCTATATTTACGCAGTTATTCTTGAAATTGAGTTACATTTCAAATTCAATATATTTACTTGCGCAAAATAGAAATTAATTGTGAAACTCTGGATATATTTAGTCTGTATAAAGTGAGTTTTTAAATTAAAGGTTAAGTATCAATTGATTGGTAGGATCGTTCTGAATTTTGAAATGCATGCAACGCTATAGACACAATTTGGATTTACACCAAAGTAGTTAAACGACTACTGGGAATATTAAGAATTTAAGATTGAAAATTACACTCTGAAACGAACAAACAAACAAACAAAAATACGTAACAGTAAAATTCCAATATGAGAGACAGAAAATACATTACATCGTAAATCTTCTTCGCTTCCCTTCTCGGATATTGTTTTCTTTGTTCCTGTCAAAAGTCATTAAACACTAAGTTTAGGCAAAAAAGAATTGATGTTTTACGAATAATAAAAAAGAATTGAATTATACCTCCAAAAAAATGTTTTTCTTTTCCTTATGAATGAGATTTTTTATCCTCTTTGCTGGCTTTGATTCTGGAGTGGGCATGATCACATTTTCGCTCACATCATCGTTTTCCTCTCTCTTACTAATCAGATTTTTTCTTTTGACTGCCTTATTTTCCTTCTAAAAATGTTAATGAATATACACACGGAACTACGAGCTTATGATAACTTAACGTTTCATGAACAATAAAAACTATCACCTTGGTCAGCATTGTAACAGTTTCGCTCAAATCTGCAGAACACTTATGCGGAGTTTCCAAAACATTGTTTTGCTCTTGCGAATTCTGGAGACATTCAAACAATAAAGAAATACTTTAGAAAAAAATGGTTGGCGCGAATTTAAAATAATCGTTACCTTCACTTTTAACTGTGAGTCTTCTGTAATGTTTCTTTCCCCATCTAAGTCAATTTCCTTTAATATAGGTAAAGAAACAATTTACCAATAATTCATGATTTTAATGTGAAAGTTGCATAGAAGAATCGGATACTTACCACATCAAAATCAATATCTTCTGTTATAGTTGCTTCACATTGCTGCTTTTGTTTCTTTGAAAAGTGATATGGTAAATTCAACACTTAAGGCATATAACGAACTACAGAATATAAACAACAATATGCCTACCTTTTCATAAAATGTGCTAGTGTTAGACACTTTGATTTGGGAAGGGAGCTCTTTTAAAACACACTGCATTTTTCCAAGTTCCTCTCTCGAAAGATTAGGATCTTGTTGCTTCATCCACTCAACAACTTTTTCCTTAGTAGGTAATTCTTTCGTAGTTCTCATAGCTTCAGCTAATTCATTTTTTTGCTCCACCTTAGGCTTTAAGATCTGGCCTCCATATACTTCAAAAGAATCTCCAATTAAACTGGCCAAACACAATGCATGTCTGTAATTTGCAAACATGTTGTAATGGACAGCTGTTGTTTGTTCTCTGTTTTTCATGAAGTGCTTAGCCAGGTAGTCCATCTCCACACCTCCTTGATTGCAAGCGAAGGTAGCACATGCTACTCTAATTCTAGTGCATGATACTCTGGCATAGTCGTTTTTCTTAAATACTTTTGCCTTGAGAAACGATGATGTTAACGCACTAGCAACATTACTTTGGTTCATCTTTAAACTCATACCATTGGATATGAACACATTGTTTGACCTTTTATCACCAGCGATAACAGGCCGATGAAATTTGATGTACTTCTGAAGTTGTTCATACAGAGCAAGAGGTACTGCGATAAGTTTTTCTCCATATACGCTAGAAGTCTTGTATTTCTTGTTCTCTATAACCCGTTGACCTGGGTATTCTGGGTGGATCTTCGCATTATCTACATCGTTTAATGTTAACTCTATAATGTTTGAAGCTCGCAGTCCATTCATGATTGTCAGCTCACTGATCATATAATCGCGGCAATCCAATGCAGCTTGCATCGAAATTTTATTTTCGATCACCTTATTCAATCCTTTTATAATACCTTGAACATGTGTAGAGCGACCATAAGCAATCATATGACCAGCATCCATCAAGTGTTTCTTTTTGTGTTGTCGCAATTCCACTTTCCTCTGAGCAATCCTTGGCCCAAGCTCTTTATTCAGGTCATTGATATTTTCTTCTAAGTTAGTAATATCGGCTCTTGATAAACCTGCATATATCCCTCTTTTACGAAGAAAAGATAGAAAAAACTTCAACGATACATATCTTGCCCTTAATGTAGAAGCTTCAACACCACCTTTACCAATCTCACGCACAGATGGAAGATGATAAACATCTTGCAACGCATACTTGTTGGCAAACACAGATTTCGGAAAAATTTGATAATCTTTATCTAAAATCCCCCATATTAAAGAGACTTGATTAGAGTGCTGTTTCGCAGTATCCCCATCACTTCTTTGTTTCAAGTCCCTTGTGAAAGCTTTGAAAAGCATATCCTTAGATGGATAGTAAATGTGAAAATAGTCTCCACTATTGATGCCCCACTTCTCCATAATTTCAGCAGTCAAATGGCAAGAACCTCTAGGAATATAATCAGGATTGGACGTCTTGTTCTCCAGAGAAGTATTTTTTGCTCTGATGATAAAAGAATCTGCTGAGGACGCTGATGAGTATCCTTCCTCTTCCTCTGTTTCATTTAGTTTTTTAGTGCCATGTGACATTTCAACTGGTCGATTTTCTAATTCAGGAGAAGAATTTCTTAACCCAGAACCACACCATACCTTGGCTCGAACATCATTTAAAACTCTTTTCAAATCAGCTGAAGATTGAAAATGCTTTCTCTTTATGTGATGATCAAGACGGAGATGCCATGAGTTGCAGTCGTAACAGGGAAGTGGCAATTGTTTTCCGTGTTTAGTGCCTCTACACCAGAGATAGAGAACTCTCATTTCAGACTGTTTCAATTCAGCATTTTCTTGAGTGTACTTGTGTTTCTTTACCAAGTGTTTAGAAAGTAAAGACTTGATGCTTTCTTTGCATTCTGGGCACTTGTACGTGTAAGTTCTCTTGGTACCACACATTCTTTCCTTTACAGCATCCACTGATCCCAGATAATTCTTTAATGAAGCTCTTTCTTTTGTTTTCTTCTTTTCCAGCAGTCTTTTCTTTTTCAACAAAACACTTTTCTGTTGAACACTATTCTTGGGCCTTGGTCCTTTTCTCTTTTTTATTTCTTTTCCAGGTGATTTCTCAACATCTGGTTCACATGATCCTCCCATTTCTCTCTCAGCTGCTGTGATAGCCTTTTCTAATTTGTCTCTGGACTTATACAGTTCTTCCAGGGACAGTTTTTCAAAATCATCTATGTCACTTAGTTCTTCTGTATCATTGCCTGAACTTTGTAATTTCTCTACAATATAGATCGAAAAGTAATCATCACATTAACTTTGAAATAGATCATATGTAGGTCATAAACTACCATAATGTTCTTTTATAATGTCTTGTCAAGTCATATTAATGTTTGTTGCTAACATAAAACCAGAAAATACAATAATGATGATACCTTTCCAATATGCCACCTTATTTTGAAAGACGTTTCCTATAAAAGTATTTGGCACTCCATAAAAACATATGTTTGCTACTGAGTTGTAGAAGAATTTGTATTATCCTTACTTTTTCTATCAGAACTTATCATCATATTTTTAACAATATCTAAGAAAGTTGAACATGAACCTTCGTCATCTAAAGCAACAGAAAGTAAATAGACATATAAGATCATTTGATTGGTAGTATCATTCTGACTAGGGCAGTTGCATTTCGTGTATATAAGAAATGATATTAACAGTAAGTCACATTTTCTTAAATTTTAACGGGATTGCCCTGTTGCAGAAATTATTACATAATTACATAATTAACTAGATAATTAGTTACATGTTTGTTGAAAATTGACAAACAAGATTACACAAAGATTCTTTCATAATTATGAAAGCAAATGAAAACGAGCAAGAGTTAGTTATTTCACAGAGGAAAAAATCTAACTGTAGTATTTAATTATCAAGTAGTACCACTAGATTGCAAACATAAAAAATAACCACAATAATTATGATGTAAAAGGCTTAAAACAATGCCACTATAAAAAATCAGGGTAGTTATTTCATTTAGCTGTAACCAAATCTAAATCACAACCTTTGCAAGTGTTAAGGTGCATAAGGATAAAATTGATTAAGAAGTTTACCTGAATCATCATCATCTTCATCAACATCTTCATCATTGAAGTATGATTCAAGAAACAATTCTACCTAGAGTTTCAATTTAATTCTTTTTATGAAAACCATTACCAAACCATTATCTTGAAACAATTTTAAAATATGTAAACATCAATACTACCTTGAGACGTTTCCAACCTGTTAGTTCAACTATTATTACTGTCACTGCTTCTGGTAACAGGACATAATCAATGTAATTTGATTTCTGAAAGAAATTTTAACATTAGAATACCATAAAACATCTGTAAAATAAGTACTTGTACTAATGTACTTACAACATTCTTTTTAAACCTTTGAAATAGGATCTTATTAAGTTGGGATAGCTGTTCGTCGGACAGAAGGAGTAACAGATGGGCATCACATATTGTTTCTGAAATGAGCAAGTATATACCACCCTGAAACCACCATCTTCACAACAAAAAACATAAATATTAAAGTAACAGTGAAAACATACTGATAAATTTGCTTCCCTTGTGATACAGATAGCGTCGATAGCTAATTTTCTTCAAAAACCATTAAAATAAGTGGCAATTAATACAGCATTATGCAATGGGATTCTTAAGACAAAATATATAAGTGACTTAGATCATGCTTTCAGATCATCCTCGACTGGTTAGTACCTTGGCTAATATTTTAATATTGATTTGTTACTTGTTTGTGAGTAGTCTATGTTATTTGAGCTAATTGTTTTTTAATCTGGTGCCAACCTCCTTGATTAATTGAATGGCTATTAGGTGTGCCTCCTGTCATTTTCTAGTATTTTACTAGCCTTATATAAAATAGATCACATATTGTAATCATTGATTTGTAAACCTTAGAAAATGATATATTTATATTTATCTATTTTACGTAAAACTGACTCACTTCACCAGACATGATCATTTTTAAGGTATCTCCTTCTCCAACTGACTGAATTAAGTCATCAGTTAATGAAGCCAAAGCTGTGATAGTGAAACATAATACGTGAAAACGTGATATGTAAAACATAAGTTATATTGTAACAATAGACAAAACATCAGAGAGATTACCAATTGCCAGCTTATTTTCCTTTTTGGAGGAACTCAAAAGACAATCTTGGTCGTAATGTTCATCTAATAAAAAATGTTGTAATCAATGAAGGAAAACAGTGGTCATTTGATACATCAGCAAAATAAAGGTTTACTTACCATAGCATTTTTCACAAATGCTAAAAGCACCATAGAAAGACTTTTTAATATTACTTTCGCAAACAACACACCTAACCATAATTGCCTAAAAATTAGCAAAACAGAAAAAAATTAGAAAAACTAGAAAAACAGGTTTCGAAAGGGTTGGAATTTCTTAGTTGAAAAGTGGATGGATAAAGTTATTGATGTAAACAGGACAGTGAGGGGAAGTGAGGCAGTAATTTTGATTGAGCTTATGGTCCAGGAGAGAGTTCTCTCAGTTATCTCAATATATATATACTCCTCAGTCTGGTTTGGGTGATGCACAAAAAGACTTGTTCTAAGATAATTTGATCAATGTTACAGGAAACTAGGAGAAAAGTTGCAGTGAAAGCTGGAGATTTTAATGGTCATGTTGAAAGAAGTATATATAAATGGCTTTCAATAGATGAGTTTCTGATGTTAATTACCAGTTAAAGATCTGTTTAAACTAAAAATTTAATAAACTTCACAAAAATAGATTTCGAGTGCTAATGAGTATTATTTTTAATAATTTTTTTGTCTTAAAAACGCCTCCTGAGAGCCGGTTTAACTGACAGTGTGCAGAGAGCATCTAATTGCCAACCAAGATGCGTGCGCATATTGGTAGGAAATTGACTTAATCTATTAAGCATTTATGTTGAAACTCACAGCAGTTATCGAGCAAAAACACTAATGTTTATAAACATCACGTCACTTAGAAACTCATCTATAAGGAAGGAGAAAGGATTCTTAAGTTTTGTGTACCCAAGGACATATGACAGTAGCTAGTACTTTCTTTAAAAAGATCGAGATAATCATCTACAGTACACTCTCTGTAACTTGAACATCAAGGGGGGCAAATAATGTTTGATTAGTGGAGAATTGGAAATACAGAGGTTCATTTGTAAAGAATTGATAGGTTGAATGACCTTGAACTTCTTTCAAGTTAGAGAGAATTTGACTCTATAGCCAAGCACATACAGTCAGCCAAGACAGCAAAAACAAAAATTCAATATGAAAGAAATCATGTGTAGTTATAGCATAAAAAACACATTTGACACTCTGTAAATTGCTTAATAACCGTTACGGGCTTGATGAAAAGGCAAAGTAGCTGTGTTCTAAAAGTTCCAAGCATACTATGCATGAATTGCTAACAGTAAAAGCATGGTATAAAACAAGCATCAACTCAAACATAGGGTTTGCTAGCCATCACCCCACGTTTTGTTGTTGTACACTTAGTTGGCATGACACCATTAATGAAAACAGTGCATAAAAGGGTGCGCAAAAAATTACAGTTTGCTGAGCCAACGCACTATTAAAACTTATAGTATTATTCCGCATTTGAAATCATTTTCATGGCAATTTTGGCCTAATTTGGCCTTCATTACCCCAAAAATGGGTTCTTAATTTTGCTGCTTTAACGTTTGGTTAAACACGGTCACAACTGCCTTCCTAGATTTAATAAACGTATAACAGACAGAAAATTCATTTTCAGAGAGTAAGGCTTTAATGGAATGTGTTAATGCGCTCCTAAGTGGTACAACCTACCCGATCTTCCGAGAAAATGCCATATTTTCAAATTTTACTATTGGAAACTTTGGTTGAAACTTATATCATTTAATAGCCCCTATGGTACTTTAATACTTTCCCGAAATATCTCCCCAAAAATTTCTGTCTCTTTCGTTTCAGAGATATTTTAATATGATAGTATTATTTGAAATAGAGTGTCGTTTGAAACATGGCTTGAGAACTTCGTGTACTGATAATTGGTCTTGTCATTCCTTTTGCCACAAAAAGTAATTTCCCAGTGTTAGGTAGGGACACATTTCGTTATTTGTTTAGAGGGAGTCGTTTAATCATGAAGATGAAAAGATACTACTAGATCGCTATAATTATTATTATTATTATTATTATTATTATTATCTTGATCAAAGTTGACGTAATCTTGCACAGAAAGATTTGGACAAATCTGCTCGAGGAGCGCGGCAAACTCCGGATCTTCTTCGTTTTCTTCCAACAACTCCTCATCAGATTTTCGGAAGCCACACTTTTCACTTTAGCAAACTCTTTTTCAACTTTTTACGCCTATCGGGATGTTCATTTGCCGTTGAAGTGACTGGCAAGCGCATCAACAGAGGCGGGGGATATGGCCTGGAAATTCCCGCAAAGTACATGGCAGCAGGCCCAGAAAATGCAGTGCATTGGCTGGAGAAGAGCGTCGAGAAGTGTGCTGATGCGCTCTCAAACAAAATAGATAAATGCTTGAAATAAATAAAACAAGATGCCCTTACGGGCAAAAAGATTTCTGCAAAATCTGTTGAAGCATGAAAAATGACAAATGTTACGACATTTATGAAATTCGACAAGAAATGCTACACGATCTAAGTGGGCTCGAACCACCGACAATTCGGTTACCTGCCGAGTAACTAGCCAACTGCACCACAGAACTACATATGTAACTGTAATGTAAAAACCGCTATCTTTAGACAGTAAGAAAAAAACGGAAGAGAAAAACCAAAGCCGGTTGTAATGTATTTCTTGCTTTCGCAAAAATCCAAAATCGAAATATTTTATGACATATTTAAAAATTCGAAAAAAAAACAGAAGATCTACATGGGGTCGAACCACCGACCCTTCGGTTAATAGTTGACTGAACCAACCAACTGTGCCACGGAAGCCTGTACGTCAGTGTTGATATAAATATATATAGCTCTTTTGACTCTTCTGTTTACAAAACGTTGAGAACTTCTTTTTAGTTAGAAAAGAATGATCACAGTCCAAGATAATTATAAGTTTCTTCTATATATTTTCTGTTTTCACCTTAAAATATGTATATATTCTTTAAAATCCATTTAATATTGAGCAAAGAAACTTTAGTAAATCTTTCGCTGACATGCAATGCACGGTGCTTTGGTTTCATGTAAATGCACGCACGAAATTTCAAAAAACCGCTAGGTTTGGACAGTAAGAAAAAAAAGAAGAAGAACAAGATGCCCTTGCAGGCATAAGGATTTCTGCAAAATCAGCTGAAGTATGAAAAAAGAAAGACTACGACATTCTTGAAATTTAAGAAAAGTTTAATCCGCAATACACATTTATTAAATTTCTGATCATGTACTCCCCAAAAATCTGGAAAAACATAATTGTCACTATGCAAAACTTTATACCAATAAACATCAATAAACTTCATTATATCTGAATGACATATGTTCTTTATTTTGTTGGTACGAAATGATATTAAGGTTTCAGTGATCAATTCAGATAAGACAAGGAGTATGCATGTAAGTCAATGTAAATGTTATGAATTTAATATGTATTGTCAATCTTCCTAACAGAATTCCTAAGGACAAAAAGGAAAGCGTAGATTTTAATGATACGAAATACATACAAAAGCAACATACAAAGCTGAAACTTAAACCTAAAAACTTAGAAACTTAATAAAACATTAAATTTTTCATTACGCATACACCCCAGGAAATTCTTAAAGCACAGCTGACACAATATGAAACTTACGTTAACTGCCAATAAACTTAATGAACAAAAGAACAATAAATTTAAATAGATGCTGTAAGATATCACAAAGATTACGTAAGTCTTTCAATACATACGGTCAATCTTCCTAATAACGAGAAGACTTCCCAAACAAAAAAAGTAAACAAAGATTTGGATTTATGTAAATATGTGATCCAAATTAGCAAACATAACTGAAAGCAGTTAAAATTTACAGACAGTCGAGATAAGTTTCCTATTTGCTATCGTAAATAGGAAGTCCTATTCCTAATTAAGGGCATCAATAATAATACAGCCAAGAACTATTATACAATTAAATATGCTAACATAGCTAGAGAAATACCTACCAAACATAAAATGATGCAGGCAGAGGTTAGACAGATATTCTTGTTGTTGGAGCTGAAGAGGAAACTGAGCTGAGCTGTACGTATCCAGAACTTAAAAGGCATTACAACCCACAGATGAAACAAACGAGCTTTTGTATTTAGAAAAGCTTAAAAGAATACCAGACATTTTCAAAAAAAAAAAAAAAAACCTTTCCTTTTTGACACACTGCTTTTATAAAACATTGAGAACTTGTTTTTAAAAAAGAATGAATACAGTAGAATCTTTGTAAGATAATCATAAATTTCTACCCTCTACTCTCGGTCTTGGAACTGTAAATCTATTCAACATTGATCAATCAACTTTTGGAAGTTTCTTCGGTCACGCTGTAGTGTGCCATTATGCGAACGGCGTGCAAATGTTAGTCGAAAAATACCCGGATGATCACATGGCGGAAATTCAAGCCATTAAACTAGCGCTATTAAAGTTAATTAGCACCCTTTCGTAAATAGTGGCGCTTCATGCACCAATGAACTTTTGAGACGGCGGCTGTATGAACCAATGAACTTCGAAATAAAAAAAATCGCTAGGTTTGGACAGTAAGATGAAAAAAAAACAAACAAGATGCCCTACCGGGCAGAAGGATTTCTGCAAGCTTTGCTGCTGAAAATGCCACAAAAATGCAACACTAGCACACTAGTCCTGCAAAACTAAGACAGTCACATCATTCAGCTCGAGAGGCATCAGCATTAAATAAACAAAAATATTGATACGACTGACAATGTTCGTCAAGAAAGTCAGCCTACCATAACATAAAAAAAGGGGCTTTTCTTTATGCTATCGCGGAGATCATTTATGAAGATCTGTTTTTTGTACGAATAAGCTGAATGATTGTTACTGGATATTTGCCACACACGTACTCCAAAAAAGTGCATCAACACAATACGAAACTTTAATTTAACCACATTAAATATAATGAATCCTATAAAAAGATTGTGTATACTGGCGGTAACCAACATATCCTTTGGGCAGCACAAACTAATATATAAAGTTTCTATATTGATGTCCTCAGAATGAAAAATATAAATATCACAATAATAATTACTTAGAAATTAAAGCTCATATCTAATCTAAAAGTTAAAAAGGATACAACATACGTAGGGAGAAAAGAGATAAGCTGATATAGCCAGAATACATCCAAAAATTGCTACTAAATATAGTATAAATAGCTGTATAAAGTGCATTGTTGGTGATGTTGGGGAGGAGCTGAAAGGAAGCTAAGCTGAGCTTTAAAAATCCAAAAGCTTCTAAAAATTGACTTCAAACATGCATACACATACAAAATACACGAAGGTCTTTCATATTTAAAAAGGCTTGGAGCAAAAATAAAACAAGAAATACCTTTTCTTCCACACACCATGGCACTGTTTTCATATTTTAAACTTCAAGAAAACTTCTTTCAAAAAACAGAATAACCACACTGTAATTTAATTTTGTGAACATGATAAGTTCCCAACAGTAATGCAATTCTTTACATAAAATTATAAGCTGTATTAACTTCTTTTAAAGCCATATTTCCATCAAAGAAACTTTTAGCAAACTACACACGTTCTTTCGCTGCCATTTTAAAAACGTTTTGTGGACGATCACATGGCATGGCGAAAATCAGCCAATAAACTGTCGCTATTTAAGTTGAGGTGGCTAAATTAGCACCCTTTCGTAGAAATCGGGCATTATGCACCAATCACGATTGAGACGGCTTTTTTATGAACCAATGAAATTCGAGAAACAAATATGCGCCGGTTTGGACAGTAAGATGAAAAAAAAAACAAGATGCCCTACCGGGCAGAAGGATTTCTGCAAGCTTTGCTGCTGAAAATGCCACAAAAATGCAACACTAGCACACTAGTCCTGCAAAACTAAGACAGTCACATCATTCAGCTCGAGAAGCATCAGCATTAAATAAACAAAAATATTGATGCGACTGACAATGTTCGTCAAGAAAGTCAGCCTACCATAACATAAAAAAGGGGCTTTTCTTTATGCTATCGCGGAGATCATTTATGAAGATCTGTTTTTTGTACGAATAAGCTGAATGATTGTTACAGGACATTTGCCACCCACGTACTCCAAAAAAGTGCATCGACACAATACGAAACTTTAATTTAACCACATTAAATAGAACGAATCCTATAAAAAGATTGTGTATAAACAAAAATATTGATGCGACTGACAATGTTCGTCAAGAAAGTCAGCCTACCATAACATAAAAAAGGGGCTTTTCTTTATGCTATCGCGGAGATCATGAAGATCTGTTTTTTTGTACAAATAAGCTGAATGATTGTTACTGGATATTTGCCACCCACGTACTCCAAAAAAGTGCATCGACACAATACGAAACTTTAATTTAACCACATTAAATATAACGAATCCTATAAAAAGATTGTGTATACTGGCGGTAACCAACATATCGTTTGGGCAGCACAAACTTATATAAAGTTTCTATATTGATCTCCTCAGAATGAAAAATATAAATATCACAATAATAATTACTTAGAAATTAAATCTCATATCTAATCTAAAAGTTAAAAACATACGTAGGGAGAAAAGAGATAAGCTGATATAGCCAGAATACATCAAAAAATTGCTACTAAATATAGTATAAATAGCTGTATAAAAGTGCATATGTTGGTGATGTTGGGGAGGAGCTGAAAGGAAGCTAAGCTGAGCTTTAAAAATCCAAAAGCTTCTAAAAATTGACTTCAAACATGCATACACATACAAAATACACGAAGGTCTTTCATATTGGAACAAAAATAAAACAAGAAATACCTTTTCTTCCACACACCATGCATGTATTGACACTGTTTTCATATTTTAAACTTCAAGAAAACTTCTTTCAAAAAACAGAATAACCACACTGTAATTTAATTTTGTGAACATGATAAGTTCCCAACAGTAATGCAATTCTTTATATAAAATTATAAGCTGTATTAACTTCTTTTAAAGCCATATTTCCATCAAAGAAACTTTTAGCAAACTACTACACACGTTCTTTCGCTGCCATTTTTAAAACGTTTTGTGGACGATCACATGACATGGCGAAAATCAGCAGCCAATAAACTATCGCTTTTTAAGTGGAGGTGGCTAAATTAGCACCCTTTCGTAGAATTCGGGCATTATGCACCAATCACGATTGAGACGGCTTTTTTATGAACCAATGAAATTTAAGAAACAAATATGCGTAGGTTTGGACAGTAGATGAAAAAAAACGAAGAAAAACACGGACGATCGTAAAGTATTTCTTGCTTACGCAGAAATCCAAAAAACAGAAAAACACGGACGATCGTAAAGTATTTCTTGCTTACGCAGAAATCCAACAAGATGCCCTACCGGGCAGAAGGATTTCTGCAAGCTTTGCTGCTGAAAATGCCACAAAAATGCAACACTAGCACACTAGTCCTGCAAAACTAAGACAGTCACATCATTCAGCTCGAGAAGCATCAGCATTAAATAAACAAAAATATTAATGCGACTGACAATGTTCGTCAAGAAAGTCAGCCTACCATAACATAAAAAAGGGGCTTTTCTTTATGCTATCGCGGAGATCATTTATGAAGATCTGTTTTTTTGTACGAATAAGCTGAATGATTGTTACTGGATATTTGCCACCCACGTACTCCAAAAAAGTGCATCGACACAATACGAAACTTTAATTTAACCACATTAAATATAACGAATCCTATAAAAAGATTGTGTATACTGGCGGTAACCAACATATCGTTTGGGCAGCACAAACTAATATATAAAGTTTCTATATTGATCTCCTCAGAATGAAAAATATAAATATCACAATAATAATTACTTAGAAATTAAAGCTCGTATCTAATCTAAAAGTTAAAAAAAATACCACATACGTAGGGAGAAAAGAGATAAGCTGATATAGCCAGAATACATCCAAAAATTGCTACTAAATATAGTATAAATAGCTGTGTAAAGTGCATATGTTGGTGATGTTGGGGAGGAGCTGAAAGGAAGCTAAGCTGAGCTTTAAAAATCCAAAAGCTTCTAAAAATTGACTTCAAACATGCATACACATACAAAATACACGAAGGTCTTTCATATTTAAAAAGGCTTGGAGCAAAAATAAACAAGAAATACCTTTTCTTCCACACACCACACAGTACGGCACACTAGCCAAAACGGGCGACTGTCACTTGTTCGGACGAACGTCACCCGATCAGGTTACAGCTGATTACATCGTTGATGCTGTTGCACTGGTCCGAAACCCGCCATGAAGCTTTTTTCTGTCATTAACCAACATTCTCTACGAACCTTTGTTGTGATTGGGAAGGAAAATTTGTATTTCTCTAAGTAGTAGTCATCTCATGAGTTAAAAATATATTATTTTGTAAAAAAAAAAAAAAAAAAAATGGTTACTAGTATTTTGCGCGAAGCCCGAACAGGTGACAAATCACGGCATGTTTTTGGATGAAAAACATTGTTAGTTTGCTAACATTCGTGGTTTGTTTTCCTCTTTTCTGCTTTTTATTTTTGTGGGGATTTCAAAGACTTCACCAAGAGGTTTTCTGATAATGCCATCAGGCCATATTTTGCAAAGGGTGACTATCCATCACAATTTTCTGGACACAAAAACGGTGAATTTTTTTTGTGCTCGGTAAATTGGCGTGAATTTCGATAGTAATTCCGTGTAGCCAGAAAACGAAATGCGCTAAGGCTTCGTCACTTGCGCAGGATCTTTAATTTTTTAAATGTCTCCCGATTCGGTGATGGTCACCCAATCGAGGTACAACTTTGTCACTCGAAGGGGAGAAATCTCCCGAATCGGCGACAGTCGCCCGTTTTGGCTAGTGTGCCGTACTGCCACATGTATTGGCACTGTTTTCATATTTTAAACTTCAAGAAAACTTCTTTCAAAAAACAGAATAACCACACTGTAATTTATTTTTGTGAACATGATAACTTCCCAACAGTAATGCAATTCTTTATATAAAATTATAAGCTGTATTAACTTCTTTTAAAGCCATATTTCCATCAAAGAAACTTTTAGCAAACTACACACGTTCTTTCGCTGCCATTTTTAAAACGTTTTGTGGACGATCACATGGCATGGCGAAAATCAGCCAATAAACTATCGCTATTTAAGTTGAGGTGGCTAAATTAGCACCCTTTCGTAGAAATCGGGCATTATGCACCAATGACAATTAAGACGGCTTTTTTATGA
Source organism: Turritopsis dohrnii (assembly GCA_027922465.2). Lineage (NCBI taxonomy): Eukaryota > Metazoa > Cnidaria > Hydrozoa > Anthoathecata > Oceaniidae > Turritopsis > Turritopsis dohrnii. Next base: position 48,394 of record BQMF02000015.1, read on the forward strand.
ACCAATGAAATTTAAGAAACAAAAATGCGTAGGTTTGGACAGTAAGATGAAACAAGATGCCCTAACGGGCAGAAAGATTTCTGCAAAATCACTTGGAAACTGAAAATATAAAAAAATGAAATACTATAATAGCATTCTTGAAACTTGAATGATTTTGAATCATTGAATGGTTGAATAATTTCTAAAATATATTACATTCTTAATTACGTGCTTCTCAGGACATTTTGAAGGCATAATTGACACAATGTGAAACTTTATTATAATGTATGTAACTGCCAATAAACTGAACAACATGTTTGTTGATACAAAATAATATAAAAGATCCACAGATCCTTTCAGATATCTTAATGAGTATGATCATAAACTCAAAACATTTTTCCAAGAACATATAAATTTTGGTCATGCAAAATACATTTATATCGACTGAAATCAACATACATAATATAGTTAACTCATATCAGAAATTTCTATTTCTATTCTATTTCTTATCAAATAAGATTAACAATATGGCATGCACTTACATTCTTCATTAAAGTTAAAATTCATGGTCAGTTTAAAAAAAATCTGTAGGAAGTTTAAGAAAGGTTGAATGATTTTTACAACATAACATTACATTTCTGATTACATTCATATGCACCCAAAGGCATTGCAAAACTGTAATTGACACTATGCGAAACTTCATTGCATATACGTATACATCACCGATAAACTTAATAACATCTGAATGACATAAAACATCCCTTCTTTTGGGAGTACAAAATCAGCTTATGTTTATATTGATATTTTCAGATGTCACACAAACTAATTACAAACGTAATTCCCAGTATTGCAAACACAAAAACCAAACAAAGATTTTGGTCATTTAAAAACATATATATACCTATGCTCTAAACTTACCTAAGTAAGTCTCACCACACACATAACTGAAAGGAAATTTTGGTTTGTTACATGATTTGATGTGTATTGAGTTTACAGGCAATTGGAAGATGTTTGAGTTTGTTATTGTAATTAGGAAAGCCATTTTTAATAAAGGACATTGACAATTTATAACTTAAAAACAAATCAAACATTAAAACATTAAAAAATTATCATCAAACATTAAAACATTACATTAAAGCATCAGTAGACCCACATTTTTTATGTTGGAGCTGATGAGGACTCTGAGCTGAGCTTCAGTATCCACTGCTTAAAAAGAATAACAGCTCATACATGAAACAAACGAAGATGTTTTGTGTTTTCACTAAAAACAAACAACAAATGTATACCTTTTCACTCTTCTGTTTACAAAATGTTGAAATCTTCTTTAGAAAAGAATGATCACAGTTCAAAAAAAATCGAAGTTTCTTCTATAGATTTTGTTTTCATCTTAAAATATGTATATGCTCTTAAAAATCCATTTAATATTGACCAAAGAAACTTGTAAATCTAAAAGGGTTTCTTCGCTGAGTGACATGCGTTGCACGACGTTTTGGTTTCATGTAAAAGCACGCATGAATTTTCAAAAAACCGCTAGGTTTGGACAGTAAGAAAAAAACGAAGAACCAAAGCCGGTTTTAATAGCTTTCTTGCTTTCGCAGAAATCTAAAAACAGAACAAGATGCCTTAAGAGGCATAAGGATTTCTGCAATCTTTACTGAAAACGCAACAAAAATGCAAAGCCAGCAGCCTTGATTCGTCATGCAAAACTTACTAGGCAAACATATGGTTCGACAAGCATCATCGGAAAATAAACAAATCACAACTTTGGCTGTAAAGACCAGTCTATATTAACAGAATACAGGGGCTTTTCCTTATGCCATTGTTGAAATCCTTTATAAAGATCTGTTTATGAAAATAAGCTGTATGATTGTTACACTGGGAACTATATTTATCACCATGTACTCCAAAAAATAGAGAAAAAAACATTGACACAATACTTTAATTACAAACCACCAATAAGCATTATGAAAGCTATACAAGTAGGGCTATGTGTAACAAACCCTTAATTTGGACAGCATAAAATAATATACAAAGTTTCTTTATTGGTCTTCTCAGGATGAAATATATAATATCACAATAATTACTACTTGAATATTACCTCAAGTTAAAATCTAATCTAAAGGTTAATAACAATAAAAATCAGGTTCAAACTAAAACGTGAAAAAATAAGACAGGAAATGCGTTTAATTTGTAATAGAATTTCATAATAGAATAATACATTTTAAAATATTCCATGTAATCCGCGGGAAAAAAGTCCAATCATTTCAGTATCAACTCGAAACTGCTGCCAACGTGGTTAACCAGTTTTGAACGTAAGTATGTCGGAATGTATGAAAGAATTAAATAATACATTAACTGTTAAGCGTTAAGGTAATCGTAATAGAATCGTCTGCTAACTGAGCTACGTCCAACGTTGTCTACCTTTCATGCATTGAGCCCATTAGCGTTAAGATAATCGTAATAGTATCGTCTGCTACTGAGCTACGTCCAACGTTGTCCACCTTTCAAGAATCCAGCAGGATCTTCATTACCAACATATTTAAACTTCTCAGCAGCTAAAATCAAAATCAATTACGTATATTAACAGAATTTATATTTCATTGAGTGGTTAAAGGCTATAACAATACGGACCTTTTGGACCAACCTCATTACACAATATTTGACTTCTACATATTTGATGATCCCTGGACACGGGTTGGCTTTCCACATGGAGTTTTTGGCAACCAAATCACATGTGTTTTTCCCATCACAATGTTGACGAGCAGTGTCGAGAGCACTCGGTAATGTACAATTCGTTTCGTGGTATGTTCCCCAAGCACAAGGTCTTGAAGAAGTGCGCCCGAAATTGGCGTATAAAATCTCAATGACTTGATCAGTCGGACACATTATCGCCCTTTTTTGATATTCACATACCAAGATGGTTTCTTGGGTCATCGAAGCAGCTTGAATAAAAACAATAACAAATCATTTTAGTCTTAATAATCCAATTACTTTTGTTGTGTCTTGGTTATTGAACAACTTACTTTCAAAAGCGTTCGATATCGGTTTCCCGACATAATACGAAAATAATCGGAAACTTTCGGTTTTCGATACAAACTTTTTGATGACAGTAAAAGAGGCGAGTTGGAATCTTGAAAAAGAGGCAGTTTCATTGGTCGATGATTTTCCAATCACAAACCCTCTGCTATCTAATGGAGCGCGAAAATAGGGCTGAGATGGCGCAGCATTAAACGACGCTGATTTGATTAAGCCATTGATATACAACACAATTCCTTGGTCGGAACTCCATGTAACAACCACAACATCCACATATTACCAGGCGTTCAACTGCAAATTGTCCAATTGTAAATAATCACACGATACATAAATAAAACTACAATAAATAGACGAACTAGATAGTATAAAAATTGGCATTACCATAAAAAAAACCGAGTGGAGTGGAGTGGAGTGCATATTACGCAAAGCAAAATTCTAATTCACTTCAATCAATGTGTGTCTTTTTTAAGCTCATGGGAGATTATTTATTACAAAAACAGGTTAGATTGTCACAAATGTTTACCACCCCACCCCACCTCCACCCCATCCCTGAATGGGGTGTCACAAGCACAACCCCTTATCTTGTACTGATAGTTGTAGCTACAATTTTTCAAAGATCATTGACACTTACATTTCATACATTTAGTCCTGACTTGTGCTTATAAACTGCCCAAAGATAAGCAGATCAGCAAATAACAAAACTACTTTAATTTTGCAATATATTACTGTCAAGTTATCGTTGTCCGCACAGAAACCAGTCCTTATGGCTTGCTGGGGAAGACATCCTCCAGTGACACCGTCCTCAGGCTCACTGGGGTTGAAGAAAGATTATGAATGCAGAATTTTCAGATAAAAATTGACGATTTTTTTGTGTAAAAAATAAACTGAAATAAAAACACAAATAAATATTGCACAGATAACCTACATAGAGATTTTTACCTTCACCGCATCATGATCTGAGAAAAAAACACACTTTACCAGTGACTGTATTTTGCACTTCACAAACCAGCTTCTCTTTATGTAAACATGATCAAGAAGAGACCCATCAATGTATGTTGGTTCAGATACCACCATTTCATAGTCCCTAAGAACTTCTGAAAGAGTCTCATTAAGTGTAAAATAGTCAATATTAAAGTCACCAAGTAAAATATCAACATCATTAAAGTTAAGAAAGTCTTGTAATTTATTATAAAACAACTGTATCGGTTGTCCATGTTTTCTGTATAAAACTCCTACCGAATCAGGTTATCACAAAAAGATACCTTATTAATGTAAATTAATGAAAATCCAGGCTCATAAGCACCACCATCATCATACTCCATGATTTTTACACCATATGCTATGCTTTGATATCTATCCTCAACACTGACGAAGGTAAAATCCTCAAAACTATTCAACACTTCACGTATCTCAGAAACATCATCATGTGGGAGCAATTGAGTCTCTGTAAAGCATATTACATCACTCTCCAACAGCTCTTTCACATTAGCAATATCTGGTGCATGTAGAGATAGTGACCTTACGTTCAGCAAACTAATAGTTAAAGAATCTGCTGATAATGGCCCCAGAGTTTTAAGGGCTGGCAAAATACAATCTTGTCGCATACGTTCATATTCAGTAAACGCTCTCATATCAGCTTTTATGGCTTTTCTGTCAAACACACCAGTTAAGTACAACCCATTTAGAGTTTTTACACGACTTATGGCAACATACATTTGGCCCGCATTGAACTGTCTCTGTTTCTGCAATTGGAAACTCACTACTGCTTCTGGCACACTTAAACTTTGAACTTTGTGAATACTTGTTCCCCAAGAAAGGACTAAAGGGAACTGTGTTCTTTTAATGACAGGTGATGAGAGCTTTCTTTTGTGAATATTAATTTCAGTTTCAGTTCGGTCAATTGGAACACAGTTGTGTGTCCTAGCATAATGATCAGTGGCCATTTTCATCAAACCAGCTTCCTCATCCATGAATTTTATATACACTTTGACGACTTTGCCACAACTGCATTTGATGGACTTGACAACGCCAATCTGTCCATTAATAAGTTTATCAGCTATGTCAATATTGGATGTAAGCATAACTTTTGCACCAACTTTCAGAATAAGCTTTGTTGGAAGACCACCAGTGTCAGTGTGCTTACGATTTATTGCGTCAGTGATTAATCTGTCAGGTACATCTTTTGGCAAATCATCAATCGCATTGATCACAAATTCTTGACTGTTCAAACAATTAAGCTTTTTTTCATTGTAAGCAGTAGCTGGAGCATTTTCAGCAAATAAATGAATTGCTTCACTAGGATAATCTGGAGAGGAATCCAAAATGAAACGAGATCGAAGAAGATTTTCATCCTCAGGAGATAGATTAGCAGTGCGGATATTGTTAAGGAGGTCAATGAATACGTTGTCACCTTGCTATCGCATTACTTCAGTAAGCTCAGCAATCTTGAAATTACTCCAAAGTTTTAGTAAACTTTCAAGAAATCCACTAGACATGTAAACAGGCTTTCCCATTACCGGAGGTAGCTGAAAAAAATCACCAGTTGCAATGACAGTTCTACCAGCAAATGGCACATGAGTATTAACACCAAATATTTCACATAACCGTAAATGTACATTCTTGAACAGTTGTTCTGAAACCATTGATATTTCATCAATAATTAACACAGTTACTTCTGAAAGCTTGTTTCGCAGTGATGATCTCATTTTGTCGCTAAGTGGAGCATAACCTTTACCATGCATTCCCAATCCCGAGTGTATTGTAGTACCACCTATGTTGATCGCAGCTACACCAGTTGGCGCCAACAATAACACTCTTGGTTTTTCGGGGTTAGTAGCTTTACGCAGTAATTCTTTAGAAATGGCATGATACACTGTTTTCAACAGATGTGATTTACCACAGCCTCCTTGGCCAGTTAAGAAAATGTACAAAGGATCGACACCTTTTAACACAGCACAGTTTCTGCATTTGATCAAATTTTTCGCCCACGTTAAGATGGTGTCAAAGATTTCCCGTTGTTTTTTGTTAAGAGAACGTATCTTTGTGTTGATTTCATTGTCATTTAGTACATATTGTCTTTCTGGAACAATTCCTGACGTAGCAGTTGGATTTTCATCCTCAAGTTCATCGTCAGAGATGTGATCATTCAACAAATCTTGAATTTCCTCATTTTCTTGCTGTGCGAAAGGATCAAAACTAGTTCCAAGATCAGCGCGGTAGTTTCGAAAAGCTTCATCAACAAGTTCCTCATGTGGCTCAATCTTTGCTTTATTGCTGTTAACAACATCAAAAACACTAGGCTGTGAAAGTTTTTCCAAATAAGTATCACATATCAATTCCTTTTCAACACGGAAAGGAAAATACATAAACAACAAATGATGAGCGTATTGTTCAGGAAATCGATGTCTGTTAGGTACATGATATCTCAAGACAGCACGAGTTTTCCTGCACTTCATTTTACTTTTGCTGCTCATTAATGGAATGACAGGCGGATAAGGACAGTTGACACTTTCCCCTTCCATTACATCGTCACTCAGAACAACAGGTTGATTATCATTGTCAGTTGAGTCATTTGGCTTGGATTCTAGAAAGTAGTATGCTAAAAATTCGGCAAAGCACATATTATCAACTATTGCAAACTTTCCACCTTTGTATGAGCTATCTGGTCTGTCAAGGTAACGGTCAAGCATATTTGTCTTGAAAATATCATTGCTATCCTCAGGCAATTCATCCAATTCTTCCCGAGACTTGCAAATTCGAAATCTATTTTCTGGCAGATTGCTGTTAGCAAAAATGACTTTTGGAAATGTCTTACGCAACCACAACTCGGGCATCACATGATATACTGCTTCCTGTACAGAACATTCTCTTCTGGAAGAGTAGGCCTTGGCAATTGATAACATCTGATCAAATTTATTTAGGTTCTGTGATTTTGATTCCTCTAAAGCTTGCTTCATTGCTTTCGAGCACTCGTCTTCTGATTTAGAAAGATATTTGCACATGTAGGTAATGGCTTTGTAATGGTTGAAGACAGGTTGAATATCCATGTTAGCTTCCCAAGCCGATAATCCTACCATTAAGTAGTTGCTTACAAAGCAAGAATTGGGTGGTCGACGTAAATGAATTTCATAGTCTGCATCTTTGGAAATCGATAACGCACTATAATATTGTTCTTCTGTCAAGCCTATTTTATCCAAAATCTCAGCAATTGTTCCAGGATTCTCATAGTCATCTCTTAATGGATCCATTACATTGTGCTTTTTTGGTTGCAGAAACTCATCAATATATTCTTTAACTTTATCCAGCACAATTTTTCTATCTTCCAGAACTCTTTCTTTCTCATTAGCATCCATATCTGCTGGTAACGGACTGGAAATAATAGTGTGGTCTGTAAAGAAATGACCAAAGTTGAATCGACAAGAGCTGTTTTTATACTTCCGACAAGTTTTGGAATGATTATGAACTTGATATGTCTTTACCAATTCAAACAATTCAGGTTCAAGTATAGGATCCGGTAAATCTGCTCGAACAACTTCATCAACAAACGTTTTGTATTCATCCTTGGTGTTTTCTGTCAAAACAGGGGGATCTTTGATCCACAAGAAAATATGTACATGTGGGCTTCCTCTTACTTGAAATTCGACACGAATAACGTAGTAGTTAAGTTTCCCCAAAGAACCAGCTGTAACAATTTCCTTAAAGAATGTTTCAACACGATATTGAAAATGTCGAGCCAAGAAAACTGGGTTCATGTTCAAAATTAGGCATTTATCTTCGTAACTCATGTTGCGGATTTCGTCTTCCTGAAGATTCATTTGATAGATTTTGGATAATATTGCAGGTAACTCTGGCCAACGTAAATCTGCACATGATAGAGTCATAAAAAAAGTAGGAATACCAAGCTGTTTTACGATTGCTAGAACTTCCAACAGGAATCGCTTCCAATAAGCTGGAGTCCCCTTTATCTGGTTCATAAAGTTAAATGCTTCATCATTCGCAATGAAACTTCTGACAGTTTCTTGAAAGTTTTGAGACAACATACCAGCCGTAACATTACCACTAGAAAGTTTTTTCATGGCAACATTGATTTTACTGTGAAGATTTGTAGACTGGACAACATAATTGGCAAAAAATATGTAATCTGCATCAGATGAAAACTTTTGGCTGTAATTTAATAAGCGTTGATTGAAATATTTAACTGGACTTATTGGAACAGTTCGTTCAACATTATATCCAAATTTGCCATTAGGAAACAAATGTGGAAACGCCATTTCCTCACAATATTCATCAGCATATATAGGGATGGCTGTACATCCTTCACCAGGGGCAATGGTAACCATATCATCATTAACATCAATAGGTATTTTAGGTGTCATGACAGTTTCGTTTGAAGCTGCTCGGTGCTCATCTAATGGGTTGTCATAGGGTTCATTATCATTTCCATCAGCCTCACTTAATTCATTTACTTCATCCACATCAGCATCATCAAAATTATACATGTCGTTAGAAATATTAGTCATATCAACTATTACATTACTATACAAATGATTATTATATTTCAAAAAGTCTAAAGCTTGCACAAGTATATCAGGTCTAACAGGTTCAAAGTAAACATGTCCATGATACATCAATTTCCGTTTTAGTTTCAGCAATAATAAGCCATTACTATCAGCAGGCCTTGGCAAAACATTGGTTACACTTTCAGTATCAATCGGTACGTTACAAATTGCTCCTTTAACCTTGGGAAAATTTCCTTTTGGCATTATCACAACTTTCTTGAATAGAATTCGTTTTGAAATGAGAACTTTTTCCAAACGATTAATGTCAGCTAGATGTTGCGGTAAATCGTAGATTTCCAGTCTGTTCCAAACACCTTGGGTTGGAATTTTTTTGGCCAACAGCTTCCGGTGACAAGTAATACAAATATATGCCATACCATCAAAACTTAAAACAATTGAAAACTTAAAATCACAAGTTTCAATATTATATTTACTTTCATCAAAAGAGACAACAGATCGCTTATACAAACAACGATTACATGACACGCAAATATAGTAGGGTCCTTCATTAATCATTTGTTTGAATGATTTAATACGTTTTTCGGCTGTTGTAAATAAATGCCTTTTGGCAGCAACATGTTTCTCCCTTTTACTTCTTAACATTTCTTTATGCTCAGGAGAGTCTTTTTTGCCAAGATACTTCTGATGCATTTTTGACAATAAGTCTTTATGTTGTGGACTACCTTTCATGGATGCATATTTTTCTTTAGACAATTTACGCTTTGATTCCAGTTTTTCCTTGTGCTGATCTGTTCCAATATTCTGCTGGTATTTTTCACAAAGAGATGCTTGCTTTTCTATATGTTGAGCGGTATCCTTGCTTTCCGAATATTTCTGGTGAATAGCGTCTTTGTTTTCTAAATACTTTTGATGTAATGTATCACTGTTCTCTAAATATTTTTGGTGTAATGTATCTTTATTCAACAAGTACCTTTGATGAAAACTTTCCAACTTTTTTAGATGATCATCAGAGCCTTTTTTAAATGCATAATCAAGGCGCATTTTATGAAGGTGGTCTTGTCCACTAACTGTATCTTTACCCTTAGTGACTTTCTGTTCATCACGCCATTGCTTTAACATTACTTCATGATTTTGAGGTTGAAATTCTTTCGATAAATCTAGTTTACGCTTTTTAGCTGCGCCACTTTTCGATATTTTGTTTCCTGATTCTATCAATTCAACCATCAAGAATTGGATTTGACAAAACACTGTATTGCGATCGATCAAGTGAACTTCTGTGAGGTACCTTTGAAGTTGCATTATGCTTGAAAATTTCAACAAAGTTGCTGATCCATCTTCAACAGAAACACCGGTGTCATTTCGACTGTGCGAGTCAAATACATAAAATGCCCTTTTGTCCCAAGTAATACTTAAAGTCATTTGATTTACAAAGAAAATCATGCCATTACTTTCTCCATTTAGACGATTGTATGATGCTTTTAAAAAATTGTAGTTATTTCTATCTATTTCAGCTGTCACATTTTCCACATATGATATCATAAATTGATTTTGTTCAATTTCCAATCGATGCGGTAGATCATCTACTGCCAAATATCGAAACAAATTCAAATTTTGAAATAACTCATTACCTTTAATCATAACATAATCAAGGTCAGTGGTTTTCCAAAAACACATGTTCTTAAATTTTGACCAGCACAATCCAATCAATGAATTACAGGCACATTGCATGCCAGAACTTGCACCAAACATTGCGTTACCCTGATGAAATGATGCTTTTACTAACTTGGCAATCTTGTATGTGGGTCCAGGATTACTTTCCACATCGCCATCGATAAGAAGTTGAAGCACTTTTAAAAAACTAAGATCTATTATCATTAGGCAAAGAAAGACATAAGCAAGGAGATGTTGGCAAACTATATCACAGAACAACAACAGTGTCAAATAAAAATTTGTATAACCAAACCTCCCTCCTCTCTGAATACGAGTATAGAAGCAGCCACAAGAAGCTCGCCACTGCTCAATACTAATCATCTTGAAAATAGAGTTAACCTTGCAAATAAGCCTTTAAAAGTTTCAAATACAATAATGTACCTTCTGCAATAAATATTTATCACCAACAAGTTGAATCCGATGAAATTTTCGAACAAATCTGTACGCTTTAAACTCGCAGCGAAGTTACAAAACCAGCATACTGAGAGACTCGTGAAGAGAGGCCATTTTGCGAACGGCGTGCAAATAAAAAGTAGAAAAATACCCGGATGATCACATGGCACGGCGAAAATCGAGCCAATAAGCTCAGTTAATTAGCAGCCTTTAACATGAGAGGCGCTTCATTCACCAATAAACATTGACACGCCATTTGTATGAACCAATGAAATTCGAGAAACAAATATGCGCCGGTTTGGACAGTAAGATGAACAAGATGCCCTACCGGGCAGTAGGATTTCTGCAAGCTTTGCTGCTGAAAATGCCACAAAAATGCAACACTAGCACACTAGTCCTGCAAAACTAAGACAGTCACATCATTCAGCTCGAGAGGCATCAGCATTAAATAAACAAAAATATTGATACGACTGACAATGTTCGTCAAGAAAGTCAGCCTACCATAACATAAAAAAAGGGGCTTTTCTTTATGCTATCGCGGAGATCATTTATGAAGATCTGTTTTTTGTACAAATAAGCTGAATGATTGTTAGGGGCCGGCGTCAAATAACTTTCGTCACGCTTCATGGATTTTTTCCGCGAAGGGGGTGGGGGGGGGGTCGACGCTTTTCCGCTAATATTTTTTTAGTGTGATGAAAATCTGTTAATTCCAGAATACATGCACAAAATCATCAATATATCACAAAGATATCTTTTAAAACCATAAAAACATCTGATCATATGCATCTTCTTGTCAAAAATCAGCGTTATCAAAATATAACGGGTGCACGAATCGAAAAAGTCACTATCAAAAGAATCTAAGCACAAACAAAGACTAGTTGTAAACAAAAAAGCTAAACAGCAAAACCATTGTCGCCTTCGCTGTGGCTTGTTTTTAGGCCATTTCTTCAAAGCACAAGGCGAGTGATACCAAATGTGGCAGCCATCACAGCAGACTCATTCAACATCGCCATCGTGTGTTGGGAGGGGTACTGTCAACAAAAAAAAATCCGCTAAGAAGGGGGGAGGGGAGGGGGTAAGACCTTGACGGATTTTTTCCGTTAAGCGTGACAAAAGTTATTTGTCGCCGGCCCCTTACTGGATATTTGCCACACACGTACTCCAAAAAAGTGCATCAACACAATACGAAACTTTAATTTAACCACATTAAATATAATGAATCCTATAAAAAGATTGTGTATACTGGCGGTAACCAACATATCCTTTGGGCAGCACAAACTAATATATAAAGTTTCTATATTGATGTCCTCAGAATGAAAAATATAAATATCACAATAATAATTACTTAGAAATTAAAGCTCATATCTAATCTAAAAGTTAAAAAGGATACAACATACGTAGGGAGAAAAGAGATAAGCTGATATAGCCAGAATACATCCAAAAATTGCTACTAAATATAGTATAAATAGCTGTATAAAGTGCATTGTTGGTGATGTTGGGGAGGAGCTGAAAGGAAGCTAAGCTGAGCTTTAAAAATCCAAAAGCTTCTAAAAATTGACTTCAACCATGCATACACATACAAAATACACGAAGGTCTTTCATATTTAAAAAGGCTTGGAGCAAAAATAAAACAAGAAATACCTTTTCTTCCACACACCATGGCACTGTTTTCATATTTTAAACTTCAAGAAAACTTCTTTCAAAAAACAGAATAACCACACTGTAATTTAATTTTGTGAACATGATAAGTTCCCAACAGTAATGCAATTCTTTACATAAAATTATAAGCTGTATTAACTTCTTTTAAAGCCATATTTCCATCAAAGAAACTTTTAGCAAACTACACACGTTCTTTCGCTGCCATTTTAAAAACGTTTTGTGGACGATCACATGGCATGGCGAAAATCAGCCAATAAACTGTCGCTATTTAAGTTGAGGTGGCTAAATTAGCACCCTTTCGTAGAAATCGGGCATTATGCACCAATCACGATTGAGACGGCTTTTTTATGAACCAATGAAATTCGAGAAACAAATATGCGCCGGTTTGGACAGTAAGATGAACAAGATGCCCTACCGGGCAGAAGGATTTCTGCAAGCTTTGCTACTGAAAATGCCACAAAAAAGCAACACTAGCACACTAGTCCTGCAAAACTAAGACAGTCACATCATTCAGCTCGAGAAGCATCAGCATTAAATAAACAAAAATATTGATACGACTGACAATGTTCGTCAAGAAAGTCAGCCTACCATAACATAAAAAAGGGGCTTTTCTTTATGCTATCGCGGAGATCATTTATGAAGATCTGTTTTTTGTACGAATAAGCTGAATGATTGTTACTGGATATTTGCCACCCACGTACTCCAAAAAAGTGCATCGACACAATACGAAACTTTAATTTAACCACATTAAATATAACGAATCCTATAAAAAGATTGTCTATACTGGCGGTAACCAACATATCCTTTGGGCAGCACAAACTAATATATAAAGTTTCTATATTGATCTCCTCAGAATGAAAAATATAAATATCACAATAATAATTACTTAGAAATTAAAGCTCATATCTAATCTAAAAGTTAAAAACATACGTAGGGAGAAAAGAGATAAGCTGATATAGCCAGAATACATCCAAAAATTGCTACTAAATATAATATAAATAGCTGTATAAAGTGCATATGTTGGTGATGTTGGGGAGGAGCTGAAAGGAAGCTAAGCTGAGCTTTAAAAATCCAAAAGCTTCTAAAAATTGACTTCAAACATGCATACACATACAAAATACACGAAGGTCTTTCATATTTAAAAAGGCTTGGAGCAAAAATAAAACAAGAAATACCTTTTCTTCCACACACCATGTATTGACACTGTTCTGTTTTCATATTTTAAACTTCAAGAAAACTTCCTTCAAAAAACAGAATAACCACACTGTAATTTAATTTTGTGAACATGATAAGTTCCCAACAGTAATGCAATTCTTTATATAAAATTATAAGCTGTATTAACTTCTTTTAAAGCCATATTTCCATCAAAGAAACTTTTAGCAAACTACACACGTTCTTTCGCTGCCATTTTAAAACGTTTTGTGGACGATCACATGGCATGGCGAAAATCAGCCAATAAACTATCGCTATTTAAGTGGAGGTGGCTAAATTAGCACCCTTTCGTAGAAATCGGGCATTATGCACCAATGACAATTAAGACGGCTTTTTTATGAACCAATGAAATTTAAGAAACAAAAATGCGTAGGTTTGGACAGTAAGATGAAAAAACAGAACAAGATGCCCTACCGGGCAGAAGGATTTCTGCAAGCTTTGCTGCTGAAAATGCCACAAAAATGCAACACTAGCACACTAGTCCTGCAAAACTAAGACAGTCACATCATTCAGCTCGAGAAGCATCAGCATTAAATAAACAAAAACATTGATGCGACTGACAATGTTCGTCAAGAAAGTCACCCTACCATGACATAAAAAAGGGGCTTTTCTTCATGCTATCGCGGAGATCATTTATGAAGATCTGTTTTTTTGTACGAATAAGCTGAATGATTGTTACTGGATATTTGCCACCCACGTACTCCAAAAAAGTGCATCGACACAATACGAAACTTTAATTTAACCACATTAAATATAACGAATCCTATAAAAAGATTGTGTATACTGGCGGTAACCAACATAACGTTTGGGCAGCACAAATTAATATATATATAAAGTTTCTATATTGATCTCCTCAGAATGAAAAATATAAATATCACAATAATAATTACTTAGAAATTAAAGCTAATATCTAATCTAAAAGTTAAAAAAAAAAAAACATACGTTGGGAGAAAAGAGATAAACTGATATAGCCAGAATACATCCAAAAATTGCTACTAAATATATATAGTATAAATAGCTGTATAAAGTGCATATGTTGGTGATGTTGAGGAGGAGCTGAAAGGAAGCTAAGCTGAGCTTTAAAAATCCAAAAGCTTCTAAAAATTGACTTCAAACATGCATACACATACAAAATACACGAAGGTCTTTCATATTTAAAAAGGCTTGGAGCAAAAATAAAACAAGAAATACCTTTTCTTCCACACACCTTGTATTGGCACTGTTTTCATATTTTAAACTTCAAGAAAACTTCTTTCAAAAAACAGAATAACCACACTGTAATTTAATTTTGTGAACATGATAAGTTCCCAACAGTAATGCAATTCTTTATATAAAATTATAAGCTGTATTAACTTCTTTTAAAGCCATATTTCCATCAAAGAAACTTTTAGCAAACTACACACGTTCTTTCGCTGCCATTTTTAAAACGTTTTGTGGACGATCACATGGCATGGCGAAAATCAGCCAATAAACTATCGCTATTTAAGTGGAGGTGGCTAAATTAGCACCCTTTCGTAGAAATCGGGCATTATGCACCAATGACAATTAAGACGGCTTTTTTATGAACCAATGAAATTTAAGAAACAAAAATGCGTAGGTTTGGACAGTAAGATGAAAAAACAGAACAAGATGCCCTTGCAGGCATAAGGATTTCTGCAAAACCAGCTGAAGTATGAAAAAAGAAAGACATGAAAGATGAAGCTGAAGTATGAAAAAAGAAAGACAATTGACATTCTTGAAATTTAAGAAAGATCATTTCCGCATGTACTCCCCAAAAATCTGGAAAAAACATAATTTTCACTACGCAAAACTTTATACCTAGGAGGATAGAAAAAGAGAAGGAGAAACAACTCTAGTTTTTCCATTGTAATAAGCTCGATGCGCTAGCGTGTGGCTCTATTCAAATCTAAATTTTAAAATTAGCGGTTAACTGCATAATCTTTCTTTGAACAAAGAAATAATTTAATATAATTTAAGCAGTAGCAATGCGATTGGTTTTTCAAAAAACAATCCGGGCGAAATGTTATTGGCTTACACCAACTCATGATGTAATAGTTTTTGATCACAAACTGTTTCTCCTAACAGTGAGGGGAATAGTTTCAAAACATATAACAAGAAATCAATTCCGAATTTATGCATCTTGGAAACTTTAAAATTCAAAGTAAAATAAGATAACAAGATTTAAATAAAAACGTCGAATTTTCGATTTCTAAATCATCAGGACATATAAAATCTGTACACCTTTAAGCATGCATATATACAGTTGAAAGTAAAACCTTAGTAGGGAGTTAAAACATTTATATAGATGAACCAGTAAAATATAAGAAAGGTTAAAACAGTCATAGTTTGAGACCTCATCATTAACAAACTAAAACACTATAAGGTCACCTAGCTAAATGAATTACTTTTTTTACATGAATAAAAATTTTTGAAGAAGTCAAATTTTTCCAATATTGTTCAACATTTGATAAAATAATAAGTGATACACTGGGTAGCTACTACACTAGGTAGCTAGCAAAAAAATAATATATAATAGTTTAGGACATCTCAAATATGTTTTTCGAAGAACCACTTCTTCTTAAAAACATTTGACACATGATTGACACACAAGCTCAGTTGTGACTATGTTTCGTAGTCCAGCTACTTCACGATATTTTTCGTCAATGTGATTTCAGGGGTAGCAGATTTTACTCTTGGAAATCTTCCACTAAAATATCGTCCAGACTTTTATCTTAAATTCTTCGAATTCGTTAAACTCATCCAGGAGCTCTATTGTTATTTCTTCCTCTGAGTCAATTTTAAAATCACCAGTTCCGTGGTCTTGCTGTTCTTGTAGAAATGCTATGTTTGTTTACTAATTCTCACTTAATCTTAATGATGTTTTAGCAGGCACAAAACAGATATCACACGAATCATCATGTATTGAAAATTCAGGAGCATCCCCAACATACTTAGGTTGTTGTGATTCAATCCTTTGAACTCTTCTTGCGAAGCTACTAACTACTACAGAGGTTACTGAGGCTACACATTTGGTTCTTCATGTTCAACTACTACACCAAAACACTCCTTCATGGTTGTTTTTTCTTCTTTTTTAATAATTTTTGACAATATCAATTCTAGATTATATGCTCTAGAAAAGGGAAAAATATGCATTTACAATATACCAAGTTGCCAGTGGCTAGCAACAACACACTATGTTCAAAAGTCAAAGAATTTAACCAAGCAAGAGAAAGTGAAATACCTAAAAGTGACAAATCCATGAGCAACCAACTTTTTATTTTTTAACTATATACAACAAATATTTCTCAAAAGAATTCCTGGAGAACAGAAACAGTATTAATCAAAAGTAATAACAGAGAGGTATTACAGAGAGCTGTAAGTAAAAACATAATGCTGACTGAGTACAATTTTTGAAAGTTAATTTATGCAAAATATATTAAGAAAACGACAGTAAATCACTGTGAAACAAATCCTTATAACTTACGTAATCCTGAATCAAAACTGTTCAAATAAAAAGAAACTGACAGATAAATTCACAAGAAAGATTATATGAATCACGCAAAACACACGCACAAGTATTTCTTCAAAAAAAACATGATCAGTGAGAGCACATGCACCTTCCTGTTGAAGCTCAAAATGGCGATTTTTATAAATTTCCTCTCGGGTTTTTGACGCCGAATGTTTTGAAACCCACAGTGAGGGACATATCGGTCTATTTTCAATAGATAAAAGCTTAATAGTGGTCTCCCAGGGGATAAATTAGTATATTTTTGATATAGGCTTCAATTAGGAGAAAATAGAACTTCATCATTTTTGCGCGGAAAAAACTGGGACGAGCGCATCGCGCTTACGTTTCTATTCAATTTAAAAACAATGCAAAATTTGAATAGTTTGAATAGGCTTTAAATTTGAGTTGTTTCTCCTTCTCTTTTCTATCCTCCTAGTTTATACCAATAAACACCAATAAACTTGATTATATCTGAATGACGTAATGTTCTTTATTTTGTTGGTACGAAATGATATTAAAGATTCAGTGATCAATTCAGATAAGACAATGTAATTTAATGTAAATGCCTACCATCCTAATAGAATTCCTAATTCACAAGCACAAAAAGGAAAGCATAGATTTTAATGATACAAAATACATCTATATATACATATAAAATCAACATACATAACTGAAACAGAAATTTGTGCTTTAATTTGAGTAACAATATGTCATTGCTATCTTTTTAATTTAGAAACATGCATTACCTGAACTAAATTTCATGAAAAGATTATAAAGATTTATTCAGAAACTTAAAAAACAAGAAATTTTTAATTACGTATACACGCCAGGGCATTATGAAACAATAACTGACACAACACGAAACTTACATTAACTCCCAATAAACTTAATGAACAAAATAACATCAAATTTATATGCTTTCAGATATTACAGTGATTACGCATGTACGGTCAATCTTCCATCCAAATTACTAAGACTTCCCAAACACAAAAAGTAAAAAAAGATTAGGATTATGAAAGACCTACACTTACCAAAATTAGCAAACATAACTGAAAGCAGAATTTGAGTTAAAGGATGTCCAGTATTTAGAATATACAAGTAAGCTAAAATAGCTAGAGAAACATCAAACATAAAATGATGCACAGGTAGAGGGTAGTCAGAACATTCTTGTATGTTGTTGGAGCTGAAGAGGAAACTGAGCTGAGCTGTATGTATCCAGAGCTTAAAAAGCATTACAGCCCACACAAACAAAGGATCTAAAGGCTTAAAAGAATCCCCCAGACATTTTCCAAAAAAAAAGCATTCCTTTTCACATACTGTTTTTATAAAACATTGAGAGCTTGTTTTTAGAAAAGAATGAACGCAGTACAATCGTTGTAAGATAATTATAAATTTCTCCCCTTCTCCCTTAAATCCTCTTTTAAATCTGTTCAATATTGATCAATCAACACGTGAAAGTCTAAGTGGGTTTCTTCGGTTTCTTCTACCATTATGCGAACGGCGTGGTGAAGTCGAAAAATACCCGGATGATCACATGGCGGAAATTCAAGCTAATAAACTGTCGCTATTGAAGTTAAGGTGGCTATATTAGCACCCTTTCGTAGAAATCGGGCATTATGCACCAATCACGATTGAGACGGCTTTTTTATGAACCAATGAAATTTAAGAAACAAAAATGCGTAGGTTTGGACAGTAAGATGAACAAGATGCCCTACCGGGCAGAAGGATTTCTGCAAGCTTTGCTGCTGAAAATGCCACAAAATGCAACACTAGCACACTAGTCCTGCAAAACTAAGACAGTCACATCATTCAGGTCGAGAAGCATCAGCATTAAATAAACAAAAATATTGATGCGACTGACAATGTTCGTCAAAAAAAGGGGCTTTTCTTTATGCTATCGCGGAGATCATTTATGAAGATCTGTTTTTTTGTACGAATAAGCTGAATGATTGCTACTGGATATTTGCCACCCACGTACTCCAAAAAAGTGCATCGACACAATACGAAACTTTAATTTAACCACATTAAATATAACGAATCCTATAAAAAGATTGTCTATACTGGCGGTAACCAACATATCGTTTGGGCAGCACAAACTAATATATAAAGTTTCTATATTGATCTCCTCAGAATGAAAAATATAAATATCACAATAATAATTACTTAGAAATTAAAGCTCATATCTAATCTAAAAGTTAAAAAAAATACAACATACGTAGGGAGAAAAGAGATAAGCTGATATAGCCAGAATACATCCAAAAATTGCTATTAAGTATAAATAGCTGTATAAAGTGCATATGTTGGTGATGTTGGGGAGGAGCTGAAAGGAAGCTAAGCTGAGCTTTAAAAATCCAAAAGCTTCTAAAAATTGACTTCAAACATGCATACACATACAAAATACACGAAGGTCTTTCATATTTAAAAAGGCTTGGAGCAAAAATAAAACAAGAAATACCTTTTCTTCCACACACCATGTATTGGCACTGTTTTCATATTTTAAACTTCAAGAAAACTTCTTTCAAAAAACAGAATAACCACACTGTAATTGAATTTTGTGAACATGATAAGTTCCCAACAGTAATGCAATTCTTTATATAAAATTATAAGCTGTATTAACTTCTTTTAAAGCCATATTTCCATCAAAGAAACTTTTAGCAAACTACACACGTTCTTTCGCTGCCATTTTTAAAACGTTTTGTGGACGATCACATGGCATGGCGAAAATCAGCCAATAAACTATCGCTATTTAAGTGGAGGTGGCTAAATTAGCACCCTTTCGTAGAAATCGGGCATTATGCACCAATGACAATTAAGACGGCTTTTTTATGAACCAATGAAATTTAAGAAACAAAATTGCGCCGGTTTGGACAGTAAGATGAAAAAAAAAAAAACAAGATGCCCTACCGGGCAGAAGGATTTCTGCAAGCTTTGCTGCTGAAAATGCCACACTAGCACACTAGTCCTGCAAAACTAAGACAGTCACATCATTCAGCTCGAGAAGCATCAGCATTAAATAAACAAAAATATTAATGCGACTGACAATGTTCGTCAAGAAAGTCAGCCTACCATGACATAAAAAAGGGGCTTTTCTTTATGCTATCGCGGAGATCATTTATGAAGATCTGTTTTTTGTACGAATAAGCTGAATGATTGTTACTGGATATTTGCCACCCACATACTCCAAAAAAGTGCATCGACACAATACGAAACTTTAATTTAACCACATTAAATATAACGAGTCCGATAAAAAGATTGTGTATACTGGCGGTAACCAACATATCCTTTGGGCAGCACAAACTAATATATAAAGTTTCTATATTGATCTCCTCAGAATGAAAAATATAAATATCACAATAATAATTACTGAGAAATTAAAGCTCATATCTAATTTAAAAGTTAAAAAAAATACAACATACGTAGGGAGAAAAGAGATAAGCTGATATAGCCAGAATACATCCAAAGATTGCTACTAAATATAGTATAAATAGCTGTATAAAGTGCATATGTTGGTGATGTTGGGGAGGAGCTGAAAGGAAGCTAAGCTGAGCTTTAAAAATCCAAAAGCTTCTAAAAATTGACTTCAAACATGCATACACATACAAAATACACGAAGGTCTTTCATATCTAAAAAGCCTTGGAGCAAAAATAAAACAAGAAATACCTTTTCTTCCACACACCATGTATTGGCACTGTTTTCATATTTTAAACTTCGAGAAAACTTCTTTCAAAAAACAATAACCACACTGTAATTTAATTTTGTGAACATGATAAGTTCCCAACAGTAATGCAATTCTTTATATAAAATTATAAGCTGTATTAACTTCTTTTAAAGCCATATTTCCATCAAAGAAACTTTTAGCAAACTAGTCACACGTTCTTTCGCTGCCATTTTTAAAACGTTTTGAAGACGATCACATGGCATGGCGAAAATCAGCCAATAAACTATCGCTATTTAAGTGGAGGTGGCTAAATTAGCACCCTTTCGTAGAAATCGGGCATTATGCACCAATCACGATTGAGACGGCTTTTTTATGAACCAATGAAATTTAAGAAACAAAAATGCGTAGGTTTGGACAGTAAGATGAACAAGATGCCCTACCGGGCAGAAGGATTTCTGCAAGCTTTGCTGCTGAAAATGCCACAAAAATGCAACACTAGCACACTAGTCCTGCAAAACTAAGACAGTCACATCATTCAGCTCGAGAAGCATCAGCATTAAATAAACAAAAATATTGATACGACTGACAATGTTCGTCAAGAAAGTCAGCCTACCATAACATAAAAAAGGGGCTTTTCTTTATGCTATCGCGGAGATCATTTATGAAGATCTGTTTTTTTGTACGAATAAGCTGAATGATTGTTACTGGATATTTGCCACCCACGTACTCCAAAAAAGTGCATCGACACAATACGAAACTTTAATTTAACCACATTAAATATAACGAATCCTATAAAAAGATTGTGTATACTGGCGGTAACCAACATATCCTTTGGGCAGCACAAACTAATATATAAAGTTTCTATATTGATCTCCTCAGAATGAAAAATATAAATATCACAATAATAATTACTTAGAAATTAAAGCTCATATCTAATCTAAAAGTTAAAAAAAATACAACATACGTAGGGAGAAAAGAGATAAGCTGATATAGCCAGAATACATCCAAAAATTGCTACTAAATAATAGTATAAATAGCTGTATAAAGTGCATATGTTGGTGATGTTGGAGAGGAGCTGAAAGGAAGCTAAGCTGAGCTTTAAAAATCCAAAAGCTTCTAAAAATTGACTTCAAACATGCATACACATACAAAATACACGAAGGTCTTTCATATTTAAAAAGGCTTGGAGCAAAAATAAAACAAGAAATACCTTTTCTTCCACACACCATGTATTGGCACTGTTTTCATATTTTAAACTTCAAGAAAACTTCTTTCAAAAAACAGAATAACCACACTGTAATTTAATTTTGTGAACATGATAAGTTCCCAACAGTAATGCAATTCTTTACATAAAATTATCAGCTGTATTAACTTCTTTTAAAGCCATATTTCCATCAAAGAAACTTTTAGCAAACTACACACGTTCTTTCGCTGCCATTTTTAAAACGTTTTGTGGACGATCACATGGCATGGCGAAAATCAGCCAATAAACTGTCACTATTGAAGTTAAGGTGGCTATATTAGCACCCTTTCATAGAAATCGGGCATTATGCACCAATCACGATTGAGACGGCTTTTTTATGAACCAATGAAATTTAAGAAACAAAAATGCGTAGGTTTGGACAGTAAGATGAAAACAGAAAAACACGGACGATCGTAAAGTATTTCTTGCTTACGCAGAAATCCAAAAAAACAAGATGCCCTACCGGGCAGAAGGATTTCTGCAAGCTTTGCTGCTGAAAATGCCACAAAAATGCAACACTAGCACACTAGTCCTGCAAAACTAAGACAGTCACATCATTCAGCTCGAGAAGCATCAGCATTAAATAAACAAAAATATTGATGCGACTGACAATGTTCGTCAAGAAAGTCAGCCTACCATGAGGCCGATGGAAATTTTATATTAGTTTAGCGTCACCCGCCCGCATCACTTTAAGTGCCCGCGTAAAAAAGTTCATTATTTTACAAGATTTCATTATTTCAATACAAAAAATGTCAATTTAACAAGAATAATACATCATCCACTTCATTTGCTTGCCTACCCACTACCGTCCGTCGTATCCCGGTTCAAAATGTCCAAGTAGTTGCTCTTCCATGTGCGTCTAATGACTTCCCCAGAGTGTTCCGTATAATAAATGTAGCGAAATTTCGACATTCGATTACGTAATCGAAGTAGACATTAATTTTTGCAGCGTTTTGGAATAATAGAGTTATGGTTTCGATTTCTATCAGATACATACTGAAAAAGCCAACTTTGCGGAATACCTAATTTGCAAAAATTTCTTGAAAATTTCTTCTTTTTCAATGTAGTTGAAGAAAAAGCAGGTCTGAAGTAATTTGAAAGCTCGAGCTAGTACCGTACTCGGGCGGGCGGGATCTCAGTGATTATAATAATGCAAAATGGCGTATTTGCTGTGTTCTCCGGCTATGTATGGCACTAGAACAAAATTAATGAATAATGAATAATGAAAACATGCCGCATGACATTTTCAGGAGTAAAGTGACGCTAAACTAATATAAAATTTCCATCGGCCTAACATAAAAAAGGGGCTTTTCTTTATGCTATCGCGGAGATCATTTATGAAGATCTGTTTTTTTTGTACGAATAAGCTGAATGATTGTTACTGGATATTTGCCACCCACGTACTCCAAAAAAGTGCATCGACACAATACGAAACTTTAATTTAACCACATTAAAAATAACGAATCCTATAAAAAGATTGTGTATACTGGCAGTAACCAACATATCGTTTGGGCAGCACAAACTAATATATAAAGTTTCTATATTGATCTCCTCAGAATGAAAAATATAAATATCACAATAATAATTACTTAGAAATTAAAGCTCATATCTAATCTAAAAGTTAAAAAAAATACAACATACGTAGGGAGAAAAGAGATAAGCTGATATAGCCAGAATACATCCAAAAATTGCTACTAAATATAGTATAAATAGCTGTATAAAGTGCATATGTTGGTGATGTTGGGGAGGAGCTGAAAGGAAGCTAAGCTGAGCTTTAAAAATCCAAAAGCTTCTAAAAATTGACTTCAAACATGCATACACATACAAAATACACGAAGGTCTTTCATATTTAAAAAGGCTTGGAGCAAAAATAAAACAAGAAATACCTTTTCTTCCACACACCATGTATTGGCACTGTTTTCATATTTTAAACTTCAAGAAAACTTCTTTCAAAAAACAGAATAACCACACTGTAATTTAATTTTGTGAACATGATAAGTTCCCAACAGTAATGCAATTCTTTATATAAAATTATAAGCTGTATTAACTTCTTTTAAAGCCATATTTCCATCAAAGAAACTTTTAGCAAACTACACACATTCTTTCGCTGCCATTTTTAAAACGTTTTGTGGACGATCACATGGCATGGCGAAAATCAGCCAATAAACTATCGCTGTTTAAGTGGCGGTGGCTAAATTAGCACCCTTTCGTAGAAATCGGGCATTATGCACCAATGACAATTAAGACGGCTTTTTTATGAACCAATGAAATTTAAGAAACAAAAATGCGTAGGTTTGGACAGTAAGATGAACAAGATGCCCTACCGGGCAGAAGGATTTCTGCAAGCTTTGCTGCTGAAAATGCCACAAAAATGCAACACTAGCACACTAGTCCTGCAAAACTAAGACAGTCACATCATTCAGCTCGAGAAGCATCAGCATTAAATAAACAAAAATATTGATGCGACTGACAATATTCGTCAAGAAAGTCAGCCTACCATAACATAAAAAAGGGGCTTTTCTTTATGCTATCGCGGAGATCATTTATGAAGATCTGTTTTTTTGTACGAATAAGCTGAATGATTGTTACTGGATACTTGCCACCCACGTACTCCAAAAAAGTGCATCGACACAATACGAAACTTTAATTTAACCACATTAAATATAACGAATCCTATAAAAAGATTGTGTATACTGGCGGTAACCAACATATCCTATGGGCAGCACAAACTAATATATAAAGTTTCTATATTGATCTCCTCAGAATGAAAAATATAAATATCACAATAATAATTACTTAGAAATTAAAGCTCATATCTAATCTAAAAGTTAAAAAAAAATACAACATACGTAGGGAGAAAAGCTGATATAGCCAGAATACATCCAAAAATTGCTACTAAATATAGTATAAATAGCTGTATAAAGTGCATATGTTGGTGATGTTGGGGAGGAGCTGAAAGGAAGCTAAGCTGAGCTTTAAAAATCCAAAAGCTTCTAAAAATTGACTTCAACCATGCATACAAATACAAAATACACGAAGGTCTTTCATATTTAAAAAGGCTTGGAGCAAAAATAAAACAAGAAATACCTTTTCTTCCACACACCATCATGTATTCGCACTGTTTTCATATTTTAAACTTCAAGAAAACTTCTTTCAAAAAACAGAATAACCACACTGTAATTTAATTTTGTGAACATGATAAGTTCCCAACAGTAATGCAATTCTTTACATAAAATTATAAGCTGTATTAACTTCTTTTAAAGCCATATTTCCATCAAAGAAACTTTTAGCAAACTACACACGTTCTTTCGCTGCCATTTTTAAAACGTTTTGTGGACGATCACATGGCATGGCGAAAATCAGCCAATAAACTGTCGCTATTGAAGTTAGGTGGCTATATTAGCACCCTTTCGTAGAAATCGGGCATTATGCACCAATCACGATTGAGACGGCTTTTTTATGAACCAATGAAATTTGAGAAACAAATATGCGTAGGTTTGGACAGTAGATGAAAAAAAACGAAGAAAAACACGGACGATCGTAAAGTATTTCTTGCTTACGCAGAAATCCAAAAAACAGAAAAACACGGACGATCGTAAAGTATTTCTTGCTTACGCAGAAATCCAAAAAACAGAAAAACACGGACGATCGTAAAGTATTTCTTGCTTACGCAGAAATCCAAAAATCAGAAAAACACGGACGATCGTAAAGTATTTCTTGCTTACGCAGAAATCCAAAAAAAAAAACCAGAAAAACACGGACGATCGTAAAGTATTTCTTGCTTACGCAGAAATCCAAAAACACGGACGATCGTAAAGTATTTCTTGCTTACGCAGAAATCCAAAAAAAAAAAAAACAGAAAAACACGGATGATCGTAAACTATTTCTTGCTTACGCAGAAATCCAAAAACACAGACGATCGTAAAGTATTTCTTGCTTACGCAGAAATCCAAAAAAATAAACTAAGAAAAACAACGACGAAAGTAAAGGCTTTCTTGCTTACGCAGAAATCCAAAAAAAAAACGAAAGCCGGTTGTAATAGCTTTCTTGCTTTCGCAGAAATCTAATAAATAAAAGTGACTATTCTGTGTTTTTTTGGCCCTGTCCGCTTTAGAGAGAGTATTTTCAAGGGAAAATGCCATTTCGTTCCTGAAAAAACCGTCCGCTTTACGGAATGTCCGCTTTATATTTGTCCGCTTTATAGGGATTTCCTTATGAGAGTTTGCCCGGGAATACATCCGTTCCTGGGTTTACTGTCCGTCTTATGGAGATGTCCGCTTTATGGTGTGTCCGTCTTATAGAGATTCCACTATATATATGTCCCGTCTTGAAAACGTTTTTGTATGTGTTAGTTGTTTAATTAAAGTATCTAAGTATAAAGTCTAGGACATTCAAATCATTACATAGCGTACAACCTACTACAACCTAGTGTAACAATTTCATAAAATGTGCTATAGTTACGTTAGATCATTTCAAAATTTCATGTTACTAATTTAGTATTTCATATGATTTAACATAATTTATTATGTTAATCAGATTTCATGAAAAAGACTATTATTCCTCTGGAAATAGTTCATGTTTCGTGAAGACTTTTTGCTAAAAGCCTAGTCTAAAGGGTCTTGTATTTTTCGTGACGAAAAATAACACTGAAGAAGGAAAAATGATACAATATATATGTAAAGGATGGATGACGCTTTTTATACCATTTATATACCTCATCATATATTGCATCATACAGAAAAACAAAAATGTCTGATTTGAGTTCCTATTTTTCTACATTATATTCAGCCAGGATTTATTTCAATCTTCAGTTTCTAGGGTTTATTATTTCTGTAATATGCATATCTCCATGAACAGAATATATTTAACAGAAAATGAAAAAAATAAGGATGAGGACAATGAACTTGATTTTAGCAGAATAATTTAAACTACTTGTACAACTACAAAAAACCGATACTGTCAATTCTTTGCGAATGTAACTAAATCCTTCAAGGAATTTGTTAATTTGTACAATGTTAAACATTATTGACTGTATGACACAGCATGAAGAATTCAAAACATTGCGTTTGAGTCGTTCTTGGGAGATTCAATTCTGCATGATAATCGTAGAAAGAATAACTTCAACAAATTCCATGTCATTCATAATTAAGTGAGATACTTGTGTCGTAATCATATTTGTAATTACATCTGTTTCTCCTTTTCTCGTCAACATTCAAAGTTGTTCTTGTACCTTCTTATGCCAGTGCTTACCATTTCACTTCATCTATTTATGTTTTTGTTTTCAGTAAACTATTTTTCTATGCTTCAAGGATTTTTAGTTACACTTCTTGGTTTACACTATCGGAGTGTTTTTTAATTTTTTTGTGATGAGAAATATATGAAGAAGGATATGTAAAGGATGCATGTCACACTCTTTTATTCTCTGAAAAGTCATCGAAGGACTTGTTTGCAGCCAACTATTCGAGTAGAGAGACATGAATGGTTTAAAACGAGTATGGTTTTAAACGTGGTAAATCCACTTTCCTTACACTTCGTCGCCAATTTGTTCATTTTCAACTTATCATTCCTTTAATTTTCAAAATTACAGACAACCTTTACGAAAGGTCATATTAAATACTACTCGACTGAAAAACTTGAGTTTTTCAAAAGTTTGTCACGATTTCAAAAGAATATTAAATGCAAGATTCGCAAAAATGCGACTATATATTTCCCCAAAATTGCGATTTTATCAATTATTATGCGTGCATTGACAACCATAAGAAAAATGTATAATTTTGCTAAATAATCTGCAAATGGCTGATTGTGTTAACAGCCATAAGCAAGAATTTCTTCCTGAAAATGCTGTATTCGACATTATTTTAATGGAAAGTCAAGTGCTTTCTACTATTGCTCATCAGTCACAAAAACTTGATGATTTCTACTTATGTCAAAAGGGGATTTAGCAGTTGCTATGTCGCTAGATAAAGGTACAAAAAAAGGCAATTAAGGCTCTGGTGTCGTTGTCAAAAATGTGGAAATAATGCGATGATGTGAAAATTACTATCGGTGATGAATATGTTTAAATGTCTGCAGATAGCGTTCCAGGCTGCAGCTTATCACCATCAACTTGATGCCCTTGATGCGTTGGTTAAACATCACTAGAAAAAGTTAAAGAAACCTTGCATCAGAAAATGGACATTTTAAAAAATTAGCACATTAATTTATTTGGTGAGAACAACCACTGCTTCAAGCTGATGAGGAGTATGTGTCATGCGACGTAGAGAGCTTATTTACAAATGTTCCTGTCCGGGAAACTGTAAATTACATAATCGACGAAATATACAACAAGAAGAAGCTCCCTATTATCGCTACGAAGCTAACTTTCAAACGCTTGTTACTGAAACTGTTGACAGTGAGTGTTTTCATATTCAACGATCAATTTCACCAACAAACTGACGGCTGCACCATGGGAGGCCCACTATCAGTTATTTGCTCAAATATCTGCATGACGAAGATGGCAAAAAAAAAAGATGTTTCCGGAAAACCCAAAATTCTACAAAAGGTTCGTCGATGGCATCATAAACCGCCGAAAGAAAAACCAACCAGATCGGCTTTTTGAGATATTGAACAACTACCATCCGAACCTGAAGTTTACCATCGAGGTTTCACCAACGAAATTCTTGCATACCAGAACAACGTACGGAGAAACAATAACAACATCAGTCAACCGAAACGAAAACAAGGTGCCCGTACATTGGAGTTCGAAAATTTCAAAGAAATACAAGCGAAATGCTGTTAACGCTGACCTACATCGAGCAGAAAGAATCTCATCTGACATACCAAAAGAAAAAGAAGTGATCGTGGGGAAATTTACGAAAGCTGGTTTCCCTTGCAGATTCGTTGCAAGTGTCGTAAGAGATTACGCAGAAAAAGTGAACACCGAACTGATTATCCCACCAAATCTCTTCAAGGAACCGAAGAAATACGTATACGTCACTCTTCCCTATTGCCCAAGAAATGAAAAAGCTTCAAAGGAATTCATCAACAGGCTGAAAGAGTTTACCAACAACGAGTACGATGTTTTCATCAAATGGAACACTCGGAAAGCAAGAAGATAAAAAGCAAGAATTCCCACCCTTTTTGTAAAATTTATCATGGTCAATGCACGTGCGGTGAAGTTTATATTGGCGAAACTAATAGAAACGTGACAGTCCGTTGGGATGAGCATAATTCAGGCGATGGAAAGTCCGAGCCATCAAAGCACTTGATATCTAATGATGACGAGCACTTGGCGTATTCTAATGGATGCCCCAAAAAACAAAAGAGACCGTAGAAGGCTTGAGGCGTTTCACATTGCAATAAAACAGATGGCGGCCATCCGTATATCGAAAAGGCAAGAAACCCTGGGTTCGAGGTTGTCAGATGAAAACACCAAAACTACATCTATTTTGCAATGGGATTACTTAAATCATTTACAAAAAAAAAAGAAATCGCAATAGAAATTATGACTTCGTTACTCTCATGATACTTACTGCGATTTCTCAAAAAAAAAAATTTTTTTTTTCTTTTTAAACAATTTTACTTGTAAAATACGGCAGAAAAAAATTTCCTCCACCTTGATTTTTAAGCGATAAATTTGTGAGCAATGCATTTATTAACAACAGAAAATGGCTGAAATGAAATTTGGTTATGAAAGCTGTTGGGGCTTGAATTCACTCACTGGCAAATGGTTTAGAAGTTGTGAAAGCATAGTTAATATTAACTATGGTGAAAGTTATATCTACGTGATCCTCATCATATCGCTAACAAAACCTTGCCTCACTTTTTCATCAAAACCAATAGATCTTTCACAATCATCGTTTAATCATTGTTCATATACTTATTTACGGATTTAGACAAAAGTGAGGCAAAGTTTTTTTTTTCCTAAGTTCCCATTGGTTCGAATAAACATCATTCCGTCGACATTGATTGATGTGTAGGGGACTTGGAGCTCGGCAAAGTCAAGATAACAGCGAAAGTTTTTTCAAAGATCAAACGTGTTTACATAATAACTGAATAGAAATTACCGAATAACGCATGGTTGAAAGAAAAATACGAATAAAGATCAGCAACGTTTATTGAATCTTCGCAAAAGATCACATGCTTTGAACAAAAGATATTTTTTTAGAAAAGTTGAGGAGAACTCAAAAACGCGTTTTTTGGAAAAAGTGCTTCTAAATTTAAATTTTAGACTCAAGAAACTTAATCTATGATAAAAATTACATAGGAAATGCTAAAAAAAATTTTTTGCTATTTTTTGAGCAAATAGGTGACTATCTGGAGACTATTCTTTAAAAAAATACAACCGCCCGGGCGTTTGTTAGAGAGAATATGGTATGGTAAAAGTTTTTGTTCTACTACACAATGTGTTTCAGAATGTTGGAAACGATAATTTTAAAGCTGTTTTTTCAACGAGCACAGTAACGCCTCGAATAAACGCCCCGCTTGATTAAAAGTGTCCATCCTCCAACCTTACCTTCAACCTTCAGAAACGGGCGTTTAATCAACGCTATTCCAACTGATGATCCGTGACACGACGAAACTAGCTTGCCTTGGGATGTTTATCTTATTCGCAATCGTGCATCCCAATTTTATTTTAAAGAGAGTGATGTATTTCTTTTAACTTTACGGTCAAACCTAATTAAAAAGTTATCAGGTAAAATTCCAAGTTGACCATCCAAGGATCAAATACCTATCATAAAATAATTGATTTGACGGGTCGCCAGCAGAGAGGAGGAGAGGGAAAACCACAGATATATATAAAACCGCTAGATGCGCGACTCGCCCGTGGGCGTTGAGGCAAAAAAAATTTCGGCAGCCATCTTTAATTAGGGCAAAAAAAAATTTTTTCGCGAATCAATCAGTTACTTTTCCAGCATAATCATGGTGAATTCCTGCAGTGCTTATGGCTGTACAAATCGCTATAATAAAGATTCTAACATTCATTTTCACAAATTTCCCATCAATAATCCTTCCTTAAACAAGTCTTGGATTGTGGCACTTAAACGAGAAAAGTTCACTCCAAATAAATATTCTGCCATTTGTAGTCAACATTTTAAACCATCTGACTATGTTACAAATATAAATGATCTAAAGCCTCGCCTAAAAGCAGATTCTGTTCCCTCGATATTTCAATTTCCTGAACATCTACAAAGCAAGAACAAAAAGAAAAGAAAATCTCCTACTAAAAGAAAATTTGAACAACTAAATGAAAATGGTCCCAGTTGTAGTCATGATAGTAATAATCAACATGAATCAACCCAATTACCACCTGCATCAAAAAAGTTAAAAACTACCCCATCCCCAACTAAAGTTAAATTAAGAAGAAAAATTAAAACTCTCAAACAAAAATTGAAACGAAAAGAGACAAAATTGAATCATTACAAAGCATTATAAAAACACTTAAAGATAAAAAGCTTCTTACAGAAGACAGTGGTGCTATAATTGAAGAAAACTTTACTGGGATGACGAAAGAATTAATTTCATCGGAATTAAAAAATAAAGACAGAAATGTACATGGTAAAAGATACAGTGATGAAATCAAAAAATTTGCTTTAACTCTTCATTTCTATTCACCTCGCACTTATGAATTTTTGAGAAACATGTTTTCATTGCCTGCTCAATCCTCCATTTCTAATTGGACTAACAGCATTGAATGTCAGCCTGGATTTTTTTCAGATATTTTTGCTTATTTAAAAGAAAAAGCAGCTACAGATAATAATTACAAAGACTGTACGTTAATGTTCGATGCTATTCATATAAAATCAGGATTAGTCTATGAACATTAATAGAGGAACGTATGAAGGATTTGTTAATTTTGGTGAAGATGTTATTGGATTTACTATTGAACAGGATCAACGATCCTTTCAAATACATCTTGACGTACAAATTATCTCAAGATCATCTGGAACTCCTGTTTGCCTGTATCAGAGGAAAAAACGGCTTTAACAATAACCCAGATGTTAGACAATTAAAATCCAGTCTAAAACGAATTCTTCTTCGCAATGCCATAGTTGGGTCAAACATTCAAATTGCACAATGTTCGAACCATAGTCAATTGGATCAGTATTTTCAATCAAATGGGGCAGAAGATCGTCTCCAATTCAACATGTCAATAACAATCAAGATGAACAACTTCCAATAATTCAATTTGATTCATCTTCATTTTCTTTTTACAAGGAATCAATCTTGGGTTACATTGCTGGATTTATTGTTCGAAGATTACTTGTAAAAATGTCATGTGTAACATGTGCCAGTGTGCTCACATACGTATCTTTAACAAATCATGATGATCACTCTTCATACTCAAAGTGTATTGTACCATCTATGTCTTTGATTTCGTCTGAAGATCGAGGTGGCCTTGTCAAACCATCTGCTGCTCTTTGCAAAATTGTTCATGCATCGGCAAGTTGTATTAAATCTTTAATATCTACTCCTTCAAAATTAAATAAAAATGTTATGTTACATTCAATTAATTCATCACTTTCAAGACCATTCCCTGAGTTAGATGAACACGATAAAGAGAATGAATCTATAACGGAAGATATGCACTCTACTCAAATCACAAAACAAATTATTTCAATGTACATTAAAATAAGACTTCACGCTTATCAAAAGCAATATAACAAAGAAAAACTTCATAAAAATAATATTGGTTTACGACAGCAATCTACAAAACTTCTTACTTTCAAAGGAATTTGAATTTTAGTTCTTTTATAAATATTGTTTGAAATTACTTTTACTAAATTTTACTGTTTTGACACTTTAGAAGGTAATAACTCTTTTGTTTTTGAAATCTTTTCATTTGTATACATTTTAAATTTTATCATAATAAAAAAAAACATAACAGCCAAATCAATTAATTTATACACTAGTGAGCTTTTTTTAAAGATTAATGAACAGAACATAAATATTTTAAGTATCATAGAACACCAAAAGTGAAAAAAAGTAGCTAAAAAATTGTATAAACTATCAACTACCTATATAATAACTTATATATTTCATAATTTATGAAACTTTTTAAACTGTTATCTTCTTTTTATTTTATATACTTGTAACGTTACATACAGTTCATGATTGAAAGAAAAACACAAAAAGCCTTTAATTAAATAGAATAGAACAAATCTTAGACATATGGCTCGAATACTCTCTTAAACTCCTATGAAAAAACAGAGAAAACCTCTCAAACCTCTACGTTTTATTTTGTTTTGCCCTAATTAAAGATGGCTACCGACTCAAGAATTTGCCTCACTTTTTTTGTTTTAGCTTCAGGCGAGTCGCGCATCTAGCGGTTTTATATATACTAGCCGCCAAGGCGGCGTCGTTCGCCGCCGCCCATGTTCAGCATGCGTTGACTTCACAAAAATAAAATCAAGGAATCGGCAATGATAAGTGTACCCATGTTATAGAGCTTGAAAAACTGATCAAAAAAATGTATGGGATCGTTTTGCTACGACCAACCGTTACGGAGATATCATCGTTCAAAGATTTTGATGACGTCACAGACTCGTCCCCAAAAAATTTAGATCCAAATTTTTCGTCACCCCATCGCCCGTATCGCGGACCCCAAAAAACGTCAGTTATCTCTATTGGTTACCGAGATAAATTTCCCCAAACGTCACGTTCGATTTGGGTCCCAATGCAATGGTTTCAGATTAACGTTCGCGCACAAGAAGAGAAATAATTTATGTGTGATTTTACATTGCTGACTTCCCGATTTCTTTCGCAGTTTATATCTACCATTTTGCGTGACAGACAAACAAACAGACAGACAGACAGAGAATCGGCTATTAATATATATTAATATATAGATCTGTGGGAATCCTGGCTGCTGTCATGATGATGAGAATTGGTGAAAGGATGGATCGAGAAACACCACCAACACAAGCTGCCTACCGTAGAGAGCGGTCAACTACAGAGCACGTATTTGCAGCTAAAACGATAATTGAAAGAACAATCAACTCAAAAAATGAAACCGTGCACCTTACACTCCTCGACATGAGCAAAGCATTCGACAGTATACAGCGAAACACCTTGATTGAATTTCTACGAGATACTATTAGTAACGATGAGCTGCATATCGTCAAGAAAATGCTTGAAGTGGACACTTGCTGTAAGATGTGGCAATACCATCGCCGAAACGTTTAGCACAGACACCGGAGCTCCTCAGGGTGACTGCGCTAGTGCGAACCAATTCACCTACTATCTTGCCAAATCACTTTGTGAATCAATACCAACCATCCACGACCACCAATACTATGAACGACACATAACTTCCAATGAAATACCAGACGAGATCACAGAACACAACTACGCGCAGTTCACCCAAGTACGACATGTCAATATAAATATGGAATATGCAGACGACATTAGCGTGATCACAAGTGATTTCAACAACGCCCGCAGATACGAACGCGAAAAAACGAAAATGTTATCAGAAAAAGGTCTGCTAATAAATGACAGCAAAACCGAACGGTTCGTCATCAACAAAAAGAATGATGCGTGGAAAAAATGCAAGCTGTTAGGATCTCTCCTCGACACTGAAGAAGAAATCAAGAGAAGAAAGTCACTAGCAATCAATGCTGCTAATAACCTAGAACATTTCTTCAGAAACAAAAGTCTAACCACGTCAACGAAAATGAAAATAATCGACACCTATGTAGAACCGATTTTCATGTATAATTCCGAAACTTGGTCTCTGACAAAAGCCCAAGAAGATTCAATAGACGCTTTTCAACGAAAAATCATCCGCAAGTACGTTTTCGACATCAAATGGCCGAAAACCATCAGCAATGATGAATTATATCAAAAAGCAAAAACCACAAGTTGGAAAAGTAAAATCACTCTACGCCGTCTGAAATGGTTCGGGAAACTTGCGATCCAACCAGAGGAGATTCCAGCCAAAAAAGCGTTACGATACGGGCTGCAACCATACCAAAGACCACCCGGCAAACCCAAAACAACTTGGTTGTCAAAAACCATAAACGACTTAAAGAGAATGAACTTTTCATGGTCAGACGCCGAAAGTCTGGCCAAAGAGAACCTAAATGAATGGTACAGAATATGTAAAGAATATATAAAGAGAAATTAAAACACTTTCGAATTTCAAATCTTTTGTATGTTAGGTAATGTATATTTATGTACGGAAAAGCCTATGAAAAAAAAAAAAAAAAAAAAAAAAAAAATGTGGGGAAAACCCCATGTGGCAGCAAAATCCGCTTCGCACTAACATGGAGGGTGGAGGAAGCTAAACAATAACGTCGTGTTCCGAAAAGTCATAGAAAATTCGTTATAATACAAGTGTTATGGGTAACATTATTTTGTTTCTATGTTGATAAATAATATGGGCATTAATATGATAATAAGGTGGGTGGGTTTTGCTTTTTTCCGGAAGAGTGATTTTCGTGACGAAAAATAACACTGAAAAAGGAAAAATGAAACAGTATGTAAAGGATGGATGATGTTTATACGCTTTTTAGTGGTGGCAATCAGAGTATTTATATACCTCATCATATATTGCATCTTTACTACAATGAATGTAAAATGTAAAGAAAGTTGCCATATCAGTCACCAGTACCATGTCCCTAGAAAACATTTTTCCCTGAAATAATTGATCACATCATGTTCATGTTGTGAAAGTAGAGAGAAGGGTCAGTCAAATCCCATGTGTTGTGAAAGCACAGAATAACAACTCGTGCTCCTTTGCCCAAAGATTCATGATAATGTGAGCAAGCGGTTAAATTTTGATTCGCTGTAAATCGATTCTTTTCTATATTAATTCTTTCTCTGATAATGGAAAATTAAACACTCCGATATTGTAAACCAAGTGTAACTAAAAATCCTTGAAGCATAAAAAATAGTTAACTGAAAACAAAGACATAGATGAAGTGAAATGGTAAGCACTGGCATAAGAAGGTACAAGAACAACTTTGTATGTTAGCGAGAAAAGGAGAAACAGATGTAATTACAAATATGATTACGACACAAGTATCTCACTTATTATGAATGACATGGAATTTGTTGAAGTTATTCTTTCTACGATTATCATGCAGAATTGAATCTCCCAAGAACGAGTTTGCTCAAACGCAATGTTTTGAATTCTTTATGCTGTGTTAATGCAGTCAATAACGTTTAACATTATTGTACAAATTATCAAATTCCTTGGAGCATATTCGCAAAGAATTGACAGTATCGGTTTTTTGTAGTTGTACAAGTAGTTTAAATTATTCTGCTAGAATCAAGTTCATTATCCTCATCCTTATTTTTTCATTTTCTGTTCAGTATATTCTGTTCATGTGGAAATATGCATATTACAGAATTAATAAACTCTAGAAACTGAAGATTGAAATAAATCCTGGCTGAATATAATGTAGAAAAATAGGAACTCAAATCAGACATTTTTGTTTTTCTGTATGGTGTTTTATTTATTTATTTGGTATTGTTTTACGTGGCTAGCCTCACTCAGTTGCTACTGCATCTGCTTTCCAGGAGGGGCCACGGCTTAGGTTGGAGGCTCCGAAGTATTTGACACTCTCATGAGTGACACAAACTCAATCAAGGACCTGTGCTCTTCTGGATGACCTCCTGCAACACCCGATGTATCATCTACCCAATTTCCCTCACACGGCATGGGTCGACCCAGCGCTATGGTACATTCACTTGCGCATGGTGAATTGCCGCCAAATAAGTACATCACAAGTAAGAAATTTGATTATTAAATAAGTACACAGTTTCTATCCGATAGCAAATGTTTATTGTATCAAGGACAATACAACATCATGTCCAACAAACATATCTGTAGACAAACAAATGAGAACATATAACATATATGTGACATAGGTAGTAAGTAACATATAATAAATGGAACATCCTATACGCCCTCCCAAGCCTTTTGGGTGTGGCGTGTCTGGAACAAACATGAAGGCTGAAAAGTCCAATGTTCACTAGTTATTATAGTCTCTTGCTCCTCAAACGGGTTCTAGGTATATAAAGGTTTTTCTTTTAACCCTGATTCATTATACGGTTGCAGGGCTCTACGAAGAAATTTTCTGTTGCGTAAGGTTACTCTGCCAGATCCATCTACTCTGATAACGTACTGGTCAAATTGACGCACCTCAATGACTATACCAGTCTTGTCCCACTTTGTGGGGTGTGGTCCGGTCTGGTTTTGAATTCGGACACAGTCGCCCACTGACAATGGAGGTAAGACCCGTGTATGTGCAGACAGTTTTTCTGCGTCCCGCATGTGGCTGATTCTGAGTGCTATGGTGGCTGATTAGAGCAATAGCAGTTTTTATTGATTTCCTTTGTTTTTCTTACATTAAATTTGTTTATTTTGCATTTTCTTTCTTTTTACTTTTTTTTTCAGTGTTGCTCTTTTCTTTTTTTTTTGCAAATTCACATTTCTTCATTACTTTTTTTCTTACTTTTTTCCCCTACTTTTTCATTATTTTATTTCTACTTTTTTCGCTACTATTTTTCTACTTTATTTTCGTTACTGTTTTTTATAATTTTTTTTTTCATTTGTTACTTTTTTGTTACTTTTTTACTACTATTTTTAAAAAAGTAAAAAAGTAAAAAAGCAAAGAAAAACTAAAGAAAAACTAAAAAGTAAAAAAAATAAAATAGTGTTCGTGGCTGAGGAGGGCAATAGCGATATGCAAAATGAAAGCATGGCCGAGGAGAACAAGTCAGTCATGATGTTGTCAAGAGAAGACATTGCGATTATTGTTACTTTAATTCCACTAATTGTTGCGCCCTTTCTATTTGCGAAAAGGCCTATTTTCGCACACTTAGAAGCGCTGCTGTAAAAGCTTTATTCGGAGATCTGGGGTGAGTGAGCAAGAGATAACGATAACAATCCGTATTAATCTTGAAAAGGATACCTTGAAAATAGATGAATTCTGAAATTTTTGACAGGAATACGCCTGCGTAAAATAAAAGAGATAAAGCAGCTTTAAATTCATGCATTGTGCTAACAGAGAACTCGTTTGTGCGTCAAACCAAACCACGTCAAAGGAACGCTTCAATCAAGGATGCTCATTTTATGAACCCACATGAACCCAACATGTTTGTGATGTTGTTTGGTTTCTTTACACTAGGGTGTGTGTTAATTTAAGTACCGTAAATGACCGATTTAGCGCCCAGGACTCAATTTAACGCCCCATCCAATTAAACTCCCAGGTTTAGAGGAAAAATTTGTAATCAGGTCCAGATTCCGATTAAGCTCCCAGATCCAAAATTTAAACTGGGCGATTATTTAGCAAAAACATAAAATAATGAGAAAAACATGGTTTTGGGTTGAACATATATTTCAGCATAATGAAGAAAACTCAATAACGCGGGAATGAAGAATTTTCAAAATGAGGGTATTTATCAAGCTTTTCTGAAGTTGCTTGAGCAGGACACAGGCCGTTCTTTTGTCAGCATCCATTGAAAAGGTAAACGGTATTGGTGATTCTAGTAATTTTTTTATTAAGTGCCCGTCCGTATAAGCGCCCACCGTAAAAGTTCAAAAAATATAAGCGCCCAGGGTGCTTAATCGTTCATTTACGGTTAATGAAAATGTGCTATTGCTCTCCTCGGCCATGTTATCATTTTGTATATCGCTATTGCCTTCCTCGGCCACAAACACTATTTTTTTTACTTTAGTTTTTCTTTATTTTTTTCCTTTTTTTTCCTTTTTTTTTGTTAACTTAAAATGTAAAAATAGTAGTAAAAAAGTAACAAAAAAGTAGCTAATGAAAAAAAAATAATGAAAAACAGTAACGAAAAAAAAGTAGAAAAATTGTAGCGAAAAAAGTAGAAATAAAATAATAAAAAAGTAGGGAAAAAAGTAAGAAAAAAAGTAATGAAGAAATGTGAATTTGCAAAAAAAACAACACTGAAAAAAATAGTAAAAAGAAAGAAAATGCAAAATAAACAAATTTAATGTAAGAAAAACAAAAGAAATCAATAAAAACTGCTATTGCTCTAATCGGGCCTCTTCTCGGTTATATAGAGTCTCTTGCCATGTTTTGTGGGGAAGATACTTTCCAGGGTGGATTGGAATAAAATCACGGATTGGTCGTCCAAAGATACACATGGCGGGGGAGAGTCGTGTGTTCCTGTCAGGTGTGTTGCGGTATTGTAGAATGGCACGTTGAAAGGAGTCGGTGTCCAGGCAGCCATCAGGGCCAGTGTTGTCGGCTATCATACGCTTGATTGTCTTCATGCCTATTTCAGCCCTGGTGTTGCTGTGAGGGAATGCCACAGATGAAAGCCGGTGATGAACTCCCCAATTGTGCAAATATGTTGACGTGGCTGTGGATGTGAACTCAGGGCCGCCATCTGACGATAGTTCATCACTGATGCCAAATGTTGTGAATGTTTGCCCTAGTTTGACCCGTCATGCGCCTTTTCCACTATTGGCCAGTTGTATCTCGCCACGATTACCAAATAATTGTGTCCAGCATATTTGAGAAAGTCAGCGCAGATACATTGGAATGGGTATTGGGGTTGTATTGGAGGAGTGGGGGGGGGAGAATTTGGTTGCGATGGGGCGTTACAGTTGCAAGCCGCACAACGTATGCGCATGTCACTGATTGCTGAGGTCATGCCCGGCCAGAAGAATGATGCAGACGCTCGGGAACACATTTGAGAGATGCCTTGATGGGCAGAATGGAGTGCTTGGAGGATTTTGTTACGTAGGCTTTGGGGAATGACTATTCGGTCATTGTACAACACCACACCGTCAAAGCTGTTCAATTTGTCTCTGAATTGTAAATACGGCCTAAGTTCAGTTGGAAGATCTGCTTTTGATTCTGGGAACCTATCTTCAATTAAGTTTGATTAATTAGACCATTGATTCATCACTGCTAGTCGCCATGCGGATATTGTTCCAGGTAATGGAGTTGATGCCCTCGATGGAATCTTCATCAATAGGGCACACTGCTGGGCTATCTGGTTGTGATCTGATTGTCATGAGGAAGTTATGTGGCATCATTGGGATACTGGATGAAACCGGGGCTGCGTCATCCGGTAAAGATAGGTGACTGGGTGGTCCGACAGGGTGTCGGGAGAGGGCATCTGCAGCGGTATGACCGATTCCTGGAACGTGGGCTATATGGAATCTGTACTTCAGCGTTTTTTCTTTCAAGTTCCGTAGTCGTGGATTCGGAATTGCTTCTAGACTTCCGTCACCAAACACCTTGAGTAGGGGCCTGTGATCGACAGCAACTGTGAGGTCTGGACAGCCAAGGACAAAGTGGCGAGTCTTTTCTAAGGCATCCACAACCGCCAGCGCTTCCCCTTCGATGGGTGCATATCTTGATTCGGTGGACGAGGTGAATTGACTGCCTATCAGAGTGACTTTCCAGCCGAAATGGCAACAGAGCAGTTTTATAGGTGTACAGTTGCAATGTTTTTGCAGAAGCCAAAAGCCGATGCCTTCTTTGCTGAAGTCGGTTGCCAGGCATGTCGGTCTTCTCTTATCAAATATCGCAACCCCTTTTTGTATTTCCTGTACAATGATGA
Source organism: Turritopsis dohrnii (assembly GCA_027922465.2). Classification (NCBI taxonomy): domain Eukaryota; kingdom Metazoa; phylum Cnidaria; class Hydrozoa; order Anthoathecata; family Oceaniidae; genus Turritopsis; species Turritopsis dohrnii. The sequence continues at coordinate 88,843 of BQMF02000015.1, forward strand.
CTTTGGTTTCTTCAAAAAGGGTGTCAAGATTGTCGGTCCATTTGAACACTGAGCTTGGTTTCAGGAGGTCGTGAAAGGGTTTCATTCTGTTTGCTGATGCAAATGCGTAGGCGACCTGGTTGATCAATCCGAACCAGCTCCTGACATCTGTAATATTGCGGGGTTTCGGGAACTCTTTGATAGCCTTGATCACCTGTGGGCATGGGCGGACTGATGTGGGTGTGATTTCAAAGCCTGCGAAGGTTACTGTATTTTTTGCGAATGCAAACTTGGACGGATTAAGAGTGATGTCATTTCGACCACAAATGTCCAACCATTCAGCTGCCTGGAAGAAACTGTCATGGATTGACCCAGACCACATGATGGTGTCATCGATGACCTTTGTTTTGTTTTTGATGTCGCTAACTATCTCATCAAATCGCCGTGTGTAAGCATCCTCAGAAGCTATGTAGCCTTGTGGGCAAACACAGTACCTGTATCTACCCCACGGAAATGTTGTCAGGTGTCTGTCTTTGGGGTCAAGTGCAATACTGTGGTAGCCGTTCTAGGCATCAAAAGTGGTTTTTCTTGTGTCTGCAGGAACCATGCGTGCTTGGTGGAATGGTGATTGCGTATGGTGTGTCTTCCTTGTCGCGTAGCGGTTTAAAGCTTGAAAGTCAACAGTTCTTCTAGGCTTACCTGACTTCTTTGCACACACAACCATTCGGTGGCACCATGACACTGGGGTTCCTACCGGGACTGGTTCAATGACACCGAGTTGAACATCTTGGTTGAGGCCAGCTTTCACCTGTTCTTGCCAGTGGACTGGTACTGGGATCGGTGTGTGATATGCCACGGGTGTGGCATCGTCTTTGATTAAAAGCCTCATGGGTGGACCTGACATCATTGGCAGTCTTTGGTGTTGGCATATGTTGAAAGTACTGCCCTTGTAGTAGTCCAAAAGCCATTGTTCTAATTTCTCTCTGTTTTCCTCAGTGGCATTTCTGGCAGGTAGGGCAATTACAGCAGTTTCCCTCGGGTGTACTTTCGGTGTGGTCACTGTGCAGAGTCTACCATGTCTGATTCGACACGGGGAAACATTTCTGGCACGATTCCCAAATCCTTACAGGCCTCCAGAGATAGAAAAAACTTGTCTGAAGAATGTGTGAAGTACACGATTTAACAAGTTGACCTTTCTTGTCTAGATTCTACGGCCACTGATAGTCGCAATACCAGGGCACCAGCAATCACAATAGCATTTTGATTAGCGGCCCTCATTTTCATCGAGGTTGGGATGAGGTGTGAAATGTTCAGGCCTAAATGACGCAACAAAGACGTGCCAGCGAGGCATGATTGGCAGCCTGTGTCTGCAACTGCTGGGGTGGTGGTGCTTCGTGTCAGCTTGTTCATAGCGGTGTGAACTCCTAACGAATGGGCATCCGATGGGATTGCTTGTACTTTGATACTAATAGTTGGCTGTGGAGCGGACACACGTTTATACCAAGTGTCACATAGGGAATCATATATGTGGTGATCCAGTGTTACAGCGTTAGTCAAATACTCTTCATCTGATTTGATGGGACAGAAAGATTGAAACACTGTTGTAACTGAGTCATTTTGGTTTGTAGGTGTTTTCTGTTTGTGCTTGGTGGTACGGCATACACTTTCAAAATGATGTGGCAGATTGCATTTAACGCATGTATGGTTAAAGGCAGGACAAAGATTCATGTGTTCTTGTCTTCCACTACTATGTCCTGTCTTGCCGCAGTGACTGCATGGATATGTTTGAGAGTTCATTTTTCTGTCAGGGGGCATCTTGGAACCGTCTCCTCGCATTGCGCCTGTATGTGCTGCTGGCTGTGTCAATTGCTGTGGGTACAGTTGCTGGGTTGTGGTACATTCGTCCTGCCGAGCGTTTTCCACTTTCCTTAGCTTCAACGAACCTTATAGTCTCATTGAGGGACATTTCTTGGTTTGCCTGGCCGAGCACATCGAGGCGAATATCGTCATCAGCGAGTCCAACAATGAGGGTGTCTCTGACCATCTGGTCGCTGTAAGACAGCTGGGAGCCGCACTCGCAGTCGATGTTGTACTGACACACACTCGCTTGACCTTTGAGGCGTGCGGAGAAAGTCCTTGCTGGTTCATCTCTATCCTGGCGCATCTGTTGAAGGTGGAGTCGGGCTACCATAACGTTTTCCTGGTGGACAGCAAATGATTTTATGTGGCTGAGAAGAGCAGTTTCATCATATGACGTAGGGTTGTTGAAACTCCTCGTCAGGTCTTTGCGTAGGGCTTCGTCACAACATTCTAGGAGTTGGAAAATGATGTCCTCGTCAACGAGATGAGTGGCATGTTTGTATTCGGACCAGTGTTGTGTGAAATATGTCCATTGTTCACTGGTCCCCGATGCAGATATGACTGGGTGTTTCACTTTTTCCGCTTTCGCTCCTGTGGCTGTAGGCACTGTTGTAGAGGCAGTGGGTGGGTGAGCAGTCCTCTCATGCATGTTGAGGAGCTTCAGGAGAATTTCGGGTGGCGTGGTCGAGGGCCAAGATAAATCACATTGTGGTGCGGGACATTCGATGTCAGCCATTCTGATGTTGTATAAATAACTACACGGTTTTTATCCAATAGTTTATTGTAGTTTATTGTATCAAGGACAATACAACATCATGTCCAACAAACATATCTGTAGACAAACAAATGAGAACATATAACATACATGTAACATAGGTAGTAAGTAACATATAATAAATGGAACATCCTATAATTATGAACCGTGTTGGCTTTTGTAACGTAATGGCGACGAGCGTTCATGAAATTACCTATTTTTAGGGGGTGATTCTGGACCAAAAAAGACCGCTAGTGCAACAGTCCTGTCAATAAGAAAAAACGCAGAGCGTAAAGGCATGCAAAATGTTTTTGAAAGATTGCACCTCTCGAAGCATTTTAAGGTCCGCGATACAATATTTTTATTACTGGTTCTATTAATATTTTGTTGCCTTTACTGTTTAACGTCGCCATGATATTCGCTGTTTGGCTTGACTAAATTAATGAACACACTTTTTTCTGCTTTTTAAATAGAGCATCGAGCCATAAAAGCCATAGAGACAGAAAGTTTCAGGTACAGAGTAAAAGAAAAAGAAGAATAAAGACTTTTTACTTAATTGATTTATGTCACAAAATTTTATTGCAAAATGTTTAAAGTGAATTAACACAAACACAACGTGATTAATAAACGATTAAGAAAAAGGAAAAATATAAGTCTTTTTACTATAATATGTTACGTGATCGATAGGAGACGAACTTAAGGCCGATTTCCATTCAACAAAATATCCACGTGGACGTAGGTAATCCACGCTGAGTTACGTAGAACGCATGTGCATATGCTAATTCATAAGCGTAGATATGTCCGCTCAGCGAACGAAAATAAAGTTTTTTAAATTTTAACTTTTTTAAACTTTTTTTAAGCCCACCGACGTCCGCTGATAATTTCAGCCAATCATGTCTTTTGATTTCCATTTGCAGCTGTTTTGCCGCTCGGAAAATTCTATTTCTGCGCGGGCATAAGCATTGAATGGAAATCGGCCTTTAAAAAGAAACAGAAAGTGAAAGAAAAGAAATGAATCTATTTACCATAATGTGTTACGTGATCAGACGTGATTGATAGAAGGTACAGAACTTTACAAGAACAAGATTAGAAGAAAGAAAAAGTATCACGCATTATTTGCTTACGCAAATAAATGGAAAAAGAAGAACTACTGTTAGAATAGCTTGTGGGCTTTTGAGTGAAAGTAAATAAAGGAGGAGCACGATACCAAATTAATCTATTTGAGGTGCGCGATAAAAGACGCGCCTTTTCGAAGTGTGTGTGGAGGAGCGCGCGCCTTATATTGACAAGACCGGTGCAAATATTTTAATGCAGAATCTATATACTAATTACGAGTGTGCATCCGCTTTTTTCACGCGTTCACTCTCTAAAATTTTGGGTCGTTTTTGCGACCATTTATTCATAAAAGTGTATTTTTCTACAATTAGTATAAGGAAAGATCACTTTACATTGCATTTTGATCGTTTCAAATGTTTTGATTGTTCGCGAGATCAAGAAACAAAAGACAACAACAAAAGTTTATTAAGATTTATTAATGTTTTTAGGGTAAGTATGCTTTAGAACTTCTTTGTTTGTTTGTTTTGTTTTTAGGGTTTCTGCGTCATTACTTTTCAAATAATGCGCGATTGAAGAAATGAATATCATGGTTTTTAATCATGATGTTCTGGGTTCGTAAAGAAGATCGCAATTGTATACAATTCACATTTTGACACTTTTACGACTTTCGCGTTTCGCTTTTATTTACATTGGGGTTTGGATTCCATGAACAGTTACAGTGATTTGAATCTTTTTGTTGTTTACCTGTACACACAATTTATTTTTACTACTGCATATATCGTATCGTGAAAGATTTATTATGAATATTTTGATGTTTCAGATCTTCTGATAAAAAGTTTTTCTGTTCATAATTCCAGTGTTGAACTAAAAATGCTTTAGCCGGAATACCCAGAGATTTTTAATTAAAAGTGTGAAGAGTGTTTTTTGTTATATTTTTTAGAGTTCAGCAATACAGTCAGAACTTCCAAATTTGATCTCTCTAAATTTATGGATCGAATTTTATGGTACCTGCACCTTCTGTTTCTTTTTCTTAAGGTTAGGGGTTAGGGAATTAGAGAGAGTTTACAGTACTTACAACACTGATGCACTTTCTGTTCGTTATTCTGTGATTTAATTTTTCTTCACCATTTTTGGAGACGTCATTTTCAGAATTAAAACCTGTAAAATTGTTTTACACGGGATACTAGTTTTTTCTATAATATGAATGTATTTACTTAGAAAAAACATACACCAATGTTTTTTCGTTAGTTCTCCTTAAGATAATGGTCGCAAAAAGTGTCTCAGCAGTTTGCTAATGAGAGAATCTTCACAAGATAGTCATTTGTATACTTCGTAAATGTATTCCTAAAATAGTGCGATTAAAATCGCACTCATCATCGTACCTCACAGTGCGATCACATGTTGTTTGAAATTTACGCGTGCGATCTGATATTTTACGTGATTGAAAATATAGCTCCTTTTAATCTGTGAAAACGAAATAAGTTATACCATTATAAGTAAGTAAGTAAGTAAGTAACGGTAGTTTTTAGTCCTTGGGCTTCCATCCGTAATGGTTTGTTCTTCTGCCCACCGACTTGCAACTATTAGTTGACTTACTGCCAGAGATGCGTATAGCATTGCTCTAACTTGCCCGAAGGCCAGTGTGTAATATTCTTTGTTGAAAAGGTATTTGCCCACTGGGTAGACATTTAAACAAAAATTTTACCGATTGAAATGACTAGAAGACTTTACAATTTTTGTTTGATGGAGCATGGCACATGTTCACAATTTGAACAATAAGGCACATGACATCAAAGGAAAATGTATGGTACAAAATATTTCTCTCTGGAAATCATCCAATCATCTAACTAGTCCAAAGGAGAAGACTGACTGATGTCAGCATAAACCTCAGTTTTATATTTGATAGTTCATTATTTTTAAACTAAGAAACTATATTAAACTATATTACTCAAAACAAAAGAAATGTACTTTGTGAACTGTAACCAAAATTCGATTTTTCTTTATAAAAAAAAGCTACGAGCAAAGGAAAAAACAAAATGTCTTGCTCAAAAAAACTACTAATGGATAAAATTGAAATCTATCATAAATACTTTACTCAAAAATTTTTAGCCAATTTTCTTTTAATGCAATTTACGTAGTTTCAAAAGAGAATTTCACAAACTGTAAAGGATAGACTAAACAACCCTTTCATGCAGAATAGGAGGAGGGGAAGTCCAATAACCTTAAACTAATATTTTCATAATCAAGGAATCTGCAAAAATCCTTCAAACCCCTTTAAATAAAAACTGTCATGCAACATTGCATTTTTGCATTATTCCCTCTGGTTCGAAGCATTGAATTTTTGTATTATTCCATTAAAAAATTATTTTATGTAATTTGAATCAAAGATTTATGATGCACTAAATACGTATTAAGCAATTGATAGGTAAAAAAATCGTTGATCTATTTCCCTCTTCAGTTGTAATGATAACTCATCATTGAAAACTTGCCTTAAATCAAAAACGAAAAACATCATTTATTATGACAATCCTTTGATTTCATTTGAGTGTGTTTGTGAATGAGGTGGTTTCATTTGACTATTAGTTGAAGCTACGAAAAAGATTTTGAAACACTTCTTTTGGCATGGAACGCCTAGAAATGTTATTCATGATTGTAACGTAAGTGGAGATCGTGTTTAAAATCGTTGTGGTCCCGTGGCGAATTTTGTTGTTTTAGGCCGACGCTCCATATGCATTGCCATCACAGCCTAAGTGACAACATCATCTATTTTCCAGACCTAATTTTTAATCAAAGAAATTTAAAATTCTATAGATATACTTTTAATTCTTCGATGTTGTTTTATGTCAAATATGTTTTCTTAATGACAATAGTCGTTAATATACTCAATGTTTCTTATGGTAAAGAGAAAATAGCAAAGTAACTATCGTCTTTGAAATATTGTTGATGCAGAACTTCCTTCATCACATGCGTGCGTGGGTGCTATCATTATGTACATCACCTTGCAGTCTGAGTCTGAGTGAGTACTGTAATTGTGTGCAGGATAGTACGTTATTTTTCTTATTTTTGTGTAATTTAAAACATTGGTCAGATTTTTCGTTGCTGTTGTTTTCATCCATATTTTACAGTTCTTCCTTCCTCAAAGAACAAAAAAATATAGAAGAAGAAAAGAAACGTGTGCAGCTTCGACCGCACCACAATAATAGCTTGTGCAGCTTTGTCGCACCAAAGTATTATAAACGTACTTAAATAGTATCTGTGCTTTTGCACCTTAATAGCTTGTGCAGTTTTGCACCAAATTAACTTACGCTCTAAAGTACATATTTTGTGCAGTGTCTTGCACCAAATAGCTTGTACAGCTTTGTTCTACCAAAATTATATTATATATACCTTCTTAGTTAACATATTTTCCTGTGCTGTGTTGCGAGACTTGGTTATTGTAATTCATTTGACATAGATTTAATTGTAAATGAAGGTGACCTCCTTTACAAGTCATTGAATAAAGATACATAATATATTTACTTTAAAGAAAGAAAGTGTTTGCGGAAGAAAGCTTTGCGGATCGGCTGAACTGCAAAATTTTTGCATTTTGCGGGAAAAATCTTTTGCGGTTCCTGGAAATGAATCCTTTTTGCGGGAATGAACTTTTGCAGTTCCTCAGTTTACATTTTTTTTGCGAGAAAAAAATTTTGTGCTTGTTGAATGAAAGTACCTTAGAAGGGAAAATTTCGTCAGGGAAGTTGTTTCCTTATTTATAGACATGAAAGCATCGAGAGGAAATGATTGCATTGAAAGGGTAGATTAACACCATTTTCTAGTTGTTCTTTTGATAGTTAATACAGTTAGTAAACGAACTCACTGACATTCGAATTTGGGTTCTATTGTAATTTTTATATCTCTCAGATTCGCTCTCTTCCATTACTATTCATTTTTGTCAGTGTCATTCATAGACAAAGAAAAATTCATACGTTGGAGAATTTAAGACCGAAAAACTTCACTAGGCAAACATAGTTTAATTTTTTGTTGGAGAAAATATTTCACAACTGTTAGCTCGAACAGCAAAATTAAAATGCCACAAAATTCAATTTTGCTGAAGAAAGCCCTCAAAATTTTCACAAAATAAAGTAGATCAAATCACTTATATATTGAAATTGGAGTCAATGAACTTCTACAAACAGGCTTTAGGTAGGAGGAATTTGTCTTGTAATAATTAACGAAAATTGGGATTATTTTGAAGATTTTATGGGAAAAAACTTTTGCGGTTTACCAATATTACATACAATATTTTGTGGGAATACACTTTTGCGGTTTACCAATATTATATACAATATTTTGTGGGAATAAACTTTTGCGATTCGAACCAAAACCGCAAAACTTTCTTCCGCAAACACTTTCTTCCTTTAGAATTTATTTTCCAGACCTTAAGTGCCAATCCTACAGATTAAAATTTGTATTAACTGTTCCTTAAATTTTCCCATGTTATGTTCTGTTAGATATTTAATGACAAAAGTTATTGATATACTCAATATTTCTTATCACAAGGAGAAATATTGTTTGTGCATTACTTTCATTCACCGGATCACTTTGTTTTGTATCACGTTGTATACATTTGATCTGAGTGATTACTTTATTGTGTGCTGAATAGTAGTTAATTTCTCTTTCTGTTCAAATTAGAGCAGTGATCCCTTTCTAGCTGTTGCTGTTTTATGTATATTTTTCAGTTCTTCCTTTCTCGAAGAAATAAAACATAGAAGAAAAGAAACACATGCAGCTTTGACCGCACAACAATAATAGCTTGTGCAGCTTTGTTGCAACAAAGTATTGTACACATACTTAAATACAGTGTCTGGAAAATCAGGAAAAAAACTGACAGGAAGATTCTGGAAAGTCAGGGATGTCAGGGAAAAAAAGTTTCTTTACCATTTAGGTCAGGGAAAGTCAGGGAACAATTTCATAAGACTGTTTACAACAGTGTCTATTACTGACTTTGTTCAATGATAATTTTGCTTACCCAATCATCTATCAATATTGTTTTTCTTCATTTTAGAGTTAACTAACATGTTTTATGAAATCTTTATCCATTCTCTAGCCTGTAAATTGATGCTTCTGAATGTGTAATCTTGACTCTGTGGCAGTTTCAGTAGGCAATAAAGTCAGGGAAAACAGGATGCTATTAAAGAAAAGTCAGGGAAAATGATACCTTTTTTACTCCTTAAAGTCAGGAATGGTCAGGGAAAATATTTGGGGAAAAGTGGGCTATGACCCCTGTAAATAATACCTGTGTTTTATGCACCTTAATAACTTGTACAACTTTGCACCAAATTAACTTACAGTGTGCTGCACCAAATAGCATTGAACAGCTTTGTTGTACACCAAAGTACTATATATAATATATATATTATTCATATAGATTCATATCTCTTTTTTGAAAGTGCTCGACAGTCAGTTTTTTCAATTAGCTTATGAATCCGTGAAGGAAGAAACTTAAAGTTCTAACGAAAAATATTTTTCTTCTTTTCATCCGTTTATAAGTATATACTATATATACATACTTTTAGTTGGCATATTATCCTGTGCTGTGTTCAGAGACTTGCTTATGTCATTTAAATTGAAAAAACTTGTTCAAAGTTGTTTTAACCAATCCATCCAAAAACTGGTAACCGATATGTACTTGTAATCAGTTATGCTAGCTTATCAGTAGGTTATTGTTATTTATTTGGTTTTATTGTGAATGAAAGGTGACCGCCTTTTGAACAAGGGCAAATATTTTATAGTCTCAGATTTGCCAGATAATGTTTCCATGCTAGATTAAAATAAAATTGATTTATATTGAAAATGATTATAGCTTCCTAGATAAGTTAGTACTTCTGGCTTTGCTGATGTTTTCATAAGTTAATGCTTGCTATAAACACAGTTACATATTCTTTTACATCAAAAGTGTTTATGTTCCTATGTTTCCCAAGCAAAATTCTATAAAATAGTATATATTTGATTTGTACAGTAGAATAGTCTAGAATATAATAGAATAGTTATATGTAAGTTGAAATTAAGGAAACTTCTATCTTTTATAGAACTGTACTTTTGAAAGTACACATCCAGAAGTTATAAATGTTGATCTTAACTATTTAAAAATGTGTATCTTATTACATCATAATTATGCATTGCATGTTCATGATTTTTAAATATAAATATCTCCCTAAGGAAACAGAATTTCCAAAAACTGCAAAAGGACTTCATAAGCAACTTTGTTCTTCCGTCACAGAAGTTTGGACGCAAGAATCCCTTTAATCACACTTGTTTTAGTTATCACTCAGAAATTGCTAATTTGACCTTTCTGCAGAAAAAAGTTTTTTTCGATTTTGATTCACAGTCAAACATTTTTCCATTTTGACCTTCAGGCCTTCAGTCCTGATAGTGCCTTCTTGTTTTTTACCAAAATCATGTGCATTATAAGGATATTCAATTGATTAACAATAGTTTCGTACAAAAAGGAAGATTACGAATTCCCTGACTGATGGCTATAATATAAATTACGCATACATTGCATTAAGATTTACAATCGTGTTTGTCCAATGAGGCTCTTGTTTTGTTTGGGTTTGTTAGGATGAAAAATATGATAAATATATATGCAAAATTACATGGACAGGTAAAGAACAGTGCAGACTGGGAGATGTAATCAGAGATATGTAAACAGTATTTATCAGATTCATTCAACAACAAATAAGACTTAAGTACCGTAATTTTAAGTTTTCTTTACGGTACTTAAGTCTTATTTGTTGTTGAATGAATCTGATAAATACTGTTTACATATCTCTGATTACATCTCCCAGTCTGCACTGTTCTTTACCTGTCCATGTAATTTTTTTTAGGATTAAAATCCTTCCAACTGTCATGACAAATTAAAGATAGGGATATGAAAGGTTATTCTTTAGTAGGAAATTATTTCCAAGTCTGAAATATAACATAAACCTGTGAAAATAACATTTACTGATGTCTGGTATAAGTAAAATAAGCAAATCTTTTCTAAATTCTTCAGCTATTTAAAATTTTAATTGGAAAACTACAGATGTCAAGCTTTTTTGTTGTCTACATTGACAATGGTCAATAACAGATTACTTGTCAACAATCAATTTATGAATAAATGAAATATAAGGTTAAAACCAATTTAACCAACTGTTATTCAGTTTTCTACTTATGCTTCTAGATTAATTTATACTGACTCAATAATTGTGGTGTATGACCGTGTAAGATTTTTATTTTTAGGACATGGTAAACATAAATTGGACACTATGCAATGTAGTCGAAAGTTCTTTTTATTCCTTTTGTTACTTGGTATGATTATGGTTTTGTACTTACTTTACAACATTCCTCAAAGTAGAACAACTATGTCTGATGTATATCAAAGCACCAACTCGAAAAAAATTTCCAAAGACAATGAACAGAAGCTTTACAAGGAAATTCAATTTGATAAAGACAAATTTGACGTGTTTTCGTTTGTTCATGTACAGAAAACAGGTGGCACAACTTTTGAAAGAAATTTAGTTTTTAATATAAAAGATGGCAATTGTCACTGTGAAAAGACTAGCAAACCTTCATGCATGTGTTTTCGAAAAGACATGCAAGAAATTTGGTTAGTTTGTCGATATATTCAGCCAAAGTGGCCTTGTGGACTTCATCCAGATTTCGAAACTTTGAGACAATGTACACCAAAGTTCATGGAAGATTTGTATGATCATCAACCAAGAAGATATTTTTATGGGACTGTACTCCGAGAGCCTGTATTACGATTTCTTAGTGAATTTCGACATGTGCAACGGGGTGCTTCATGGGAAGCTGTATCTGTTTTGTGTCGTGGCAAATTATTGAATAAACAAAACCCTACATGTTATGATGGCACCATGTGGCACAACGTAACCCTGGAAAAGTTTCTACGTTGTCCGTACAATCTAGCTATTAATAGACAAACTTGGATGTTGTCTAACATTTCGAATTTTGGTTGTGACTTTAAACAATATGTTATCAATCCAACCTTTAGTAACAAATTATTGAATACAGCAAAACAAAACCTTCGTTCAATTGCATATTTTGGTCTGCTCGAATATCCTAAGCAAAGTCAATATATATTTGAGAAGACTTTTAATATGGAATTTATAGAACGTTTTGATCTAGCTGAGACAGGATATGCTAAAGAATACATGAAATCAGAGGAAGACAACTATCTTATGGAAGAGTTGAGAACTTTGAATGCCCTTGACATTGAGTTATATCGTTACGCAAGAAATCTGTTTTTCGAAAGATACAGGTATTTTGTTGAAAAGTATGGTCCACCCATGTACAAGAAATCCAAAACTATATCTATCGCTTCGGATAAACTGGAAAGAATCAAGAAAAATCTTCCGAAATCATCAAAGAAAGAGTCGAGATTAAAAGAGAGACGAGAAAGAGACATTCACAAACTCAGAAACAAAATGTAACCATGTATTAGATGTGTAACTTGGTGTAGAGTCCATGTTTGTAGAGATTTTTTCAATTTTGTCTCCCAGCAATGCACTTTCCTCATAACTTTTAAATTGCATTGATCATTTTATTGATGACAACACAAAAAATGAATGCTTGATGGCTGTCTTGATTCCATTGAAGAAGCCTATGAAAAATTTACTGTATAATCCCAAGTTACATGTCGATGTTAATAATTGTGTTTTTACAGATTATATCTAACACTACATAGATAGCAAATACTTGCACAACATACCTATCAATATTTTAAAGTGTTATTTTTTTTAATGAACAATGAAGAATAAAGGCTTTCACAAAACGCACCCAATTTTATTTGATATTGTTTTTATAAATTTTGATAGTTCGATTTTGTTTTGTAGAGTATGAATTATTATTTTCTGAAGCTCTCCCAAGATGAACCATATTAACATCAAGTTTCTGCAATGGTTAAAATCAAACCAAGTGATCATATATTGTCTTTAATTTGTATAGTTTCGTGCTCTGTTATGTTATCGGTTTTATGTTGAGATATTATTTTTGTGATGATTTTTTTGGCGTTTTTATTCATTCATGTCGTAATGTGACAGATAGCAGTTTGCTGCATCAATCTTTTTATTTTTGTGAATTATTTTGCAATTTCTCTTAAAATTCATTTGTTGAATCGTTAGTTTACATTCAATTACTGTAAATGACCAATTAAGCGCTCAGGTTTAGAGGAAATATTTGGAGTAAGCGCCAAGGTTCCGATTAAGCGCCCAGGTCCAAAACATAAGCATGGTTTTTAATTGAACATATATTTCAGCATATTGAAAGAAACTTTGTAACACTGGAATGCGTTATTTTCATCTCAAAGTGAAACTTTTAATCAAGCTTTGTTTGAAGCTGATCGAGGAGGACACAAGCAGCTCTTTTGCCAGCATTCAGTAAAGAGACAAACTGTATTAGTGATTTTAGTGATTTTTTATTAACCGCCCAGGACTCAATTGAGCGCCCTGTTCGTATAAGCTCCCACTGTAAAAGATTATAAGCGCCCAGGGCACTTCATCAGTCATTTACGGTATAACACTGTTCTTTTATTAGAACTTGTCATATTATAGGACCTTGTTTTGGAGAAACCATTAAGATATAATAAGAACTCTTGGTTTCAAAAAAAAGAAACTATGCAAACAAGTTACTATACTAAAGAATTTATAGGGAATTATGATTTGAATGCTGTTGATATTATATAGCCAACCATAAATGTAATCTATCTTTTAATTACATGAAAGAAACAATGTTAGAATTTTTTTTATACTGTTTCATGTGTGAATTTAAATCCCACGTTAGATTTACAGAACAATGTAGACTGAAGTTAATAGATAGTATATTTTAAGAGGAATGGACACCATTTATATGATTTGTTTTCAGGTAAAGGGGAGACCACCAGTACAACCTTCACTTAAAACATTCCTTATAAAACATCCAAAATTAAACCAACAATCTTTCGTGGCTCATTAGAATTTGTGTACTTTTAATATTTGTACACACAAGGACTTGGATTGTAAATTGCTCTTGCTGTTCTTCATGGTCTTTGTTATGATGTAACAAATATTAAATAGCTGACTGTTCTGTTCTGTTGTAAATTTGAAATATTTATCTAAATTATCTTTATTCTTGCATAGTTTAAATCAAATGGTGTTTACCCAAATCTTAAGTGTTAATAAAATCAACAAAACGATACAAAGTTTGCAAGGCCGACCAGTTCGAACATGGGGAAAGTAAGTTGATGTTATCGAAAGTGTCAGGAAAGGAAAGATTTTTTTGAAAGACATTAAAATTTGGTAAAGAATCTCTCTTTAATGTTGACTTTACAGAGAAGGTCTGAATTTCTCCTTATTCCTCTTTTTGATATCTTTAATAACTAAGCTTAATATTATTTGCAAATGTAAATGGAATTGTTATCATTGTTTACTGTCAAAGTAATAACAAATTTTGTCAAAAATTATGTTTCTGTCAATAGGAATATCATATTTTCAGCTGAAATTGGATGTACGTTCTTTTCTAAATAAATTGCACCTTCAGTTATTTCACCTTCTGAGAATGTAGTGAACTTATCAAGGTGGCAAGAAAATTGAATGAGCAGTGAGAGAGGAAACATGGTTCGTTTGCTGCTCACTCTAGATCCATTTCTTATTTTTGCAATGAGTTCTTCTAGTTCTTTAACTTTGATGGATTATCAGCAGGATTATTACAAGGGAGAAACTATTTAGATTTTTAGCTGTTTTGAGTGTCAGCATGTTTTAAAGGCAACTGTGTTTTTTTCAGACCTTGAATGAATTTATCAATAAATTATCAATTTTCCAATCTTTCATCTTTTTGAACAAAAGATTTGACACTGAGTTTCACATTTAAATGCATATTATCAAATTTTATTTCAGGATAGAGTATGTGAATCCTGAGCACTGTTATGTTCGTATCACGTATGAAGCCAGTCAACTCACATTGAATACATCTTTTGTACCATGTTTTGACTTGCGTGAAGGGGATATCATTCAAGTAATTGGTGATATAGAAGATAACAGATTGATCATCCGTTCCTACAAAGAAATTAACAGTTTAGATTTGAAATTGTTTGTCAACGTATTGCAACAGAGAGAAGAATTCTTATCGAAGTTAGACAATTCAACTTAAGGTACAACTAACATATTGACTTTGTCTAAAATCTAAAATAATTGGCAATACAGTGCTTCAGAAAAGAAAAGGAAAAACCTAATTATTTTATTGGCTTTCTGCATACATAAAGACCTTAGAAATGTTTGTGTTTTTTTTTTTTTACTGCCCAAAGGTAAACTTATTTCTGCATTTTGTGTGTTCTGTTATATGAAGTTGGACCACATAGCACATTAACTCACAAAGCAACGAAAAGCAAAGCTTTCTTTCCGCATTGAGTGAATCTGTTAAGTAGCAACTAAAAAGCCTGATGCCTGTTAATGCTCTTGTATTTTTGTTATTTTTTTATTGTTTATTTTGATTATTTTTAAGGTTCATAATTTTGTAGCCTCAAATACAGTTTTATATAACAATTTCAAACCATCAAAATTTGACAGTGTAATATCTTTTTGGTAAAGTGAGCATTTGGATGTGTGAGGTCTTCATTTATTCAAACTTTGTTGTAGAAGTTTTCACCGAAAAATGATTTTTAAATTGATAAAATCTGAATAAGATAAACATGTGTTACTATGTTATATAAGATTTTCACCTCATATTTTGAAATGAACCCAGTGGGAAAATTTTTGTTGAAAAATCACTGTGAAGGAGTGCAGTTCAATAGAAATGTACACTATGTCAATAAATGCTCTTCATTGCAGTGACTTTTTGACGGTTTTGGCTACTAGGAAACTGTGTCTTATAAACACTATCCAAAAATGACTATCTAGAGATCCAAAAAATTGTCAAATTTTTTTTATGTCAGAGATGCCCAGCAGAAACTGTTTGGCATGCCACAAAGACTATGGTGTATCCCACTCCCGCAGCAATTACAAGTCATATTTATCATCAAAGAACGTATTAGATATTCGGATAGTGCCTGGGCATCCAGACAATGCATGGATCGAGTGTTACAACAATTCATATGACATTGATGCACAACCGGGAATGGCCAAAGTATTGTTCAATATTGTATCTTAATCAGTGGGTAGCTAGAGGGTAGTTTGAATTTGTGTAGGAGAGTGTTAGCCATTTAACCATAAAAGAAAAACATTCGGGTGATCCCATTGGTAACACAGATTATGTTAATGCGCTTCTCCACAAGTTGAGACTACCCTCTAGATCCACCTTTGTCAGGAATTATCAGATTTATTTTCAAAAAAATATTTTATCTCGTTATGCCATCAATAATCCATTGTTACCAATTGTATTTCATTTCAAATTTTCGTTATGTGTTATGAAAATGTCTAAATGTGTTAATATGTAATATCTGCATGTGTATTTTGCCTTAGCTTTCCCTTTTCTGTTTCCATGGTGATCATCTGTGGTATTCTTTTTTTTCTAGCACCATGCTGAAGTCCAGAGTGAAAAGGTTTTGCAGAAGCAGCTCGAAAAAGAAGATAAATTGAAACAATTCCAGCAAGAGGTTGCAAAACGTGTGAATTACATACAGAAATTGAAAAGGAGAGAAGAGAAATTGCGTAGCATAAAACTAGTAAGGCAAATCAGTTTTCTGAATTAACTATGTGTCAAAATTTTCAACATTGCATGCTAGGTTTAGTTTTGCAGTGGGCAAATTTATCAAAACATCACTGCAAAGGATTGCATTTCTATAGAAATATACAAACTTTTTCAATAAAAATGCTCTTCGCCACAGTGACTTTTTAATGATGTTGCCCACTGGGTTTGCAGTATGGTAAATCACCATTACTCCATGAAATTTATCTTTTGATTTTTATATGTTACAAATTTTTTCCTCTAAGCATCAATTTAATTTCAGTTTAATTTGCAGAACTGTTCTCATACCTTGACAAAATAGTAGAGACTGGAAACAAGCCAAAGTTACTATGGCAACAATTACTCCTACTGATTTAACAACAATGGATGTTTTACACTGCGCATATAATTGCCTGTGTTATTAACGTTATTACGTATATTTTGTATTTGAAATTTCTTCTTGAGCATTACGATGTCATGTTGCCATGGAAATCAAGTTTTGAACAAAGCCTTGAAATATCTTGCAATATCTCAAGAATCAAAAAAAAGTTTTTGAAATTAAACCATTATAATTTTTGAAAACTCTAGTGATTTTTATATGAGTTTAGTTCTCCTTCATGTTCGTAGTGAAGCTTGTTGATTCAGGATGAAGGGGCAACAGCAAAATAATGTGTTTATCAAAGATTTATTTCATAATGTACAAGCTTTCTGAGGTTCAACCTCCATGATCACATATCAAATTTTTTTTGACATAATGCTAAGTATTTGTAGATAAAATAAAAATACATTGTCAAGAGACAATAAAATAAAAGAATAAAATAAAATAAAACTAGAAGCCATTAGGCTTGAACAATTTCCCCATCAGCCCTTGAGAAAATTGCTTTAGGCTAACTTTCAAGAAATCTGAAATCTGAAATCTGATTCATAATTTGATACAGTCTGGAATTCATCAAATTACTCCCTTCTTTAATTTATTTAACTTAATCTTGACAGTATTCCAATTCACTATGATGTTTCAGGGCCAGAAAAACAGTTCACCAATATCTTGCGTATGATGTTTATTCATGAAAATTGAAGATTTTTCAAAATTTGGTCCAAATTTGGCCCAAATCGTCCAATTTAAGTCAAATCTGACAAAATGACTGTCAAATTCGAAATCAGCACCATTCAAATGTAATCCATCCAAAATTTCATAAAATTTGAAGAACTTTCGAAATTTGGTCCAAATTTGGCCCAAATTGCCCAATTTTAGTCAATTCTGACAAAATCACTGTCAAATTTGAAATCAGCACCTTTCAATTGTGATACATGCAAAATTTCATAGAATTTGAAAAACTTTCAAAACTTGGTCCAAATTTGGCCCAAATTGTCCAATTTTAGTCAAATCTGGCAAAATGACTGTCAAATTTGAAATCCGCACCTTTCAATTGTAATACATGCAAAATTTCATAGAATTTGAGGGACTTTCAAAATTTGGTCCAAATTTGGCCCAAATTGTCCAATTTTAGTCAAATACGGCAAAATGATTGCCAGAATTGAAATCCGCACCTTTCAATTGTAATACATGCAAAATTTCATAAAATTTATGAAGTTATATGGGTGTCAAAATCAACGAGTTGAACCTACGGCTCGATGTTTCAATCAACAAGGCAACCAACAAGTCGATCTCGCAACCAAACGTTTCAATCAACAAAGCAATCAATGAGTCAATCTTTTTACCGACATCTTCACTTTTCAATCGGCCAGGCAATGAAAGAGAGTCGATTTGATAATCAACAAAGTGAACTCAGATGGTAAAACGATGAAGCGGATTCTCTAAATTTTCATGTTGATCATCGGTTTGATCATTGACTCTGAGGTTGCAACCTCAAGTTGAAAGTTGGATCGTTGATCGTGTTTCAGAGTTCACACTCACTTGTTATTTAATTAATTATTATTCTCAATAGTTCTATAAGGAACATGTGTAAAGTATGGTTTCTATTATAGATGTTTTTTTTCTTTGACAAGTTTCTTAGAATATACTTTCTAAATCTAAACTAGCCCTTATGTATTCCATTTAAAGAACATGATGTTAAAATAAAAATGGCGGACATCATATAGGATGCTATAAAGTATCTAAAAGAGGCCTCAGCAGAAATTGTTTGGCTATAATCTTTTGACGTCAAGCTATGAAACCTTTTTTCCCTTTTTTCTCAACAAATTTTTCAGGCCTGTTGGAAAAATTCTCCCTGCAAAATCGTTAAGGATAACATTTTTCATTATGTTCTGCTTTAAAGTGAATTAATTTGTCCACGTCATTGAAAGCCAACCAGCCTTTGTTTCTGAAAAGTATATTTTTCTTGTGTCTATTAAATCCATACCATAGAAAGGGTGGCTAAGACATGATCTCTTGTGCATGTACTTTATAGACGTTGACCATTGATTGTATAATTGAAGTTTACTGATGTTGCAATATACATACAACTACATTTTATTTTCTTACCATATTGTAACCCTCTTTCCTCTTCCTGTAGTATAAACACAGTCTCAAATGTGCATTTATTTGTTTTTTAATTTTCCCCATATCCTATAAAACTGTTATGCCGTTACCACCACAAAGAAATCAGCATTGAATTGTTGGGTTTTAAAGTCGATCATTCGAGTCAAATCATTAAACTTTGATCGATTTGGTCAATTGATTGACACTTCAAACAAAACGTCAAGTCGAGTTGCGAGATCGACCCGCTGATTGCCTTGTTGATTGAAACGTTGAGCCGTCAGTTGCGAGATTGACACGTTGATTGCCTTGTCGATTGAAGTATCGAGTCGTTGGGTCGCGAGATCGACTTGTTGATTTTGACACCGAAATAACTTCATACATTTGAAAAACTTCCGAAATTTGGACCAAATTTGGCCCAAATTGTCCAATTTTAGTCAATTCTGACAAAATGACTGTCAAATTTGAAATCCGCACCTTTCAATTGTAATACACGCAAAATTTCATAAAATTTGAAGAACTTTTGAAATTTGGTCCAAATTTGGCCCAAATTGTCCAATTTTAGTCAATTCTGACAAAATGACTGTCAAATTTGAAATCCGCACCTTTCAATTGTAATACATGCAAAATTTCATAAAATTTGAAGAACTTTTGAAATTTGGTCCAAATTTGGCCCAAATTGTCCAATTTTAGTCAAATCTGGCAAAATGATTGCCAGAATTGAAATCAGCACCTGGCAAATGTAATCCATGCAAAATTTCATGAAATTTGAAGAACTTTCGAAATTTGGTACAAATTTGGCCCAAATTGTCCAATTTTAGTCAAGTCTGAAAAAATTGACTGTCAACTTCGAAATCATCACCTTGTCTAAATTGCCCATTTTAATCAAACCTGTCCTAAATTCCTAGCATAGGTCAGTCATTAACTATTCTGAATAAACAAACAATCCGAAATCCGAACGGACTTTCCGAAAACGACGAAAAACTGTTACAGAGACAGATAAATAGATAGAATGTGGAAACCAAACAATTTCCTACGATTACGCGCGCGGAAATTGAATAAAATAAAATAAAATAAAAGAGACAATAAAAAATAGTGAAAATAATTAAAGCGACATTGATTGGGTGTTCCTAATGAGAATAGGTTTGTTGCGATTTATTAAGAGATTCTTCTTCAGTGTAAGTTTATAGTTATTGGACTCACGAGAAAAAATTTTTAAAATCCTCAAAAGAAGGAGTGGTGTGACAAAATACAGAATTTTCTAAGACAAAGGTAAAATGGTTAGGTTGTTTTTTCTTCCTCTGTAAGCTTGTACATAAAATTAATCTTAATAAACGCATTACGTTATTTGCTGTAGTTCTGCTGAATAGGCAGATATTTCTTGAGTTCACAATATTATCAGAGAAACTCACTCTGAATTTTTTCAACTGAGTACAAATGATTCTGTTCTTTCCATCTGAATTTTCATTCGGCATTTAGATTTATCAACAATGTAAAACAAATTTTCAAAATTTGAAATTCTGTTTTCATTAGATAGAAGATGAGCAGACGGTGTTGTACCAGAGAACAATTGGTTTGAATGTTAAGGGGACATCTCAAAGTTTCAAGTCACTCAACTGTGATCTGATGCAGTCATGCATTCCACCCCCAAGCATCACTGGACAGTTGTCGTGGGAGGATATTGAACAGTCAAATTTACTTTTAGAAGAAACAGCTAGAATGGTAGGATCATACAGCTATCGAGCTTTGCCTTGTTATCAGTTATTGTATTGTTACTATTAAGAATGTTATTGTCAAGATAATAATGATGCTGTTATATGTAGAGCTAAGCGTTGCACTAAGCTGATGTCAGTAGAAAATAGAACAATTGAGAAAAGTGTTCAAAGAAAGAAATGATTGGCTCCCTCGTGGAGGTTATCTCATAAGAAAACTGCTGACACAATTTTTTCTTGACCTTATGATAGTAAATTGATTTTGGATTGAGAAAGGAGATTCATTTTACATAATTGAATAGTTTACATAATTGTATAATCATAATTGGTCAGCGCGGCAGCAGCTGATCTTTCATTAGCATTTGTGTTCGTCCGTCTGTAAGTCCATACATTTTTGTCCCCAATTGTAGGCTGATACCACTAAAAACATAAACCTTAATTTTGAGGCTGGAATAGAGGCTATTTGTTGATTGTGGCTTAATCAAGAATTGTTTATTGACTCATAATTAGAACTACTTTATTAGGGTGAGTGCGGACTCCATAAAAATAAAGGGGAGTTTACGTTTCTGGAAACATGCATTTATAATGCTTATCAGAGAAGCAATGCAATTCTCAATATTGTGATCGTTATAAGTGATTATATACTGCTGAGTTTCCTTGCTAGCTACTTAGTGCTGATTTTGTGTTTTGTGTTATTAAATTGGTCAGGAGATATGAGAGCTCTGCTACCTACAAGCCAAGCAAGGGCCTATGTATGCTATGATGCATTATGCATTTTTATAACCTGTTAATAGTTACATCCGTCAACTTAGAAGAGTTTTCAATGTGTGTGTGTGTGTTAAGAAATCTATAGTTACCCAAACAGACAACATCTCAAAAAAGTGTATATATAAGACATTTTATAGTTACCTCTCTTCTGTGAAGGTGCATTTGTGTGCTACTTAAAATTGAATTAATCAAAATTCTGTGTGAGTTGTAATGTAATGCAATGGACGCATAGTGTTTACAAACCCTAATTATAACTTGAAATCCGGAATGCCTATTTATTCAGTGTTTTAATTTAATGAACAAATTACCTATGATGAAATCATTATAAGTCTATTTTTTATTTCTTTCATAGTCTTGTCTTGTCACTCATGTTTCGTATAATCTTTTATGTTTACATGTATGTAAAAAATTATTATTAGCCATAGAAAAATTTCATTTTTTCATTTTAACATCAGCACTGACGATGATCTTTAAATCGAAAAGCTTTTGCGAATTTGTTGTTGTTTTTTACGGTAGCAGCGTAAGCGAATACCGTATTAAAACACCCTTGGACTCCTACTACTACTCCTACTCCTACTACTACTACTCCGGCCGAAACGGCAGTTTTTAGCCTACGATTTAGAGTATGCGAGTCCCCACTAAAAACTCAATATACATTCTAATGAACGAACGCAGCCTTTTGAATTTTCGAAGGTTTTCAATCACATACATTTAAAATACGTTTTCTTTGATATTTTATCACTTAATTGATGAAGGAATGGATATTAATCAAATAGGTCTACATAAAACTGGGACTTTTAGTTACTTTTATGGTACTGAATCAATGAACTTTGGCACTTGAAAATAGATATGTTTTTCGTGTCAGTAAAGCACAGATCAGACTTTCTTATTACTTTCTACATTTGTTAGCTATCTGTTCTGTCTTTGAACATCAAGGTTTTCAAAAATCGAGTTGAAAAAAGGCAGTTATCTGTTTGAATTCATTTTCGGTTTCAAAAAATTATAATTCAAAACATACATTTTTTTTCGAAGAAACGCGTTTTTTTTTTCTACATAAGCTCTTATAAAAAAACGTACGTTATAAACAGCTCATGCATGTATAATTCTTTTGTCTTCTAATAAATTAAATTGCTGGTGTGTTGCGATTAGACCCTATTTACACGAGTTAGTAATTTTAAACATTATAATATCGTTTATGCCTGTTTTCCAACAGTAAGATATCTCAAGAAATAACGTTTACAGAACGTTTAAGAACTTTAAGTAAAATTTAAAAGTATTCTTGTGGCAAGCACTTTTGCTGCTACCGTTTTGCGCCATCTGGCTCTTGTTATGTTTCATTCTGTGTCTCTGCTTGGCCAGCAATCTCTTATTTTCTTATTCTCAAATAATAAGCAGTTGTTTTGCTTACTTTTTTATTTTCAATGAAGTCCAACAAAAATGTGTGAAAGCCACATTGTCACGCATACGAGCACTCAAAAACAGCTTATTTGAAGACTGAGTAACTTATTTTGACTTTAATACAAACTTTTTTAATCGAAATCAGATTAGCATTCACTTCAATTGAGAAAAAATCATATTTTGTTTGGAAAAGATCTCTTATTACTTTAGAGAAAACCCCTACATGAAAGTCTTTTTGATATAAACTTAATATTACATATTCAGGTATATATACAAATAAGACATTAATAAATATTTGAGTGAATGCTTCGTATCTTTAATTTCTTTGATACAGATTTTATTGAATTAAGTTTTGTTGTAATGATGCTGGTATATGCTATCAATTTTGAGAGGGTACCTGTCTGCTTTTTCAACTGGAATGTGTTATTCTTTGAATCGCTGCCACTATTTTGACCTTCTTGCTGCGAAAACGTTTTTCCATTTTTTCTTGATAGTCCAACATTTTTCATCTTTGCTGAAATCACTAACTTTCAGGCCTCCTGTCCTGTTGTTTCTATAATTAGTTTTATGTGTAGACATTAATGGTGCATTCATAAGTATTTGAGTGAATGTGTTGTATATTTAATATCTATGATTGTTTTGAATTAAATTTTACTACAATGATATATATTGCTTTATGAACTCAATATCTGTTTCTGTTTCTGTCTCATAATAGTTTATAATAGTTTCAGATTTGAACTGGGGTTTCTTATTCACTGTCACATTAGTTGTATCTCAAAAATTCTTATTTCGAGCTTCATGGTGAGCAAAAAGGTTTTCGATTTTGCTTTACAGTCCATCACTCTTCAACTATCCTGAAAGCGCTGACCTTCAGGCCTCAGGGCCTCTTGTTCTATTATGAAGTTCAAAGTTGACTTACAGTTCACAAACATGTCACAGTTGCACATAGACTTCCAGCTGTAGTTACTATGAATAACATAGTGAAGCTTTTTGCAGTGTTATAAATAGGGCATTGTACTATTATGTCCAATTTCAATTTTGGGTAGAGTATTTTTTGCTGATGAATTGCACAGAAACTTGTTTTGAAGTTAGTATGGTAAACTATTAAATTTAATGTGATAATATGAATGTAAAAATGAACTGTGAACTGTGTTCGATGAAATCTAAACCTCAGATGAGAATAAGCAATCAAAAGAAATATTTTCTCAAATCTTAATTTTCTGTAGTGTCATTCATGGATTATCTCTACACATTCTTCATGCGTATCATTATAAATTTTCTTTCAGCTGAAGTCACAATCATGTAAAGCTAAGACTGCTCTGTTGTCTAAGAAGGTTGATGGAGATCATGTAAGACCACAGTATATTATTTTTGTTTTCATGGACAAAAAAGGTTTTCATCAAGTTGTATAATTTTGAGTTTGTTTTAATGTTTTCTTTGTAAGCAAAACACCTCCCAACAATTGTCATTAATCATTTAGAACTCCCTACCTGGTGGTGTTTGGACCAAATCACCAACGAAAACACGAGGAAATCAAAGTAATGTAAGCCCATGTTTTGTTTGTCTTCGTATTTAGTTTACCTTATACATTCTTTTTGCCAGTGTTTTCTTCGTGCTTATTGCCTAATCTTCATTCTGATTGGTAACTAGAGAAATTGTTTGTGTATTCATTACTCTGTTTGTTAACGCGAAAGCATCCTGGAGTCAGTGGAAAAATAAGATCAAGAAATAATACTTTTACTAATTCAAGGTTTGACACATTTCAGGTTACCTTTATCCCAGCGAGCAAATTTACTGAAAAATCACTGCGAAGGAGTGTATTTCTATAGGAATATATACACCATTTCAATAATGGGGTCATTCCATGTGAAATCAACCACAATTAATAGAAAATGTCACCCTTCGTTGATTAGTAACTTCAATTCAAAAAAGTATTTTTTTTGTTAAAAATAGGGAAAATTAGAAAGTCATTTATTTGAGTTAGGAAAATATAACCAAAGCAATTTTCAATATACTAGTAGCTATATATATGTAGATAACTTTGGCAAAAAATTTTTTTTTCCTATTATATATGTTATTGCATTTTTCTCCGGGACTGTTGATTTTCATAGAAATTTTCTGATCTCAATTTTAAATCTCGAATTAGAGTATGATGCACTTGAAATTGACTTTTCTTACTATGATTTTTGGATTCCTCGCCTTCAAAAATGGTCAGGTACCAATTTTCAGGTCAATACCTCCAGTAGAACAAATTTAATTGCTAAAAGACTGACGTCCGAAAACCAGAAAAATATGCGGCGCTGAGAAAATAAGCTGAAAAAGGGCCTGGGACCGAGTGTCGATATCTCTGGAACCGCTGGAGGTATTGAGCTGAAATTTGGTACAGAAGTTTCTCTCATCGATACAAGCTCACGTACCAAAAATGACCAAATTCTGAAGGGGTGGGTGACATGGCCTTTCTCATTTGACATCAGGGATTTTTCCAAGCACTATCCAACTACCGTTTACCGGTAGTTAAAACTCAATCTTGAATTGAGTTTGGAAACTCAGTCATTCATTGTCAATTAAATATTTTTTAGCTCTTAAATGCGTAGTGTTTAAAAAACATGTTTTCAGAGAGTAATTAGGCCATTATTCACCAATTATTCTGTTGCTAGGGAGAACGACCACCGTTGCTAAGGTAATTTTGAAATTTCCTTTGTTATACGCATTCATTTCTTCACATCACCAAAGAATATGAAAACAAAAGTGGTACCAGTAGGATTCGTTTTCAAGTTATTCAATGAAATTAAAAAACATCTTAGTTCCCAACTCTCTTCACATGCCTCTCATGACAAGGCCTGTTTGTGGAGATTTAAATCTCTAAGATTGCATAGCTTCCTGGACTGTCAAACTCAATCTTCTCTACGAAAAACGGTAGTAACCAAAAGTGCTTGGAAAAATCCCTGGACATGGAATGACCCAATGTTCTTTATCGCAGTGACTTTTTGAAGATTTTGCTCACTGGGCTCGACTGAAATATAGATACCGCGGCTGATTGTAAACGTGATTATAATAGTTTGTATGTTTCCATAGAAATGCACTCCTTCGCAGTGATTTTCAAGAAATTATTCCACTGGTTGAAATCTTTTTCCCTTTCTTACTGAATTTATCGTGTACTTTATAGGTTGATTCGGCTAGTGATAACCCACAACTTCACTCACTGGTCAATGGGTCCCCGCCCGACACCTGGAGTGGAATGGATATGATTAAGCCTACCACGACTGCATGTGAAGGACTGTTGAAAAACTCCTCCTGTATTGTTCAAACGAAAGCTGTTTCTACTGCTAGGAAAGTCTGCAATGAAGATGATGAAGAAGGTAAAATAAAATACAGAATATTAAAATTTCGAAAATCTAAATTGAAGATTCTTATAAATTTTAACACCTTGTTTTAAATTGGTTAAGAAGATGTTAGATCGTTGCCCAGTGGGCAAAATTGTCGAAAAGTCACTGCGACGAAGAGAGTTTTTATAGCAAAAGTTTGCATGTTTCTATAGAAATGCACTCCTTCGCAGTGATTTTTCAACGAATTTGCCCACTGGGTAGTGACCCAAGTAAACATTTTTTAGCGTGTGGAACTTTGAAAGTTTAGAAGACGAACAATACGTGTCCGAGTTTATTTACATATCCAACATTTTTTTCACGGCACTTAAATGCGGACGACTCAGTAGTCACGCAACGTTTTTCTACGTCAATACAGTCTAGTGCACCAATAAGATTTTTCGTTTGTTTATGCGTATTTTCTTTGACGGGATTGGTCAATTTAGAAGCTGTTGTACTTGGACCTTTCCAAATGAACTTGGTGAATGATAATTTAAATCGTGGACATATTGCTGAACAGGAAAAATCTAAGGTATGTCAGTATGTTTAACTTGGTAAGTTAGTCTAAAAGCAGTGTTAAGAAAGTTTAGTAAAGGATGAAATAACAAGGGGGGAAATGTGTGATTTTTGAATTTTCTTCGTGAAGGATGAACGGGCGGTGCGCCATTTAATGTTGATATGTTGTTTGCTGCTGCTATGTTGTTTTCTGTTGCTATGTAGCAAAATCAATATTGGAAGTTCCGTCAAATCTTCATGGATATCGAAAGAGATCAAGTTCGTGAGAAGCGCAGACGTCAAAATCAACGTCAAAAAGTAGAAAAGTACGTCGTTCATACACGTCATTCTTATACGTTATTCATCTACGTCATTTACATACGTCGTTCATCTACGTCATTCATATGCGTCGTTCATCTGCGTCGTTCATGTGAAAGTAGTTAATTTTCGTTATTAAAAAAGAATCCCGGAAAATGCGCAGTTCTGCATTTTCTAAAATGTATTTCGGACATATAACTAAACACCATATGCCAAAGCGGTATAGAAGCTACCGTAATGGTGTAGCAGTCACCCTAGCGGTATACCAATTTCAAATAAACGCAGACGACCTTGTAAGCTTATCATTTTCACTAGCTGATGGGTGTGAGTACATAAAACTTGAAGTTTTGATAATAGAAAATGTTGAAGCTTTTAGTACTTTATTATTACATTGTTGGCATATTGTGTTATACATCTATTAATATATTGTGGAAAACTACTGGAAAATATTCTGGATAAATAGTTATTAACCTCTTTGCTTTCCAGATTAAAACTTCATAAAGAACTGGAGAGGAGGTTCGAAGAAGATCGTCTGAGAGACTTCCAGGAGGAAGCAATAACAGAAGACGATGACGAAACTCCAGACCATGTGAGAACTAAATGCATCAAGATTTACCTTTTTTTGTTACCAATACAGATACGTTTATCCTTACTGTTACTTCAATGAATACCAGTAAAAACTCGATGCCTCTCAATCTTCTGATATACTGTTTCTAAAGGCATCGGTATGAAGTTGGTTTGGCATTTAGAGAGACGATAGGGCCAGGACTGGAACACAAGTTGATTTCAGCTAGCTTAACTTTTGTTTTTTTAAGTTTTCACTGAAAAGTTACTAATAAAATAGGTCTTCGTCACCAGGCTATTTGGTCAATTTGGTTTTATTTACAGAGTGGAAGATATGCAGAACCACCAAAGTCATCCCCACTGCAGAAGAGGGCTGGTTACGAAATCGAAGTATATAGGTGTGAAAATTGATTCATTTCTCTTTAATCTTTTTTTGTTGCCTTACCTGTTTTTATTTGCGTTTACTTAAGTTGCTATCTATGTGTGTCCCACTTATCTGTTCCATCACAGAGGCTATACTATCTATACTTTTTTTCGTAGATATATAGAGGCTTTACTTCAAACAGCGAAGGAAAGGGTAAAGCTCTGCAATATAGTTGTGCCACCTATATGCTCGTGTGCTCCTACAATTTGGGACTCTCACCCGGAGAAGTGCGCCAATAACTGTATCTTTCATCGAAATCCTAAAGGCATGTTTTCTTTTTCGTCAGTTGTCAAACTGTTGAACGAGTGATGGCTCATCTTCTGGCTGCGATAATTACAGTCAAAAGTCTTTTAAATGTGTTTGGAAGAGTGTGCCCAATAGCCATGATCTTGTTGCGCTTGTTCGTTATATAACAATGGCTGTCAAAAGGGACTTGTTACTAATTTGGTTATCGTGGAACCAACCAATCAGATCAGTTTTCTTTTTAACTCTCTCGACCTATTCACGAAAATTTGTACTTTGCTGTTTTATTAGTTGTAAGACCGAAACACGGAGATTATCGTGTTTTTTTGGTTTTTTTTAGAATACATTCAGGCGCTAACAGCTGCGTTAAGGAATTCGAGGTAGTCACGTGATCGAGCGATTTACAGGCAGCAGAAAAGCTACTTTATTTATGATTGAGCCAATAATATATTTTCCTTTTATAATGGACTTTGTGTGAATATTATTCCGAAAAATACTGTTTTATAAAACTTTATTTGTTTCTTCTGTATACCCATTCGACTAGCGTGTAGGTCCAAGGAGATCTGGAAATATCATTTAACTGCCCACCTTATAAACATTAAACACAGAGAAGGTTTTTAGAATTAGACCTTTTCGAACTTTCTGTATATTAGTTATTGTTATGTTATCAAGTTTTGTCTCGTTACTATGCATTCTCTATTGTATTATTAATGACATGTTATTACTTAGTGAGATTCACTTAATATGTCTCTTATGCAGTGGGATAATTAAAAGCAATTAATATCTTCAAAAGGAGGCTGTACTTGTTGGTTTAGCCATAACACGAGGTTCGGACAGAAATTGGGGAAAGATCTATTAAAAGGTGTTAGATTGGTATAACCTAATCGCTTTTTTTCGCCACCTTCCCAGTAGGCAAAATCGTCAAAAAGTCACTGCGTCGAAGAACATTTTCATTGAAACAGTGTATTTTATTTATTGCTATAGAAATGCACTCGATCGTAGAGGTGGTTTCAACGAATTTGCCGACTGAGTGACGTATAAAAGACTGACCCTATGTTTCCATTGTTTACATTGCTTAACGTTTTCGTATGCTCTCTCGGCTCCTATGTTACTTCATTTTATACTTTATTTTATACTATTTGAGGGATTGCAAATCTGTCATAAAATCTACGAACAGAATTATTCAACACCATTTACGTTGTCAGCACGACAGTTAACGGGAAAAATCGGATAACCCTATTGCGATGTTCGGTTACACCGGAATTGTTTGTGTATAATATTATCAACGCACATTTCTGATGATTTTTTCGACATGATTTATTCGCATTCCAGCAGTTTTATCATATTACTTACAAAGCAGTAACCTGGAAGCAAGACCTATCATATGAATCATTCCTCTCTGCTTAGCACTCGGAAAGTAGGAATGATGCCTAGGATGGTTGTTTAGTTGAGCGGTTCCTGTCATTACAGCTTCCGTAGTCCAAATGGGACTTCAAATGCTCTCGGACCTCCTTCGCAGGACCCTCATTGATAACAGTACCTTAAGGAACTGAAGAGACTAGCCTGGGTAAATATTCATAAATGATAATAATAATAATAATAACTTCCTTCACAGCCTAGCAACTGAGTTAAAATTGATTTGTTTGAATTAAACGCAATGTTATGACAAAGCCAACAAGAAGCATGGTGACGTTCAAAAGATTTTAATAGGCCTCTATTCCGAATTTCTGTTTAAATGCCGAGTTAGGGGCTGTTTATATGAGAGGCGGGACGGGACGTTTGCCGGGACGGGACGGGACGAAAAACGGGAACCCGCCTCCATTGAAGTTTTTATAAAAAATCTATCTCGTGTTTATATGAAAAAAACTATCCCGGGACAAAAAACGTCCCGTCCCGATTAGGCGAGATCTCGCTTTCTCAAACCGGGATCCCGCTTAAGCGGGACGTTTTTCATCATATAAACACACTGTCCCGGGACGTTTGAAAATTGACTGGTTCTTATATTCGGTTGGAGATTAAAGATACAGAAGTTAGTTCGAAAGCAACCACAAGTAGAAACCATCTGCGATAATTCTTTTTTCTAAATTGTTCGATTGCCATTCTATAAGCTCTTGGGAGAAAACTTTTATATATTAAATTGTAAAATTGCTGTCTCGTCCCGGCAAAGCTACTTCTCATGTAAAGGCGGGATAAAATCATCCCGTTTTTCGTCCCGTCCCGGCAAACGTCCCGTCCCGCCTCTCATATAAACAGCCCCTTAATGCTTAGTTATCAAGTTTTGCCTCGTTTCTATATATTTTATTGTTTTTCTAATTGCATAATGTTCTCAGTAAGTAATAGTTACTCGTTCTTTCAGTTCCCCAGTGGAATAATTAGAAGTAATTAAGAGTTTGAAAAAGAGGCGAAACTTAGAGACAAGGCTATAACACGGTGTTTAAACAGAAATTCGGGAAAGGTCTATTGTGGCCGAGTTTCATAGCTCGCTCGAACCTCGGTTTCATGCAATTCGTTTTCCTACAGATTTCACTGCTTTACAGTGTGTCCATAGTATAAAAAAGTATGATCCAATTTTGAATATATAAATAATTTTTATTTTTGTTGTTGTAATATGTAGTTTATGTAATATGTAAGTTGTGATGGTAATGTTTCATTTAATAAAAGAACACGGTTCTAAATTTTGAAAAAATGAAAGTTTTGGAAGAAGAAGGTGGAAAAATTCAGGGGGCGATCATATGGAGCTTTTTATCCGGGCAGGGCGAGACGAGACGTTATGAGGGGATGCTAGTTTTTATAAAATTCTCATTAGATGATTTAATTTTCTTTGTGGAAAACAAAAAAAATCACCTGGTGTCACAAGCGACCGCGAGATCTCTTTTATTTTTGCCAGAATCCTGCTTAAGCGAAGTGGGTTTTTTTTATCACAATTACCCCACATCATTCATTTTGCAGGGGTTTTGACGAATTTCCTGAAAATTGTGATTGTCCATCGTGTTCTGTAGTAGAATATAATGACCCCTTAGAATATTTTCACCCCGTGGTTTGCGCTTATGATTAAGAATAACAAAGAAAACCTAACTGGTCATAAGCGTAAACCAAAGGTGGTGAAAATATTCTATAAGGGGTCATTATATTCTACCACATTTCACGTGGTTGCTCTGAAAATTTTGCGGACTTAGGGGCTGTTTACATGAGAGGTGGAGGTGAGACGGGACGTTTGCCGGGACGGACGGGACGAAAAACGGGATTCCAGAGAGTGGAGGAACGAGGGATGAAACTTTGTTGGTAAAATTTTTTTGATGATTTTGGGATGCTGACAGTGTGTGGCAATTAGATGAATATCTTGTGTTTCGCTTGAAAGTTTTTAATGCAGGAATGAGAGAAGAGAGCTCATTTGAACATTTTCCGTAAAAGTATTATAAAAGAGGCAAAGAGACGCCACAGATCTGCGATGGGAGAGTGTGTCAAGTTCATCACCAACAGCATTACAGATTCTTTTCTGGATACGATCTAATAGATTTAGAGAATCAGAGGGTGCACCACCCCAGATATGGCAACAATACTCAATACAAGGTCGAATAGTAGATTTATAGAGGTAAAGAAAGGTATCAGGGCTGAGGTATGCTCTTGCACGAAGAAGAGAGCCCACCTTCATCGAGGCTGACTTAGCGATTGCCTCAATGATGTAGGAGTGCCAGGAGAAGTCCTGTGAAAAAGTGACGCCAAGGAAACGAAAGGAGTTGTTTTCTTCCAACTGGGTGCCATTCATGGAAACTGACGGTAAAAAGGGATCTTTAGTATGATTTACAGATAGAAGTTTGGTTTTTGTGGAATTGAATGTGACCAGCCATTTCTCTCCCTCACAACTATAGATTGCAGATCAAACCAATCAAGATCAATCAATTTCGCCTGCCATTTCTACCTAGCTGAACAAATCTGATTTTGGAATACAGGAATAGATGGTTGAATCATCAGCATAGATGGCAAGCTTGGAAATAATGTCATCAGGCAGATCATTGATGAAAAGAAGAAAAAGGGTTGGGCCAAGGACAGAACCTTGGGGAACTCCTGCATTGATGGAATGTGTCGATGATGATTGCCCGTCTAAAACAACCTTAAGCCTACGATTACCAAGGAAGGAACGAATGATCTCATAAAGGAGACCCTGAACTCCATATGCAGCAAGCTTTTTCAAAGGCCAGTATGCCATACTTTATCAAATGCCTTGGATATGTCAAGAGCAACAGCTCTTGCCTCCCCAGATTTATCTAATGCAGTGTAGATTCTATCAGTTATCACTATAAGGAGGTCAGCAGTTGAGCGTTGGGAGCGAAAGCCATATTGAGAATCTGAGAAGAGGTTATTAGATTCAAGGTGATTAACAAGAGAATTATTGATAAAGGCCTCAAAAATTTTACTCATAACTGGTAGGAGACTATTGGGTCTGTAATTTCGGATGATTTTATCCCGCCTTTACATGAGTAAACATTTAGCAGAAGCTTTGCATCGCATTTAAAACATAAATAAAACGTCCCGGGGCAGTGTGTTTATATGATGAAAAACGTCCTGGTTTAACAAAGTGAGATCTCGCCTAATGTGTCTGGTGTGCTTTGTCAAGGCCACACCCTGAGCCTTCTGTTACGGCAGAAGGTTTATTGATGAACCATCAGTATTCACACAATCAGACTTTTTGCAAGTACATGTTATGTTTGTTCCTTTTATTTAAATTCTCTATCTAAACTTCTCTTATGAAATGGTTAATCAAAGAAAAAACACAAAAAACCCAGCTTCAAAACCCAATTCGATTAACCCAGCCCCACTGAACATATCTTTCACAAATGTCCGTGGTTTTCGTACAAATTTCTCTCAAATTCATGCTTTCATTTCTAACAACTCTCCTGACATCCTTGCAATTTCGGAGACTAATCTGAATTCCAATATTGACACAGAAAATGACTTTCTCTTTCAAGGTTATCTTCCTCCACGTCGTAAGGACTCTAAAACCCACATGCATGGCCTTGGTGTATACCTTCGAGACAATTTACCTATAACTCGTGTGAGTGATCTGGAGGGTCCTGATTTACCATACATGTGCTTTCGTCTTTCGTTGCTCCATTCAACAAGCTATCTGTTCTTTCTTTATCGATCTCCGTCATCCCAAGACTGCTCTGTTATAGACTCTATATCTGAAAGTATTGACAAGGCCCTATCAATTCATCACAGTGCCAACTATTTGTTTTTGGTGACTTCAATGTTCATCATGAAAAATGACTCAAATTTTCAAATGGAATGTCTCACTCAGGAATTCATACTCTAAATTTTGCCTTATCTCAATCTCTTCACCAAATCATTGACTTCCCTACTCGCTTTCCTAATTGTGATGATCAATCTCCATCTCTACTTGATCTCTTTTTAACATCAAATCCTGATATCTGTAAAGTATCTAGTGAAGCTCCTCTTGGAAACTCTGACCATGGCGTAGTTTCTGTGTTAACATCTCTTAATTGCAAAGCTGCTTCTGAATCTCCTTTTCATTGCACTCTCTTCAGTTATGAACGTGGTGAATGGGATAATTTTCGAGACTTTCTTTGCGATATCCCCTGGTCCAATGTGTTTTCAAATCCAGCTGAAAAATGTGCAGAGGACGTTACATCTTGGCTTACATCTGGTATTGAAGCATTTATCCCCAGTAGAAAATTTCGTGTTAAACCTCACTCCTCTCCCTGGTTCTCACCTGCTTGTGCTGCAGCAATTGCTCACAGAAATCTTTACTTTCATCAATATCAACGTGAGAAATCTTCTCATAATAAGGTTCTTTTCAACCAAGCACGAAATCACTGCAAATCTGTCATTAATAATGCAAAGTCTACATATCAACAAGAAACTCGTAATCGTATCTGTTCACAAAAAATTGGCTCTCGAGATTTTTGGCGCATCATTAAAAGTGTCACCAACAATAAAAGGTCATACATTCCTCCCATTTTTAATGGTCCAGAGGTTTTATCATCATCTCAGGATAAAGCTGAACTCTTCTCTAATATTTTCAGTACTAACTCTACTCTTGATGACTTTGGCCATGCTGTTCCGGAATTTCCCTTGAGGACTAATAAAGTACTAGATAGCTGCTTTATCACACCAGCTAAAATATCTTCCATCATTTCAAATCTTGATGCTTCTAAGGCTACTGGCCCTGATGGAATTCCTGTCATCCTGTTTCAAAAGTGTGCACCTGAATTATCTCCTGTACTTTCTCGTCTATATAACAAGTGCATAGCTGAATCTTGCTTTCCTTCATCTTGGACGTTTGCCTCTGTAATTCCAGTTTTTAAAAATTATGGTGATCGATCTAATCCACGAAATTACAGACCCAATAGTCTCCTACCAGTTATGAGTAAAATTTTTGAGGCCTTTATCAATAATTCTCTTGTTAATCACCTTGAATCTAATAACCTCTTCTCAGATTCTCAATATGGCTTTCGCTCCCAACGCTCAACTGCTGACCTCCTTATAGTGATAACTGATAGAATCTACACTGCATTAGATAAATCTGGGGAGGCAAGAGCTGTTGCTCTTGACATATCCAAGGCATTTGATAAAGTATGGCATACTGGCCTTTGAAAAAGCTTGCTGCATATGGAGTTCAGGGTCTCCTTTATGAGATCATTCGTTCCTTCCTTGGTAATCGTAGGCTTAAGGTTGTTTTAGACGGGCAATCATCATCGACACATTCCATCAATGCAGGAGTTCCCCAAGGTTCTGTCCTTGGCCCAACCCTTTTTCTTCTTTTCATCAATGATCTGCCTGATGACATTATTTCCAAGCTTGCCATCTATGCTGATGATTCAACCATCTATTCCTGTATTCCAAAATCAGATTTGTTCAGCCAGGTAGAAATGGCAGGCGAAATTGATTGATCTTGATTGGTTTGATCTGCAATCTATAGTTGAGTGGGAGAGAAATGGCTGGTCACATTCAATTCCACAAAAACCAAACTTCTATCTGTAAATCATACTAAAGATCCCTTTTTACCGTCAGTTTCCATGAATGGCACCCAGTTGGAAGAAAACAACTCCTTTCGTTTCCTTGGCGTCACTTTTTCACAGGACTTCTCCTGGCACTCCTACATCATTGAGGCAATCGCTAAGTCAGCCTCGATGAAGGTGGGCTCTCTTCTTCGTGCAAGAGCATACCTCAGCCCTGATACCTTTCTTTACCTCTATAAATCTACTATTCGACCTTGTATTGAGTATTGTTGCCATATCTGGGGTGGTGCACCCTCTGATTCTCTAAATCTATTAGATCGTATCCAGAAAAGAATCTGTAATGCTGTTGGTGATGAACTTGACACACTCTCCCATCGTAGATCTGTGGCGTCTCTTTGCCTCTTTTATAATACTTTTACGGAAAATGTTCAAATGAGCTCTCTTCTCTCATCCCTCCTGCATTAAAAACTTTCAAGCGAAACACAAGATATTCATCTAATTGCCACACACTGTCAGCATCCCAAAATCATCAAAAAAATTTTACCAACAAAGTTTCATCCCTCGTTCCTCCACTCTCTGGAATTCTTTACCCCAGTCTGTTTTTCCTTCTCATTATAATCTTCAACACTACTTTAAATGTGATGTCCATCGTCACCTTTCCTCCTTGTGCCTCAATACACATTGGTGGTTTTATACCTTGTATTGAGCGACTAATTAAAAAAAAACAAAAAAAAGATAGATTTTTTATGAAAACTTCAATGGAGGCGGGGATCCCGTTTTTCGTCCCCTTCCATTCCCAGCAAACGTCCCCCGTCGCCCCCGTCGTCGATATCTTCGGCCGGAATTCGACGGCCCTTATCTGATTTATAAATTTTCGCGGTTTCGATTAGCATAGTGGCCCTCCTTCGTAGCTACTTTATTTTCGATCTGATATTATGTGTTTTGCATAATTGAGACAGCCGGCTGGAGGGTGTTGCAGCAGGGCGGAAAGTATAAACGTTCTTTCATGAAAAGGCCTTGTAACAAAATGGCGTCGAGTTTTGTCAGTTCGAGCACAAGCCGAAATGCAGAACCATTCGCTCAAAAGCAAGCTATCAAAAAAGTTATTGATTATAAGATAGATGTGAGTATTTTTATTTTTTAATAAGCTTTGTCAGGGAAGTTAGGTAAAAAATTACGAAAATGAACTGTTTCAGGGGGCGTCCGTGATCATCGTGCGGCGCATCTGTAAGCCAACAACAAACACCCCCAAGAACAGGGTTGAAGTTTTAAAGAAATTATGATATGCTTTCTACTGAAAAAACGTATCTTACAGCTTCCATTTTCATTGTATAGTTTACTGTTTTAAGAATAGGAACTGGTGAAAAATAGAAAAAATAGCATGTTCTAGCTTGTATAAACTATCCATTTATTATGATGATGATTTTATGTTCTGTTCCTAGCTACAGAATAAGAAAAACATACATTGACCAGCTAAATAATGAGCCAGGGTGATAGATTCAAAGGTTCAGAGAATGAAATGGAACATGGATTGTTCCTGTTGTAGTTTTAAAAAAGAACCAGTTAAATCTGACCTGAGGCTGGCTGTTCTTAGTTTTTCAGCCTTCTTCAGCCTGAATTGTTCCTATTTTGTTCCTAACAAGAACCCAGTTTCAAAATTTATGGTTTCAAATTTTAGCCTCCTTTTGCTCTTATTTATATATGGAACTTCCAGTTAAAATATTAAAAAAAACAACAGTTTTTAAGCATGTTGCTATCTGGTAATGACCCATTCGTACAT
Source organism: Turritopsis dohrnii (assembly GCA_027922465.2). Lineage (NCBI taxonomy): Eukaryota > Metazoa > Cnidaria > Hydrozoa > Anthoathecata > Oceaniidae > Turritopsis > Turritopsis dohrnii. Next base: position 125,687 of record BQMF02000015.1, read on the forward strand.
TTATTGCAGATGAAAAAAAGAGCAAACTTCTAAACCATTTATCAGTGAGAGAATTCACATCATGAATTTTTCTTATCAGCGTCTAATCTGGAATGGAAGGGCAGCATCCAGGAAAAGGGCCACATTATGAACATGCAATAAGTTTTAAAAAAAACGTAGAGGGTGGTGTCTGATCAACAGACGCTCTGTCGAATACAACTTAAGTAGGGCTGGCAATTCTCCTGGGGCCAATTCCTTGGGGTTCACCTTTCTGTAAACAAGGGAAGATCGCGGGAAATTTGCCAAATATTTTTTGTGAAAATATTAAGTCGCAAGTACAAAAAGTTGCGAATCCTAAAACAGAAACATGTTGCGTACACAATACCTTATTACATGATATTAACAGAGCAGTTTATTAACAACACATGTTTTGTAAGTATATATATATATATATACATGAATGTAACGTGCCGTTAAGAGTTTCTGATAGAGTTACATTAATTCCTCTTTTGTCACTTGCGCCTATTCTTGGGAAGGAGTTTGGTCAACGTTTATTATAAGTTCATTGGGAATATCATGCCAACTAACAGCGTATCCAATCTCCTGTAAAAAGACAAAGTGAGTTTCCTCCCAAATGGAACGTGTGATCTTTGGTCTGGATGTGGTAACCATTCTTCGGGACATATTCATACGTTTGTAGAGATAGTTGATCCATCCACGTGATACATTGAAATCCAAACATAAACCATACTTAGTCATATTTGATTTGATCAGACCCATAAGAACTCCGTGTACGACATGGTGATTAATATTTCCACCTGCATTGTGTAAGCTCATGATAAACTTTCTGAGCTTCGTATCCAATTCAACGGGCAGAGATAGTGGTCTACCCCTCTTGTCCAATAGTAATCGGAATTTCTTTATTGTTTTCACTGCTAGCAGAAAGCTCTTTACGATATTTTGCGATCCATGCACGAACTGTGCTGTCAGTCAACTTTCGGAAATCTTTTACAAACTTTGTAATGGCACGCGCTGGACCATGTGTGTTTCCATATCTAGCTATCTTTTTTGCTGTATATGGTACATTTTGTAGGTTTTCCTGCTCTTGTAGCATTGGCAATATCTTCTACAACAAGAGCATGTTCAGCCTTTTGACAAACCAGAATCAAAGGCAACCGATATTGAGGAAGTATCTGCTAACACTTTTTTGGGTTTACTGCTCGTGACAGTTCCCTTTTTTGTGAAGAAGTCCAAGATGCTTCTGTTCGCCATGCTTGTCGTCGTTTCTCTCAAACATTAAGGAAAAAAGAGATCACGCTTGTTTTCACAATTTTTATACAACTTGCTCCTGCAATACAATGACTTCTTTTAAGGTTTTTCACAAGTTCGTGTTTTCCCAATGCAATGCAATGCAATGACTTCGTATGTGTGTGCTTTTCATGTTTACAAGCAGATCGAAGTTCATCAGGACAGCAACGAACGAAAACGGCTCAATTCACTTTGGTATATGAATTCACTACTGCGTTAATAGGTTTTCATGTCTACCGCTCTGAATGGACACCACAGCTTGACCAGTCAATTTAGTTTAAGCAAGAGTTAAAAAATCCTTACGACAAGTTCGAATATTCCTGGAAAGCTCTGTTTAGTGACTGTTGGCCATGTCTCTAAGGAAATAAGTCGCCATATCTGGTACGCCATTAAAGAAGGGGCTGGATTTTCTGCAACCGTAAAGTCTGTGTCACCAAAACGTTCTCCTCTCAAGCAAGGTGGATTGGAAATCATTATAACAATGAAGGCAAAATGGCAAAACTCAATATGGATGTACTCAAGTGACATGTAGAAAAAGTCTCGTTTCCAGAATATGGAGAGTATTCTGACGATTCTTCGGAAATTCTAAAAGAAATTATGGACAATCCACAGGAAGACAGCGAAAATGAAGAGAGTGAGAATGATGAAAGTGATGTAGAAGTATGAATAAAAGAAAACAAATTTCAAAGAAAAATACTAAATTCACTAAATTTACGGGCCCCAAAAATGAACGTGGCATAAAATTAACGCAAAAAAGGCCAAAATCCGTTAATTTCATGCTTCGTTAAATTCCTGTAATAAGGTATGTTGCGAAAGTCACGATAATTTGTTCTCGCGACTTTTCGTGACTTTAAGGTAGTTGATTTCTGTGTCCTTCTGATACAATGTGCGAATTATTAGTCATTAGAAACTGTAACTGCAGTTGTTCTTATATATTGTTTATGCAAACAAAAAAACATGAGCCTATGGTTTTTGCCAAAAAATAAGAAAGTGTAAGCCTAAATACTAGTTTCAAAAATTAAGAACAAAACCTACCTGGATTTTTTTGTAAAATGTAAAATTCAATATGTGGTTTTTCAAGCCACTAATTCATTTGGCTGCTATGAAATAATATTTATCTCTGTAAACATGCTACATTACAAACTGATTTGAGTTGCACAATAAAAAGCTGTTGTTGAAATACTGTTTTATTAAAGGTTTCTATTCATCTTAGTATCTATACAACATTTTAAAGTATACAGTAATCATTCTTATTTGCTTTTAACAGAATGGAAGACGATATTACAAAGTCAAATGGGAATGTTCTTGGGAAGCTGAAGAAAATCTTTTGGAGTACCAAAACTTAGTGGACCAATTTTGGGGATTTGTCAATCGCGTGAAATCAGAAGATAGCAGAACTGGATTGTCACAGGTATGGTATTTATGTGGAAGTGGTTGATACAGGGATGAATATTTTCTGTTTTGTTTTCTCAGAATTCTGACATTTTCTTCCAAATCTTGATCTCTCTCAATTTTAACAAAACCGAATTAAAATTAGGGCATAGGGTAGAAAGTTTTAACTTTTCCATTCCGAAGATTCATCTCTGTAGTTAATCTGTAAAACTGATTTCAAAGTTCAATTTATTCATATAAAGAAAAAAAATTCACACAAATGCGACTATAATTATATTTCCCCAAAGTTGTGAAACTTTTGTTAATTATTGTTAAAAAAAATATAAAAATGTTGTCCTTACTAAACAGGGTAGAATTGAATTTAATACCACAAAAGAACTTATTTTGAATTTATTAAGAAATGAAGATGTTCATGGTCAAATGATAAGGTTTCTCTTATAAATTTTAAACAACTAAGTATCAACAACCGCACCAATACGTAAGGCGATTTTAGCATAATAAATATATGATCCTTATTGTTGCAGAAGCTTGACATCCTTTATACCATAAAATCATAACAAAACAATGTAATTCAACAGAAGACACTTGCACTTGCTTTTTGTAACTCAGATAAAACTATCTTACAACATTATACAATCAAATTTACAAAAGAAGAAAAGAAAATTCTTAAACTTAATTTTAGTACTACAGTATAAGTATTAAAAATACTATATACGAGGTAAATATATAAGCAACAAGATGCCCTGACAGGCATAAGGATTTCTGCAAAACCAGCTGAAGCATGAAAAATGAAGGACTAGTGATATTCTTCAAATTTGAACATTGAACAGCTTCTACAATAACATCACATTTTTGATCATACACTCCCTAGGAATCCATGAAAGCATTACTGATATATACCATAGATCAAAAATAGATACAACAAAAATAAAACTATAATAGTTAAACCCGCTAAAAAGTTTGTCAACTTTTGTTCATTTCCAGGGATGATGGCACATTACCTTTTAAAAAGTTTAAATAGGACTTAACTAAAAACAACAAAGAAAAGAAATACACATAAGGTGTGAATTGTAACCATGGATACACATTTTATATGTCAGTTTTTTTAAAAAAACGAGAAACAATCTATAAGAGACGAAAAAAAAAATTTTTCGAAAAAAAAAAATTAAGAAACAAAAGCAAAAAACTCATCAGACATACTACGTATCTACCTACCTAGTCTAGCTACTAAGCATTTAAAAATATATATAGGTTTTAAAAAGTTTATGAACGACTTGGATAAATTTTTCTAACTGCAAGAGAGCTTCGAACCACAAGATGTTACCAACAAGTTTATTACAAGCGATGCTTCGAATTTGGTGGAACTGAAGTTCTCCATTGTGTTTTTTGTGGGAGAAATGTCTCTTATTTCGTGAAAAGTGGCAAAACACTAAAATACTTATATAATGAATGTTTTGGTAGTTTTCATGTAAAGGCACACATGAAATTTCAAAAAACCACTAGGTTGGACAGCAAAAAAACCCAAAAAACAACCAGAGCCGGTTTTAATGTATTTCTTGCTTCCGCAGAAATCCAAAAAGAGAAGACGAAATATTGAATTAAATTATAAATCAAAATGAAACTTCTTGTTACTCTCTTTTTACTAAAGCTTTACACCCTGAAGAATATCTTCAATATATAAGCAAATAACTATCAAAAAGCAATCAAAAGCACTTCAAATTAGCACTTCAAATTCGGACGACAGAAGAGTTATTTTCAAAAAAGAGATGGGCTTAAAGTGACAATTAAATGCAAGTGTTCAGAATAAATATATAAATAAATATATTTATATATTTATTATTTGATAAAAATGACCATTGTAAATCCTAAATGAAAAAAAACCAACAGATTTCTGTAGTGAAAATAGACTACACATCCATAACCAAATCACTAAAAAGCTGAAAGTAGACGTTTTTTGTTCTCTGGCTTGATTTAATTTATATACAGATTGTTTGTTGGATTGAGCTTTGATTTATATACGTTTGTTGTTTGTGTGAAAATTGACAGTATATCAATTTTTCCTAAAATACCATAGTATCAAAACAGTATAGGTGATCATGGAATTAATCCATAGTAAATTATGTTTCTGTTGTCAGATTAAATGAATATCCAGGGAAGCACATTTTTCGAGCAGATATGTGTCTCAATCTTGTCTGTTATTATACGTAGTTGGTTTTCTGACGTTCTTATTGCATATACAACATCACATTTTTACTTGCTGTTTTTGTGATGTACTGGTTGAACTGGTTGTTCTCCACATAAAAAAGGTTTCCTTTTATAGCTGAGCTATAGCTGATCAGGCTGATCAGGACGTAAAATAAAGATAAATCTCCAGCCTGTATTGATAATGAATTTTCGCCTTTGCACTAAATCGTAGCTTCAATGTTCCAAGCATTTAATTACCAATCATCATCATACATAGCATTTTTGTCATCAACAAAAACAAAACAATATTTTTCTGTTTTCTACACGTTTCTTTAAAGGTTTTTAACGAAACCTTTTAAGACAATACTGAACTAAAACGATTTATTTCCATCATTTAATTTGAATTCTCTTGAATCATTTTAAAAGCTAGTGAAAAATCAAAAATCTTCTACAGCCCATCTGACTGAAAAAACATGGTGTACTACTTGACTGTAGACTAGCCTCTATTCTTATCTACTTTGGCGGCTAGGCGAAAATTCAATACCGAACTGCGGCTATAAAAGTGAACGGAGAAGGAGAAGAAGAAGGAGGAGGAGAAGGAAAATGCTGGTTTTAACAATACATAAATACATAAATGAAATGGGTGTGTAGTAATTGCTGAGATGTGCTCCATTTGAAAGTGAAAGTATAACAAAGTGGTTCAGAAGAGCTACAGTTAAATGTAGAGTAGAGGTGTTTTCTTAAGGTTATGCAAAGAATTCTAATTCTCAAAATTACTCACATTTTCCTGCTTTTCTAACCCTGTTGATAAAAAAACAATTTTAGTTGCTGCGTGGTTACTGTAGGAACTTGTATTGGTTAAACCAGCAGCTGTACTTACAATAATAAGCAAGACTTTTAAACATAAAATCGATTGAAAAGGACTCTGTGATGGTAGTTTTGGGTATAAAATCACTTGAAAATTGAATCTTTATTTTAACTTAAGCTGATTAGCAGCTAAGTGTTTCAATTATAGTATTTGGAAATGACATCATAGGTGAATTTTCTGTTATCTGTAGGTACAATCAGATGATTCGGAAAATGCCACCAGTCAGGTATAGAATTAAAATAACTAACCCATTTGTAAATTAACGATGAACATAATTTGCAATATCAATTATTTTCCTTTGCTAGGATTCGACCAAAGCTGGCAATCCCAAACTGATCACATTAGTAACTGCTGCACCAACAAAGATCGGTGATGCAACGTTAAAACCGATTTTGCCGAATAATTTAAAACCAGGTATAAGACGTGGTAAAATGGTCAACCGCCAAAAATTTACAACATGTTGAACCTATTCCCTTTTTTAAACCGTTATTTTTGCAGATGATTTTTAGAAATCTTAAGTCTTACTATACATTAATTCTCACTGTATTTGGTGTATTCTTATAACTCAGAAATTGACATAATTAGTCATTGGTATTGGTGTTAAAATTCATTGGCTGAACACCACAAAATATAAGAATAAAAAACATTCCCACTAATTACCTCTTCGTAAAGTTTAAAAATTCGTATTCAGATAGTCAGTAACATGTTTTAGTGACAAATTTAGTATTATTTTTGCATTCTTAAAGAACTGAATTTGTGACATAAGTTGACTTTGGACATAAGTGAAAACAGAAGTTACTAATAACATTAATTAAGTTACAGCCTGAAATATTTTTGTTCTCTTTTTTTTCATTGTTGACTCCAAACAAATGGTTATGTTTCCTTATGATCTTCCTTCTGAGAGCAATAGGTTTTTTCTTTAGGTTCTGATTCCCCGAAAACAAAAGACCTGGTAAGCTTCAAAGTTCAAAGTTTTCGTAATACTTTATGAATTATGTCTATTTTGTTTTTTAAATGAATTTGAACTTGGAACCATGTGTCAGCATAACATGTGAAACTATTTCTGTACGATTTTGTAAGACTTACTTCACCACACTACTCTGCTTAGCTACCATTTTCTTTGTGATTGAGTAAACATGTGTTTGTAAGTGACTGTACACAAACTCTAGAACATCAGACTGCTTTGGTGTTGATGTATTGAGAAATACACATAAGGTGTTCCGCACGGGCTTGTCAAATCGATATACATGTCATTGATTGATTTACATCAGCAAGCTCTATATATTTTAGGACTTCCACCTTTGCTATAACATTATTTTAAAGATCCTCAAATTGGATCGATGTTCTGATAACATTTGAATTTGGAGAAATTGTCCTCCGAAATGGTACAAGACATAATAAGGCAAAAGTCTGAAGCTTAACTGATAAGTTATCCCTTTGAAGACAACAATTTTACGTACTTACTAATTATTCACACAACAAATAGAATTAGTATATAGATATTTCAGTGAATATTTCATTTCTTTGAAAATGCCTATGTTTTGTTTTGTTATCTTTTGACTGGATGTCTTGTACTTCAGTGCAAATAATAACAGCTTTTCCATTTTACGGTGCAAAATCGTTGCCGAGGCGCATTAACATCATTTTGTTTTATTTTCTGCATCATTCTGTTTTCCATACTTTTTTTTACTTGGATTGAAGATAATTTTCTGTGAAACTTTCGAAAGATTGAGGCAAAACACCCCAGCATGTAATACAAGGTAAATTTCTACTTTTTTTTGTTTTTCCTTTGTTTCTTCTCTCATTTCCTGAAGGTCCCTTGATTAAAAATTAAGTGCCCTTTTCATAAAATGATTCCTTCATTTTCAATTTTGGAATAGCACAGATTTCTCCGCAGATTTCCATTACTGAGAACCTCAAAGCATATTTTCAGGTTTCCAAGCTAAGAAAGTTGAAGGGGAAAAATGAAGGAAACGTGCAAAGTGTAATCCCTCTCCTTTTCTACTTTGTGTTATATGCTGGCTTTAAAATATTCTTCTCAACCAAAACTATAACTGGAAAGTGTTTCAATGACATATAATTTTGATAATAGAACAAAATGATGAAAATGCCAATTTTAAGGCCAGTCTTATGCATGGAATAGAGAAGGAATGCATAAAGGCGCTATACAAACCTCGAAATGTAAGCGAATTATACCCTAAAAAGTTTTGAAATGAGATAACTTTGGCCGTATCATTTCCAAATTACGCTGAAAATATAAGCATGGCTTATCATCAAATTAGGGAATTGTAATACGTCTTGAGCATTATTTACATTACAGTTTATTGTTTATTATTTGTCAGTTGGCAAATTTGTTGAAAATCCCTACGAATGAATGCATTACTATAGAAATATACAAACTATTTCAATAAAAATGCTCTTCATCACAGTGACATTTTGAGATTGAATGTTCTTGTTCTTGTTTTAGACACAAAAACTTTCACCTGGGATATGTTTCACTCGAGATAGCAATGATATACAATTACATTGGGATAATCCCTACGTAAGAATTGCTTTCTTCTGTCGAGTGTGTTGTATGGAAGAACCGTTCTGTCAAGACCAACCAAACTGGAAGTTACATTTCATGTCACATGTTACTGTTCGATCTGAGGTAACACCTGTCTTTTACTGAACTGAGGATTCCCTGTAGGTTGAAGGAGATCTCATGTCAGTTTTATTGTCTTTATAATAGGACGAGTCGAACTTAACAGAACAGGCTGAAATGCTTACGGAAGCCGACAAAGAAATGTTCAAAGATCCTGACCGGCCATGGATACAAAAGGTGGAACATCTTATCCAAAAGTGGGGCGTGAACCAGTACGTTCGCTTGGCGTTTTTATGTCGTATATGTGGCAAAGAACAGCAAGCCCAACACACTGGTAACTGGCGCAACCATCACATGTCCCATCGTGTGAATCGGCCCTTCCCTTGTCAAACCTGCTCCAAAACGTTCAAATCCAAGCAAGAATTGAAGCGGCACAAGTTAACGGTCCACGAAGATCGGGAGCCTGAAAATACTAGAGTCCAGTCTTGTCGGATATGCTTCAGACAATTCAAAAGGCGATTTGATATGAAGCGACACATTGCACAAGTTCATAATATCGATCCTGAACACTTAACACCTTCGTCTCCAGATCATTTGGATTGTGAGGCTATTCAACCTCCCGTTAAGGTTTTATTGGTTTCTGACACACAACGGCTAAATCGTACTCCGGAAGGACCCGGTATGCCGATAGCTACTGGAGACCCTGACAATGACAAACTGATTGTCTCCACTCACAAATTTCAAGGTGAAAGCAGATATAAGAGCGTAGAATCAATAGCGCCTTCCATGAAAACGTCTTCGAATACTTTTGACGAAGTACCAATACCCGTTTCCTCTGTGGACTCGACACATGACCAACAAGTAAATATCGCTGCTCGTAACGCTGAGACGAAAAGGATGTCCGAAAGTACGATTCCTGTTACGAACTCAACCCCACGAAACTTTGTATGTTGCGCTTGTTTTCAAACTTTCCCTTCTAAAAATGAACTTTATAAGCACCAAAAAAAATCCCCTGGTTGTCAAGACGGTGACGAACAGTTGCGGGTGCATGTGTGCAAGATATGCGGCAGAGGGTTTAAGAGGAAATACGACATGAACCGCCACACGTCCAACGTCCATTGCATGCAGTTCGAACAAGCCAAGCTAGTGAACACGTCAATTGACGGCGACGTGGTCGGTGACGGTCAGTTTGCCTCGATGTGCGTGGTAAAACCGTCGGACAGAGATGAAAGCTGCAAGCCGACAGCAACTGACGAGATGTCGACTCACGATGAATTGTTAGAACGTCGCGACGAGAATCCTCGTACAACTCCCGACGAAGTATTGATTGTTATTAAAGCAGAAGAGCCGGACGACGACGAACGACCGTGTTTGGAAGACCGTCTTATTGAGGAAGAGGAAAAGCACGCCTTTAAATAGCCTCCCGGGGCGTTGAAACGCCCTTTTAAATAACTTCCATGGTGAAACTTGTCTGCAACTGAATTACTCTGTGTGTTTTTTGGTTATATAAGAACACTACTTAATGTTGCAGGAGTTTGTTGCTTCTATGCCACAAACATTCAATTCAATTGCAACAACAAAAGGTTGTTTTCGAATGCAACCATTTTCTTTTCTGCTGCTTTCATCATTTTTTTACTTGGAAATAATTAAACCTCACTACTTTCGCAGACACGTTGGTTCGAAAATATTTCGGACATTCTTCTATTTTCTTAACGGCTTTCTTACCTGTTGACGTTCTATTTATAGTCATCGACTTAATGTCGACTTATTTGTCGAATAAACATTTTAAACTTCGAATTGCTGTCATTTTATTCCGCCGAGAACAATCCCCATTAATACCAGCATTTGATTTGATTTTAGTGGCGCCGTGTTTATTACTCTCGTAATAGACCTTTCCCGAATTTGTGTTTAAACACCGTGCTATGGCCTAGCCTCTAAGTTTTGCCTCTATTTCAAACTCTTAATTACTTCTAATTATTCCACTGCGAAGCTGAAAGAACGGGTTTAGATTAGAGAACAATGAAAAACATAGAAACTTGATAACTAAGCATTAACTCGGCATTTAAACAGAAATTCGGAAAAGGTGAACTCATGCTTCGAGTAATCTGGGTTTAATTCCCCTTAGCAGCGATTCACCATGCGCGAGTGAATGCACCATAGCGCCAGGTCAACCCATGCCATCTGAGGGAAATTGAGTAGATGATATATCGGGTGTTACAATACAAATAAATATCGAGTTTTAGGCATAGATAAAATGTTCCGTTGAAGCAAATTCGTGAAGAGAGTTTGTAAGCGACACTTAAGAAAAATGTTTTTATTCTTTTATTAGTCACCTGCAGTGATTGACGCTGACGGCACACGGAAGTATCCTTGCAATGTCTGCCACTTGTCGTTCAAACGACGTGATATGCTAGTACGGCACAATCGAACTCACTCCAAGGAATTCTGTTACTTTTGTGCCATATGTGGAAAGGGCTTTATACGACGTTACGTGTTGGTGAGACACCTGAACAAAGAACACAACACTACCGATGACTCGCAAATCAAGTCGACGAAACGGTTGAGAAAACCGCTCGCTCGAATCAAAGCCCCGCAGGAATTCGGGTTGGTTGAACAGACAGTTGAAACGAACCAATCACAAGAAGACGACGTTAAACCCGAAGAAGAAGAAGAAGAGGAGGAGGAAGAGAAACACGTGCTAACCACTGACGACGTGACGGCGGCTGATCTGTCAAGTCGAGTAGAAGAAAGTGAAAGTGAAACAGTGGAACCCGATGATAGGTATGCCGATTCGGATCAGTGTAGCGCGGAAGCCCAGTTGGTACCTATTCAGGTGCAACGGAAACCAGACAGTAATGACGTGGAGATGGTTATCCTTGATAAAGAGGGTCAAGTCAGTCATATATTACAACTGGAATCATTGCTTCACCAGGCTGTGTCTGAGGCCAAGATGGCCGACAAGGATCAAGAGTCGGAAGAACTAGCGTCATATCACGAAACAGAATCTATTGCCGTGAAAAACGAGTTTACACCTGACCGTGAGATGTCGGATTCGTCGTGTCAAGTGGATATCGCACATCAGCGTGCCGCCGCCAGTGTCGGTAGTACTGTATATCTGGTTCATAAAACCGAAGACGAAGTGATGGAGTTTGAAGGAAATGACGGCAACGCGCGAAGTAATACGACATTCCCATTTGCAGAAGCTGTCGGTGAACAAGTACCATCGGAATAAACACTCAACGTTGCATCAAAAAGACTTGCGTTATGGTCCTATGAGGTGACGTTACGCGCAAATGGTGCGTGATCTACTCGTGTTGACGCACACACAGAGTATGACTGATAATGTATCATAGATCTTTAGTTGCTAGCCACGATTTCAGAGTATTTTAATCGCTCACTTTATCTTGGGTCCCGAAATTTGTTTTAGACTGTTTGAGAGGTTTGGTGACTAACTGATTATATTGTTTTTCTTCGTCACCTTCGGATGGGCGGTTTTTGGCGCTATTACACGCCATATAAGCTCATTTAAAAAAACCCACGGGCGTATTGGGTTTACATAGAGACATTTTCGATTTTTGCAAAAGGATATCCTTTTACGAATACGAAGGGTACTTTTCTTGTCACTTGTTCCAACACCATATCTTAACTTTTACGAAAATTTTTAGCTAAGACTTATGAAAATCCCCAAAAGATCTGTTATTCATACGTGTTTGATTTTGAATCAACTGTATCTAAGCAGTTATTCAGAGGGCGAATTTGTTGAAAAATCAATGCGAGGGAGTGTGTTTCTATAGAAGTACAGTAGAATCCCGATAACTCGAACCCCCACGGGACCGAGAAAATAGTTCGACTTATCAAATGTTCGAGTTATCGGGGGTATTTTATGAGAAAGTATTGGTGAAGGGGAATTCGAAATTGGTTCGAGTTATTGAAAGTTCGAGTTATCGGGGGTTCGAGTTATCGGGATTCTACTGTATATATATTATCTCAATAAAAATGATCCTAATCGCAGTGACTTTTTTTGCCATCCAAAATAATAAGGTACTTGGACAACTTCTTTAATTATTGCTTGACGTATTTACGAACCTGAATATATTATACTTGTAATTTTTTATTCATGCGATGGAGTGCTGCTATGTGAAGTACTGTTTGTTTATCAATCTGTTTATTCACTGTGTATGGTCACATTCTCCCGTTTGAGTTTTATGTTTATTAAGACTTTTTTGGTTATTGCGTTTGACCAATGATGCATGAAGAAAAACGTTAGGGAGAAACTTTCAGCAAACTTTTTCAAGCGGACAAAAATTTCGGACAGATGTCATGGATGTATTTCAAAATTGTTGGAAGTCATAGTTTTCGACCCAAAAGGAGTTTGCCCAAATCAAGTCCATCATGATTGATTTTTCAGATTGTTTTTGCAGGAAAAAGAAGCGAGTGATCTGAAGAGATAGAAGTTTATGCATTATTATGGTTTTATCATGATGGAAAGAGTGAATATATTACGACCAGAAATCATTAAGATTGGAAGACGAAGATATCGAAACTTATCACAACATCCTGACGTCACCGTTCCCAAAGAAGAACTGTATTATGAAAATCAATCTTATTTCGAAGAGGGTAGTGTAACTTATTACGGTACTCTGTTAACCCAGACATAAAAGTTTTGACCGCAAACTCCAATGATATTGGATGATAAAGGCTGATTTCATTCAACGCTTATATCCGCGCGGACGTAGAATTTTCCGAGCGGCCAAACAGCTGCAAATGGAAATCAAAAGACACGATTGGCTGAAATTATCAGCGGACATTGGCGGGCTTAAAAAAAGTTAAAATTTTTTAACTTTATTTTTGCTCGCTGAGCGGACATAACTACGCTTATGAATTAGCCAATACGCATGCGTTCTAAGTCACTGAGCGTGGATTACCTACGTCCGCGAGGATATTTTCCTGAATGGAAATTGGCCTTAAGGCTATACATTCCCATCTTGTTCTTGTAGATTCTTATTACTACGACGAAGCGGAGAGTTGTACTAATGAATACGATGACATCACTAAGGGTAAAGATGGACGTTACCGACTTGCTTTGAAAAATATCCCAAGCTTCTATCATAAGTTTTTCTTTATAAATGGAAGTGCGATAAAGAAGTCCATCGAAAACGAGACTGGTTCATCTCTTCGTCTTCCTAGAAGAGGCTGCGAAGGAGATATAGGTATAATGAGGGAAGATTTTTCATGTCTTTGAGATGAGAGAGCCTCTCCTTCCTTTTTTGTCATGATCATTAACTGAGTCATCACCGGATATTCATTAGAAGTCACCGGGACGGAGCGTCGTGTCGTGATTGCAGCCATCACGAAAATTCGAACCGTCATTGATCTCCATCGCGGTGAACAACCTGCTGGACATTTTCTTTCTATGAATCTGCAGTCTGAGAATTTATTTGAAAAATTCCGTGAATTTAAAAGCGCTGTTTTGAAACTGAAGGTACAGAATGAATCCGCTGTTTCTGATTGGTGGAGACAATAATGAAGTATTCATATGATTGGATGATTTTTTTCAGGCACGTGGTGTTGATGAGACCATTTTTCAAATTCCTCAAAGATTACACATTACGCTATGCATGATGTCATTTCTGAATGAAACGGAAATTGTAAGAATTTCGGGTTCGAACCTTTTGTTTTTGTAGCCAAATATTCTTATATATAGATTACACCTTCGCCTCTTTTTATATTGATTGAGCGGATCAGAAACGAGGCTGGAATTATTCTGCAGTATTCCGCAGTCGAGTGACTATATCCGTTCTTACGAGAGAGTTGTTACAAGTATTCTCAAAGATTGATTGAAATAAATATTTTAGTCATGGATTTTGTTGTCACTGGATCTTAAAAAAAATTGGAAACCTTTCATTATTAACCTGATTAATTTAATGATTTTTCTTTTCACTTATTTGAGCTTCGAGTGTCACATGTTCGTGTAGACTGTAATGTAGGCTGAGGAAAATGTAATGCAAAGGGATTTTAATGTAATGCAACCTGATTGGCTAATTAAAATGCAGTCTCCACGTTTTTCCGGCTTGTTGTTGATAAAGAATGTGTAACTACGATCACCGTAACAACCAGTGGTTTTTCTGTGGCAATCTTTCTATAGTCCTTACAATAACGTTTTAACCACTTAAACATGGCGGTACATCGACAGCCTTGGGTTTTCAACTTCAGTTTACTTTTAATGTCAAGGTGAAATAACGGCACTAATGAGAAGACGAAATAACGTAACTTCTAGTGTCAAGGCGAAATAATTAACGTTGACAAGACGAAATAACGTAATTTCTAATGACAAGACGAAATAATTAACGTTGACAAGACGGAATAACGTAACTTCTAACGACAAGACGAAATAATTAACGTTGACAAGACGGAATAACGTAACTTCTAATGACAAGACGAAATAATTAACGTTGACAAGACGAAATAACGTAACTTCTAAGGACAAGACGAAATAATTAACGTTGACAAGACGGAATAACGTAACTTCTAACGACAAGACGAAATAATTAACGTTGACAAGACGGAATAACGTAACTTCTAATGACAAGACGAAATAATTAACGTTGACAAGACGAAATAACGTAACTTCTAATGACAAGACGAAATAATTAACGTTGACAAGACGGAATAACGTAACTTCTAACGACAAGACGAAATAATTAACGTTGACAAGACGAAATAACGTAACTTCTAATGACAAGACGAAATAATTAACGTTGACAAGACGAAATAACGTAACTTCTAATGACAAGACGAAATAATTAACGTTGACAAGACGAAATAACGTAACTTCTAACGACAAGACGAAATAATTAACGTTGACAAGACGAAATAACGTAACTTCTAATGACAAGACGAAATAATTAACGTTGACAAGACGAAATAACGTAACTTCTAATGGCAAGACGAAATAATTAACGTTGACAAGACGAAATAACGTAACTTCTAATAACAAGACGAAGTAATTAACGTTGACAAGTCGGAATAACGTAACTTTTAATGACAAGACGAAATAATTAACGTTGACCAAGACGGAACAACGTTACTTCTAGTGACAAGACGAAATAATTAACGTTGACCAAGACGAAATAACGTAACTTCTAGTGACAAGACGAGATTCAAATATTAACGTTACTCCTACTCTTCTTGTAATTCATGAAAGTGTTTATAGAGGGCTAACACTGTTCCTTGTTCGTTGTTATTTTTGTTCTTTGGCCTTTTGTCTTCAGGAAGATAATTTGGTCCACATGAAAGAGAAGATACAAGAAATTAAAAGGTAATTTCTTTTTCTTTTTTTACAGGATACTTTCAGGAAAGCACAACTAAAATTTTTGTGGTTGGAAAGACATTTGTAAACAATGTTTATTATGATCCCGTTTAAAAGAGACCTTAACCACAGTGATTTGATAAAGTCTTTGATACATTTGTGCGTTTCTGATCTCAATCTTAACAGGCAATACATCGGCAGTGAAGCATTATCTGTTCAACTGAAGGGAGTGGAATACATGAATGATGACCCGAGTGAAGTGGATGTGTTATATTTTAAAGTGAGCTTGGCTAACGAACAAACAGAAAGGTATTTCAACTTATGACTATTTTTGATCGATTCTTTTCCATGCTTTGTATCCACTGACAGCGATAGTTACACTACTAATTTAGTTATGCTTTTTGTTCAAGGAAAATTTTGTTCTAGCATATTCGGAAAGTCTGTCAAGTTAGATCATCCGATTTCGATGTGTGTAGCCACTTTGAGCTCAGACCTTTCCGATGTATCACCGGCATGTGTAGTAGAAAAACCAAGAGGAACGTTTGAGGAGGTTGTATTTGGTTGATTTTTGATTTCAGGCTTCAGTGCTTCGTGGATGAAATAGTGTCGTCGTTATACTCTGCCGGCGTCTACGTCAAGAAAGATCATAAACACGTCAAACTACACGCCACGGTTATGAACACGACGTTTAGGAATACTAGTGTTAAGGAGACGTTTGATGCCAAGGAAATATTGACGGTAAGTTGTATTCATGTAAAATGAAGCACTAATAATTCCTCCCGGTTTGGAAGCAGTGCATATCTCAAAAGTCTGGGTGTCGAGGAAGTTGGATGTTAGTGAAAAAATGCTGGATGTTAGTGAAAATGTTTTGAACCGAAGTACACTATTTTGGAATTTTAATTTTGAAGAAGTTTATATCTTTTGATTGATGGCTTTTAGAAATTCTCGGATTTTGATTTTGGTCAAGTGTTAATACCATCTTTGGATATTTGCTTACGAAGACAATTTGACGATGCAGAACGTTATTTAATTGCCGTCACTATGCCGTTATGACGGGACCGCTGACAAAGGAAGAAAAATAATAGTAAAACGTAAATGCACGTGTCAATGTAGTAAGAGGGGCGTAATTTTCACATGTTGTCGGTCCAGAAGTTGCTCTTTGGATTCGAGGCGTCGATCTCAAAACGAAAGTTTGTCAACAATGAGAGGTTTGTCTGAATAGTTGGAAAAAATATTGGCGTTTATCATGACACTCGGGGATAGTATGTGATTGGAGGTTTTGTATTACAATTGACTCTTGTTATCTCGAACTTCTCGCTATCTCGAACAAACAGCTTAGCCCGTCAACATTTACAGCCCGCTATAAATCTCCAAGTCGGGCTATCTGGAGCTTTTAATCTGGCCCATTGAGAGTTTGGGGATAGCGAAACTCCATTATATACTGGTATGGTGTGGAATAGCTTTATTTAGATGCTAACTTTATTTCCCTAAATAATATTTTTTCGGTGCTTTATAACCTTAGTAACGCCGGCCGACAAAGAAATACTTTGACAGATGGTTTATTTGACGGGCGGCTTATTTGACGGACGGCTTATTTGACGGACGGCTTATTTGACGGGTGGCTTATTCAATGCGTCTTTCAACTAACGCGAATGTACTAATTTTGTCGAAAATTGAAATAATTTTGTACCTATAATAATTGATTTTTTTCACCTTTTTTGCTTTCTATGCAAAGACAAAGATGAAGACAAAGTGTGGCTACAATCCTCGAATGGGATTATTTGCAGAATTTTGTTTTATTTTATCAAGCCTCAGTTTGAAAAGTAGAATGGACGACAAAGGGCTCCCACTCGGCATAAAATCATAAAATTTCATAAAAAATGAAATAAATTGCCTGTTGTCATAAAAAAGCATAAAATTGGCCTAAGCATAAAAAATCATAAAAAAGCCATGTGACACCTCTCAGTAATTTTTCGCTGCTATGAGTAAATAACATGTCCATGAATAGGAGATACCTTTCAGGAAGCAGATGCTTTTGTCATTATGTGCAGATGTACACCATATTTGCAGTATTAGTGTGCTATGCTTCTAGTAGACTATGAAATGATGTTTTACTTTGATTTAGTATAGTATACCTTAGGTTGACTTTTTTTGCGTCGCCTTGTTTTAGCAGATGAGCATGTTCGCAAAAAATTTTTCCAGACTGAATATTCATCGCTTTATTGTTTTATCCACGAGAGCAACTTGACAGAGCGGATGATTCTTACAGGGTGTAAGAATAGAAAAAAACTTTAATGATGTATATTTTATTTCTCATCTATAACATGGCCTCGTCATTTTGCTGCTTGTCGCCTTCTAGCTCCTCATCTTCGATGTCTTATATTGAATCTGGGAATAATGGGAGTACTAAACAAAACTGTGAGAGGATCCATAAACAAAATTGAAAAAGGTCCATTTGCATACACAAGTTATATAAGAATATAACTCTGAAGTTTTTTAGAAAATCATGTTTGTTTGTTGTTGTTTTTTTACCTTCTGGCAATTCTCCGTAATTTCCCAATCGTTAAATAAACGGTCATTCATTAAAATTAGATTGCTTTAAATCTATGTCCATCCATTTTCACAAAATCTTACTGACACAAAAAAAGTTGTCCTAAGGTAATGTAGTGTTCTGGGCTTCTATTAGGGGGTGTTTATATGGAGATGAGCTTGCCCGGATGGGCAGGCTGACTTGTTAAGCCAAGACAATTTCACCTCTCTTTCATATGGAAGTGAGCTGGCTCACCTTTTTTATTTTTTTGCTTATCATAGTATGTGCATGCTATGAAATTTGCCTGCTCAGCTGCGCTAGCCTGTTTGTGGATGTTTATATGAAAACTTTTTATCACACTGAAGTGAGATCTCGGCAAATTAAGCCAAGATCTCAGGCGGGCTGGCTTGCTTTTCATGTAAACACATTCGAATAAAAACATGCATCTCTTAATAAAGTGAGATCCTGGCTTAGCAAGCCAGCCCGTTTAACTGGGCCAGCTCACCTCCATGTAAGCACCCCCTTAATCTATGAAATTATGAGACTGTTGTTATGTTGAAAATAAAAAAAGTGAATTGTAGACTTGCATACCATATTGATTGTTTATATCTTGTATTCTGTGTCCTCTGTTTTTAATTTTTATGTTGTTTAGTTTTAGTTGTAATTCTATTGACATTGGAACACAATTTGTGCTTGCTGCAATTTGTGTTTTTATCCAATTTGTTGTTTCTATTTAACTATGATAAGAGGACGCATTACCTCAATCAACACGTTGACCTAAAAAGCTGGCCTCATAGATGTCGAGTGATTGCTTCATTGTTTGTTCTATTTTTTTCTTGGCAAAGCTCGAAAAACCTTTAAAATGGTTTTTGGTCCTTCAGTTTAATGTTTAGTTGACCATATTACCGAGCGAGCCACATATAAAGTTTGCAATGTTTAAATGTATAGTGTTAGCTGTATATACTTATAGTTGATAACCAGAAGCAATGTTTTTACAAATTGCCTTATTTTAGTTTTGTTGCTTATTTTAAATGAAGGAGTTTCTTCTGAAAACCTGTTCCTATTATTCATTTTATATAAGAATTATGTAGTGCAATAGTCTTATTTATATGTCACCTTTTTTTCACCTTATCACTGAATTGGAGTGTGATATAGTGTAATTTTTGTCCATTATTCAAGCAATACAAGTATAGAGTACTAAGCTGATAAAATGATAGGCCGCTCTAAAGTGATTGCACAATCAATAAAAAAAGGCAGTGTAGTATAGTATAGTGCGTTCACTCTAACTTGGATAATCGTTAATGATTTTTATCAGACACGTTAAAGTAATGAAACAGAACGCTTATTAAAAGTTTAAAAATTCTTTTTCTACCCTTATCAAGACAAAAGACGATCAATGACTTTTAAGTGTTGTGGGAATTGACGCTCAATTTCCACCAGATCGTGCAAAAGGACATTATCCAAGTTACAGTGAACGCACTATACACATATACTACATATTTCCATTGTTTTGACAGTGAACAAAAGTTGCCTTTCATAATAGCTTATTTCCTGTCCTCCATATTTGCTATAAACACTAAAAATGCCTCAGTAAAGAAAACATAACTTCTTTTCTGGCCACCAAAAGTGGCATAAAAAGGGCATAAAATCTTGTCCTTCAGCATAAAAAAAGCATAAAATATTGCATTTTTTGGCATGAAATCATAAACAAAGTTTGTAGCTTATGAGTGGGAGCCCTGGTTTGTCTAAATCAATTTTTTTTTACCCCAACGCACAAGCGGAGGTCAGGCCTTAAGAGATTACTTAATGTTTATGAATTCAAAAGCAGTCACTGCGAATTTTTTATCCAGTGGGTGAAAACTTTGCCATGTACCCTATTACTTCATATATTTATTTTGATGATCTATATTTCTCATATTTTTGGTGCATACCTTATTCCAAGAAATTAACACACAATGATGATTTTAACGCAGTCGAGGAACTCTTACTTTAATTTTTCAATGAAATTAAGCGGTTTCAACAATGGGTTTGAAATCAAATTAACGCGAATCTGAGTGACAGGGGGTCGAGATGGACAGGTATGTAAATTACCTCTAATTTAGTGCAAAAATGAGGAACTTATTTCCCTCTAATTATTAATGCGGTTCGATGTTAGTGAATTTTCAATTTCCTTCTAATTTAGTGCAGTAAGGGTCAAAATTCCCTCTAATTATCGTGCGGATTGGGTTAAAGATGTGGTATCTACAACTCGAAAACTCGTGTCATTAAGCTCGTGTAGACATTTAGAGAACAATAGCAACAAAAGAAAATATCCCGTGTAAACCTGAGTGACAGGGGGTTCGAGGTTGACAGATATGTAAATTAAGTAAGGGGAAGACAGCCCTCTGAATTAGGAACAAAGACTGACAGCGAAAAAATGCCGTCGTATTTGAAAATTGCGACGGCAGATCATTATTTACGACGGCAAAAAAATTTGATTGGTTTATTCCAGGAAAAATATTGGTGTATAATAATGGCTAATAAAACAGAAACTAAATTATAAATCAATAGTCTCGAACAAGAAGTTACAAGATTTAAAATTGTAAACCACAGGGGATTTGCTGTGAACTTGTCCTGTTAATTGTTTGATAATTCATAGTTTAAAAACAACGAACCTACCTATTAACGTTTCTTGACTAATTTTACGGCAAGAGAAAAGAAAAATCACGAAACAATCTGTGTTGAATCAAAACCAAAACTGACTTGAATAGAATATGAGAAAAAAAAGTCATCCAAATCAAAACCCACTGACTTTATAATACTTTATAATGAACATTCCTGCGTAAAGGCTTTCTACTTGGCATTAGGTGAGTATCCTTATAAATCGATCACGTGACGTATAAACAAAATGTTCTATAGAAAGAATATTCTTGAGAATAAACGGGAGATGTCAGGGGAATTCCCAGGAATAGCCCTGACATATTCAGTATTTATATTCAAAAAACATTGTCGGCAAAATATTGCCGTCAAAATTTTATTTACGGCAGCTCACGACGGCGAAAGCTGAATGCCGTCGTAAATTCAGAGGGCTGTGAAGAATATAAAGTTTATAACACGGCAATAGTTTTTTTTATGGAACATATCAGCAGAACGTTCAGATTTACTGTAGTTAGGAGGATTTAGGAGAGTTCCAATGGAAAAGGCCCGTTCAGCAGCCAGGATGCAATGTCGTAAACTATTCACAAAATTACAACAAAGTGTGTTTATTGGAACATTTCGGCAAAATATCAGATTCATAAAAAGTGTTTCCCGCAAACAATATAAATTTGCATTACGTTGTTATTATCTTCAGAGCTATCATTTTTTCCATTGATTACAGGTATCAACAATTAAATATCAAGCTATAACAAAATCGTTAAATATCCCGCAATACTGTTTTAACTACTCATTGTTGTCATGTCTTGCTTCATCTACGAAACATACTAAAGACCCACTTTCTATATCAATCGGGACATTTTTGACAGATTTGGGAAACGTTGACGTTGCGTTTTCTGTGAATTTCGCTCGAAGAGAATTGTCACTGGTTGCTGATGTCTGAAAAAGAACCTGGTAGTGTTTACGTAACGATCCATGTGGTGGACAAAAGTGAAATTTTAATGAGCATATAAACACCACGTGTACAAGGCGAAGTAGAATGTAGTGAGTGTTTTCTGTGCATGTTCGAATCATTGTGGGCATGCGCAGTTGCTTCATGTCATACGAAATGAAACTTCAGAGATGTTGTATTTCAGTTTCACTTCACATTTAAATGATGAAGATGCAGCACGAGTGTGCAAACCATGACAGAGTCATAATAAAGTCAAAATTAACCAGACTTGAAACAACGATAAATGGTAATATAGAAAAAGTTTGGGGTAAAATAAAAAGTCGTAAGTTGAAAACGGCATGCTATTATTAGTTAAACGAGTAATAATATTTCAAAATCTACATAACAAGCACTTTGGCATTAATCATTTTTCTAACAATTCTCAGACGAAACAAAATACAAAGCACTTCCATAACTACCCGCAAACCACTGAGAACGCAGCCTAGGAAAGGTTTTCTAAAGTCATGCAATCGAAAAACGTCGTTCCACAGATTTCGTGAAGAAGAGTATTTCTCAAATAAATGTTTTCAATATTATTTTCTTATTTGATGTATCAACCTCATACCCAGAGGAATTCTATCAAAGGGATCTGGGAATGAAGTTGAAACCTCCATGGTGCCTTTAAAGTTTATACACATAAAAATACTACAACAGTACAGGCCTACCTGCTAGCAGTCAATACCAACACGGTAAAACGAAACCGAATCGGTTCCGAAAAACCGAATTGTTATTTTTGTTACTAAAACAGGAAAACTTTTCATTTTACAGCAAAGGAAAACAAAACAGCAGAATGAAATTTGCATAAAACACGCGTATAGCGGAAAGAAAGAAAAAAAAAAAGAAAGAAAGAAATATCATCAAATAACAGATATCCATATATATAATATATAAATATATACAAGATGAAGTCAACGTACCAGTTGAACTTACTGGAATTGTATTTTTGTCAGTTTAGTCTCCAGGATACGCACACATACTCACAAAGAGTTCGTTTCAGATAACTCATACACATACGGACAAAAAAACCACGACTAAAAGCCTATTCTCACGTCAATTCAGTCAGTAGTTTTCAGATGAAATGGACGAGACAACACTTTGTTAAACACACTCTCCAATCATCTGACTAGGGTAAATCACATAAAAGATTTCCAATACAAAAATATATACGCCTAATAATTGAATTGGTAACATTTTCCTAAGCAGGCTTTTTTCACTATGGAAGGAAGGTATTAACCAATACCATGGCCTCTTTTGTTCATACTATTTTTAGAGAATAAAACCATACTTACAACAATGATTGAGTTCAAAAAAAAAAAGTGACAAGGCATAGCGACCTATATAACGAAGTGAAACGATGTTTACTCGACTATGTCAGTGAGACGAACTTTTCCATAAGCTCTGTGTTCTACAGAGCTAGATGAAGTGTCAATGTCTTTTCCTTTTAGTTCACAGGTAACATCCTTGATTTTATCGGATGTTAAATCTACTTGAACAGCAACTACTGGTAATTGGTATCCAGGCTGGCCTCGGAATGGAAACGCAGCTATTAAGAAACCTTCTGGGAATGTCTTTACAGCAGGATTCTGAGAAAGCACAGAAGAATTTGTTATAAAATATGAAGAGCTCACATATTATTTATTTAAATTCAGATCACATACATTACACTCTAATTTGAGATAACCAGACCCATCAGTAGCAGGAACCCATCCATATACCTTATGAAGTGAAAGCAAACTTTTAATAAGAAGTAGGAAGACATGAAATTTATCAATTTAACATTTTAGAGGAAAGAAAGAGTCAATATCATATTACTGAAAATAATAAAAACAAACCAAATTTTTTTTAACGTATTGTTCTAAGGAAGTTTACGTTGTATGTTTATATGCAAGATTTTATGACATACACACAATACCTAAGTCAGATCTTTAGAAGATAAAAAGACTGCCACCGAGAAGTTCTCTGCAACCTGATTTCACATAGATAGGAAATTTTCAGAGCCAATCAGAAAAATTGCCAGCTGGTGAAAAACATCTTCACTGAAACATGTTCCTATTTCTTTCTTCAAAATTCAGTGTTTCAACTTCTTTAAAAAGGCTATCATATTTCTACCTCCTTGAAACAAAATGTAAACAAACATGTTATTTTTGCTGTTGTTGAAAAAACAACAATAAACCAAACAGTTAATTATTTAAGCTAATTTTTTCGAACAATTAATTGGTGAGTTATAAATGACATTGATCTTTGACATGTTTAAGTTATTTTTAGCAGTTGAAATGTTTTCAGATGCATTTTGTATCATATTTGGTCAGTATTGCAATTTTCTTTAAAATCTAAACCTTCTTGAAGTTTGTGGTAGACCCTTACGTAAAATGATTTTATGAATTTTTATGATTACAAGTTCAATGTTCAATGGCTAATCGTTACTGTTTTTTTCCTTCTAAAGAGAATTTTTTCACACATTAATGCAATTATCTCATTAAAGCCAAAAATCAAACGAAAACAAAAAGTAAAGAACAAAATTTTCACCTTATTAATCTTGATGAAGAAACAGGGCTTTTCTATCAATAATCCATAGGAGTTATTGGCATTTGAGCACTCTCCCAACTCGTTCTTATAATCATATTTACAGGGCTTTTCACCTTCTTTTATACCTGCTGTATTATTAGAGTTACAAAATTCACCACTGCTATCACCAGATTCATAACCTGCAACAAAAAAATTATCTTATAATAATAATCAGCATTGTGCATTCCACTTATGTATGATCGACGATATCTCTCTAATGGTTAGTCGTAGTGAAACGATCCCATACATTTTTTTGATCAGTTTTTCAAACTCCACAACATGGGCACACCTTTCGTTTACAATTCCGTAATTAAAATTTTCGTCACGGAGCATGTACACAGGATAGTCAGATTTGACACATCCTCTTCGAAGTTAAACTCAGTAAAATGATTTAACTTAGATGTTAGTAAAACTATGTTTTTTTGTATCTGAATATATAATCTTTTTTTGTATGGAAGAAAAATCTATAATCTATTGCAGCAGGCACTAGATTGACTGAAAATATACGTTTCATCCATGTCAGAGGAAAATCTACACTTCTTTCTTGTCTATCAAGATATCGCCTATCACATCCTGCCAACTGTGTGTGGAAATTCTTTTCCCAATGAAATGAATTTTGCAGTCCTTGTAATCAATGCCACAAAATATCTGAGATATGACCAAAAGTTAATATATACTAAAAAGGCGCCTTACCCTTCAGAAATCGTGTCACAAAATCAGCATATTGCTTATTTTTGTCAACATTAGTCTTTTTGTAGTTCTCTAATTCAAATTTTTCACCTCGATCTATCCGTACTAACCCTAAAAGGCAAAACATAAAACAGTTGAAGAGTATAGTCAACAGTTTGCTATAAATAATGCATACCACTCAGTTTTTCTTTCCATTTCTTGGTATCTTACTGCCTGGCATATATTGGACGTTACCCTTTACATTATTTTTGAAAAAAAACAAAAAATTTATTTCGCTTTAAAAACTTCAAAAGTCACCCTTGTATAGGGGGGGGGGGGGGGGGGGGGGGGGGGCACAGATTTAATCCACTGAAATAAAACTAAAGTTGCCCTTTTCCTAAAAATGGTGTCCTTTGTATGTTCATAAGGTGCACTTTTCCCTTCCCCCGGATGCTGCCCTTCCATTCTAGATTAGACCCTGTACACCTTCTGACAATTTGAATGCAGTATTTCATAATAGGATCACTCCATAAACACAGATATACTTTTAATTCTCAATTTTCTTAATTTAATTTTTCACACAATGGTGGAGATCATGTTACATTAGAATGTATTATTAATGTGGATAATAAAGATATTGTTATTTCAGTTGTAAAGTTGAGCACATCCATGTGCATAATATTTAGAATAAGAATTCAATTCATCTCAATATCAACAAAAAGTCATCAACAACAAGTTCCCTTCAATGACTGATCACCAGCCTTAAGCCTCTCCTTTTATTATGATAGTAAATATTGTCTTCGTGGTATCAAACATTTTTCACATTTTTTGAATTAATAACAGATGTTAGAAACATGTTTTCAATACACACATATCTAAAAACATAGTTTAGTAATGTGTTCAACTTCATTTTTTATACTTAAGAATTCCTAGGAAGGATTTTATCACTGTTTCTGATTGACTTTCAAAACAATTTGAAAATTAACTAACTCCATAGCTGCTGCAAAGATAATAGACCAAGAACTCATGCTTAGTTAGCATTGTTTTATGAATAAATTTCCCTTGATGACTTATGTTAAATCTGAAGTCAATAGGGTAAACCAAACATATCCAGAAATATTTTCAGGACAGGACAATCAAGGAAGATCCAAAATAGAAAAACCTAAAATTAACTGATTTAATGCAGTTGATATGGGACTTGATATATTACTAGAATTTATGGTAAACAAAACCTCAATTTTTTGAAAATACAACAAAATACAGAAAAGTGTGCATAAATATTTTTTAACCAGGCAGTTACATACAATTAAATAGTGGTGGTATCATTTTGGAGGGAAAAGCATATCGACTTCCCTTATTCATCAGCAAACAGTTACAAAAAAAGATAATTTCCATTTGTGTTTAAAAAAACATTCACAGAATTTTAGATGATAAATCCTTATATCCTTAACAGAAAAAAAATCTTTGCTACTAAAATAAGATTTAGTTGTTATCAAAGCTGCTTGTGGGTTTTTTTTTGCATAAATTATTTGCGACACATATGAAACAAGTTGAATCATAAAATCCTTTTTGTAAAGATTCTGATGAAACTGTTTGATGGTACTAACAACCTATAGAGATTTTTTTTTTATTTTGTCACTCTTTATTGAATTATTGATTTCAAACAAAAATAATCGGGACACATGAATTTACAAATAAATAATGCAAGCCCAACACAATAAGAATTTCATTTAATGAATATTTAGTCAACCGAAGTTTTTTTAAAGAAAAACCCAAAAAATAACCAAACAAAACCTTATTTTAATGAAACTTTTCTTTCCACAAGGAGATGGTGACTTTTCTTTCGAACATCAAACAATTATAAGTTCATCTACGAAAGTCATGAAAAATATCTGCTGTTTTCAATAATTACAGAAAACCTTTTGAACAAGTTTTTTAAAATGTAATTTTGATTTGCGAGATCAATTATAGAACAAAAAATATAGAGGAATTTATCAAAAATTACATTAGATTAACTTTAATTAGTATAGAAATTAGGGGAGACAAAGTATTCACTGTTAAACCAGATATATCAGGAAATAAAACCATAATAAACCTCCATCAATCTAATTATTTAACCATGATGGTTTCAAGAAAGAAATTTAAATAGCATCCAAGATATCCAAGCATAAGAATAAATATTTTTTAATGAATTTTACTCCAAATTAAATACACATGCTTGCTTTGTTTTGAGATAGCTATAACTGTACATTTTATGTACACATTGTACAGAGCTCAACCATTTACTTATATACTTTAGGATGGAAAAATAACATGTTTTATTTTCTTAAGAAAAAAAATATTTAAACTGGTGTGAAAACATACAAAGATAATTTAAAAACTACACAGCCAGAATCTTGACTTACCAGGTTGATTTTTAATGAATTGCGTGAGTTTAGGGCCACCGTCTCCAGGTTTGTTGATTGTGCTAAGGAAAACTGCAAGCATGGCAGAGAAGAATCCAGCAAGAAATCCATAAAATATGAGATAAAATAAACCGATTTTTGCTGAAAATGAAAGAAAAATAACAGTAAGTCACGAATTCGTATACACTGTTTCTTAAATGGAGTAATATTCTCCTGAAATTGCAAACCAGCTAGCTCGTTTATCGCGATGAAATGGAAAGGCCAGACCAGAATATGAATCTCTACGATCTTTCTAACAAAATCCAGACTCGACCAAATCATTGTGTTGACTTAGCGCTAGTCAGTACAGTTGCGATTCCAGCTGGTCCTTAAAATATACCTACCCCAACTGTTGCCAGTTCGTCCCATAACAAGCGTTACACCATCTTCATTTTTAGTGTATAAAAATTGTCCAAAACTAGTGCAACTGGCACTACATTTTTGACCACACGTCTGTTTCTGCGCCGAATCTTCTCCCATTTTCAAAAGGTAATGAAACAGTAATCAAACACTTCCACAAACGGGTCAACAAGTGCTTCCCAACAGTTTGAGCTATTCAACCGGAGAGAGGCGTTGATTGGCACATGCATACACTTTGGTTAGCAAGAAGCCTGGGTTCTACAGTATTTCACAAAAGAAAAAATGGCGCGTGAGCTTGAGCGCGAAAAACTTGGATAGCAAAATGCTGAGTTTTGCAATTGTTGGCGTTCTCTTTGATTTCATAAGTTCTTATGAAATTTTTGTAAAACATGTGTTGAGATAAATTAGCATAAACAAAAATATACCAGAGAGGCAATCAAACATAGAAAATGATTTCAGCAAAATTATCCGTATAAAGTTTTAAGGTATGACATACAAAGTAGGTGCAAGAGAGTGATACTTTTTTTATGTATAAAAAACCCCACAAGTAATAGTGGGTATATGGTTCTTATGATAGTGGATATTCTCATTTTTTGGCATTAGATAAAAATTAGATAAAAAGTCGTCACCCTATATATCCATGGGTTTCTACCAAAATAATTTAGGAAAATCCCCCAAAACATGGCAGCCCAAGATTTTAAGGCAATTGACCCATTTGTTAGCCTTGAATTAATACATCTTTTGGATTGCGGGTATTCAGTGAAAACTTTAATTTTCTAATATATATTGGTAAGTAAATATTCTTTATATTAATTCAAGTGGTAAAAAAATTTGCCATAAAAATGTTTTATAACAATTCACGTCAATCTTATGTCATTTTGTAATAGAGATAAATTCCCACGTCACATTTATATGCTCAGTATTCTGAAAAGTTTAAATCCTTAATTGATATTTTTATTTAACTTGTCCCGCGATAATGACATTATGATAGAAAGTTGCATCAGTGTTTTTTTAACTCCTCCCACTGTGTTCCGTTAACGCAAATAACATTTGAAAAAAGATTTGTAAAAAAAGGGAATACATTTGCAATTTTCATCATCTGGCCAAAACATTGACGTCAAGCAAGTTATTATTTTGAAAAATTGAAAACATAAATTCAAAAAGTTTTAAAGTTACAGTCCAAATTTCAAAAACTATTTTTAATACAACTATAACTACTGAAAGTAGTGTGTGTTTCTGCCTCTGGTAATGTTGCTTTGGAATACCAAATGACAATGAAAATATGAGCGTGTGATTTCGTAAAAGAATTCAGTTTTCACAATAGCTTCGTAGGGAAGAAAATTATGTATTATCAAAAGAATAAGTAGCACTGACCCTTTTCATCGTTAGAGTATCTGGGTATAATTGTTTTTCTACGATTACATGCCTCATACTGTCAGCTAATTTAAGCTACAGATATGTATTGATGTGTATTGAGAAATTGATAAGCTATTATATTGTTTACAACGAGATAGGAAATCCAGCAGAGAAAAAAACAAAAGCTTTCCGACATTATATATCTTGTACTATAAGCCGATGGATCGGGTTACATTGAGTGTATTTGAAAAAAGTCATTAGAAAAACAATGCCCTGTTATAAAATTACAAACTAGAAAGCCAGCAGGTCGTAAATTGATATCGAAGCTGTAATTGGTTGGAAATCGCATAGTATATACTTGCCGACCTACAGACACACCCCCTTGATCAGCTCAGTCAGACAAAGCAAAAAAGATGCATATAAAACAAAATATGGAAAACAAAAATAAATAATAAACTAATATGTAAATAAACAAATAACATATAATATCAACTGTTCGTGGCTACTCGCAACTTCTTGTGTGCCACGTCGAACATTTGAGTTGTATCTCTGTGTCTGGTTTGTATCCACTTTGTTCGTACAGGTTTACTTGCGTAACTATCGTATTTGCTTTCACTTGGTTGATACATTGACGGTAAACGGTGCTGCCATTCCGCACCATGCCAATGCTTCATGCTGTAGTACGAGATGGGAGTGTTGACGGATTTATCACGGAAAGAATGGAGCAGGGATGTTTGTCCACGTATAACTAATGGTCCTATTTCAGATTCACTTGATAAACGAGTGCCACTTTTGCCTGGAAAAAAAACGAAAACCTTAGAAAACCTTATGAAATGATGTCTGAAGACCATAAAATATTCCGCCATGGTTTTTTTACCATTATTTGTCAGACAGAACCACACGTCACGTCACACGAGACTCTATGCGAGCACACGCACATTCACGCATGATTGCTAAATTTAATTGCATTAAAATAAATGCAGGACATGACAATCAGAAACTTTCGTAATTTCTTCAGATGTTTTAATCGTCATCTATCATGCAATTGTCATTTCAAATCTAAAGCTCACAAAAATAAATTGGTCTCGGAAAAGCTCAGCTGAATAATCTAAACGAGATTTGACTTTTTTCTTTGATGGCATTACTAGAGCTAAGACAGACATTGCGTAATAAAAAACGAATGTTACAAATACATATATACCGGAGAGAGAGAGATTCATATCGTATTACCAACTTAATTTCAAAATATTTACATCAAACAATCTTCTGGAATATATCGTATGACTTTATGTCATTATAGATATCGTATTTCGGAAACAAAGCTGAATAATGTAGGCGTGAAACAACACCATCGCTTTTTTTTATAGCACTTACGAGTGTTACCACAATGTGTTACAGTGCGCAATTTATAACACGTCCTTCCGGTAAACTGTTTAACGAACAGGGTCAACAAACTTGTGAATTTGACTGTAAAAATTAACTGAAAATAAGTTAGGTTTGATCGAATTTCTCAATATTTCATAAGCCAATGCAAGCAAATATTTCCTAAATACGCGACACAAAAACCTTTAGAAAAATACAAAATACAAAAGTAAATATTTTTCACAACGATTTGGTGTTGGAGAGGGAGGGTTAGTTAATATCCTAGTGGGCAAAATCGTCAAAAGTCACTGCGACAAAGAGCACTTTTATGGAAATTGTGTGTCCATTTCTATTGAAATGCACTCCTTCGCAGAGGCTTTAAACAAATGTGCAGGATAAGTAAGGCCTTTGAACACTAATCGTTTTCATCACAGAAAACTTTCCCATGGTTTCCATAGCAACCAACAATTTAAAGTTTTTTGCCACGACACAAGAGTATAATTCCAGACGGGATCATAGTTGCTCTTCAGAACATCTGCGTATCACTTTTACTGATTAAGAAGTGTTGAGTGACCTTAGAATTTGATTCGTTTCGTTAAAAGAGGTGACAAGTGTGTCAAAAAGGTGTGAAATGGTGACCAGATGTCAACTTGTGGAATATTGTCACTTAACCCGATAATATACCCACGTGCGCATTGTATAAAGTGGAAGACGAATTATATTGCATTGAGATTCAGTTTACAAAAATATTCAGACTTGCTCGTCATCAAAATAAGAAACCCAGTGCGCAAAATCGGCAAAAAATCACAGCGATGAACAGAATTTTTAATGAAATGTGTAGATTTCAATAGAAATGCACTCCTTCGCAGTGCTTTCTCAGCAAATTTATCCACTGGGAACGGAGAGTCATAAAACCCGGAATACACGCTGGTATATAAATCATATGTTTTGAACAGTATTTTTGAACAGTACATAAAGTATCAATGAACATACGTACCTACGATTGTTTCTTGCTTTACCGACTGCTTTGTATCGATCGGTGAAACCAAGGATGGTCTATATAAAGTAAAAAGTCAGTTGGATCATCTGTCTCCCTTCACGAAAGTAAAAGTGAACTGGTACCGAGAGTTTGATAAATTGCATGTTACATGCGGAATACTTACTTCACAAGAGTTCCTTTCAAAAATCTTCTCAATAAGAAGTCATCTCGACCAGTTCGGGGACGATATCTGAAAGTTATTTTTCAGGTTAATGTTACAGAAAACAGTTGACCTTCGCAAAAATAGTAGATCAACAATAGTAGATCATCGCCCTCGAATGACGTAATAATGTTTCACTCGTTAAGGGATACTTTTTTTCCAATTTCTAAATTTAGCTCACTGAATACATAGATATATATTCATGCACCTTTATTTTATATCTTTTATTTCACAGGACATCTGAGATAACAATGTAAATATGTGAATATGATATACTGTAGATTTTTTATCCTGTATAAATATTCGAGAAACAAACAAACAAACAAACTGTCTAAAATGGCGACACGACTTTAAACATGTGATTATCAAACGTTTTATAATGTTAAAAACATAGAACTTCATGAAAGTCGCTCAGATTTGATGTGCGTGGACACGTGGACAACTCAGGAATTCCTCTCTTCTTTATCTTGCGTATGCAAAAAAGAACCAAAAAAGCTTCGCAAGTAAAGTGGAAGAAGTCATTACACAAACTGAACAGTTCACGGCTTACATACTTCGGTTCGATCACATGCGCCTTTGTTTCTTTGTAATAATAACCTAAAATGTACAAACCGGCATGGTAACTAACCAACCACGTGTAGCCATCCAAAAAGGAACTGCGATGGAGAGCGTATAGAAATTTACTCCTCCGCAGTAACTTTTTACACAAATTTGCCTGGAAGAATAATTATCTCCACTAAACTGACAAGCAGATTTGAAAATATAAAGCAAAGAAAACAAAAAGGTAAACAAAGAACTTGACTCACGAATTTCACATAATCTCTCATTATTTCGTACCCATGAGTCTCTGGTGCAACCGTTAGAAGCAGATTTACGACGAGCCAAACTTCTCAAAATGCTAGGGACATAAATAAACTAACAAATTTATCGTGTAAGTTATGCAGAGTGTGACTCCTAATACACATATCATGTTTTGAGATTTACACGCTTTTAACAAACTTGTTATTTAAATCGTTTGCATTCTCTCGCAGTAATTGTCACACAAGTTTCCCAAGTCACACTACGCCGTGCAAGAAGAGAACATGGTTAGCAACATGGAAGCAACCGTTGTTCAGAAGATCAGTTTTATGAGAATAATCTATTGAGTTATTGTTTAAGGCCCGGACACACTGTAACTGTAAGAAATTCAATGGAATTTGAAACCTCGTTTTTGTAGTTATTCCGTGCTTGGTTTCCGATGGTGTCATTGGTTCATCTGCATACTGGTATACAGTACATACACTGCGCGGTCGAAATTTTTTAACTGGCACAAGACTGCCATCAGATATTTCATGTAACAGATCCACGTAATTCGAGGATAGTGGGACAACGAAATGTTCATCTCTGGTTGTGTAATCCACCATCTTAGCATCACAAAGGGCTATTTTCCTGAAGAGAAAATAGGGACATTTTGAATATTCGCCCTTCATTACAACAGAAATATGAGAAAAACATCATTACAATACACATATATATATTATGGAGATAATAGTATGGAGACAAATTTATGGAGATAATGATAACACAAACATCCGTTTCCATTGACAATTGAAAGGTGAAGAAAAGTTAAATTTTATTATCAATGAATGTCGGCTTTTATTCAGTTCAAATCGTTTACTTTTGAAAATTATTTTACACCTTCATAAAGACATTTCGTAACTGTACTTAAATAATTCATGATTTCAAACCAGAGTGCATTGAGGGTAACAATTACGATTAACAATGTTATTTATGTGAATAATGAACACAAAACACATAACAAAGCTTTCTGAAAGGAAACGGCTTTTCCCAACCTCAAACCCAGGGGGTTTCTTGCCTTTTCGATATATATTTCGATATACGGATCGCCGCCATCCGTATATCGAAAAGGCAAGAAACCCTGGTTTCGAGGTTGGGCTTTTCCAACTGACCATTTCAATGTCAAAATGAGAAATGTTAAAACGATTATGTCATAATACCGGTTTTTCACTGCTCGGACAGTAAAGGAAAGAAATAATACTAAAATTTGATTGGGTTGTTTCTTTCGTTGAAATCGTTTCAATTTGTTCCACGGAACAATAGAACAATAAGCAAAAGAACCAATCACGCTCTTTCTCTAGCATTCGTCCGTTTTTCGTTTCCTTCCGCGGAAACATTTTCAGGAAAGGAAAGCGGCTTATGCAAAGCAAAATATACTTTTGTTCTTTAATTTACCTTTCAGTTTCATAACGATGTAAATTTCGTAAAACATTTATTGTAAATTATTAATTATTGTAAATTTCGTGAACATTTAACACGAATTTCCCTTTTAACACAGTGTTTTCAATAGCCAAATTGATCTCTCTCATTTTGTAAGACGTTTTGTTAAAAGAGCAATAATAACTTGGATAGTGTTTACTTGAGAGATTCATTAACTCGCTCTATCAGGCTAAGTGAAAGTGTAAGATCAACAGGTTTTAATGAACTATTTAGAAAAATGATCGATTGCAGTTTCGAAAGCTTGATAGCTGCACCACAACTAACTAGCTAGTAGTTTCCACTATAAATGCGCCCGTAACAGGCTCTAGACATGATCTAGACATGTATTAGGTTATGATATGCCACATTTCTTTCACGGATAATTATTTAAGTAGAAACGGCTACTTTCTCGCGCCGAAATAATCCACCTCAACTTTTCAAAACAATGTGCTACCTCAAATCCAATTCACTTTTGGATTATTCCGATAACAATCCAGTGGAAGAATAATCCAAGACTTCGGCATTTGCTAAAGTTTGGCAAGTAACTCACGTTGGCTATATTGATTATTAAAGTATAATACACCTTTCCCGAATTCATGTTTATATACTATATTTTGGCTGAGTTGTCTATACGGGTCTCGTCTCTGTGCTTATAATTACCGAAAATTTTCCCACTGCGGTTTGTTAATGATCAAAATCTATAACTTGATAAATACCAGATAACAAAAGAGTACATCAAAACGAGGCCCGTATGGATAATATAGCAAGAAAACAACATACAAAAACGAATTCGGGAAAGGTCTATAGGGAGACGCATTCTTGTGGAAACAATTATTTAGAAATACGCAAGTTACGAATTATCTTGTTGTTTGATTAGTAAAAATTTTATAACGATGAGTTTTAACAAACAAAACCATATCATTGTTATACCGAAAATATGTTTATAGAAGAACAGTGACAGCTCAACTTGTACTTTTTTATGTACAAGTTTTTTATTTTTCATTGGGAATAAATAAATAGAATGAAACCATAATATCTTTTCTTTTTTTTAAAAAAAACCTCTTTCTTCAATAAACAAAGCTTTTCCAAGCTTCTTTCCAAAAGCAACAAAAGAATATATTATGTCAATGTTGATGAGCCTTTATAATAAAAAATAAGTATGTGTTTAACCAGCGTGTTTTGGGACATCGACACACAGTAAAATTTGAGCAATCGAGTTAAAATTCTGATCAACTCGAGATTTTTTGTGGTGAACTCCTGCAAAATACGCGCGCGCGGCAGTCTATAAAGCGCCCTAACGGGCGCAATTAACATGCGGTCGCGATCATCACCTTGGCGTCACTCGCTAAGTTCATAATTCTTGTGGTACACGAAAGTTTTTATCGGGACCAAATTATGTAATGCGCCCCAAACGTTTTATTGAAACGCCACATTGTAACGCCACGTATTCTAGGCAAGATACACGCTATTTCATGGTAGGGATTAAGAGACACGCTACGCCCAACTTACAGAAAGTGCAAACAGTGGCGCAATTTCATACTCAAATGTAAAAAATCCATGTGAAATAGCGACAGAATTTCAAAGCTCTTTTTTTATTGATGTCCTTTATCGTCCTTTTGTACGGCGACTCTGAAAGATTTTCTGAATCTCCGTCCAAACATAGTGTCGTGGTTTATTGTCGCAATACTGACGACAGCCGCATAATCGCCGTGTAAAATGAAACTCCATATTAACTGCGGCGAAAATTCGACTGTATAAAACAAGTGTGACATATGAATTAAGTACATTAAGACTTTTTCGAAATAAAACGGCAATATTCAACATATATCACTTTAAACAGCCCATAAGAGTTGAATTTAATTTAGGAAAAATTTAAGTTTTATTTAGGAAAAGCTTCTTGGAACTATTAAATTTAGGACTTCGTGAAAACGCAATGACAGTGAAGTGGGAGAAGACCTTGATAGTAGCAAGCCTGCTTGGGTTATTGCTTAAAAACGTAAAAACAAAAAAACAAATACGAGCACGGTAGTAAATTCAAGCGATATGTATGTGGCTGTCTAAAGTCATGTCCGAATTTTATATTTTCCCCGAATTTTCCCCGAATAAAAGTAATTTAATTTACGATTATGCAGCCGTATAAAGCTGTCCTATAAATGTTGTTTAATTGTTTGAAAAAAGCAACACATTCCTTTTTTCTTAGCTGTCTTCTCTTTTCTCCGATTTTGTCCGAATTTATAAAATCTTTCGTCAAGTGAGACTTTTCACTTCCCAAATGTTGCGGTTGACTTTGCAGGGATCAATTAACGAGACAGATTTTCCAGGTTCCTCGAGAGTCCCAGTGAACGGGAATGTATTGGATACAACACGTTGATTAAACCGTGTTTTAAGTTCTCAATGTATGGCATAAACATGAAATTGTTTACAAAATAAAACCTTTTTGAAGAGATGCGTCAAAAAGTAAAAAATGTAAATAAAAAAAATTAGTCGTGAAAAAAATGCAGTTTAGTTACCAGACTGTAAAAGAAACAGTCAGAATGGAGAATGGAAAGAAAAAGGTAAAATATTATTTTTTTTATAACCTTCAACTATATTGCTACAGAAGTATGAAATCACTGCATAACTTCAGAAAGAGTTTTGTTTCGCTTAACGCATTCATTCAAATCATAAGTGTTACATATCTACCACACAGCGTGTTACATTCCTCATTAATGAATTTCAAGCTTAGTCAAATTACATAAGATTTATACCGTTCTTCAAGATGTTACAACCTCTATATACTTTCCCCATCATCTCTTGCTTGGTTCATAGCGGGTTTAAATTCGAGCCGATTCATTTAGTTCTGAAAAAACTTTATTCCGAAATTTTCACTCGTCTTGATGATTTTTAAAAGCTTACTATCCGTTACCATAGCGACCTGTATCCCCCACGGATAATCAAACGAAATTGTCGAATTCTCTGATTTCTCCTCCTCTTTGTAATGAGTTTTATTTTCTCTATTTTTATTGTGAGGAAATGTGAATTGGGTTAAATGAAATGAAAAGAAACTAGCAAAGGTCGTGTGAATGAAAACCATAAAAAAGATAAGGATAAAAACGAAGAAGGAAGATATATTGAATATTGTTCTTCAAAATAATATCACAAAAACGCTTTGTTCGGAAAATTTGACTGACATTTGTATAAAGTCTGTATATCCACAGTGGAAAACAATTTGTTATAGAATCACTGCAAAGGAGTACTTTTCTATGAATATGCTCTTCGTCGCAGTGACTTTTTGACGATTCAAATGCAAGAAAA
Source organism: Turritopsis dohrnii (assembly GCA_027922465.2). Lineage (NCBI taxonomy): Eukaryota > Metazoa > Cnidaria > Hydrozoa > Anthoathecata > Oceaniidae > Turritopsis > Turritopsis dohrnii. The sequence continues at coordinate 162,971 of BQMF02000015.1, forward strand.
TAGAATAACAGAAAATCTTGACAATATTTCAATATAACGGACAGAAAAAAAAACACATCAACATTCCCAAATTTCTGTTTAAACGATGCATTGTGTCCAAGCTATCGTGTCTAACCTCGCTTTTAATATTCAGACTGTCTCTAATTATTGGAATGGGAATTGAGAGTATTAGAGACTATTATCAAGTTATAAACTAACGAAATCAACGAATCGAATGAAAACGAGGTTATAGATGAAACTCGGAAAGAATTCACTGTTTAAACATGAATTCGGGAAAGGCCTATTTTGACATCTATCGACATGACCGAGGTAACAAGTTCTGAAATTAACTATCCTTTGCAAAAACATTAAATGAACCTGACCAAAGAAGATGAGCAGAAGGAAGGTTCAACCACCCTTAAACAAATTAACAACAACGAGTAACAGATACAAGTCCTTCATTTACAGATGCTTTTAAAAAAAATGTCAAATTCTAAATGATTTCAAATCATAATCCACAAGAAAACAGAGAAAAACCTTCTGCATGTGCTACACATACCAGTCTTCACTAGCAGAAAAACTGAAATCAATTTGTTTCGAAAACAAGATAAAACTGCCAGCTATACATTTACAAATTCATGTTCGCAATATTGAAAGGAAAAACACAAATAGTAACCTATTGGCTAAAACTTTTAGTAGTTCATATATGAGAATTTGTTGTGTTTATACATGTTACTTGTCCGACAGTTCATCATTTGTTTTCTTCAGAAAACCGGAGCAACTAACATCGTCAGCTGCTTTTGCATGTGATTTACAGCACTTGATCATTTTCTGGATGACATCTTCACACTTCTCCTGTTGGTATTGGTTTTCTGAATAATAATAAAAAAAAAGCATGACTCACCTCAATTCCAATGACAAGACTCATTCTATACCTGTATGCAGCTTCATGGAAGAAGGAACAATATTGCAACTACAAGCTTCTTTAGTAAGTAACCGAGAGTTTTAAGTCCTTGGGCATCCATCCGTAATGGTTGGTTCTTCTATCCGCCGACTTGCATCTAGTAGTTGACTTACCGCCAGAGATACGTATAGCATTGCTCTAACTTGCCCGAAGGCCAGTGTGCAGTCAGTAGATGGCTCCTAATGGGCTGACACGCTGCTTTTAAAGCATGAGTGATGTATTGAGATACGACATAAGGGGAAATAGAAGAAAACATAGGGAAAATAGTTCTACCTTGTAAGCAGATCTGTATTTTACACGCTTCCTTGCTGCAGTGTCCTTTTTTCCCAGATGGCATAGAGTGTATTACTTCGAGTATCTTATTGTAATAAATAAGATTATCATAATAACAGCAGTAAGAAATCCAGAGCGTTATGATGAAAAGTTCTCAGAGTATTCAAAGAATTGGAACTGGCAATACATTTTATGAGATAAAAGCTGAATCAAAAGGAATTCAAAAAGGGGGCATTTTCAGAGTCGATCATTTTGCATGTTTCTCAATATTTTTTCATACTGTGACGTTCAATGAAATAACATAGAAAAAAATTGCCTTTAAAAACCATCTTTACATACCTGCTAGTGTAAAATAGGAAAAAATTCCACACATATATCTGATCGTAAAACATTTTTATTTAAGAAAATAATGATAGCTTGAACAAATCAACATAAAATCATTTATAAGAAAGTTACGATAGTGCCTTCTTAGGAATGAAAAAATTATTTATAATTATATTAACGTACGAAAAAATATATAATCATATTACAAGCTGTAAATTAACATCATTCCTTTTTGGGAATAGAAAATCCACTGTTTTAATAGTTGATATTAGTTTACAATACTGAAAAACAGAATGGAAGGGCTATATCAGTTAGTTGTGTTTAAAAATTGTTGCCATTGCAACCATATCTTCAGAAAGAGTATAATTTACCATAATAATACTTCCGAAAATTGATGGTAAAAAAAACTAAACTTTTACTTCCAGACAACTTTGGCCAGATATATGTAAACAAGAATTATGAAGAGACTTCAATAACTGTAAATCTGTCTGAGAAAGACACTGTTTTTGATTTAACACCACACACAAGAATGAAAATCCAAATAAGTGCTGCATTGTACTATAGATGGTTGTGCTTATTTTTATGCTAGTGATTAGTGAGGGCGTTTGTTTCACACAAAATACAAGATGTAACAATCAAATGAAGATGCTTTTTATCCTACCATAACATTAATGGAAATAAATAAGTATTACTCCTCAAATTGGTTCCTGAATAAAAATACTGGGGCATAGTTTAATCTATAATTACGTCTGAAGGGACTTTCTTTCAGAATGCCTTTTCTTGATATCAGGAATCTTAGTAATAGAAGAACACCGGGAGGATTGCCTTTGTATCTTCATTTGATGTGACATTGACTAATCAATTAGAATCCAATTCAACAGACCAGATATTGTACATTAAGTAATTCAACAGACCAGATATTGTACATCAAGTTATTTTCGCTGAAATATTAACAGATGGCAACAACATACCATCAAAGAACAAAGTACATAAAAATACAAAAACTTCAAATATTTTCTGCCAGAATACCATAAAATTTCATAAAAAGTTAATTCAACCAGCAAAAGCCATTGTCTGTCAAACAAAAGATTTTTAATAACTTTTGACATAAGAGATGTTTTAGTTTATTTTCATGTCAAGAAAAAGACTTGGTAAGTAAAGACAAAGTAAGACAGAAGGCAATAAAACTCATCATGTGCTCTTTGTGTCTTTCAAACTATCACGATTACCTCAATAAATGAGGCAAGACAAACGGCGATGTCCGGTACGTATCTGGAGGTTGAAATGCCTGAAGATGTAATGAAGAATAAAATATTAATGGAGCTTTGCTCAAGAACAATAAATTATTCCTGATCTCCCTTTATCAACTTGTTCAAGAAGTATAATGACATTATATTCTTGACAATTAAGGTACTTACAGGCCCTCCAAGTTTGGAAAAGAATCTATTCCTTAACGCAGCAGCACTTTTTGGTTGTATAGTTGGTACTGATGTGCCTGGAGGTGGGCTGGAATAATAATCTTCCAACAGTGGTTTTCTTTCACCATGCACACTAAAATAATAAACCATATGTTTGTATACACATTGTTTTACAAGCAACCAAGGTCAGACATTAGTAGAAATGTTGCTTAAAAAACGATCATTTTTTAGTAGTAATGTTGCTTAATTTGCTGCTAAGCATTTAATTAAAAATATATATAATGTCCTGTCTTGAAAAACTTTGTGTACTATTTGTTTAATTAAAGTATCTAAGTAAAAAGTCTAGGATATTCAAATCAATACAGTCCACAACCTAGTGTAACCACCTAGTGTAACAATTTTAAGAAATGTACTGCATGGCTATGCTAGTGTTGTATCATTTCAAAATTTCAAGTTGTTTAGTACATGTACATGCTTCTGCTTCACTTTTTGAGGAAATTTATTAGTGTTGCTTAAAAGCCCATGATACACCTATCGACTATTCCATCAACCATCAAATATTCGGAATTAAATCAAATCAGTTTGATTCGCATCTATTAAAGTTTTTTCTTCTTGAACATTTGCTTATTTTTGAGCATGATACACTATCAAGTATGTTTATATACTGAAAAGATTTCAAACACTCCAGAATATAGTCTGTCTAGAACAATATTTTATGGAACAATCATGGCCTATAAAGTTGATGCGCGTACTCAGAAGACAAGATGAAATTCATTATAAATTTTTTGAAGTACAGGTGAACTTACTTTCCAAGTTCCTTCTTTTCAAGTTTTTTCCTCTTCCAAGAACTCATGTTCAATACCCCACCTATCCGAAAAAAAGAGAGACTATTACTACAAAACCAGGTTTTAATTGGTGGCTTTAAAACCATACCAGAGCAATGCTGAGGGAAAATACAGAAATATTTCAAACAATGAAAACTAATTTTATTTATGCTGAAGACATCATCAGACAGTTCTCCACTTGTCTTGATATTTAACATTACTATAACATACCATTACGCAGGTCCACCACATACAGAACGACGGCAGCGATTAATGCAACTATAAAAACAACATCGTCTGATTAGCAACTTCAAGATTGCAACTAGAATTAGAACTGAAATCTATGTGAGAAAGATACTTACTGCTCAAGCAAGCTAAGAAGAAGACTTCCAAGATTAAATATCCACGTTTATCAACAATTTTTCCAGCTACAATTGAAACAACAGCCAGACCAAGATTTTGAATTGACTGCATACTGAAATGATAGAAGATAAATGAAAAAAAAACAGAACAAAAAAAAAAAACAAACAAACAAATTAGGTTCAAATCCTGCTTGATGCATTAGCTTTCCAATGAAAGTCAAATTGACTATAGATACACATTAGTATGAATGCAATTCCGAATAATTTCATTTTGTTGTAACCCTTGGATCAGAATTAAAGCAACAAAACAAGTATATTTTAAGATTTGTATCTAATATTTCGACTTATAACATAGTCATCATCAGAGTAATTATTCGGAATTGCATTCATACTATACACATCAGTTCCTTATAAAATCAAGTGGAATTTCAACTCACAATCCATACGCAGTGCCCAGCTGATAATCAGGAACGATCATTGCAACTAACGGCCACAAGGCACATGCAAGCAATGAATATCCAATACCCATTAAAATCTAAAAAGATGAGAAATTTTATAGATCTTAAATTCATGGCAGACTCATTAGAAATAGCAAAGAAAAACTAAGTGTCAGAATGTGAGGTTACAGGAGGTTCTAATGTCCTGGCCACTCCATTATATAATACACAATACAAGACAGGTCCTAATGACAGGAGTATGAGAAGATTTCAATTGAAATGTTAGTACAGTCCTATTCAACAGTGATACAACAATAACACAACAGTAGTTCTGGTGAACTGTGATAGGCCTAAACAAGTTTAAATTTAAGAAGATACTTCTGCATACTTACCATTCCAAAATAAGGCGTGACATTAACTGTAAATGCTAATATTGAATGAGCTCCAATTGTTAAGAAGATCGCACCAATCACTACAAACATCAAACATTATGTATAGAATTAGGTGAAATACAGTGTGAACAACACCATACATTTTATTTTAAAACCTATCGAAAGACTTACAATTAAAAACATTAAAGCCAACTTGGTCTACAAAAAATCCTAAAACCGGTGAAGCACCAGCTGATATGAGGTACACCAAGCTGAAATAGAAGTAAGAAAAGGAATTGAAAGCCAAACAGAAGAGAACAAAAAATAAAAATTTCACTTTATGCTAAGTGCATAATAATTCAGTTATTTTTCACGTCTTTAAATTGTTCCTGAATGTTAATTGCATTACACGTTTAGGTCAGTTTACTTTAGCTGTTGTCACTTTCTGAAACTACAGTATACAAATAACCTTGATAAATTTTTGTTGACTAAAAGAAGAGGAGGCTTTCTTTTACCTGTTAACCACGCTTGCTTTACTTGGTTCCATTGAATATTTAGATTGGAAAAATAATCTAAAAGAAGAATTTACAGAGAAAGAAAGTTAGAACATCATATATAATCAATCCGAGAAATACTGAAAATATCAATAATGTAATCACGTACAATCCTAATCCAATAAAGGGAAAGACAGCTACGTAATACGCAACACAGATGATGAAAATCAACCAGACAGATAACGGAAAGTCTTTCACATCAGTGAGTCGGATCACTTCACCTGTTTTGTTGGACGAATAGAGTTAGATGGCATCTTAAACCTCATTGGTATAAAAAACAAATCAGAAAATCTGAGAATTGGATTTCAGCATACCAGTTTTAGCATCATTTTTCTTTAAAATTCTCGCAGCCCTTTTATCAAAATACCACATGGCAAAGCCACAGAGCAGAGAGAAAACACAAAATACAAATCCTAAAATGAAATCAGAGGGATGGAACTTCGTATTTGCTACAAACAGAAATTAAGTTAAGTGAATATATTTGTGGATAAGAAATTGTTAAAAGTTAGAAAGTTAAAAAGTTAGAAAGTTTCGAAGAGTATTTTGTGGACAAACATTTCAAAAGACACTTAGTGATATGCAATACTTTGGCAGAAAATGGGGTAGAGAGACACTGAATGGAGCATTCACAGCAAGCAGCTTTCAATATTCAAAACTTTAAATGAAACTTTGCAAAACTTGAAATACAGAAAAAAAATAAATAAATAGGAATTCTTAATGGTACAGCTTTTACCAGTCAATAGTGACCATCCCAAAACAACATGTCCACCAGATGGATGGTTCAACTGATGTTCTATGAACTTATACAAAGGCTTCATCACATTCATATTGACTGTACTACCCTAAAAGAAGAAGGCATTGCCTCTTACTTACATATGTCAGAAATTGCTGATTCTTTTCAGGAAATGTATTACATAAAAAATGAACCACTAATAAATTTCCACAACCAAACAAAAGATAATTTACCACTCGAGAGAAACTCAACTGCAGACCAAATACCATGTTCAGTTCAGCACCTTTGAACCATGATACTGAATATGTGTTTTGAGCAACCGCCAAAGATTCACCACCAATACTTAAAAGAATGGAACCACATTACAAATGGAGTTCATACAAAATAAGATTCTGAATTTTACAGCATTATAGACTTAGCTACTTCAAACCCAGTAAATGGATGACAACACAAACTCAAACTTAATACTATGAACATTGAAGTTGATGAAACGATGTACAGGGTTGTTACAGAGCTTTGGAAAAAAAATTTCTGACTTTTGATGTATTTAGTTGTTTCTTCCTGAATATTGACCTGAAATGTGTGTATATTTTCCCTGACATTTCATGTTAAAGCATAGTTTTTCCCCTGACTGCATCTCAGCCACAAAGCCAATGTACAAAAATATCAAAAAGCACTGAGGCGTATTAACTGAATATGGTGACTCGTGTAAAACTGCTGACACAGGGAAATACAAACTTAGTTAACCAGCTAACAAGAGAAATATTTCTGAGGCAAACTTTTTCTCCAGCAGAAAGATAGTGTTAATGGTCCAAATAATTTCCCTGACTTTTTTTAAAATTCCCTGACTTTCCCTGACATTCCCTGACCAAGGTGAAAAAGACCCTTTTCTCCCTGACTTTCTTTGATTGCAACAACCCTGTATGTAGCTGAGTTCTTTAACACCTCCAACTGGTAATGGGTCTCAAAGAAAACCCCTGCATAAGGGATTGAGAGAGAAGTAGAGAGAAATGTAAAGCATTAAAAATGTACATACCCAAATACAAATCTACCAGCTTCCATGACCCAATAACGGTTCGTCAAAGCACCTACTGCAAAAATAACCTAAAATAAGAAATGATTAAATTCGTTGGTAACTAGTTTTTTAACAAAACATAAACAAGAAAAGTTTGATTGGCTTATATCAAAGTGTTGTTGCAGTTAAAAATGCTGCCACGCAAACGTTTCCAACTTTCATGGTTCAACATTTTTCTACCTAGCAGAGCACCAGCATAAAGATGGCTGGGAATTCTTTGAAGATAAAAAATTTTACCTGTCCAACACAAACAAATGTGCTAAATACAATAGTACCAAACCTAAAAAACAACAAGAGTCAGATGGCGCAAAATGGTAGCAGGAATTGTACTTAAAGTTATAAAAGTTACTACAAAGTTCTTTGAGGCTTGTGTTTTTTTATTATCTCACTCGTACAAAACAGGCATAAACGATAAATATGTTAAAATGATAAGTTAGTGTAAAAAGGGTCTAATCATAAGCCACCAGAAATTAATTTATTATAGACAAAAGAATTATACATGCCTGAGCTGTATATTTTTTATAAGAAAGCTTTTTGTAAGACCATGTGTAGAAAAAAACCATGCGCTTCGAAAAAAAAAATATGTTTTTAATTATAATTTCATGAAACCAAAAATGAATTCCAACAAATAACTGCCTTTTTGAACTAGATCTTCGAAAGTCGAAGAAAGTCTTAATACACGTCCTTTTAAATGTTGATATGTGAAACCTTTCGAAGGCTGCGTTCCTTCATTAGAATTTACATTGCGTTATTAGCAGAGTCTTGCAGGCTCTAAATCGCAGACTTATTGCCATTTGCGGCCGGAGTAGTAGTAGGAGTAGTAGGAGTAGGAGTAGGAGTAGGAGTCCACGAGTGTTTCGCTTTCGCTGCTACCGTGATAAATAAAACGTATAATTAGACAGTGAAGACACTGAAACCAAAATGAAAGCTCATCCCAAATTCATCAACAATCAAGAAACATTGAAGTGGTACAAGGAGTGTATACAGGCCTGGTCGTAAGAAAATTAGCAGGCGTGTGGTCATCGCACGCCTTAATTGACGATATCAGTTATGACGTGCGCTCGTGTAAATTTTTGACAGATGTGCGATCAATTTTTTCCAGTTAAGATCAACAATCTTCATTCTGTATGATAATCAAGTCAAATTTGAAATGTGTCATATATGTAAAAATAATGAGATTTCCACGGAGAATGAATTTAATAAAATAAAACACTAAAGATTCGGTACGTAAAAACTTAGCCATAAAGATTAGTTTGACCGTAAATAAAATTTATTCAAACATTAATAAAGAGGAAAACTAAAACCTGAAAATAAAAATTTGTATAACTCTCCATTGTTTTGGTTTGAAGTTCAAATGGTTTTTGAATTAAATTAAAGACGTTTACGTTCCATTAACTCGCCACCACCTGGCTGGCTATTTTTTTAAATAAAAGATTATTTTTTCGAAACTGCAACCTTGCGCATACTTTTGTAACTTAAAAGAAAGTTAAAAAGAAAGAGATAAATAATACATAATAAAATCGCGCACACGAAGCTCTTTCTTCATTCCACAGCGGATTTCCCTGAGTAGACTTATTTTCTACTACCAAACGAATAAAATTTGTGAGCATTGATTTTTAATTCAAAACCACTACCGTATTCCAAAGCGATCGGAGACCTCACTTCTGAAATGGTAGCAAAGTTTCGTTCCGTTACTGTAAAATTTAATCGTAACACATGAACAATTTTCGAAGCAAAACTTTCAACATTTTGGGACAGATTTTTGTTGACTTTTAAATAAACATTTTTTATCACACTTGTCATTACAAGCTGGGCGTGCGATTGCCACACGCGTATATAAATCTTGGCGTGTGCAGAGGCGTGCGCGTGCAATCGCACGCCTCTTACGACCAGGCCTGTGTATATAATAAATGTCTGAACACCAAATGGTCAATATGGACAGGCTCTTGTAAACATAGCCTTTATTAAACTTCAACCAGCACATACACAAATATCTTATAAATAAATATCTTTTGTTCATAACGTGATCTTTTGTGAAGATTCAATAAACGTTGCTGATCTTTATTCGTATTTTTCTTTCTTTCATGCGTCATTCGCTAATTTCTATTCAGATATTATGTAAGCACGTTTGATCTTTGAAAAAACTTTCGCTGTTATCCTGACTTTGCCGAGCTCCAAGTCCCCTACACAGCAATCGAAGTCGATGGAATGACGTTTATTCGAACCAATGGGATCTTAGGAAAAAAACCTTGCCTCACTTTTGTCTAATATTAAGTAACAGCTGAGAAATTGATGAATAAAGCAAGACAGACCATGCATAAATACGGGCGTAAGTATATGAACAATGATTAAATGATGATTGTGAAAGATCTATTGGTTTTGATGAAAAGGTGAGGCAAGGTTTTGTTAGCGATATGATGAGGATCACGTAGATATAACTTTCACAAGAAAAGGATGAGGCTGAGGGGACTTAGAGCTCAAATAGAGCGGGAAAAGTCGAATTCGTTCAATAATTTTTTTCTTTTTTGGAGTTTATTTTTATTAAAATTAATGTGATAGATCGATAGAGAATTTATTTAGCTTTCAGAAAATGTATACTCTTATAGGGGAAAAAATGAAAATATCTGAGATATTTCATAAAAACTGAACATGTGTTTAGAGGTTAGAGGTTACTGAATGGTACGTTTACCATGACATCACAACCTAATGCATCCCCCAAATTCCCCCCAAAAAGGCAACAGAACCTACCAAACACACTAAGGGAGCTAAGGTGATAGAAGTTTAATAGCAAGGATTGACTCACAAATGTAAATAAGTATCATTCAACAAACATTCAAGAATAAAAGTCATGATGACTTGTCAGAGGAAACAAAAACACTGGTTGCCCCAAAACAGATCAGAAGAAAAGAGACATTAAAACACCTTGAACAGACGTCAACTGGCAAAACAAAGTCATGTCACCTTACTAACAAACTGATGTCCTCTAAGGTGACCATGTAAACAATTGTCATCATTGACATGAATTTCTTTCTTACCTGATTCCGAACACACGATCGATTAAAAATCCACCAAAGAAACACAGGACAACATTTGGCCAAGAATACAAAGAATACAACATCATATAGTCGGAACTTGATACATTCATATCCTGAAAATCAAATTTTTTTAATATGAAATGTATAAAAAGCAATAATTATCAATTGTTTGTCATATTTATTCAGAACCAAAAAATAAGAACGATTTCATTTTTATATGCTGGTGATGATCAAAAGGTTTTACTTGTAAAACATCGGAAAAGTTTGAAAAACAAAACAACATAAGTCTCCTACAATTGAGCAGAGTGATCAGTCATGCAATGGCTGTTGCATACACAAAATGTCACAAAAATTGGAGAATTTGCTTGTAACAATTTGTGCTTGTGACCTTTTTTGCACGCAACTTTTTGTGACTTTAATAGTCAAACAGTAACCACTAATAATTTGATAAGGGTTCACCTAGGTCAGGTGCAAATAAATGACTTTAAATTTTTTTATTTCTGTTCAAAGTAAATGACAAGTCCAATGACATGTTTATCTTGAGTAAATTTCATTCGATATAAGAATGCATAATCATCATAATGATCATAAGAAATAGATTAAGAAAATGCAGGCCTGGTCGTAAGAGGCGTGCGATCGCACGCGCACGCCTCCGCACACGCCAAGATTTATATACGCGTGTGGCAATCGCACGCCTGGCTTGTAATGACAAGTGTGATAACAAATGTTTATTTAAAAGTCAACAAAAATCTGTCCCAAAATGTTGAAAGTTTTGCTTCGAAAATTGTTCATGTGTTACGATTAAATTTTACAGTAACGGAACGAAACTTTGCTACCATTTCAGAAGTGAGGTCTCCGATCGCTTTGGAATACGGTAGTGGTTTTGAATTAAAAATCAATGCTCACAAATTTTATTCGTTTGGTAGTAGAAAATAAGTCTACTCAGGGAAATCCGCTGTGGAATGAAGAAAGAGCTTCGTGTGCGCGATTTTATTATGTATTATTTATCTCTTTCTTTTTAACTTTCTTTTAAGTTACAAAAGTATGCGCAAGGTTGCAGTTTCGAAAAAATAATCTTTTATTTAAAAAAATAGCCAGCCAGGTGGTGGCGAGTTAATGGAACGTAAACGTCTTTAATTTAATTCAAAAACCATTTGAACTTCAAACCAAAACAATGGAGAGTTATACAAATTTTTATTTTCAGGTTTTAGTTTTCCTCTTTATTAATGTTTGAATAAATTTTATTTACGGTCAAACTAATCTTTATGGCTAAGTTTTTACGTACCGAATCTTTAGTGTTTTATTTTATTAAATTCATTCTCCGTGGAAATCTCATTATTTTTACATATATGACACATTTCAAATTTGACTTGATTATCATACAGAATGAAGATTGTTGATCTTAACTGGAAAAAATTGATCGCACATCTGTCAAAAATTTACACGAGCGCACGTCATAACTGATATCGTCAATTAAGGCGTGCGATGACCACACGCCTGCTAATTTTCTTACGACCAGGCCTGAAATGCATGGTATTATTTGTGAGCAACCAACCATTGCGGAGACATTGTTGATCAAAGACTATGATAACATCCAATTTCTCCTTCCCCTTGAGTAGGGATAATAGATCCCTGTTATCATTTTACTGTAAAAGTAAAAATGTCAAATTAAATACTTACAGATTGGATTTGTGACTGTAGAGCTGCTGGATTATCGAAACAAAAATAACTACCTATAAAAAAGCAGATCTACCATTTAAATTTTTCTTTATTAGAAAGTGAATGAGGCTCGCAAAAGTGTCAGTTCTTTACTATCAAAACATAGCAAAGAGGTTGTGAAGTAATGAACTTCAAGTGATGACCACTTTAATCTTTTTCAATAAGACAGAGGGTTTTCATCACACAGTGAGAACAAATCATAAGATAAGAAATAGATATGAATAAGAGGTGTAAAAAATATATACTAACCAAAACTTAAGAAGCAAATGAATGTTAAGACCAGGAAACGGTGAGCAGCCCGCCTTGGATCACAACATGGTAACGCACCACAGCCTTTCAACTCCACCTCAACCTCTGACATATCGTTATATGGCTCGGGACTAGGCATTATGACTATACAGCATAAGAACTTTTTTTAAAACTGAAAAAAGTTTGGCATACATAGAACATGTAAGAACATTCAAACTATCATAAAAAATCCTTCATAAAAGTTTTCCTCATTTTTGTTTTTTCATGGGAAAAACAATGGGTTGCAGTTAATCCAAAGGTTTTGTTTGTAGGAATTTTGAAAAAGAAAATGTCAAAACAACTCAATTACACCCAACAATTTTGTGATTTTAAATAAAACATTTTATAACTAGCACCGACCCATAAATATTTTAAGCAGCAAAAGAAGGGGGCTGAGACAGCTGCTTTACAAAATGAAAGTTCTTCATATTTCTTATTTCATATCGTATTTTAAACACACAACACATTATGATTTTCTTAAATCTAACCATCCACTATTTCCATTAAACTTTAAAGTTAATATGAAAATAATAGGGCATCAGTTTAAAGGCATTGATTTTGAAAAGTTCTGATTTTTGTGTGTTGGACAAGTAGTTAAGTATTTAAACTGTAACAATTATTGTTTTTGTTTTTGGTGTTTACATTAGTTTTTTGAAAAGCTATCTGTAATAATACACCTGTTTAATGATCAGAATACCCAAAAGCCACTTTACGATGATAGTTAAAAACTTTTCAACATTTCTACTATGAAAGCATGTTGGAGAAGTAGCCAATGGAAAACAATATTTAAAATTGCACTGGTAACAAGGCTGCTTTGTTTCCTTCAACAATTGCCATGACCATCATTCATTTCTTATCTGTTTGAAATGGTTTTGTGTATGGTAGTCACATCAAAAATTTTGAAATAACTGCATGTTATAGAAATAATCTACATTATAATTCCCATTTTTTTGAAAATTTGATATGATGATTACGGAATTTTTGAGCTATTTTCAAAATTACTTCACATTTTGTGAAACTGTACAAAACGTTTAGGATTTTGTCTAATTGTATATAAGTTAGAGTCACTCTCAAAACACAACAAATATGTACAAAGGCAGTGACTATGAATAAAAGCTAATTATTTTGAAGATAAAAATATTACAATACCTATGACTTTGTCATTACAAATGGGCAATAAAGGAACCAACTACCTTCTGCTCGGGTCAAAAATAGTCTTAACTAATCGGTCGGATGACTGGCATAAAAAAACATTGAAGCACAGGCCGCTCTATATGTATACTAGCCTTTGTTCTCTATCGTTCTTCATTTGCATGCTTTGTTGTTGTAAAAGTAATGACCATGTACAGAAAACTAGCCCATCGGGCATTGATTGAGTTATGAATGCAGTCTAAATTTACAAAACATAATGGTGGAAGAAAAATAGGGGCAGGGATTCCGTCAACATTTTTTATATAATTGTGACATGTTATGTTATAAATATTTTTTCTGACAATTTTACCGAATTTCCAGGTTGGAGATTTTCTTCCCAAAGATAGTTGGTGGGAGGACCCGAACAGCTTATATTTGTGATTGCCGCCTTAGATGTATATACTATTATTAATAACATGTTACAGTTAATTTTCCTGACCGTTATTGAAAAGAAAAGGGCAGAATACCTAAACCCAAATTTCTTACAGTTTATGTATTTTAGCTATCATTATACTTTTGCAATTATGTGCAAAGTTAGTAGATCGAGGGGGAATTGAACCCCCAAAATATTGCAAAGTTACATTACCGCATCATTTCAGAAAATTCTCTCCGGATTAAAAACAACCTGTTTTAATTCCCCACTTTTTAATTTCATGGAGTCATGGATGACTTCATTAAAGAGAAGTAAACAACTTGATATATGGGTTCTAATACTTGGTTTAATATGATCCATTTTTGATACTCTTTAGATTGGTATAAAATATTTTGCACTGACTTTTTTTCATTTTTCAAGGACCAAATATCAATAATTGATCACTTTGGTCGCCGGTGACACCCAGTTTGTTATTAAAATATCCTTGTCTATGACTCTTTCGTGGTCACCATCCTAATTTTCTAGTAAAAACAAAATTGACTTGACCAGGGTTCGAACATTACATCTCGAAAACCCGTTAGGTATATAAGGTAATCACGCTATACCAATGTTCTATTGACTACTCTTCCAAACAGTAATTCAAAAATAGATATTTTTCAAAAAACACACTTCGGCTATTTTTCTAAGAAACTGAAACTTTTTTTAAAAGAAACTTCATTTACAAAGAAAAGTTTCATCTTTATGATTTGACCAAAATTTGACAAGGGAATTCAGTGTGTTTTTCTTGAAGAAATTTTAGATCTGGAGAAAATAACCCTGTATATACATAGTATATAACAGGATTTCTTATAATGTTCTTGGATAATTTTCATAAAAAGAAACTTTACATTTTAAATTTCTTCTTTCCCACATCTCAAACAATATGCACACACACACCACGTGCAAAGAGTGAAAATCATGGAGAAATCTACCACATGAATAATTAGGTTAATCATAATTAGATCTCAGTCCCTTTTCAAACCTGTATTTTCATGTTTTCACCTCATTTTTTTCAATAACTTTTCAGATATTGATGAGTTTTGAAGTCTCAAACTGTACACAGACATTTCAAAATAACATTTTTCATAAATCCACTTTTAAAGCATTTTCTAGAAATAATATACATCATTTAAATAATATAAATCTACATATTAATAGCCGATTCTCCGTTTGTTTGTTTGTGTGTCTGTCACGCAAAATGGTAGATTGAGTTGTGAGAGTAAATACTTTACTTTATTTTGTGCGACGTCAGTGTGAAACCATTGTATGGAGTCCCTAATCGAATGTGACGTTTAGGGAAAATTATCTCGGTAGCCAATATGGATAACTGACGTTTTTGGGGTCTGCGATACAAGCGACGGGGTTACAAAAAATTTGGGTCTTATTTTTTTGGGGACGGGTCTGTGACGTCATCAAAACTTTTGATTGACAATATCTCCGTAATGGTTGGTCGTAGGTAGCAAAACAATCCCATACATTTTGATCAGTTTTTGGAGCTCTACAACATGGGCACACTTATTATTGCCAATTCCTTAATTTTATTTTTCGTGAACTCAATGCCGGCTGAACATGGGCGGCGAGCCACGCCGCCTTGGCGGCTAGTCTAGATTATTTATGAATGTATATATAGATGAGTTTCTTAGTGACGTAATGTTTATAAACACCAGTGTTCTTTGCTCGATAATTACGGTATATTGCAACATAGAATATCATTAATCAAGTCATTTTCCTGTGAGTATGCGCACGCAGCCTCGCAGGAAATAAAAGTCTCTTTATACACTTCAAAATGTTGTCACTTTATTTGGTTCTCTGGAGTCCCCTTAAAGACAATTGACATTACAAAGTTTCAATACACATTAGCACTTCCTATCTATTTTCGTACATTGTATTTGATTTTTAGTATGTACAAGGTATAAAAGTGTAATTAACATGGGAAACTCGTCTATTATTTGTATGTTATGATGACTCGAAATGTCAAAAATGTCAAAAAACTGCCAATTACAGTAAGAAAGAAATTGTAAATATTTTAGCTAATACTTTAACATTACCCTTGATATTTTATATTTATCTTTTATTCGTAAAATATTAGCTTCTTGTATTTGCTAGAGTAGCTTGCTTACACACACACAAAACAACGAAAAATTAATGTTTGTTGACATCATAAATATAAAAAGAAACTCAAAAACTCGATGCTTCTACCAGCTTCTCTTTTCCCTTTTTCAACCACGAATGAATTTTAAAGTTATACACATATAAATGTAGCTTTTCAAGTATCAATAAAGCACAATTTTTACTTGATCTCGTGAAAGTCAAAATCCAAATTCAAGATCAGTTTCCTCACCGTTCCGCACTTATTATATCTGTAAATCATGTGATTCGCTAGTCTCAGATCATCATCATGTTTTCATGGTGGTCGTCTGCTGCCTAGCTGCTGCGGAAGTCCGCCGCCGCCCCCGCGCTCTTTTTCTCCTCACGCAAAATTGATACCTATTCCTCCTAAAGCTTGGTTTCCAATAACAAAAAATTATCGTGCGATCGTCGTGCAACAAATGTTGTGCGACTTGTCGCACGACTTTTTGTTGCACGACAGCCTCTTGTTTCCATTGCACGATTTCGCGTGGTTTGTTTACACGTGAAATTCAAAATATTATTTCAAATTGGACAAGCGTTTGTTGTTAACTTGTTAGCTTTCTCTTTGTGCAACGTTATTAAGCTTCTTAAAACGTAGAAGAAATATGCAGAGAAAGAGAAAGCACTCTTCCTGGGTTTGCAGACTGTTTAAAAGTCGTTCAGTAACAGGAGCATACCACCTTTTTTAGTATCCGAACTCAGATTTCATGATCGTGAGTTATTTTTTATCAATATCTGCGAATGTCACCCAACTTGTTTGAGCCCTTGCTATTGCAACTGTAGCACGACTATCGTGGAGATAGAATTTTTCTATCTCTACGACATTGTTGTGCGACATCAAAAAATGTTGCACGATCCTCCACATGTTGCACGACAAGTGTTTCATTACGTCGTGGGACTGTAGTACGACTCTGTAGTGCGATGATCGCACGATAAAATTTCTTTATTGGAAACAAGCTTAATAGGAGCAACCCATTTACTGCATACGGATACGCATATGTAACTTTCAAGGAACAATTAGTAGTCCAGGAGCTCTCAACATGTGTATCTACCTCATTTTCCTCAGAATTTTAACCCATCCATTTAATAGGTATTTATTGAATAGCGTATAACGCTCGGTCAGACGGGATATTTCTTTCAGGTTCCAGGACCAAAACAAGTTAGGTAAAAAGGGACGTTTATGTATCTCATAAGCCTCAGACTTGAAACTTTGGATATATATTACTAAAAGTAAAAAGTACATAAAAATAATAAATCTGACCAAAATTTCCGATTCCTAAGGATCTGACCGCAAAAAATGTTCAGGACAAAAAGGGCTGGATCTATCCCTTATTTATTCCGTTTCTCCAACAGTTTTCGTTGGTCTCTCCGGTATATCAATCTAGGATAGGCTAACACACGTCCACTTAGGACCTCGGCTGACCTCAACAATCCGTTATCTTATCCCGTTATCTTTAACCCTTATATGATTTTCGGATTTCTTTATATAAAGTAATTCGATCAGAAAAACATTAGAACGTTCGAATTTCTCAAACTTATCAGGAGATTTTGCAAGAAGAAAAAGTCGATTCATTCGTGAATTTTAACTTGTTCAGTCGTTTGAATTGTTGTGATAAAGCTGTAACATTATGAACATAAACGAATGTAAAGAAAATTCAAAGGAAGGTATGATAATTTCTTTATCCTAACAATTTGTCTCGAGCTTCCTAGATCCTACTCACTTGATGGCATGATGGCGATGGGTTTAAGGTCGGGCCTATAGTTACACTCAATTCAAGCTCCTTGGGGGAATGTAAAAACATCTACAAAATTAGAGTTTCGAAACAACTGAAGTACAGCAACGTAAAATTGTCAGACAAGATAAATGATGTTCAGGAGTATCATATTACATGCTATAGAAAGTTTACAGCACTTGGAAAGAACGCTGAACACTTTGAACCTATTTCGAACCCTCAAACCAAGCTTCCAAACACCAGATCACAATCAGAGATGAGTCCTTCAACAGCCTCCTGTCATTTGTATAATTTGAGGCAAGAAAGATAAAAAGCACAATGGTTGGAAACAAAAGCTGGTGATGGCTAAGACCGATGATTTCATTAGAGTGTCAATCATTTCCAAAGTTTTTGAAGATCTGGATTTACCTACAAAAGATGACATCTCTGAAGAACTGAAACCACATCGTGTAAAGAAAAATAATGAACACTTGGCAACTATTCGTGAGTCGATCAGTCAAACAGTGAATCCGTTCAATGCTGATATCAATAAAGAACGCCTTTTTAACATTTCCACTGGCAAGAAGGCTGCTTCTGATGAAACTGCAACTTTTCTTCTCAATTTCAATTGTACTGGTTCTACTGCCCGTGATGCTTTCATTACAGACTGCAATGCTGATCCACTCAGTTACACGGAACCCATAAAGAAAAACAAAGTGAAAACCTTTGCGACAGAAAGTGGAAAGTATAGAATATCGTCAGGTGATCAAAAGATTGTTTCAGTATTACTGACACGGGATGTGTTTGGTAGCATACTCTTTCATGCTTTGCAAGCAAAGGTTGATATATAGCATGTATTGGAATACCCTGTCACACCTTCCCTTTATTGTTGAGTCACGTTGATGGAACAATGCAAAAAACTCCGAAGAAAAACTCTAAACTTCTGAAAGTGCTGGAGAAAGAGGCAATTACGTCCCTGCCAAGAGAAGTTGATGTGACGATAATTGATGGAATGTTCATGTTACGTTTGCTCTATGATCCACCAGCAACATTCGGCGGTGTTGCAAGACATGTTCACCAGATGGCCTGTAGACACAAAAGTCAAAATATCCATCTGGTTTTTGATAAAACAACCTCTCCGTCAATCAAAGATGCAGAAAGGAACAAATGATCGGATGTAAGAGAAAACTCATATCAAATAACTGGACCTGAGCAAAAGTATCCTGGTAACTGGCTAGCTGCAATGCGTAAAGATCAGTTTAAAGAAGCACTTATAACCTTTCTTGCAAACCGATGAAAAAGCGATATGACTGCTCAAATCTTGGGAACAAAAAAACTATACCTCAATGATTAAGATTTGTGTTATTCCTATAAATCAGATGGTCAGATAGTACGTCGAGACTTAGAAGAAAGATTTTGTTGCTCCAATGAAGAGGCAGAATGGTGTACCATCTACACCAGATAGAGAATTTGTTGATACGGATGTTCTTGTGATATTGCTGGGTTGTTCTGAGAAGCTGCCAAATGGAAGTATTTGGGTCGAGGCAGGTCAACAATCAAAAATTACCCTCCGTTTTATCAATGTCAACAAAATTTATGAAACGTTCAAAGAAAACCTTTGCAAAGCACTACCTGCTTATCACGCCTTTACTGTTTGTGACTATATGGATTCATTTAACCGGAAAGGAAAGACGAGACCATTGAAACTGAGCTCATTTGCGATGCTTTTACCAAGCTTAGAAATAGTACGAGAAGGGGATGTGTAGATGTGATCGAAAAATTTGTATGTCAGATGTATGGCGAAAAGAGAATATCATCTGTCAATGAATGCCGAGTCAATATGTTTCTGAAGAAATACAAACCCAGAAAGCAAACTAATAAACTGATAAAGGGATAGATTCCAGTTCAATGTCACCGTGCGGAAAGTTATGTTGGAGAAAATAAAACGATCGGTATACGTGAAACGTGTGTGGCAGAATGCTGTTTACAAAACAACATCCACGGATTCGCCAACAAAATATGGCTGGATTCTAGATGAGGGACAATACAAAATCGAATGGTTCAATGGAGATGCAGCAACCTTCAATCACTGATGTTGTTCAAACCGATTCTGCAGAAGAAATTGGCATGAAAAGTTCTTTTATGAATAAGTACTAAAATCATACCAAAAACATTTCTACTTTTCAATACTATTTTAGTCTCTTCTCATTGTGAGATTTTAAACAGATTAGAAGAGGGAAGACGAAGAGGGTAAAACGAGCGAAAGCGATACAGAAGACGAGGACGATATTTCTGATGGAGAATAACTGAACACCGTAAGTCAAGCAGCTTTGAAATTCTTATTTAAAAACTCCAATGAATCCTTCTAAGTCACATTATTATTCTTTTCTAGAAACTAATGGCACAATATCACCCAAAATTTCGACGATATTTAGAATTCTGTTTTTATTATTTTATAAACGTCTATGAAAACGTTTATTCAATACTCGGTCAAAAAAGCTTGTGAGGTAGACGGAATCTCTTTTTAATTATTAATGAGCATTTTCGGAGTCTGATTCTTGAAAGGAACCGGAAATTTTGGTCAGACTTATCATTTCAGGTATCCCTGATACATTGTTAAGACTTGGGCAAAATTTCAGATCTGAGGCTTATGAGGTAGATAAAGTCCTTTTTTCGCATCTATAAATTTAGGTCAGTTTGGTCCCAGAACCAGAAATTTTAGTCAGATTTATTATTTTTATATACTTTTTACTTTTAGTAATATATATCCAAAGTTTCAAGTCTGAGATATGAGATATGAGATAGATAAACGTCCCTTTTTACCTTACTTATTTTGGTCCTGGAACCTGAAAGAACCGCTAATATCCCATCTGACCGAGCGTTTTACGCTATTCAATAAAGGAGCGGATTTTGATCCACTGTCGGTTAGGACTTTGGAAAAAATGTAAAAAGATACAATACATATTTTCAAATGGTTATTTCGTAACATCTTCACCAAACCTACAGCTACAACCTCATATTCAACTTCAAAATTGATGCGTCGATGACAACAGTAATGCAGTATATGGTCACGTGGAGAGTAATTTCTTCATTTTGATTGGTTGCATGGTATCTGTCTGCCATTTTGAAACCCTTTTCTTGCCTGAATTCCCTTCCTCTGGCATTACGCCATCGATCTGTTTTTGTTGCAAAATAAAAAAATATTAGTACAGTGAACTCTCTATAATTCGACTTTCCATTACTCGAACTCTCCATAATTCGAACTGAACTAGTGAGTCCCTTCAAGCTAAAACCTTGCAATATCACTCTCTATAACTCGAACTCTCCATAATTCGAACGATTTTGTTTTCCCCTTCGAGGTTCCAGTTACAGAGAGTCTACTGTATATCAAATTGATCATTTGAAGATCAATCTCTTCTTAAAGCGTTTCATAAAATTCACCTAGTGATTTCTAAGCAGCCACGTTTTTTGTTAAATTCGTTTGGGTGGGTCAGGTGTCAGGTTATGCCTCGCCCTTTCAGACGATTTTAAGAAGCTTTTAACAGAGAAGTTTATCTGGTTAGAAATCGATAGATGTATGTACCATTATGTAAGACGTTCTAACCGGCCTAATTCTCTGCGTAAACTATAATCAAAACTTTTGGAAAGACAACTTGTTTGCAAGCTAAACCACCCATGAGTTCGTTCGAGGTTGGGTTTACACCATATAAACATCATTACGCCCGAAATTTTAAGATAAGCTGCATTTGAAATTCTACATTGTTTTGGTTGAAAAAGAATTCTAGACCAATCGAAGTTATGAATGGCAGTTTCTTTGTTTGACTCACTTACCTCTTCATGGATGATGTATTTTCCGGTCAGTTCTACTCCGTGTGAAGGGAATATGAATCTTCCAGGACCAGATAGCTAAAAGAAACAAGATATTAATCCTTGTTCCAGAAATCAGTTATCTCCAAAAAACATCTTTCAGCTCCCATAATGCAATGATAAAAAATCACGTGGTTTTCACGAACAAAACTGAAATCCTCATATCCATTTAGAACAGTGGTAATCCCAAAACAAGGTATTGAGGTATCATATAGTACTAAGGTGATGGTAACATCCCAGGAACGGCGAATTAATTCAGTTATCTCATTCAATGTGTTCGTCTTACAAATCGTTACTTTAGTGGTGTAAACCTTGTCACATGTGTTTGGGTTAGTGAGGTTCAAACCCTTTTATAAGTGTTTTCATCGTATTAATGTAACGATTTGTCAGATAAACATAATCCATTATAATGTGTTTTTTTTTTCTCATTGCACCAGGAACGGTCAATTGAAAACAGTTTTTCTAACGTAATATCTTTACACAATTGTCTTTATAATTTCCTTCATATTGGTGTTTTCCATATGTGATTCTGACTGGTCCATCAAGTTTACCACTACTCCAAACACCATCAATCTATAGAGAAAATCAAGCAGTACAGAAGTCTTGCCAAACCTTTGCTCAAATAATTAATTTAACATTAGCCATTCCAACGCCCGAGCCATGAAAACTCACGCCATTAACAACAGGTGTAACGCAACTCAAGTTCGCTGACAACTAATGATGATCGCAACCTCGAACCCAGGGTCTCTTGCCTTTTCGATATCCGAGACCCTGGGTTTGAGGTTGATGATGATCGATGTTGACCAATACATCGTTATGCTGTTTGGTGTTAAGTTACATCAATTGCGCACATGAATCTACCATTATGATTCGCCAACTTGATCCTGCATCCAGTCTTCATATCAAATAATCACAATCAGCTGTCTCTGGAGATTCATAATTCAAAGTACAGTGTGTTTCAAAAAATATCGCCGCAGTTTTTAAAGAAATAGATTCCACTGATATAAAATTTACTTTAAAAACTTTGGCGATATTTCACTTTTTTGAAACACGCTGTATTATTGGAAGTCTTTTTCTACTATTTAAGTGTTCGATGAAACGCTAAATGATTTTTAATTGTAAGTTTACCACAAGAGAATCAAACCTATGATAAAAAACCATGGTGCCAATTTAGGGGTGCAAATGGTTGCTAAAACCGGAGGGTACCTCCACATAGTTCAATAGGTGTATGGAATCCCCTCTACTCTTTATTGAAATCGAACAAACAGCCAATCAATATTAATCGTATCATACTTTAGCCTGTGTTTCTTTGTTCACATATGTTCCGTTTCCAGTCTTTTTGTTGTTTAACCACCCACCGTCATAAGTATCACCATTGACGTAATAATACACGCCCTGTCCTGAACGGGCGTCCAGCAACCATTCACCTGAAAAAAGATCCTGAAAGTGAACATTCACCAGTGTATACAGTGAACTGGAACTAAATTCCCTTGACATCCTCCAAGAAATCAAACGAAAAAGTTTCCATGCAACAAACACTCTATAACTTTCACTTGTGCCCATTCAAAGGTGACTTGCTACTGAGAACGCTACAATTATCAGGTATTTATAGTTGGATTTAATGATTACGGTGCTCATATACTTAATTTCATTGCTGGATGAACAACCTGGAAACCAAGGTCTGCGTGCTTTTTCGGTGCACATTTTTTTACAAGCAACTAAGCTTTGACATTAGTACATAGTAATGCTGCCTAAAAAATGACCGTTTTTTAGTAGAAATGTTGCTTAATTTGTTGCTAAGTATTGATAGAAAATATATGAATGCCCCGTCTTGAAAAACCTATTTGTACGTTCTAGTTCTTAAAGTATCTCAGTATAATGTCTAGGGCATTCAAATCATTATACAAAGTGTATAACCTAGTACTGTAACCTCCTAGTGTAACGAACTAGGGTAACCTTTTCAAAAAGTGTGCTGTTGCTATGCTAGTGTTGCATCATTTCAAAATTTCATGTTGCTAATTCATCTAAGGGCATTGTAGTACTATTACTTAACTTTTTGAGGAAATTTACTAGTGTTACTAGTGGCCAAGCGTATGGCACATTTTGTTAACGTCGCCACTACACGTTAAACAGGTAAATCTTTCTCGCATATTGCGATTTTGATACAATTTGCGTCACTGGTGTATAGAATAATTTTATGAGAGATTACGTATTATGTCAACAATGCACGTTCACACTAACTAACCATCATATTTCGAGCCATCAGGATACACCATTATACCACAACCATCTCGTTTATTACGGGTGTAGGTGCCATCGTAAAAAGAGCCATTTGCAAATCTGTATATTCCCTAGAAGAAAAGAAGAGTTCAAAACACAAAATGTTGTGTTTTTCTACATTGTTCCCAAATGTTGCATCCAGAAAAATGCTATGACCCAGTGGACAAACTTGTTGAAAAGACACTGCGAAGGAGCATACACACCATTTCAATGAAAATTTCCTTCGTTGCAGTGACTTTTGACGATTCAAAATAAATCGGTGTAATATATTATCTTACAACAAGTTGCAGAACGTATAATATAATTTATACAGTTTCTATAAACATTTATATCGATTTGATATTCTCGTAAACTCATAAATAACAACAAGGAGAACTCGTAGAAGGTAATTTTTCGGGGGGTAATTATCCGGGGGGCAATCCTCCGGGGGAATTTTCCAGGGGGAATCATCCGGGGGCAATTTTCCAGGGGGGGAATTGTCCTAGAACCTACATATTCGTGAGTACAGTTTCAATCGTTTTGGAAGTGACCCTTTTGTGAAGAGAAAAGTGAATAACAAAGTTCGAATAACAACGTTCGAAGTGAATAACAACGTTCGAATCTATACTTGTTTGTCTGTTTGCCTTTTATTTTTTAAAAAACTGAAAGCGTATATTTCAAATAAGCGAAAGATTAGCCTTTGATTTAAACGAAACCACCGTGGAAACAAGGTTGTAACCAATCAAAAAATTGCAAATGATGGGGTGCATTTCATATAATAATGCCAATAACACAATCTGAAAAGGGCGTCGTGGAAACAAGGTTGTAAATGGTGCAATCCATTGCACCATTAATAGGCAATCAGAATATTCCAAACGATGGAGTGCATTTCTTATAAATAATGTAGAGCTCCCTCTTTGCTTCACTTTGCAGCATAGTTCGAAATGGCGAACAGTGCTGCTTTGTCGAATATCGCTTACTTCGTCATGATCTGTTGGTTTGAATGTAAATAACACATGTGTTCCTTGACGATTGGCTTATGTTAATAAGTTTGATCTCAAGGTAAACCCTATTCCGTTTTTTTTTTTGTTTTGGCTTGACGGATTCAATTGTCAAAGCGGCCGAACAATCACCATTTTATTGGTGCTAATTGGTGACAGTTGAGTCTTGATGGCCCCTTTTTTAAACAAAGCCAAAGACACTTGGATTTCATATTGATTTGTCTTTTGCTGATAAAGGGGCTTTCGAGAGATTACAGTTTGACAGTAATACAGGTAAGGTTAGTAAAGGAGGGATTTATATGCCCTTCTTTTATTTTGACATTTTGACATTAGTGTTATAAGATGAATTTGATTGTAATGTATACATTATTTTGAGGTGCCAGATGTGTCAGTATGTATGTTCTCAACAATTTTTTAACATTTCAAAATAAAATGTTAAAGGGATTACTGCATCTGAAATGAAATTCACAAATATGATAGAGTTCAAAGTCTCTTTTCAGTATTTCATGTTTATTTTAATGGTTTTTGAGATATCTCATTTTTAAAATCATATTTAATTTATGCAATGCATATTTATGATGTAATAAGATAGTAGCTAACACTTCTCAATTCCTCAGTTATGCTTAAAGATTTTGAGAATCGAGCCTTAATCCATGGTTATAAACGTGCTTAGCCTATCCACACCTAATAACCATAAATATTTAGTTTCAGCCTTATTTTATGCTTGTTTATACTTTTCAAGCAAACCACCATTGCAATGTCTTCAATCTTACACTGTTTATGTCCCAGTGAAACCTTCCTTTGCTATGGAAAGGTTTCATATCCCAATTTTTTACCATTGTTTATGCTTACACAATTTTTTCAGGGTCAAAGGTATCCTTAGTAAAGTATATGCTTAAATTTTTGGCAATTATCATGATGATTTTTAAATGAAGTATCTGCCCAAGGAAACAGAATTTCCAAAAACTGTAAAAAGAGTTCTTTGTGAGTTCTATCATCCTTTGAAATAACATTTTAGACGCATGAATCCCTTTAATGACGTAGTCATTGACCACCGACTTGTGCAAACCTCATGTTATGTAATTTATAAGATTCTTTTACATTTTCAAAACGTTTTCTGTTGATTTACTCCTCTGAGGTTGACTTTTAATTAAGATATTTTACTAATAGACATTGGCAATCGAAAATAGATTTGATTACTTGACAGTTTTTATCACATATATATATATATATAGAAAACAGGAAAAACACATTATTTATTATCACAATATTTCGACTTTTGCTAGTCTTTATCAAGTATCAACACACTTGATAAAGACTAGCAAAGGTCGAAATATTGTGATAATAAATAATGTGTTTTTCCTGTTTTCTATAATACTCAACACATACGTGCACTGACTTTTACGTTTTATATATATATATATATAATATAAAAATACAAAAAAACTACACCTGATGCTGTTTCTGATAATATATATATATATATATATATATATATATATATATATATATATGTTCCCAAAGCAGCATTTTTGCAGTTTAAAAAAATATATATGTTCAAAAAAAACTACATTTAAACAACGTTTTGATTTCTCTTCGTTCGAAACCTGACGAAGAGAAATCGAAACGTTGTTTAAATGTAGTTTTTTTTGAACATATATATATATATATATATATCTTTCCTAATATAAGCATTTAAAAATCGTACTATATACACTATGTAGAACTTCAGTTTGTTGAGTTATTAATTTTAATAAAGAATAAAAACAGCAGAATTTGTGGTATTAAAAATAAAAGTCGAGAGACATTTTTTATTAAAATAAAGCAGAAGCTTTTTGATTAAAAAATCATCGTCAGAAGTAAAACGTTTTTAAAAAGAAATTTTGAGAAAATTTGCATTATGTTGTTGTTGTTGTTGTGTTAAATAGAAAATATTACCAATGGTATATATCTTCTATTATGTTGCTCCTGATCCCATAACCCTATAGATGATTGGAAAATGAAAATAACACTGTTCCATTAAATGAAGTTGTTAAATTCTTCCACCAACTGCAGCAATCCATGAATTCTTCAAAGTTTACATATATTAAAATAGAAGGCGTGTCTGAATAAATCTTTGCCCACTCATTTTTTTGGTTTTAACATTGTATTGGAAAGCACTTTTTGTGGCATATAAAAATAAAAGATTGTGAGAAAGGCTCTGGTTATTTGCTGCACTTAATAAAAAGAATTTTTTAGTCAATATTTTGTTGTTTATTGAGAGTTCACAAAACAATTTTAATCAGCTTTTCCATGCCATAATTAAATAACTTAAACTGAAGTTTGTGGACAAGATAAAATTACCATAACACCATACAGCCAGACCTTTTCTGCTAACAAATAGAAATTAAGAAAATTTTTTGTATAACAAATATTGAAATATTCTAGGTTCAGAGTTCAGAGCTCTGTTAGTAGTCAGTTCTGATGAATGGTTTTCTTCTAAGAAAGACTTTTTTTGCACATCCTGTATTTTTTCCTAAGAAAGTTAGGTATGACCCATTACCCATTAAATATTCTAAGGGGTCATTATTTTCTACCAAAGTACAGGTGAATTAAAGGCACATTTATTAGAGCAATTAGTAACATCCGGAAAGCAATTCCTATCTTGTCCAACGTTATATTATACCAATACTGTGTACCTATAAACCATCTTAAAAAACAGATTCCAAAATTTTAAAATTGTTTTTGGTCTATAGGTGTTGAACAATGACAGTTTCTTTATTTTCAGGGCATCCAAGTGCTAGTTTCTATGAAAAAATGGTATGTATACATAACAACAGAGATAAAAAGATATCAGAGATACATATCTCTGATAAAAAGTTTATTGGAGCATTTGATCATGTTTACTTAATAAGTAAACTTAATAAGTAAACACTTAACTGGGCTGACGTCTTTTCTTTCTTTGATAAGCTTATTTCACATTTATATATTGTATTTATTTAGTTTTGTAGACTTTGCCTTTGAAGTATCTAAATTATTAAATTTATAATTCTCTTACGCGTCCATGTCTTTTTCCATTTGCATACGATCCCTCGTATTTATCCCCGTTTGGAAAAAACGCTTTTCCTGTACCGTGTCTTTCATCCTCTTCGTTTCTTTGACCCTCATAATGCTGAAAGTATGATGATGAATCTCTACAGAAATCTTCTACGTTTGCATTCTGAAAGAAAGTAAAGAAATTTTCCACTCACACCGATGTCAAACTCATCCTCTACCGATAAGTCTTCCTCAGACATTTTTTATCTGTGTTTATTTCATGCATTCGAATGTTCGTAGAAGAGAGACAGTAGGTTTCGTTCGAATGGAAACGTTCGAACTTAAGGCCAGTTTCCATTTCACTTCTTTGAGAGGTAAAGTCTTGTCTGACGAGAGAAAGCTGGATTGCTGTGAATCTTAGCTTAATAAACTAGTTTGATCTTTAATAACTCTAATAAACAACCCCTTTATGACTCTAGAAGGATGGGCGTTTATTAGAGAGTGGCAAACGATGAAGTGATTAAGGCTTGAAACCTCGTGTATATGCATCAAAAATCAATCTATGATGTAAAATAGACCTTTTCTGAACTTTGTGTATGGGATGAAAGTAGTCTCTTGCCTTTTCGATATACGGGGCGACCCTGGGTTCGAGGTTGCTGGGGTAGTTTTTGCAGTGCGATCATGAGATTTTTGTTCTGGATATATCGCCGGGATCAAAATCAATCCGGGGTGTTTTTATGTTGTGCAGTGATAGTGTAGTGGTTTGTACTTTCGATTGCAACCGCTGCGACCCATGTCCAGTCATGTGGTATGTCGAAACTCCACTCCGACGCGCGTTAAAAACAGCGTATCCAGCCCATTAGGAGCCATCAACTGACTGCACACTTGGCCTTCGAGCAAGTTAGAGCAATGCTATACGTATCTCTGGGCGGTAAGTCAACTACTAGTTGCGAGTCTCGGCGCTCAGCAGAATACCGTTATAATAAAAGTTTATATAAAAGTTATAATTACTGCACACACGTGAAATATTGTCTTGTCACGGCGCTAATTGTCTGTGTTATTTGAAAATATCACAAGATTTAAGCAAGCATGTATCTTCATCGCCTCCTCCTCCCTGTAATATAATTTGTGCACGGTTTATAGTTCTTTTTGTACGTGTCAGAGACACACGGCAAGGTTGCTGGAGACGTATGGACAATACTACAGTGTAACTTCTGTAGGTCAGACACCTTGAGGGAATGAAAAATCGTCCTTCTCATCGTACAAGAGAAATGTCCGTCTTGTAGGGTTTTTCGTGTTGGATTATTAGTGCTAGGGAATGACTAAGTGTCGGTTATACAGAAAAAAGTGTATGAGATGTCCTAGAGATATCCATATTAAGGAGGTTTCAGTGTGTTAAGGAAGGATTTGATAAATGCAGGGTCTGTTGGATTGTTAAGTTCAAGGATGTTCGAGAAAGTAAGTCATGTCACGATTAGATTCTCAAGATTAGTCATTTATACAGTTAGAACCCAGGACGCTGTCGCTGTCCAACCTCGAACCCAATGTTTTTCTAAATCATGGTACCAATTCAGTTGTATGAATAACGTCATTATTTTTCTTAGGACTTGTTTTGTTTGTTTGTACCTCGAGATAAATCTGTGTCAAGATAAACACCTCTATTGTAATGAGATCGCTACTGTATCAATATGTTCATCTATCAAATTGCTACCATCAGAGTTTTACGGTGTACAGCTTGTGAAATTTGTCTGGGTTAGTGAGCCTAGGCTCCTGGTTGACCTCATTTTTTCAAATACTTTTATCCAAGTGTTTTCACTGTATGAATGTAAAGGTAAAGATTTGTCAGATAAAAATACTGCCAATCGGTACGTTTGTGTTTACCGTGATGTAGTCAAATTTGAGAAAGTGTTACATTGATGCTTTTCTAACCATTGTTTTAATGATGGTACCCTCCTATTCCCCCGCATATAAGCCCACCCTGTTTAAAAGCCCATGAGCTTATACCGGGGTCATAGGCCCACTGGCCCTTTTTATCCGGGAGACTTTTTCAATTTAGATTTTAGGGGTAATGACATATCTATATGGTACCTCTAAACCACTACCTCTTTTGTTTTGTCTTTTCCCACAGACAATAGCTCTCATTAAAAAAAATGTCTCGTTCATTTAACCAACCTTATCGCTGTTTTGAGTATAAAAAAATATAAGGACATGGGCTTTCATACGGGAATGTTTTTCAAATTAAAAGTTCAAAAATCTGCAAAAATTCAGATAAAAGCCTTTGGGCTTATATGCAGGGGAATAGGGAACTTACATTGCGTTTCAACGCCATCTCCTATAACCCACGTACATTCAAAGTATCGAGGAATACAAATTGCAAACAGCTAATGTGGTAACTGAATTTGAACTTGATATTACGAAAGCGAAAGTGAAGATGATGAAGATAAATGAATTATGTGATTAAATAATAATAGAGATAATTATTACTTTTTTTCTCTGACCCAGAAATCCCCTCAGGTTATAAGCTCCCTCCCGAAAAAGTGCCTTTGAAATAATATCAGCTCAGGGCTTGTCAGTAGGATTTTACGGTAATTATCTCGAGAACCGTCAATGAATTCAAAGTCATACATGCTGATATGTGTACAGTATGTACCACAAACGCGCGTGAGAGAGAGGCTTAATGAGACACCAGTGTTTTCATAACTTAGAAGTCGTTTAATAATTTGAAATCTACAAAAGCCTTATAATTATACATCACTTTAACGTACCCACATCGTGTGGTGCATATAACTAAAAAAATTCTAAAAAAGCAAATTCTTCAATTTGAATGACAGAAATGAAAAATCCGGTTTCAATCGGATTTACTGGTAGATTCTCCAACACCTGTAAGCCACCTATACAAAATCGGGTTAACATAAGTCGCACAAAACATGTAGAATCGTTCCGGCATCAGTTCACCCAAATATCCAAAAACACCATGTTTCCAGTAACCATAGCAACGTCTTGTCTTTCCAAGAGCACGAAGCGAACTCTCGACACAGTCGTCAGGGTGACAGACAAGAAAGTTTGTCTTAGCGTCATGAGTCATGCCCGTACTAACATATGAAGGTTGGACTATTTGCATGGTGATTCCCTGGGAGGAATACTCGTATTCCAGGGCGCGGGTGAAAGTGTCTGTGAAAGACTTGGCAGCCGAATATGTCGTCATCAAAGGCGTAGGGCGTACACCGGCAATTGATCCTATGTTTATTATGGCCCCATTGCGCCTTTCTACCATCGAAGGCAAAACCATGTGGGTCATTAACACTGTTGCTTTGATATTCAAATCAATGATGTTCATTTGGACATCTTTCGGTACGGCTAAGAAATACTGCAAATGATCGTACATTGCACCCACATTGTTCACAAGCATACCTATATCCAGTCTCTCCATTTCTCGTCTTAGTTTTTCGTAGCAACTTTCCTCTGATAGCTCACTCAAATCAACGGCTACGAACTTCGTTTGGACGTCGTACTTTGATCGAATCTGTTCAGCCAATCCGTGCAGTTTCTCCGCACTTCGACTGATAAGAAAAACATTCATTTTTCGCTGGGCTAATCTTATCGCAAAGGCCTTGCCAATGCCTTCGGAAGCGCCCGTTACAACCGCCCAACTGCCACCATATTTAGTCGAGAGATTGGGTGCATAGATAAACCTGCAAATAGAATTTTTGTAAAGGATTCAGACATGATGGTTTATCTATAGTTAATGCACTATTTTGGAAACGATCACCGTTTGAAAACTGTCCAGAGTTAGCATTACGCTCTTGTTCAGGGCCGGCGAATCGAACATGAAAGTGGGGCAACCATTAAAAATCAAAAAGTACATTTTATGCAGATGAAAAGTGTTAACAGAATCGTAAAAATAAATTCGTAGCTAAATTTGGAAGTTGGGCATTAACACGTCCCTGAAAGCTAATAAATATATATATAATTATCCCTTAACTATAAAATAAAGTCAAAATGTGCCAAAAATGTTGTATCGATACTCTCTAGCACCTATAAACTCATTGCCTACATCAATAAAATCAAAGTCAGTAAAATTCTTATGAACATGCAGCAATGAAAACGCATTAAAACGCATACTTTTCATCGTCGAGCGCAACCATGTTTTCAGTCTCCGTGCCGTTTTTTTTTTAGACGTCTTAGATTTTTCAAGATATCTTACAGACGTCTTAAAGACGTTTTAGGTTTTAAAGACGAAACTTAAACTTGATTTAGACGTGTAAAAGACGTCTTGTGCCGACTGGGTCACAACAACAACACCACACTGCTTTCATTTTTTTCAAATGTCAAAATGAGGGCTCACGACAACATCATACGCACTACATTTGGAGGATTCTCGAAAAGAGATTACAATTCACAACTGCGCATGATAGAACGAAGAAAGTAAAAGAAACCTCAAAAAAATTATTTCCCGGCAATCCCCGGCCTCCCTGGATTCGCCGGCCCTGTTCTTTTTATAAGAATAATAGAAACTTGAATGACTCTCAATATTCTTACAGGAATTTTAATTTTGAGCTTCGAATATTCTTAACATTTTCTTGACTGCTAGATTAGAAAACAGCTAATATACAGATATACGAAACCTAAAGAGATCCAAGTTATTCGAAGGCTAAAAACTATGGTTTGCGTTTATTGGCTTTTTCGAACTCACTAGCCTGGATAAAATCAAAACTCACCAATACTGAATGAAATTATGATAGGCATGAATCTAAACTGAAGCAGTTTTTTTACAAATAAATGCAATAAGCGACAGTAAGGAAAAATTTCTTTTAGAATCTTAAATGTAATGAAAGTCTTAAATCCATATTATATTTACCTGGGCATTATATATGTACTTGTAACGCTAATGCATCGACCAATGATATTGAACAGTATCTTTGATGCGTAAACCATACCAAGTACAGCGAGGACATCTCTTGTGCGCTGGAGTGCAGAAAATATGTCCTCCAAAGATGATAAGACACTTAATTGATCCACACTTGCTTGCATACTCTGTTTGAATTTTATTTATATCCTGCAATGAAGAATAGATAAGCATTATGACTGAACAGAAAAATGGTTACCATAACAGGAGAAAATTCAAACAAAAGTTACAAAGGGTAAAGAACCTCTATTCTAGAACCCGAGTTCTCTCATATGTGTATATTCGAAAGATGCGAAACATACAAAACTTCAAAATGCTCTCCAGTAAAGCAATGAGAAAGCATTTCTGTGGATATTAAGGAGGTAAAGAATACCATTGTACTGGGATACGAGATACGGATACCAGGATAAAACACTTTCCTAGAAATGTTCCCTAGAAATGGTTCAGTGTGAAAATACACGAAAAGTTTACCCAGCAGTTCAAGGTATAAGGTAATACGAATACACATTTTTAATGTCAGATATATTCTGCCTAGTAAAGTATTTTGTTTCAAAATTTATATTAAGAGGATATTTTATCAGAAGAGCAATAAAAAAATGTACTTTTTCAAAAAACTACATAATTTAATTCACCTTTTGACTTAATGTCAAATTCGGCGATATAGAGAGCAGTTAGGGAATTAGCGAAGGTATGCTCGAACCATGTTACCATAGTGATTCTTTGACAAAAATAATTTGAATCACGTCAAACCGATTTTCTTCGAATGATTGACAATTTCCAAGAGTAATGTGTTCAAATAACTTACCATCCACAAAAATCCAAACTTGTCATTATTAACCATATATATACAAACATGATATCATAATATTAAAACAAAATTTAAGAAAATTGTTTATCTAGAGCATTAAAAATACAATTTGGTAGACATTTCTTCTCTGGTATCATGTTGTTTTCACCTTGCTAACATGGTTTCCTGATCAATCACTTCTAACATTTCAAAGTGTTTCCGTGCATTCTTGATATTCAGAAGAGTGCCAGCAGAAGCTAAAAAAAACAAGACATAGTAGTTTCACATTATGGCATGCCACTCCCAAAACTCACCAATAAAATTACTGCTTAAGTACAAATAAAAATTGAAATTGCCTTAGCAGTACTCCATAAGATCTTGTATGCAAAAGTCAATAGTGATTTACATGTAAATTTCGTTCACTGAACAAAATGACAAATGACTAGCAAATGACATCAAGTCAGGTTTCGAAGACTGTTTAAGCATTAAGCCTGGAGTGTTGTCATCTTTTGGTTTTCATGATTGAATAAATCTGTAATGCTTGGAGTGTCCAGCACTCTACTTAAACTTCCTCTGCCACATTTTCATTTTAAACGGTTAAGAGCAAACAGAAAAGATCTCGTTTACTTTGATGAATTTATCTTCCTGTAATTACCCAATCATGCCACAACCAACATTGATAGAATATCTTGAAAACTAACCAGTAACAAACGTTTGAAAATTTATTCTTATCAACCAAACAAATATGGATGATAGATCTCTTGTTTGAACGTTGGATTTGGGAGTAAATTTTTTGAAACAAAAAACAAAACGTTTTGAGTTACTCTGAAATGAAAAACACAAATTAAATGCTCTTACGTATAGATGTGTCAGACAGAACCAGCATAACATATGTATTTGGTGTAAAAACATCCACAAACGCAGCAAATGAACTATTGCGTACTTCCATACTATGAAACTGTGTATGTAGTTTGCTGAAAATAATATTACGTCCAATGTAGAAAAAAATTTCGTAGAAAGTTTCAATTTTACCAATATCGCAGTTTCGATACACGATTACAATGAATGCACAAAGTAACAAGCTCAATGAAATGTTGATTGACTACCACATACCTACAACTCAGTTTGAATTGCTTGATGATGTTACTGATTTTCTCAAACCTATGCATATCCTTGTGTTCCCTCCGTTGACAGTGTGATATCACCTACAACACACGTAAGATTTTGGAACAAAACACAAGAAAACAATACACAATGCTCAAAATAAGTCAAGAAAATCATACTAAGAACGTTGCTCGTTCGAATAACAACACTTCATCTGCTTCAACTATTTCTGCAAACCTCTGCAAGTTTTTCTCTAATTCGGACACATTTGGGATTAATTTGTAAACAATAGATGACCACGCCTAGAAATGCAAAGCAAAACGTAAGAAGGATGAATAAAAATTGGAAATTTAAAAATTCTCCTTCAAATTAATAGATCAGAAAATTTAAATCTAATTGATTAGTTTTCCAATGTTACCTTGTATAAAGTTTCATCCCAGATGGAGGTTGGAAAACAAGTACAATCTAGTGGTTTTGACAGTTCTTGCAGCTCTGATTCCCTCTTCTGAAAAACCTGCCAAAAAAAGAACAAAAACAATATTCTGTACCACATTGGTGCTTGAATAATAATATTTTATTTCAATTTTCAACAGATAGTGATTATTCTTAAAGAATTTTTGAAAGACTTCAATGAACATACATTACAAAAATTAAGAAAACGAATTCGAAACACCTCATTAAACACCTCATCAATTTGATGCTTGCCCTCACATATGCTTGTTTTATTTCCGAAAGAAACTATAGCCAAACCAGCACAGGCAATCCATCAAGGTCAGGCTATAAAGATAGATGAATCTGTTTATGGAAAAATGTTCTTACAGCATCTCTTTGATCTTCTTGAACCAAATCCATCTTATGAATTAAACAAAATATTTTCGCTTCTCTGGAATGCTCCCATATTGCCTCTAAGCAGGACTGGTAATAATGAATGTCCTTCTCTAGTTCATGGCTTTCAACGTCGAAAACATAAATGAGGACAGCAACACTTTTGAAGATATTGTCCCTCTGACTGGCAAAGTAATTTTCCATGAAGGCTTCCTGCCTAAAAATCAGAATTTTTATCAGTAAAGTTAATTTCCTGGTCATAGAAAAAGAACAAGGGTAAACACTGAAACAAAATAAAATAATAAAATAATAGAAGCACATTATTTGCACATAACTTCAATATTCAATTTAGTTATTTTCACGAGATAGTAGAAAATCCTTATCTGAAGATTGTGCTGTAAGTAATCGATGCAGAAAAATTATTTTTTTCTAATGTCAAAAGACTTTTTCTGGGTGGAAAAGGCAATTTCCTTTGAATTTCAGTTTTGTACAGGCTTTTTGAACAGGATAAAAATCAGTTATACAAAGCTTTTTAGATTTAGATTTTGAACTATTAAAGAAATTCATTACAATCCCTTTTTCTTCTCTTTCCACAGTTTCCCCAGTTTTTTCAATTTTTAAAAAGACAGAGTTCCATTATGTAACTAAATCCTGTCATATGTACTGCAGTCAGAATATATAGAGCTGAACAAAATATTCAAGTGAGGGAATTCATGGATAAAAAAATGTCAGTTTATATGTAAACACTATAGTCACTCACCCTCCACAATCCCAAAGATTCAAAACCAGGTTTAAAAAACGAACATGGGAGTGCTCTACGTCAACTAAAACATGTTTGATAGACTAACTTTAAAAAATGTTTCATCAACATTAACAAACATTTAACTTCTAGATCGCTCTTCTTATAACAGACAAAATAAAGTATTAACATTTCTCGTACTTGTAGCACCAAGACGTCTAGTATCTCTAGCAATGAAGTTGGCAAAGATTATAGAACGCATGCTTGTCTTGCCACTTCCAGATTTACCCATTAACAGTACCTAAAAAAATCCGAAAATGCTGACACAGATTTGATAAACAAATTTTTTGAATTCATTATTATTACGGAAAGCACGTTCTTGGTGAACGTGTGGAGGTGCATTTTTGTGATAACATAATTTATAAGAATGGTAAGAATATGTTCAAACTGAGTTTTTTGGCAGTGATGCTAAACATAATTATCAAAGTTGAACAAAGTTCAACTACATTTTTTGCATGTGAAAGAAATATATTTCTCGAAAAGTGTTTGCACATACTTACTAATAAACAGTGACGTTCGAGCGAATTTTTTCACAATTCGCTAATATTTCTGAAGTGGAAATCCAGCTTAATGTTATGGCTGAAATACACTATCCAATTAATTGGATTCAATAAATTTTATCAACCAATTTGTTGAATTGAAACAGCTGTTTACACTGTTCAAATAAAATTAAGGAATGTGTTGGAAGAAACTCTTTTCATGATGGATTCAGAAGAAGAAGAATAATAATGTTGCAGTAGCCGTAGTAGCGTCTGATCTTAGCAAAAAGCCATGGTCAACACGGAAAGCACAGAGCTTGGTGCAGGAAACACCCTTCCAAGAGAATTTCAATTAGAAAATGAGGGAGAGTTCAAGAACTTCTTAAGTCCTGCTAATTTTGACGAATTTTCGAATCCATTAGAAAGGGACATGGAAATGAAACACACAGTGCTACGTGATTCTATTCCCGCCACTATTGACATGTTTCAAACAATAGTAATTAAAAATTTCAATAGAAAAAAGTTGGATGAAAGTTGAACGCATCTAACAATTAATTGGATAGTGTATTTCAGCCTTTACTTGTGTGTGAGAAGCACGTACTACCTATGCAAGATAAGAAAATTATACTTCTGGATCACATAGAAGAATTGCTACACATCATAAAAATAAGTTAAACTATAACCACAAGGAATAACGTTCCAGCCCATGAACTTGTTGACATGTACTTTTAACAGTTGAAGAATGTGAAAAATCTGACGCCAAGTCAAGACTTGCACATGAGATGTATCACACAAGCAAAACTTGATATCGCATACGTCTCATGGAAATGTGATTGCATCTATTAAAACATTACGGCAGGCCTGGTCGTAAGAGGCGTGCGATCGCACGCACACGCCTCCACACACACCAAGATTTTACACGTGTGGCAATCGCAAGCCTGGCTTGTAATGACAATTGTAATAACAAATGTTTATTTAAAAGTCAACAAAAAACTGTCCCAAATTGTTGAAACCCAAAGTTTTGCTTCGGAAATTGTTCATGTTCTACGATTAAATTTTACAATAACGAAACGAAACTTTGTGACCATTTCAGTAGTGAGGTCTCGCTTTGGAATACGGCAGTGGTTTTGAATTAAAAATCAGTGCTCACAACTTTTCTTTGTTTGGTAGTAGAAAACAAACGAAGGGGCTTCGCGCACGATTTTATATTGTATTATGTAGTTTTCTCTTTCTTAAGTTACAAAAGTATTCGCAAGGTTGCAGTTTCGAAAAAATAATCTTTTATTAAAAAAATAGCCAGCCAGGTGGTGACGAGTTAATGGCACGGAAACGTCTTTAATTTAATTCAAAAACGATTTGAACTTCAAACCAATACGATGGAGAGTAACAGGATTTTCATTTTATTTTCAGGTTTTATTTTACCTCATTACTATCTTTTGAATAAATTTTATTTACTGTAGAGCTAACATTTTACGTTCTGAATCTTCGAAAACATTGTTTTGTTTTATTAAAATTCATTCGCCGTGAAAATCTCATTATTTCTATATATGACAGCGCTTTTTTCAGGGGTTTTTTGCTAAAACTCAATGTTGAATAAGAACAAAAAACAAACATTTTTTTTTCGTTTTCGATTGCGGTTGTTAAATTGCAGAACGATAATTGAATAGTGTGAAATGTATTTCTATTAATGTGCGCAGACCGCCTGTTGTGTATTTTTCAATGGTATTTTTAGCTCTTATTGTGAATTTCTAAATAGAGCTTGTCTCAAGAGACTTCTTTGGTTACACATATGTGATAGGTAACCATAAATTTGAATGTATGAATTTATTATTTTCAGTGCTTTTTCTTATCTCAAAATACGCTTCTCGTTGCATTATACCACGTGTGATTTCTAACATTTTGATTTTTCACATTCCCTTCTCATTCCGTAATAATGTAATAAGTTTTTCTTTTTTCAATAGTTTTTTTCCTTCGTTTTTTTGCTACATTTTATTACGCAACGTTATGAACGTGTTATGAACGCACAGGATATAATCAAAGAGACTTTCCTAATAAATATTTCGACCATGCAGACAAGGAAGTTAAGACTGAGAGATTCAAGCTATATGCTGTGAAGCTCAGTCTTTGTGTTTGGGGTGTCACTGTCCAAACAAACAGGTAAACAACTGTTGTTAAACTCAACCTTAAAGGAAAAAACAGTAGCAGCTAAAAATCCTGAAATAAGCCTGTATGACACATTTCAAATTTGACTTGATTATAAAGATAATGTGACTATGAACAAACTTTCAACTGCAAATGGCCTAATAATCTTTGAAAACATACCTTATTGGCACTACTTTTCGCAGTATTTTTTCCCAAAAAAAATTGTAATTTTCGTGGATAGCTCTTTTTAGAATTTTTCCCAGGCATTAATTTTTGTGAACCGTCAAAAATATATCTGTGTCATCAAGCATTAATCCATCTGGACTAGCACCAAGCCAAAACAAGTATGGCTGCACTATAATACCAGTATCTTGAATATTTACCTTTCTCTTTAATTTATATGCCATGTATTCAAAAAACTTCTGTTTTGCTATAGGCTCATATATTTTACCATGTTTCAAAGCATCTTGTACAAATTTTGGTAATTTTTTAGTTTCATTTTTTGTGAAGGTTTCAACAAGTGTTTCAAAGTTTTTTTTACGAAATCAGTGCTAACAAGAACATTTTTTGTTGCTATAGCGGAGAAAGGACACCTGGTTACACCTGGTTATGTCATATATGTGCATTACTTGATGTTATTCTCCATTGCCTGTCTTTGTGTCACTGTGGATTTTTGTCCTGACCAATAGTCTCTTGTTCTAGTTGGTGGCAGTTACGGATATTCTCCGGAAAAATCATGTCAAAAAAACATATTTCAGAATAATTCAACCATTGTTGCTATTTGTTGCAATTTCTAAGTTCGACAAAACATTGAAATTTCCTTCCAAAACAGATATTTGATAAGACAATGGTGAACCAACCAAAAAGTCCCCATATTTTGTCGATGTTGATGGCAATTGAAAATGTCTGTTCGAGCAAATAATTTGATGGTAAACAAAATAACCAGAAGCTTAAACATTTTAAGTATTAGAAACAAAGTCGAAAAAGTTTCTCTATATATATATTTCGACCTTACCTTCCAAAGGTCATCATCAGTATAAAATATTTTCTACAGTAAAACGTATAAAGTCATGATAAAAAGTTGATAAAAGGTTTCTATGGTTACATATATACATAAAAGAAAACAATAAAAGGTAAATAGGTTCAGTTGAAAAGCTTCAACGGCACTGATTTCTCTTGCGCGTTTAGTGTAGGTTTTTGTCTTTTAATAGTTATCGCTTCTGTTGTTGCTCTTTTGTAATAGTTACTAAGCTGTTTGTTGTTGAAAAGGATCGTAAAATCGTCCTTTGTCCACGGCAATTCCAGATCTACGACATGTCCAAAGCCAATACGGTGATCTACATCATGATGTTCTTGGTAAAGAAAGTAATTCTTTTTTTCAAATCATTATTCCCATTTATCCTTGGATCATACAATGTATTTGTTACACCTTTTCTCGAGGTAGTTTGCCGCTAAATAGCAGTTTGCATTACTGCCATAGGGAACTTGCTGTTTCGATTTGGCACACCCCATTGCCTTTGTTTGCTGGTGACAGCTACATCCTCAGGTACCATTTCAAGCTGTGGAAGAAAGTATTCAGCTAAATTGAAATAATAAAGCCATGCAATGTCCCTTTATCACTTTTCCAGATGGTTTACTTAATACAACATTCATGTGTCTGACATCTTTCTTCATGCTTGCTTTACAACCTCCTTTAACTGTAAACGAATCTGATGATGACTTAGTGAATATAG
Organism: Turritopsis dohrnii; assembly: GCA_027922465.2. Lineage (NCBI taxonomy): Eukaryota > Metazoa > Cnidaria > Hydrozoa > Anthoathecata > Oceaniidae > Turritopsis > Turritopsis dohrnii. The sequence goes on from BQMF02000015.1 coordinate 203,689, forward strand.
ATTGTGATGATATGTATCCTTCCTCCATAAACTTTCGACCACAATCTCTGGATTTTATAATAGCTTTTCCACGGTTTCCACTCTTTATTTGGTACCTTTCGATCTCCTTTAGAGTAAATATTAGTAAAATCTTTAAGGATTCGCACCATAATGAACCTCTGTCACATTCATTTATATTTTCTTGACCATTCTCAACTAAAATTTCAATATTTTCGTCCATTTTTGCAAGCATAAGAGATAATAATCTACGTCTCTATAAAATCTATAAAATCTATAAAATACGTCATTTAGCTCCTCTTCGTTAGCCATATCGTAATCAATGAATATCAAACCCCACATCGTTTTCATCATGTAAGGGAAAATAAACTCGAGAAATGTGTATTAAAAGCGCGTCTTAACTAATTCAAGTAGTGTTATAGCAAGCGTTTGTAAAACTGTATGTCAGAATCCAGGTTTACGGGTGTTCAAAACAAGCTTTGAATTGATATGGTATACCAGCAGCTCAGGTTCAAACAGGCACGGGCCTCGTAATGACAAGACTGAGAGTGGCGCGCCTGAACTACGAAATAATAACCCTTTTGTGCATGCGATTTATTGCACGTCTGGTAAGTTTTTCATTGACAAGACTGAAATAATGAACAAAGCTTTTTATCTTTCTTCCACTATGCATGTAAGGGATAATATTAATCACAGGAACTGCATTTGATATCACAGTCATGGTTCACTGCTGCTTTCGGATGTACTAAAATCAGCGATGCAATAACAAAAATATTGCATCACTTTTACCAAAGAATCCTGTCATTAAAAAGCAACGTAAGTACTGTTCACTAATGAACATTTATGGTTTTATTACTAACTTACTAACCTTAGTATATCAGGGACGTATCCAGTGGGATTTTGATACCGCGAGTGCGGTATCGGCGCCCAAACTCAGGCGCCCAAACTCTGACTTTTCAAAAAAAAAAAACTAACAAATTTTTTTTTTTTTTTTAAAACTGCACTCACAAAGATTCCTTCTAACATTAAACAAACTAATAAAACTTTATTAACTTATTTACAATCTATTTTGTGCATTCTGTGACAATTAATTTTTCATTCGTCTATGTTGCTTATTAAACGATGGCGTCACGACGAATGTTTTTGCATGCAGGTGATATTATCGAAAAAGAAAGCATTGCATTGCTTTTTGTTGCGCGTGATATATTATTGAAAGAAACAAAACTTGCATTGTGTATTTCTTTTCGTTGTACATGTTTTTCAAATGAATGCTTCTTTATACACAATTCATCTTTCGTGCACGCGATCTTGTCGACTGAGAGGTACACAAAATCAACATCAAGTAGTTTTTTTACATTAATTATTTCACCGTAAATCAATAGAACGCTATTTTTATTATCTTATTACTCAACATTTAATCATGAAAAGTTTCGGGAAAGTTGATGCATCAACGCCATTTCGTATTCGAAAAAATAATACACAATTTTCACATAATTGAAACCACAAGTAGAACGAATTAGATTTTATACAGGTCATTCGAAATTCATTTGTGAAATGGTGAAGTATAAAGAGAAAGGCATTCAGTCTCCTGTGTTTGGGGTTCACAGGTTAAATCGTCCCCCTTACTTCACTTTCCTTCAATACCTCCTGAGAGTATACATAAGCATGTACGTTCACATTACGATAGATTATTCCACGTCTTGGATGCCACGTACGGGCCAATTGAGCACGTTAACCTACTGTCTTCTGTAGTAATTATGATACTGAATGGAAGTGCATTTTCCAGCAATGTAGACCACATAAAAATAAAAAATTTTCCGCCCCTCAGGCCTCACTATGGGAGGCCTTCGGGTGACGATGAAACAAGCAAATTTTGAAATGAACAAAGCGGTGTCCCCAAATAATCTCTGGATACGACACTGTATATATTACCTTTAGACTAGTCTATATACTATAAACATACAATTTGTGTTCTTCTTATATCTATTCCTATCAAAGCAACTTGAATAATCACTATTTTATTATTCAATTTTCAATCATTTCAGTCCTATCATTTCCTTCATCATCATCTCCTTCAAATACTCCATATGCATTGTTGGGATCTGGAAAAATCTCCCTAATTTTGGAAACTGCACGCATGCTGTAAGACTCTTCTGACACCAAGTCTTGAGTAAACTACTGCAAACATACCATGCTGAAGTCTTTCAAGTGAGTTATGCACAACTGATCTGAACATAAGTTTGAAAGATTTATACTATCTTGTTGCTTAACATATCCAACTTTCTGTAAATATTTCTGGTGAAAATAAAATTTTTACCTTCATTTACAAATTTCTTAAGCTGATCCTTTTCTGATAATATAAGCACTCAGTGTTGAGAGTCATACTCTTACAGTTACCACATTGACATCATATTTCACATCGGAATCACAACGGCCAATTACCTTTTCTCCCAACTCTTCCGCGTCTTCTACACTTACTTACTTGAGATACTTGATACTTGAGATGGCTTCTGTGAATCTTCACTCATTCAACACGACGATGTCCAATGCTTGACCATTTCTACGATGCTGTTGGAATCTGCTCTCCTAAGTGAAAGGTAGCTTGAGAGCAGTGATTCATCAGGTATGTGTCGTAGAAATTGGTCTAGTTAGTTTTGAAGGTGGTTTTGGCAAAGTCACTCTTATTTCTGATGTGTTTGGGAAGGACATTGAAGAGTCTTGGCCCTTCTTCAGACAGGCAACCTTTCCAGATATTTCTATGGGTTGAGCTGACTGGTTTGAGGAGACATTTCCGTGCTAGCCTCTGATTTGTGCGTGCATGTATACCACCGTTACCATCATCAAGATTGAAGTTTGGGACTAATCCTTCAAGGATGCACCAAGTGTATATGATTTTATATCTTTCTCTTCTCCTCTCGAGACTGTAGATATTCAACTTCTTCAGTTTTTCCCAATAATTTAGGTTTCTTAGTGATGGTATACCGTTCAAAAATGATTTCTGGAGGGCTTCAAGATCTTGCTTAAGAGATCGTTTCGTTGGATCCCATAACTGAGAACAATAGTCCAGGTGTGGAATAACCAACGATTTCCATAGTGTTAGCATCAGTATTGTGTCCCTGGATTGAAAGGTTCGGTAGATCCATGAACTTAAGTTCTTAACTTTCTGGATTATATTTCCAATTTGCAAGTCGTACGACATATCAGTTGACAATATAACACTAAGATCTTTCACAGAGGTGACTGAATCAATTTTTGTTCCTGTATCTGATAGGTATGAAGAATGGGACTTGAGCTCTGTATTCTTTCCATATGGGAGATGCTCAAATTTTGTTCCATTTAATTTCATATTATTCTGTTCTGTCCACTCGTAGACAGCATGAAGGTCATTTTGTAGCTCTGCAACATTTTCAATGTTTGAAATACCTTTCAGCAGCCTCGTATCGTCGGCAAATGAAGATAGAGTTGAATGGATAACATTTTTGTCAATATCCTGGATCATAATGAGGAAGAGTAGTGGGCCCAGGACAGACCCTTGTGGGACTCCAGAAATAACAATGGTTTTGAATGATAGAAACCCATAGACGGAGACGAATTGCAAGCGACCTGTAAGGAAAGACTTTAGCCATTTATGGATTCTCCCTCCGATTCTGTGCTTTTTCAGTTTGTTTAACAGGATTGAATGATCAACCCTATCAAATGCTTTACTGAAATCAAGGTATAGCACGTCTACATTCTTGCCTTTTTCCATGTGTGAGATTAGTTTTTCTGTGTGTGCAAGTAGCTGACTAAGACATGATCGACCTGTCCTAAAACCGTGTTGGGACGAATTGTAGAGTTGATTTGTTTCGAGGTGTATTTGTAGATTTTTTCTCAAAATTTTTTCAAAAACTTTTGTTACTAATGATGTTAGTGCAATTGGACGGTAGTTCACTGGTGCGCTCTGATCACCACCTTTAAATATAGGGGATATATGACTTGTTTTGAGGATATTAGGGGTTGTTCCATTATCCAAATTGCTTCGCCAGATAATTTTCAATGGTTTTGCAAGTGAATCTTTGCACTTCTTTAGGAAAACTGCTGGTATTCCATCAGGTCCAGGAGCTGAATTAGACGGTATTGTGTCGATCTCTTTAATGAAGTCGTCTTCAGTGAATTCTATGTTCTCTAGAACTGAACTTTCCTGGTGTTCTTGATGGTCGGGAAAACTGTAGTCTTTTTTCGAAACAACCGTCTGAACTGTCTCTATCATCATATTCTGACTTTCTTGGCTCAAATTGACAAGGTTCAATAATTTTTGACATAATATTTAGATATTTTAAATGATCAATGAACATCTATATATTAATAGCCGATTCTCTGTCTGTTTTGTCTGTCATGCAAAATGGTAGATTGAGTTGTGAGAGAAATAATTTCTTTTCTTGTGTGCGACGTCAGTGTGAAGCCAATGCATTGAGACCCAAATCGAATGTGATGTTTTGGGAAAATTATCTCGGTAACCAATAAGGATTACTGACGCTTCTTGGGATCCGCGATACAGGCGATGGAGTGATGAATAATTTGGGTCTAATGTTTTGGGGGAATGGGTCTGCAATGTCACCAAAATTTTTTGATCAACGATATCTCTGTAACGGTTGATTGTAGGAAAACGATCACACACATTTTTTTTATCAGTTTTTCGAGCTCTACATGGGCACACTTATCATTGCCAATTCCTTAATTATATTTTTTGTGAACTCAATGCAGACTGAATGGGAGGCGAGTGTTGCTGCCTTGTTGGCGGCTAAGGTTTTCTAAAAAATACTTTTTTAGTGAACCTGGGTCTCAAAATGGGTTAGGATTAGAGTTAGGTTGAGATATCAATATCTATCAGTGTGTAATTCTGCATCAGAATTAGAATATTTTCCTATTTAGTTAACGTGAAATCGTTGTAATAAAACAAATTAAATTCAGTTCCAACCTTTTTCCTCATGATTTAGCTGTAATTCTCTAAAATCGAATCACGAGGACTTTCTTTTTACGCCACAGAGTCGACTGTTTTTGTGTTGGCCTCCTTTCTAGTTCTACGATGACCCGGCTAAATAAAGCCCTTTTTCCATTAGGTGAAGTTACGCCTACATCGCGAAACTGTGCAAGTTTCAAAAATGAGTCAATACTATGCAAGACAACATTTGATAAATCAGTGAGGAAATAACTTGCACGATTGAAATATTTGACTTAACTATTATTCCATTTTCATATAGTGCGTGCTAAATGGAAATTCAGATAAATTTTGCGAGAAATTAGTAACACTTAATTTCCTGCGATTCTTCCTAATGGAAAATGGCCTTAAACATAAAAGCGTCACAAAAAAAATATATACATCGGATCAAACGGTACCATAGTTATATAACCATAGTATTTATATTTGCATTTTTGTTAATCACTTTTTAGAGCTTAAATATGAAAGTGTCAATACTTGGTGGTGGCAATGGGGCACATGCAATGGCTTTTCATTTGGTTCAATTAGGCCATGAGGTTTTAATGCATTGTCCTCTTGCATTCATAAATGATATTGAGGCTGTTAGAACCAGTGGATTCATTGAGAGTCTCCAGAGTTATCAAGGAAGCATTTCTGACCTATATGGTGTATCAAAAATTACCAAAGTCACCACAGATATGAAGGAAGCGGCAGAATTCAGTTCAATCTTGATTTTAATCGTGCCATCTTTTGGCCAAAAAGCTATGTTTGCATCTGCCCTTCCATATTTAACGAATGATCACATTTTTATAAGTTTACCTGGAAATTTTGCATTCGTTGATTATTTGAATGTTATAAAAGAACAATCACATATTGATGTATCAAAGGATTTGCCATTCACATTGGTAGAAACAAGTTCAATTCCATATGCATGTAGGAAAATCACTGATAGTAATCAAGTTTTTATTGGTGGAGTTAAGAAAGAAATACAAATTGCAGCATATCCTAGTGCCAGAACAATGAACATAAAGAAATTAGTTGAACCACTGTTTACTCTAAATCTCCAAGTGGTAAAAAATGTGTTAGAAGTTGGATTCTATAACCTAAATGTCATCCTACATCCACCAATTACAATATACAATGCTGGATGGATTGAAGCCAGTAATGGTAACTTCTTATTCTATATAGATGGGGCCACTAATAGCATATTCAAAATGATGTTTGGACTAGATAAGGAACGCATGCAGATAGCAAATGCGCTTGGACTACAAGTAGAAGACATTTCAAAGACATGGAAAGGATGGTATGGTATTGATTGTGACGAAGATCTACAAAGTGTAATGCTGAAGTCCACCGTGTATAAGGCCATCAAAGCACCAAGTAGTCTGAATAATCGCTATTTCACAGAGGATATTAATTTTATGCTTTTGCCACTTGTGGAACATATACATGACACATGTAGCCTTCAAACACCAGTGGCAGATGCCATCATCACTTCAGCAAAGTATTTATCTACTCTTCCTATCAGAAATGACAGAAATTTCAAAAATTGCCCTGTAGCTTTTAATAAATTATAGTGGTGTCAAATAAAGTTTGTTTGCAGGGACAATATTGTTTATCATGTTTCATGAAGAATCCGTTTGCCTTTGAGTACAATCTCCATGGAAATGCGATTATGGTTTACTTTATTACAGTTCACTTCTATAGCTATCAACCCGTTCTTTGAACCTGTAATTTTAAAAGAACGCTTCTGTGTTATAATCTTATATAGTTTATTTATATAGTCATTTTGTTTTGGTAGCTATTTTTACTACCATGCTTGTTTACATGTCAGCCATTTTGATGACATCATCATTGTATGCCATTTAAGGTGCACGTTATTGTGGTGCTAACTTTACTTTTCATCTGGCCCCGGTCAGGTCAGGGTGTTAGTCAACCTCAGTCAACCTCAATCAAGCATTTACGTACACTAATTTTCACCTCAAGTTTTTGTACATGCTTATTTTTTTTTTAAAAAACTAGTTTTGCTAAGCAGCCTCAATGTTTCTTAAGAATTCACCAATCTGAGCCTCATATGTTTCTTACATATTTCGTAGCTTTTGACATAATAAGCTCCACGTTTCTAAATGTTGCTTGTTTTGAAACCGATTTTCTGATGATCTTAGAGTGTAAAAAAAATTTTGTATTTTATCATAGGTTACCTGTGATCTTCTTATGTTTTACTGTTTTTTATCATCAGTGTATAATTTACTTGTTTACATTCAAAGAAAAACTCTTTTGATTGAAAGTATTATTTTTTAGAAAAACGCCAATTTAAAAAAATATATCATTTCCTAAGTCTCAGCCTCAGCATGCTTCTTAGATGTTTCTTAGGTTTTAGGCATTCTGAGCCTTATGTTTCTTAAACTCGTGCTTCTTAAAAAAACAAAACGTGTATGGCAGCTGGTAAGCTGTTTTCATCACATTAGGCTTAGGTCCACTTAGATTTTTCACTTCGGTTTTTTCACACTTAGATTTTTCACTTAGATTTTCAAACTCAGACTTGTAATTTATTTATATACAAATATTTATGTGTTCTTGTATATGTATTTTCAGTTTGAACAATTGAAGGAGTTACAAACGTTGCCTACTTTTTCAATTACCCAACTCAATTAGACCACAGGTTCTTTCCATTTATTACTAAAATTTCAGTTCATAGATTATTTGAATAAAATTATTACCTAAGTTTTGCACTCATACATGTCTTTTGTAATATTTTTTTCATACACATATTATTTTATAAGAAAGTTTTGAGGCCCTTGTACTGAAAGTTTGAGTACTGAAAGTGTGGTTTGAGTACTGAAAGTTTATTGTGTGGTTTCTTAAATTTTCATTTCGTAACTGTAACTCTAGAAGCTCTGCTGAAACCTTCTACTAAACACTTGCTCTAAACCTTATCTTAAGCTTAATTCATACACATGTGTCTATTAATAATCAGTTAAACAACTGAAAAGATAATATTTTTTTTCTCTAATATTATTATTAGTAGTAGTAGTAGTAATTTATTTGGTAAAGAAGGTCATTAAAAATACAAGAAGAAAAAAAACTGCAGTGTACGAACATGCACTGATGTGGACCTACTATAAAATTTAATAATATAAAAAAACATAAACGTAAAAACATAATATTCTATAAATTTTAACAAGGTTAAAAATGTCAGTTTTTCATACGCCTTCATACGCAAAAATCCTTCACAAAAATTATGAGACAGCCCCCCTCCCCCAGAATTCAATGTTGTAGCGATGGTGTAGTGGTTAGTACCTTTGAGTGCGACCGCTGCGACCCATGTTCGAGTCCAGTCATGTCGTATCTCGACACTCCACTCCGATGCGCTTTAAAAGCAGCGTGTCAGCCCATTAGGAGTCATCGATTGACTGCACACTGGCCTTTGGGCAAGTTAGAGCAATGATATACGTATCTCCGCCGGTAAGTCAACAAATAGTTGCAAGTCGGTGGGCAGAAGAACCAACCAATAAGGACTAAAAACTCCCGTTACCTACTTACTTGCTGTTGTACTTAATTAAAGCCATCCACAGAAGAAGAAGAAGAAGAAGAAGAAGAAGAAGAAGAAGAAAATTTACTTATCAATAGAATTATACAAATGACAATTAGCAAAGGAATTTGACTTGTATCTGCCTTTCATGAAGAAAAAGAAAAGATTGAAAGTTTTTTTCAAACTTTTGACTTTCCAAAATTGACTTTGAAAAGTTGGAACATGTCGGACGTACACTTCTTGCTTTTTTTTCACTTTTATGGTCTTCACAATGCAACATTTGAAAACCATGGCAACTTTCTGAATGTTCCCTTTCTAAAGTCTCGAAACCAAAACTTTTTATTTCTCACTTTGGAAAGGTTTCGTTGGGTGGGGTTGTCAATAAACAGGGGGTTGACATTTTGAAAAAAAATCATAAGTGGGAGGGATGTTAAAGAAATGGAAATGGGTGGTGAAATTTTCAGAAAACTGCAAATAGTTAAGATGTTAGGGACAGCATGGTGGTAGAGAAAAAAAAAACAATTTGAAATTTCATGTTGATCATCTTCCCACTGGACAAAGTTGTTGAAATAACACAGTGAAGAAGTGCATTTCTATAGAAATAAACACACTATTTCAATAAAAACGCTCTTCATCCCGGTGATTTTTTGACAATTTTGCACACTGGGTTAGAAATAAAAATAATGCACGGCTTGTGGTGCGACTTTAACCTGTTGGTATGTGCTTTTGCTTTTCTTGTCGTCATAACCACGAGAATTACATTTCTAGGAAGCCGTGTTTGTGTTTCTTAGTATTTCCTCTTCGCAGGTTTTACATTCAAGCCTATCAGTAACATTCTTCGAGTTACATATACAAATTTGGCAATTATTTCTAATACATCACATACAGTTACGAACCATCCGGTAACTTTAACCTGACAAGATATCTTGTAATTTTCAGAAAGAATCACACCTCAATCCAAGGAACTTGCACGGCTTAACTGCGAATCAACAAGATCATCCTTACATTCCCTAGGAATGAACCAACACTTCCCAAACTGTAGTCTTGAAAAATTCATTGTCAGAAAAAAATGATACAAAGCCTATGTGAATGTCTATAAGGGATACCTTTTTTCGTTTGAAAATGGCACCAACTAGAAAAATAGAGGAGCTGATTAGAATCAGTCTCCTAAAACGTAAAACAATAACTAACAATGATAATAATAATTCATAACGAAGACATTTAAAAACTCTATGGCATCCCGTGAATACTTTGAATAAATTCTTAATTCAGATAAGCAAAAAAAACTCAAAAGGTCTGATTCCCCATGCTCCCAGACCCAAAATGTATCATTGATATAAAGCCACCACAACCAAAATTTCTGATTCATACTGAATGCTGTTATTACTTGCACTGACATTATAAACAGTGAAAATGATATAATGTGATTATAAATTAAAATTGAAACAAAATTGTATCCACATTTTCACTTGGTATGTTACAAATGAAGTCAATTATCACGTTAATTATCAAGTCTAATTAAGGCAAGGCATTCATACAAGTGTTTTATTTCACAAACACTTCATCTTCATTTATGTTACTCTGAAGGCATAACCATATTCTCTACCAAATGATTGTTGTATCTCGTCACTCCAGTAATACTTTCGAACCACACTGACGATCCTATGTACCACATACCATATTTTCCTTGTATATCTAAAATCTTCCAAAGGACACCATCTAATAATTGAGATGAGGAATACTTGGGAAAATATCTCCACCTAATCATTTTAAGAATTTTAAAACTCTTGGCTCCAAAATGCCGAAAATGATTTACGAGCATCAATTCAAGGTAATTCATTGGTGCTCTGTAAAGGCTGGATTGATACGACGTGTAGGTGGTTATTGGTCTCTTTGTTTTATCGCTTCGAAAAACCATTGTTACAACATTTTGGCGCTTACTCTTAAGCATGTTATCAAGCCACTCGTTTCCTTCGTATTCACTGAAGAAGTTATGGGTATCTACAATACTTGTAGTTACACTTATTGGAACTGCCCCATTAAATAACTCCCTTTCAATAGGAATATAGTTCTCCCAACGATCCATACTGACTTTCATTTCCGGACTCCAAATTAAAAAGTCATAGCGTTCCCATCTTGGTTTGTCGTTTCCTTTAACCTTTTTGTACAACCAAACAGCTCTGTTGCCATGTTCAAGATTACGATCAACAGATAAAATATCAACGTTGAATGTAACTTGAAGACTTTCTCGTCTGACTACTGTTTCCCAAAAGTTTTGAAATCCACTTGCAACGATACCCTCTAAAGAATGATCAACTAATAGATGTATATGTCGTTATATATCCTTTCAGTTGATAATTATGTTATTTAGTTGGTGTTGGGAAAGGGTTGATGTTGGGGATGGGGTTATGGTTAGCGTTGGGGAAGTATTGAGAGCACAGACATTAGTAGCTAAGCAACGAGAAATCTGTCAAAATGTTTTCAAGTGGATGGTTATAAAAGTAGCCACATATGAATGTAAAGGGCGTAATGGGAAAGGGTTGGCCACGAAAATTTACTTAGAAACATCAATAACAACATCGAGAAGTGAGAAGACTTCGAAACCTTAAAAAGGTTTCAAAAACTTCCTACAACCAATTGGGCAGTTCGTGCAAGGAAAGAATCCTTGATAACTGCAAATCATTCACACAATTGTGGGAGAATGTTTGGAAGAAAAGCTAGACCAGGTGACAAAAGCAAGAATTGTTGGGTGGAAAATTCAAATGGAGTCGTTTTTTCGGGTTCAAATTATCTTACAATATATTCCATTACAGATAATGTATCCAGACAACCTACAGTCAGAAGTATTGAAGCCGATTGTCTATGGAAGCCGATTGTCACATATTTTTGATATACTAAGAATATCAAATGATATACTTGGTATATCACTTGATATACTAAGTATATCACTTTTCACACCTTTTGATATTCCTAGTATAATCGATATACCAAGTATATCAATTGATATTCTTAGTATATCAATTTTTACTTTGAATATCAACTGATATTCTAAGTAAAGTTTGATATACTAGGTTTATCAAGTGATATACTTAGTATATCAGTTATTTCGAAATTCCCGGCAGACGAATGTGTTATCGTTACAGTTAAATTTGTCTCACTTACTGATGCTCTCTGATGATGAGCAACTTGTCGTCATTCTCACGTAGGAGTAGGTGCTGCCACTAAATCTATGTGGCTACTTAGAATATTTATAAGAAGACAAAATTGCCATGATGGAATTCTTGAAAGAACTGTTTTATGTATAGAAAATTTAAGCATGTTTACTTTTCCTCGTGGTCTCTTATCATCTATAAGGTATACCTCCTCGTTCTGACTTCGCAAGTTTAGTTTGTTTGGCGCGCTGTTGCATTATGATCCATTTCAAAAAAAATTATATTGGTTTATCGAGAACATTTCTTAAATATCTACTTTGTTTTCATCAATATCGAATTTGGTTTGATCTACTTAGAATATCAGTTGATATTCAAAGTAAAAATTGATATACTAAGAATATCAATTGATATACTTGGTATATCAAATGATATACTAGGAATATCAAAAGGTGTGAAGTGATATACTTAGTATATCAAGTGATATACCAAGTATATCATTTGATATTCTTAGTATATCAAAAATATGTGACAATCGGCTTCCATAGACAATCGGCTTCAATACTTCTGACTGTAGGTTGTCTGGATACATTATCTGTAATGGAATATATTGTAAGATAATTTGATATTCTTAGTATATCAATTTTTACTATGAATATCAACTGATATTCTAAGTAGATCAAACCAAATTCGATATTGATGAAACCAAAGTAGATATTTAAGAAATGTTTTCGATAAACCAACAGAATTTTTTCAGAAATGGACCATAATGCAACAGCGCGCCAAACAAACTAAACTTGCGAAGTCAGAACGAGGAAAGTATACCTTATAGATGATAAGAGACCACGAGGAAAAGTAAACATGCTTAAATTTTCTATACATAAAACAGTTCTTTTAAGAACTCCATCATGGTAATATTTTCTTCTTATAAATATTCTAAGTAGCCACATAGATTTAGTGGCAGCACCTGCTCCTCGCGAGAAGAACGGCAAGCTGCTCATCATCAGAGAGCATCAGTAGGAACAGTCCAAGAAGCACTCCAACGAGTGCGTGGAGAAGAATTAGAGGGGTCCGTCGCACAATTGACAACAACCCAACTGATGATGATTTACAATCCTGTCAAGTTGAACTACGAACATTATTTTTGAATAATAGTGAGCGCAGAGCAATGCATTGCGCGAACAACAGGTGTCTTCTTTAATAAACGAGACAAATTTAACCGTAACGATAACACATTCGTCTGCCGGGAATTTCGAAATAACTGATATACTAAGTATATCACTTGATAAACCTAGTATATCAAACTTTACTTAGAATATCAGTTGATATTCATAGTAAAAATTGATATACTAAGAATATCAATTGATATACTTGGTATATCACTTGATATACTAAGTATATCACTACTTAGTATATCAAGTGATATACCAAGTATATCATTTGATATTTTTAGTATATCAAAAATATGTGACAATCAGTTTCCATACAGAAGGTGTTTATATAATATATTTTTAGCACACTTTCGCATACACAATATACGTTATTTCAGTATAATAGCCAATTTGTACAGCTTGGAACTGAAAGCCGGTGCAGCCGATTATTTTGACTCCCTGGGAATAATGACTCCCCCAGTAAAATACCTTATTATACAAAATTAACGAATGATGAAATTAACGCCAAAAAATTAACGCGAGAAAAAATTAACGCGGTACAAAACTCATTTTCCTTTAAAACGGACAACATTAACGCGGTTTCTTGAACTTGTACCTTCGGAGGAGAAAATTAACGCGGTTAAGGAATTTTTGTTGATTTTATATGTTTTCTTTAAAGCCTTTTAATAACAATTAAAAAAATTACAAAGTTTCTGTCTCAAATGGGTTCAACGAACTCCTGATACTGTGATTTCTGGCATCTGATGATGCATGTTAAAATTGAATGGAATTGTGAAAAATACTTGGTAATATTTAAATCAAAGATTGAATCCGTACAGTATCCTATACACGACGATTACATGGACGATTCTAAGGAAATCAAGGATGAATTACTCAAAGAATTCAAAATCTTGGAAGCCGATAGCAGCGATGAAGATGCATCTGAAGAAGTTCAGGAAAGCGGGAATGATTGTATTGTTCTGACTGATTGACTGTGACTCTTTTGCTAGTAAATACATTTTATCGCCTAAACAGTTTACATTTTTATCCCTTAGACGGTTTTTTGGGATTTTGGGGTTTCTATCTGCAGAAAATTAAGGTTGTTAAAATTAGTGAACACAAAAATGAAGGGGTGACTAAATTAACAAATATCAAAATTAACGCGGGTATAAAATTAACGCGGACAAAATAAAACCGCGTTAATTTTATCATTCATTAATTTTGTATAATAAGGTAACTCCCCTAGAGTCATTATAAACTTGAAATTTATGACTCCCCTTAGTTTATAATAACTCCCCTAAAAAAATGATGATAGGGGAGTCACAGTTAACTAGATAATAAAGACTCCCTTATGAAGACCTCGCAGCGTAAGTTCTATTTTCGACTGCATTCGACTGCATTCGTATTCAATTTTTTGATGGTGGAAGACACATTATCTTGAAGAATCATAATAAAGTTTCATCCATTAAGTACGTACGCAGAAGAAAAAATTTTTAGATCCCCTCCCTTCCCCTGTACGCATTAGGACAGTATGATTCCCCAAATCGTGAAGTCATCAAAACCATTTCCAAAAATTTTTATATCATGTGAAAGATTTTGTAACAAATATCCTTTGTCCAAAATTTTATGTAAATAGCTTCATCCAGTTAAATGTTACCACGAAGAAGAAATTTGAGGACCATTGCGGCTTGATGTTCCGGGAAAAAACACCGTTTATGTTAACTGGGGAGTCAAAATTTAGGGAAGTTCAAATTTTCGATGACAACGGCATAGACCTTTTCATGAATTACGTCACTACAAACATAGTCTCGTTTTCAAACTGAATATTAATGACGTTTGCGATTTTTCACGAAATTCTTTTATTAAGGTTAAGCAAGTAATTATTTATAAACTTAGAAACGAGGCGATGCTTGTAATGACGTAATTCATGAAAAGGTCTATTGATTTGAGAATTAACACAATTCAATCGATCTTACGTTTATTTAATGGGTCCCATTGAATCATGAGGTATATAGCTGGGATTTCCTCCAAATAACCATAACAATTTGCAACAATTGACAAGACGATTTCTGGCATCAGTATTGTCAAATTATTTCGAACCAAAAAATCTTTTATTGAACCTGCAGCCAACATGAGATTCTATAAATTATTATCAAGGATTCTATAAATTATCGATGAAATAATTGTCTGGCAGAAATCTAAGTCAATAATAAGTACACATGTTGCAGCTACAAGAAATGTTCTCAGAGGATTAATGACCGTTTGTAAAGATCTTACCTCTTCGGATGGTTTCGGTGGGACTAGCTTCGACCCGAAGATTTTTTCACGCAATCTGAGAAAAGCATTGATAGCCTCATCCCTTTTTGCTATTAGCTCACTTGCATTGGCATGAACGTAAGCCTGTCCCAACACTTTACGCCTGAAGAGGTTATCGTAATCATTTTTCTTGATTGGATATGGTGAGCTGTCTGTCCAATATGCTTCTGAACCTTCAACAGGATCAACAGGTACGAATTGTTTAATAAACTCTATTACATCATTACCGAAAGCAACTGTAGTTCCCATCTCAATGGGCATGTTTCGATGATAGACAGTGTGTGATTTACCACCAATCCGTGAAGAACGTTCTAGTATATGCAGGTTCTTAAAGCCTTTCTTCTTAAGCAAATATGCCATATGTACACCAGACGGTCCTGCACCAACAATAGCTATCTTATCATCAAATGACTTTGGTCCTTGGATCTTATCATGTTCTTGATTGGCTGATACTTCGAAATAAAGTAAACAGACCTTTATAAGAATGCTCCAATTTACCATAGTTACTATGACATTTGCTGAATCTATACACAAAATATCTAAATAAAACATTGGTTTATAAAGTCACCTAATGTGAACAACGCCATAAATCCATCAAGATGATTGAGACATCACGTGACAGTAGAACAAAGTCAATCATTACCCATGACAGAAAAAAATACGACTGGAAATGTCTGGTTAGTCACTGAACAATTTACAAGACTTTGGAAAAATAATCTCTTCTCAATTTTAAAACCGTTCACGACATTATTTATTCACTAGCATGTAGCTTTAGCTAAAAATGCCCCCGCGCTCAAGCATTCCAATTTGTACACACAGCAAGATATACATTGCAAGCTATGCAAAGGAAACAAAAACAAACAAAACGTTTGTTACTTTTTGTTATCTCTTAGGCCTATGTCACACTGATGCTAATATAACTTTCAAAAAGTGTAAATAAGGCTTAACAAGTAATATCAGAAAGTATTTGCTACAAACAAAAGAAATGTGCGAACTGAAACCATGGATACGTATTTTATAATCAAAATAAGATTAAGATTTGTTAAAGAAATTCTGTAAGAGCCAAAAGAAAAAAAAACTTTTTTAAAAAAAAATATGAAAGCGAAAAATCCATTAGAAATCTGCGCTTCAAACTTTTATTCGAAACAAAATATAGCCAAAGTTTACATAAAAGAAACAAGAAAAAAATATAAAAAGGTCTTATTGATCATGATCACACCAGGTTTGGAGGACAGAAAGAAGAAAAACACGAAGAACGACAATTTGTAGGCTTTCTTGCATACACAGATATCCAATTAAAATCTTTAGAAGGCAAGGATCCGCCAAAAATCAGTGCATTGAATAAAATTTATCGAATGAAAGATTTAGAGCTAAAACATATACAAAAACAAGAGCCAGATGGCGCAAAACGGTAGCAGCAATTGTACTTAAAGTTATCAAAGGTTACTACAAAGTTCTTTGAGGCTTGTGTTTTTTGTTATATCTCACTGGTGGAAAACAGGCATAAACGATAAATTTGTTAAAATGATTAGTTAGTGTAAAAAGGGTCTAATCATAAACCACCAGAAATTAATTTATTAACGACGTGTCTAGATGCCCGGCAGCCGGGTAACGGATCGTAAAAACTAGATGCCCGGCCGGCAGTCCATAAACTCCGATTTCATATGCCGGGCAAAATACCACGTCCCCGGCATTCTTAAATTTTATCTTCTGCGCAATGATGAATCGTGGATATGGTGGCTATACGTATTATATATATTAAAAACTTATTTCGGGAAGGTCCTCCGTAAAAGAGGAAAGCAGATATATTATATATTAGTCACCTAAACTACTTCAACGCATCCGAATGAATGCTTTCATATGTGCATGTAATGTATATTGTTTTGAATTGGGCAAAGGGAAAGCTCGACTAATCATTATATTCTTTAAAAAAAGTAAATGACGTTCTGTTTAAGAATGCGGATGTCGGATAGGGTTATAGTAAAATAATGATAGGGAGAATTTTGTTCCTTTTCCTGCTCTTCTTCTTCTTCTTCTTCTTGATCTTCTTCTGCTGCTTCTTCGTCCTTCATCTCTTCCTCTTACTTTCTCCCATCTCTTTTTTATAATTGCGTTCCCTTTCTTCGCATTGCTGCCAGGATGTGAGTAAGTCTTGCAACTGCTGGTAGCGTCTTTTAAAGGTTGCCATACCACCTTCACTACCAACAGACGCCAATTATCTGACACAGACTCGCCAATTTTCGAAAATTTTGTGCCTGTGTCAGTTTCCTCGTTGACTTTTCCAAACCAACAACAACTTCCATGTTGCTGCACCCGTCTTCTTCATCGACCACCAAAACATTTTTCTTTTGAAATCTTGCAGAGGAAGATGCCTGGTAAAAGGTTTTCGTCCATCTTTGACTTATCAGCGATTTATCAAGCGTACGATAAATACATGTCGACATGGTAACCTCATTTTTGCCATGAAATTGCAATCGCAAGTGTCGACAGAAGTATGGTAAGTTGCCTTTTTGTAGGAAACCGCGAATTTTTCACACCATGAATAAGCTTCAAATTGTACTCCAGCGAAGTTGATAGTTTCAGCTGCTGATCAACAAAGCTATATGCATATGGGGTGAGATAATCATGATACAGCTTGTTAACGGAATCCAGTGATGCATAATTTGTTGCATCAGACTTGAATGTTTGGTACAAAGACTCTTCACTTTGTCAAACGTAGACTCTATGCGGTTGTTTGTAGTTTCGCCAAATGTCACGTTTTTCCCTTTGAAGCAGCTTACCCATTGTTCTTTTATGACATCCCAGTTTTCGTCAAAATACTCAATAACTGATGTAATTTTTGTTCGGCGTAACTGGGCCACTCTTTCTTGATATTCTGCTGCCGACGACGAGTAAGCAATGCTTTGAACGATTTCCAAACATCTAAGTCGCTCGGCAGATTTGATTCCCATTTTTTCACAAGAGATTTCTCTTCTAAAAGATCTTAATGTATGGTAAAGGCATATCAGTAGCGTTGCGTTTGCAAAGCCAATAATAAAATGATATGGGAAAAAAATGTTCTAACATACATGTGTTATTATTTTGCCCGGCATATCATATATGAAATCGGAGTTATGGACTGCCCGGGCATCTAGTTTTTACGATCCGTTGCCGGCTGCCGGGCATCTAGTTTTTGAGATATGCTGCCCGGCTGCCGGGCATCTAGACACGTCGATTTATTAAAGATAATCAACGAAGCTAAAAGAAGCGAGGATCCTCATTTTTAAAAACTGCTGACTTGCAAATTTTACCGTGATTTCACTCACTAAAGTCATATTAATATCTACAACAAGGAATCCTTCGTCATTAGTTAAACCAGAGACGGCTGGGAAAAAGATAGAAAAAATCAAAATAAACAAAATGGCGGACGAGGACGGGACCACATGCCGGTAAAGGCCGATTTCCATGCGTATAATTTCTGCGGGCGGGCGCTCGAGATTCGCTTATCGAAAAAATTTCGTATGATTTGCAGTCGCACAAACTCCGAGAAGCGGACAATCAATGAGCGGGAAAAATATAAAAACATAAACAAATATGGCGTCGATGAGTAATCTTCTCCATTATAAAAAAGTCATCATTTTGATGATTATGATTAGAGGCAGACAAAAACAAAAAACTAAAACAAAGACAAAAAGAATGTGGGTACGAAAAATCTTCTCGGAAAGAGAAAAACATGGAGAATTTCAACGATTAGTGAAAGATTTGTTGCTTTTTGACAAGCAGTATTTTTACAAAAATTTTCGTATGGATCCAACAAATTTCGAAAAGCTGTTGTCGTGGGTTTCTCCTCTGATAATGAAGTCAAGTGCGTCAGGACGTTCTGTAACATCGCCAGCGGAACGCTTGATTATTACTTTGCGCTATCTAGCGACCGGTGATGCACAGTTTACAATTGCCACCAGTTACCGGGTTAGCCCTACAACCGTTCATCGCATTATTCGTGAAACGACATGTGCAATATGGGAAGTTTTAAGCGCGGAAGGTTATATGCGTGCACCTAGATCAAAGGAAGAATGGGTGTATATAGCCAACAACTTCAACGACTTATGGAATTTTCCAAACTGCCTGGGTGCAATTGATGGAAAGCATGTCAACATACAAGCACCTGTGAATAGTGGATCTCTATTCTTTAACTATAAAAAAACATTCAGCATTGTTTTGATGGCAGTTTGTAATGCGAATTACGAATTTACTTTAGTACATATTGGTGAAGCAGGTCGTAAAAGTGACAGTGGTGTCTACAGTTCAAGTGCACTAGGTACAGCTATTGATGAGAACCAGCTTGATTTTCCTGATCCAAGGAATCTGCCAGGTTACCCACAGGATATTTTATTTCCATACACGTTTGTTGCCGACGAAGGATTTGCCCTTAAGCCAAACATGTTGCGTCCATATTCAAAACATTCGGAAAGAATTAATCCAAAAGAAGCAATTTTTAACTACCGGCTATCTCGAGCAAGAAGGGTTATCGAGAACACTTTTGGAATTCTGGCATCCAGATTCCGAATATTTCGTCGACCCATAATTGCACACGTGAACAATGTTATCAACATAACAAAGGCTTGTGTTGCTCTACATAACTTTTTGATGAGGGAAAAGAATGGGCTATACTGCCAATATGATCCATCAGATATGTGTCGAGAAGAAAACCAAGGACTAACTGACATATGCAAACAAGGGTCCAAAAATTCTACCAACTTCGCTAAAGATGTTCGAGATTTATTTCGTGACTATTTTAACTCTCCAAGTGGTGAAATACCTTGGCAATACGACATATTAAAACCTCATTGAATCTTTATACATTTCTTACACATAATATATATATATATATATATATATATATATATATAATATTAAAATATATATAAAACAAAATAATCAACAGAAATTATTCAGTGTCAAATAAGAGCAAAGTGGGAGGGAAGTGGGGTTTGACATACTCAAGTTGATATTAAAAATACTGAAAACATAAGCATATTGAATAAAATCTTTGAAAAATGGACAGTTGTAATTTCAGCATCACATAAAACGTTATGTTCATATGAGATGGGATTCTGTGGTTACTACAAACCTCACTTGAAAATATGTCAATTTCCAAATTTGATATCAAATAAAACTTGGTTTATTTTAGCCCTAGCCAGCATATTTTGTTCACTTGATAAACCTTTCATCACTTCAATCAAACTTTTACAAAAGTGTGTATCAGAATCCTCAGGTTCCAAGTTTTCTTTTTCAGAAAAAATCTTTTTATTAACATTGGAAAGTTCGTTCAGTAGTTGTTTGTCAACTTCACTCATGTCATTTGCTTTCTTTCTTTTCCTGGATTCAAATGGGTCACGAGGAGATCGAAGTTTCTTGGAAGATGCAGCATCTAAAATACTTTTATCAAACTCAATGCTTTCATCATCAACCTCGTCAACATATTCCCCAACAATTGACTCTTCAAGTTCCACATGCATGACCTCAGGAATGTTACTCGTAACATGCTCCCTCATAGCAGAATCACCAGTATCATTTAAAAATGAGAGTTCCTCAAAGAAATTGCATGTTGGTAATCTTGAGGCTTTTGATCCACTCTTCATTTTTGCGTCCCTTCTTGATTTACATCTTGCAAAAGCATCTCGAAGATTTTTCCAATCGCGTTTGAGTTCTGGAACTAAAACCAAAAGAAACAGTAATAACTAGTCATTTTCACTAAATCAAGTGTTGTAATTGATTTCGTTTGTTGTAGTTTTTCAGTAGCTAATATGTATTTATAGTATGTATACATGGGCAAATATAATTTTTATATCACCAAGCTTCTTCTACATCATCAGTACAAAAACTTTTCATTGCAACACATCATTATGAAAAGGTTTTTTGGTGTATATATATTATAAATAAAAAGACCTGAAATTATTGATCCATAAAGATAATAATAAGTCAAATTTCTTTTGTTTATTTGATTAGAAAAGAAAAAAATCTCAAATTTGGTCATGGTGGAAATGCATAACAACAATTCACATTATAATATAAATTCTGTATATATTTGAGATATTTACTTGAACAACACTTGATCTTTTGTTTACACTCTTCGCTCATGCTTGTATAATCTACTTAAAGATTGTAATTTACTTGATAGCTACATACAAAAATTCAAAAGGCATCTATATCTATATCTATGTCTGCATGTATATATGAAATTCATTAAAATAAACATTAAAAAATAGAAAACCTACTTTGATCTTTGGTGCCCATAGCTTCAGCTATAAAATTCCAGGCAACCTTCTTTTTAAATATGTCCTTGTAATGAGGCGATTTCATATTCCAGATACTGGGTTGCTTTCTCACAAGTTCTATAAGAAGTTCCTTATCCACCAATTCACAGGACTTCTCACGAACAGCTCTTGGTACTTCAGTGTTTTCATTTTCATTTGAAGTCAGTGGTTCTACTTGTTCAGACGCCATTTTGTTTTAAAATCTTTAAATTTGATTGGCTATTCGCACTGAGCGCACAAAAAAAGTTTGAAAATTTTAACTTTCACGAGCGTTGCTTTTTTCGCTCAAGTTCGCTGGGAATTTAAAAATAATCTCCTGAAGCGCATGCGCATGATGTCATACAAGCGTAATTTGTGCGCCCGCCCGCTGGAAACACACACATGGAAATCGGGCTTTACCGGGTTAGCCCTACAACCGTTCATCGCATTATTCGTGAAACGACATGTGCAATATGGGAAGTTTTAAGCGCGGAAGGTTATATGCGTGCACCTAGATCAAAGGAAGAATGGGTGTATATAGCCAACAACTTCAACGACTTATGGAATTTTCCAAACTGCCTGGGTGCAATTGATGGAAAGCATGTCAACATACAAGCACCTGTGAATAGTGGATCTCTATTCTTTAACTATAAAAAAACATTCAGCATTGTTTTGATGGCAGTTTGTAATGCGAATTACGAATTTACTTTAGTACATATTGGTGAAGCAGGTCGTAAAAGTGACAGTGGTGTCTACAGTTCAAGTGCACTAGGTACAGCTATTGATGAGAACCAGCTTGATTTTCCTGATCCAAGGAATCTGCCAGGTTACCCACAGGATATTTTATTTCCATACACGTTTGTTGCCGACGAAGGATTTGCCCTTAAGCCAAACATGTTGCGTCCATATTCAAAACATTCGGAAAGAATTAATCCAAAAGAAGCAATTTTTAACTACCGGCTATCTCGAGCAAGAAGGGTTATCGAGAACACTTTTGGAATTCTGGCATCCAGATTCCGAATATTTCGTCGACCCATAATTGCACACGTGAACAATGTTATCAACATAACAAAGGCTTGTGTTGCTCTACATAACTTTTTGATGAGGGAAAAGAATGGGCTATACTGCCAATATGATCCATCAGATATGTGTCGAGAAGAAAACCAAGGACTAACTGACATATGCAAACAAGGGTCCAAAAATTCTACCAACTTCGCTAAAGATGTTCGAGATTTATTTCGTGACTATTTTAACTCTCCAAGTGGTGAAATACCTTGGCAATACGACATATTAAAACCTCATTGAATCTTTATACATTTCTTACACATAATATATATATATATATATATATATATATATATATATAATATTAAAATATATATAAAACAAAATAATCAACAGAAATTATTCAGTGTCAAATAAGAGCAAAGTGGGAGGGAAGTGGGGTTTGACATACTCAAGTTGATATTAAAAATACTGAAAACATAAGCATATTGAATAAAATCTTTGAAAAATGGACAGTTGTAATTTCAGCATCACATAAAACGTTATGTTCATATGAGATGGGATTCTGTGGTTACTACAAACCTCACTTGAAAATATGTCAATTTCCAAATTTGATATCAAATAAAACTTGGTTTATTTTAGCCCTAGCCAGCATATTTTGTTCACTTGATAAACCTTTCATCACTTCAATCAAACTTTTACAAAAGTGTGTATCAGAATCCTCAGGTTCCAAGTTTTCTTTTTCAGAAAAAATCTTTTTATTAACATTGGAAAGTTCGTTCAGTAGTTGTTTGTCAACTTCACTCATGTCATTTGCTTTCTTTCTTTTCCTGGATTCAAATGGGTCACGAGGAGATCGAAGTTTCTTGGAAGATGCAGCATCTAAAATACTTTTATCAAACTCAATGCTTTCATCATCAACCTCGTCAACATATTCCCCAACAATTGACTCTTCAAGTTCCACATGCATGACCTCAGGAATGTTACTCGTAACATGCTCCCTCATAGCAGAATCACCAGTATCATTTAAAAATGAGAGTTCCTCAAAGAAATTGCATGTTGGTAATCTTGAGGCTTTTGATCCACTCTTCATTTTTGCGTCCCTTCTTGATTTACATCTTGCAAAAGCATCTCGAAGATTTTTCCAATCGCGTTTGAGTTCTGGAACTAAAACCAAAAGAAACAGTAATAACTAGTCATTTTCACTAAATCAAGTGTTGTAATTGATTTCGTTTGTTGTAGTTTTTCAGTAGCTAATATGTATTTATAGTATGTATACATGGGCAAATATAATTTTTATATCACCAAGCTTCTTCTACATCATCAGTACAAAAACTTTTCATTGCAACACATCATTATGAAAAGGTTTTTTGGTGTATATATATTATAAATAAAAAGACCTGAAATTATTGATCCATAAAGATAATAATAAGTCAAATTTCTTTTGTTTATTTGATTAGAAAAGAAAAAAATCTCAAATTTGGTCATGGTGGAAATGCATAACAACAATTCACATTATAATATAAATTCTGTATATATTTGAGATATTTACTTGAACAACACTTGATCTTTTGTTTACACTCTTCGCTCATGCTTGTATAATCTACTTAAAGATTGTAATTTACTTGATAGCTACATACAAAAATTCAAAAGGCATCTATATCTATATCTATGTCTGCATGTATATATGAAATTCATTAAAATAAACATTAAAAAATAGAAAACCTACTTTGATCTTTGGTGCCCATAGCTTCAGCTATAAAATTCCAGGCAACCTTCTTTTTAAATATGTCCTTGTAATGAGGCGATTTCATATTCCAGATACTGGGTTGCTTTCTCACAAGTTCTATAAGAAGTTCCTTATCCACCAATTCACAGGACTTCTCACGAACAGCTCTTGGTACTTCAGTGTTTTCATTTTCATTTGAAGTCAGTGGTTCTACTTGTTCAGACGCCATTTTGTTTTAAAATCTTTAAATTTGATTGGCTATTCGCACTGAGCGCACAAAAAAAGTTTGAAAATTTTAACTTTCACGAGCGTTGCTTTTTTCGCTCAAGTTCGCTGGGAATTTAAAAATAATCTCCTGAAGCGCATGCGCATGATGTCATACAAGCGTAATTTGTGCGCCCGCCCGCTGGAAACACACACATGGAAATCGGGCTTTACCGGGTTAGCCCTACAACCGTTCATCGCATTATTCGTGAAACGACATGTGCAATATGGGAAGTTTTAAGCGCGGAAGGTTATATGCGTGCACCTAGATCAAAGGAAGAATGGGTGTATATAGCCAACAACTTCAACGACTTATGGAATTTTCCAAACTGCCTGGGTGCAATTGATGGAAAGCATGTCAACATACAAGCACCTGTGAATAGTGGATCTCTATTCTTTAACTATAAAAAAACATTCAGCATTGTTTTGATGGCAGTTTGTAATGCGAATTACGAATTTACTTTAGTACATATTGGTGAAGCAGGTCGTAAAAGTGACAGTGGTGTCTACAGTTCAAGTGCACTAGGTACAGCTATTGATGAGAACCAGCTTGATTTTCCTGATCCAAGGAATCTGCCAGGTTACCCACAGGATATTTTATTTCCATACACGTTTGTTGCCGACGAAGGATTTGCCCTTAAGCCAAACATGTTGCGTCCATATTCAAAACATTCGGAAAGAATTAATCCAAAAGAAGCAATTTTTAACTACCGGCTATCTCGAGCAAGAAGGGTTATCGAGAACACTTTTGGAATTCTGGCATCCAGATTCCGAATATTTCGTCGACCCATAATTGCACACGTGAACAATGTTATCAACATAACAAAGGCTTGTGTTGCTCTACATAACTTTTTGATGAGGGAAAAGAATGGGCTATACTGCCAATATGATCCATCAGATATGTGTCGAGAAGAAAACCAAGGACTAACTGACATATGCAAACAAGGGTCCAAAAATTCTACCAACTTCGCTAAAGATGTTCGAGATTTATTTCGTGACTATTTTAACTCTCCAAGTGGTGAAATACCTTGGCAATACGACATATTAAAACCTCATTGAATCTTTATACATTTCTTACACATAATATATATATATATATATATATATATATATAATATTAAAATATATATAAAACAAAATAATCAACAGAAATTATTCAGTGTCAAATAAGAGCAAAGTGGGAGGGAAGTGGGGTTTGACATACTCAAGTTGATATTAAAAATACTGAAAACATAAGCATATTGAATAAAATCTTTGAAAAATGGACAGTTGTAATTTCAGCATCACATAAAACGTTATGTTCATATGAGATGGGATTCTGTGGTTACTACAAACCTCACTTGAAAATATGTCAATTTCCAAATTTGATATCAAATAAAACTTGGTTTATTTTAGCCCTAGCCAGCATATTTTGTTCACTTGATAAACCTTTCATCACTTCAATCAAACTTTTACAAAAGTGTGTATCAGAATCCTCAGGTTCCAAGTTTTCTTTTTCAGAAAAAATCTTTTTATTAACATTGGAAAGTTCGTTCAGTAGTTGTTTGTCAACTTCACTCATGTCATTTGCTTTCTTTCTTTTCCTGGATTCAAATGGGTCACGAGGAGATCGAAGTTTCTTGGAAGATGCAGCATCTAAAATACTTTTATCAAACTCAATGCTTTCATCATCAACCTCGTCAACATATTCCCCAACAATTGACTCTTCAAGTTCCACATGCATGACCTCAGGAATGTTACTCGTAACATGCTCCCTCATAGCAGAATCACCAGTATCATTTAAAAATGAGAGTTCCTCAAAGAAATTGCATGTTGGTAATCTTGAGGCTTTTGATCCACTCTTCATTTTTGCGTCCCTTCTTGATTTACATCTTGCAAAAGCATCTCGAAGATTTTTCCAATCGCGTTTGAGTTCTGGAACTAAAACCAAAAGAAACAGTAATAACTAGTCATTTTCACTAAATCAAGTGTTGTAATTGATTTCGTTTGTTGTAGTTTTTCAGTAGCTAATATGTATTTATAGTATGTATACATGGGCAAATATAATTTTTATATCACCAAGCTTCTTCTACATCATCAGTACAAAAACTTTTCATTGCAACACATCATTATGAAAAGGTTTTTTGGTGTATATATATTATAAATAAAAAGACCTGAAATTATTGATCCATAAAGATAATAATAAGTCAAATTTCTTTTGTTTATTTGATTAGAAAAGAAAAAAATCTCAAATTTGGTCATGGTGGAAATGCATAACAACAATTCACATTATAATATAAATTCTGTATATATTTGAGATATTTACTTGAACAACACTTGATCTTTTGTTTACACTCTTCGCTCATGCTTGTATAATCTACTTAAAGATTGTAATTTACTTGATAGCTACATACAAAAATTCAAAAGGCATCTATATCTATATCTATGTCTGCATGTATATATGAAATTCATTAAAATAAACATTAAAAAATAGAAAACCTACTTTGATCTTTGGTGCCCATAGCTTCAGCTATAAAATTCCAGGCAACCTTCTTTTTAAATATGTCCTTGTAATGAGGCGATTTCATATTCCAGATACTGGGTTGCTTTCTCACAAGTTCTATAAGAAGTTCCTTATCCACCAATTCACAGGACTTCTCACGAACAGCTCTTGGTACTTCAGTGTTTTCATTTTCATTTGAAGTCAGTGGTTCTACTTGTTCAGACGCCATTTTGTTTTAAAATCTTTAAATTTGATTGGCTATTCGCACTGAGCGCACAAAAAAAGTTTGAAAATTTTAACTTTCACGAGCGTTGCTTTTTTCGCTCAAGTTCGCTGGGAATTTAAAAATAATCTCCTGAAGCGCATGCGCATGATGTCATACAAGCGTAATTTGTGCGCCCGCCCGCTGGAAACACACACATGGAAATCGGGCTTAAAAGCTGACTTTGCTCCGACCGCTTCTCCCGTAAGAAAGAAGAAAAAGGTCTCAGCAAAAAAATATAGAATACATGTGGGCGAAGGTGACGAGGCTTTGGCTTTAACAGAGCGCTTTCTGTTTTTTAAAAACTCGATGAGCTTCCCTAACACATTGTCATGTTTAAAATTTATTATGGACAACATTGAGTTGTTGGAAGGACAAACTCACAGTAGTAGAGAGGCTAGAAATAATATGACTAAAATCATTCTTTATACGATTTACTGTCCGTGCTTAGATATGGATATGTTGCAGGGTGACATAGATTGTTTTATATATGTATCCTGCTGTAACGCTTAAGTTCTTATTCAAAAATGAAAAAAAGTATATATAGAGAAGAGAAGAGGGAGAGAGTGCTCTTCTCGTCTGGGTCCTGTGTCTTGATTTTTTTTTAAATTAGGGGAAACATGAATAGTCACGAAAAATCAAAGCAATCTATGCCAATCAACCTGCTCCTTTATGAAAATATTCCTGCGTCCAAAACGATATTTCAGGGGATGATGATAGAACTCACAAAGTTGTTTAAGAACTCTTTTTACAGTTTTTGGAAATTTTGTTTCCTTGGGCAGATATTTCAATTTAAAAATGTTCAAATTATGTAACGCATAATTATGATGTAATAAGATAGTATTTTGTTAGTGTGTATAACTTCTGAATTAGTAAATATTGTGACTTCATTCTTCTATAAATCAACTCAGAGTGGAAGCCTCTACTTCATAGTAACTTACAACAATGTAATATTAATCATATCTTAAGTTATTGCGATAAAAAGTGTAAGTTACTATCTTATTACATCATAAATATGCATTGCATAAATTAAATATAAGATATTAAAAACGAAATATCTCAGAAACTATAAATAATTGAAATACTGAAAAGAGACTTGTTAAGCAACTTTTTCAGCTCTATCATATTTGTAAATTATCATTTTGGACGCAGGAATCCCTTTAATAGATTTCACCCTATTCCCTGTGTTACACTATCTTTTATTTAAAAATTGACAACAACAGAATACTGAAGAGCCTCCCTCAGCAACATTTTAAAATAAATGTTGCTGTTAAGTTAACACAGGCAGTACATAGGTTGGAGAACAATGTAGACTATTTTCTTTTTGTCTTATATTTCATCTTATGGTACCTATATTATATTTATATATGTGACGGTTTGAGGGAAAATCATAACAAGTGATATTACTGATAAATTAATCAGTAATTTATCAGAACTTTATCAGTAATAATCAGTAATACTGATAAATAATCAGTAATTCGTTTGATTTATCCATGAATCAGTAATTCATTCGATTTATCAGTAATTCGTTCGATGAATCAGTAATACTGATAAATTACTGATTCTTTATCAGTATTTACCAATTATTTTATCAGTAATACTGATTCATCAAACAAATTACTGATAAATCGAACGAATTACTGATTCATCGAAATCTATTGTTTTCTAATCAGTAATTTACTAATAAATTTATCAGAAATTATCACTTGTTATGATTTTCCCTCAAACCGTCACATATGCCTTTTATGCTTTGTTGCTTTTTGGAAGATCAGTGGATATTTGAAGGAAAGTCTACCATCACACTACCAACCCAGCTGTCTATCCTCTTTTTCACTGTAGTAGGAGGCAGTGATGACTGATGTGTGGATGATACCTTAAATTTGCAACAAGTTATTTTTTGTGTTCTCCTGCAGTTCTCTATGCAGTTAAAAATAATATTTGTAACTTGATTTATATTTGAGGGGGTGAGAATCAACAAAAGATTTCAACAAAATTATGTAACATCTGCCATCTCAGAACAAAAATGAAATTTCAGTGTTGTTCTTGTTGATTACCACTCATGTTACTCATGTTCTTTTTTGGTATATATATAACCTTTTGGTTAAAAATGAGAAAAAAAATATTACATGCTGAATTGTTGTGTATTAGCGAAATATATATACATTGTTTTGTTGATTTAAAAATACAAATCTCAAATGTACACAAATGTCGAAATCAAATGTTTTTTTTTCTTCCCAGGGTCTAGCCTTTTCAGTGAAAAAAGAAGTTAGGAAGCCCCGGTCATACTTTTATGTTACAATGCTTCAGTCATAAGAGGACTGTTAAGTTAACAAGGCACACCCACTGCTTTCATAAGAGGAAATAGCATAGAATCCAAAATATTGATAAATGAAATACAGAAAATTTCTTCTAAACCAGTCTGGAGAGAAAGTAAATTCCACGCCATTCTGTGAAAAAGTCATATAGAAATTGAAAATCTTTGCCGGAGATATCTTGAATACAAGCAACATTTCCACATGGCTTGCTTTCTAAATCAAATCAAAAGTTTGAATTCTTCGCCTGTGTTTATATTCCATTGACTATATACACAATAATAGGCAAACAATCAACCCGCTGAATGCTATTACATTAAAACTTGTAGAAGACTGTACATAGTAATAGTATACGGACGTGTTAGTACATTTCTTATGCATGCGTGAATTTACCGCTGTTCATCTATCACAAGCTCTATATATCTTCGTTGATTAACTTTAAAGACAAAAGAATTATACATGTGTGAGCTGTATATGATTTTTTTATAAGAAAATTTTTTGTAAGACTATGTGTAGAAAAAAAACACGCGTTTCGAAAAAAAAAATATAATGTTTTTAATTATAATTTCATGAAACCAAAAATGAATTCAAACAAATAACTGCCTTTTCGAACTAGATCTTTGAAAGCCTTAATACAGAAACATAGTGTATAGTTAGCTAACAACCGAGGCAATAAGAAATTTTGAACTGATAAGCTTTACTAACAAGAAAAGCAACATATCAAGTATTTTCAGTTAGCGTAACGAACTAAAAGTCCCATTTTTATGTAGGCCTATTTGATAAGAATTCATTCTTTCATGGTTTAAGCTACAAAATATCAGATTATGTACTTTTGAAACAAAACGCAATCTAATGTTTGTTATAGAAAAGCATACTTGCCAACTTTTTGGAAATGGATTGCGGGACAAACGCAAAGCGTTTGTTCCGTGATGCATTTCCTCTTAACAGCTGGGGGGTCTGGGGGGGGGGGGGGGGGGGGGGGGGGCGCTGTAAGCCCCCCTCAGCGGGGTTCGCTGGTTTGCAAATTACTAACATTGCATGGTATACAGTAAAACGAATGTTCGTTACGATTAACCCTGGAAACAGGAAATTCCTTCTCCCAAGATGAGGAGTAACAACATAATCATTTTGCTTTTTTACCACCAGTACCACTACTTGAGAATACATTATCTTGTCTTTTTGCTGCCATTTTGTGTAATAACTATATTGTAGCGTAAAGCAAGTAACAACACTATGCATACGTAAGCATAAGGTGTTTCTATTATTTATATGAATTCTATGTCTATTACCTATTATTTTGAATTAAAAAACAATTGCAAAGAACAATAAACAACGTTCGAAGAACATTCTAAAGATAATGACGTCAATGTCCATGCTTTTTTGTTGTCATAAAAACAAAATGCGTGCTTATTGCGTGATTTTTTTAATGATTTTCAAAAATGCGTGACAATTTTTCAATGCGGGCGTGCTGCGGGACAAGGATGAAAATGCGTGAGCGTCCCGCTTGATGCGGGACGGTTGGCAAGTATGGAAAAGCTTCCAAAATTCGAAGGCTGCGTTCCTTCATTAGAACTTACATTGCGTTATTAGTAGAGTCACGCAGACTCTAAATCGCAGACTAATTGCCATTTCGGCCGGAGTAGTAGGAGGAGGAGGAGGAGGAGGAGGAGGAGCAGGAGTCCGCGGGTGTTTTAATACGGTATTCGCTATCGCTGCTACCGTAATAAAATGTTGTTGACAAAATTTCAGATTCCAAGCTATGCTTCAAAATCCTAGTCGTTCACTTCACGAAAACAACACAAAAGTAATATGAAAAATGTCTAAGCAATTTTAGCATACGAACTTCCTGCGGGGGCAATTATCAAGATTGATATCCATGTTGTCATAACGTTTGTTATACAAATACCTAAATAAATTATTGAATGTGAAACCATTGTTAATTTCCAAAAAGAAGATAATTTGACATACAACTATTAGGGCTCGATCTTAAGACTCAAAAACACACAATAGATTAATGATTCAAAGTTCTCACTGAACCTAGGCTAAAACAAAACACAATAACTAAAATTATAAAAATTACAAAGATCTATTAGATGAAAGACGAAACCTAATAACTCAACTAAAAAATGACTGACGAGCAAATCCAATAAATGTAAAACTCGAACGCAGAAACAAGGATTAAGTAAATGAAACCAAACAAGACAGAATACAGACAAAAATGCTTACTAAATCACTTTGAGCAAACCACTACTGCAACTACCGTACGTCATTAACATACAGCAAACAACACTGCAAACAACACTGCAAACGTCTACAAACGCACTTATATACAACGATGACAATAGAATAAAAGAAACAATTCAAGTGAAACAAGAAATTAATCTCAGAATGTTTTATGCACAAACTTTCAATGCGTTTTTTTTCAAAAATTATTTCTCAAATTTTTGTGATTTATGTACCATATGAAAGCTCTTTTCAAGCTCTTTCTGAAAATATAAAATTTGAAGCAAAATGATAATTCTTCCGAAAGTTATTGAGGAAAATACCATGGTTTCAGATCATTAATTTGTTAAAGATCAGTCAACACAATTAACAATTAACGTTTGATGTTTAATTATCTTTTGTCTTGGTTATTAAATGTATTGAATCTTTTAATGCTACTTTTGTGCATTCAAAACCCATAGCGTGTTAGTTGAAAACCAACCAATCATTTATTCAATTGACAGTGACGACAGTGACGATAATAATGATTAACCAAGCTATTGACGAGAACCAAGGAAAAATGGAAAATAAAGTTGATTATAACGAAATACCAGTACTATTGAGAAATAATATTCAGATAACTAATGATATTCAGATAACTACCCAGGGTATTTTTGAATTTATTGGATCTTACAAAATTAAAATTCAAACTGGAAAATGTTAAATTTTGAATTTCGCGGTATCCACCAAATTCGAAATACCTACTGTAGTTTGGTACACTTTTAGAGATCGCAATGTATATGTCTAAAGTTTATGATGTTGATATTATTTATTATATTATTCAGAGAATTTCGGTCTGAGATTTTAACAGCTCATAACTTTTCACAGACATATCAGATTTTAACAATTTTTACAATAGGATTTTATTCATAGATTTTATAAATATACATTTTGTTCTCCAAAACCTTTTAGTTTGGAAACAATTAAGGATTTCTCTGGGACACACTGTATATAGTATAGTATATGTCTAAAGTTTATGATGTTGATATTATTTCAACCTCGAACCCAGGGTTTCTTGCCTTTTCGATATACATCCGTATATTATTTATTAGTTACGCAAATGTAAAACATTTTTCACAATGTAAAACATTTTTCACAATGTAAAACATTTTGTCAGGTATTCCACACACTTCTGCGTGTTTCGATTTCCTAAAGTCTGTTCAAAAAATATGTGGACTAATTTCAGTTACCATGTGGAAACCAGATTTAGCAAATTACATCAATTCCCTTGAGCCTGGTTTTTATATAAAAGCTGAAATCAGTCCACATATTTTTGGAACAGACTTTAATTCTATGGGTATTCCATTCTTCCCGCATTTTGTCAAGTTCATTTTGCAGTAAACTGGAAAAAGCAAACCACGCGCACTCCATATGTAAAATATTGCCGAGCTTTAGTTCATTGAGGTGTACATTTGTTTTAAAAAGGTCAATGATTCAATTAGTGTACATGTGTTTGAAATGAGACCAAAGATTTTCTATTCTCTGATTAGCTATTGAAGATCCATAACTATGAGCATTGACATCACCGTGTGTAAGTGACTGAATGCCTGCCATAATATCATTCTCTGAGCTGAAGTCAGTTTTCAACAGATCAGGTGCCAACCCTTGCCGGCACAATAGGATTATTATTGCTTCTACATACCTTGATCCAAATTACTTTTCTCGAGAATCCATCAATACATCCATGAAAAGGAAACCCATAAGGTTTCAGTTTGTCATACCCATCTGCATGCCAAAACTGCATAAGGCCCTGGGTTTCCATGATTTTCTTGCTTGCAACTGTTCAGAATTCCATTCGCGAACAATATTCATTACGTGATCACGATTCAAAATTATTTCATGATTGATTTTAAGGTTATGCCACTTATTTCTGTAACCCTTTATACCTGAGCTGCTCTGAATCTCAGTCTCTATAATACGTCTAACACAAGCATTTGGTGCTGTCCTTCCTTTTCTTTTAAGCCCCAATTTCTTCAACCAACGTTTGAGAGTTCTGACAGTTATAGAAATGTCATGGTACTCACAAAGTAGTGTAGCAATTTTTAGGTATTCAGTGCCTCTGTAAAAGTGTGCCTTGATAAAACTTTCGACATCTCCATTCATCCAATCATTAATGAATTTTCGCTGAACTCCACAATCACGGAAAAATCTATCCTTAAAATGAAACTCTCTTCCGCATCTGTGGCAAAACTTAGTCTTCATTGTTAGCAAAGTGATAAATCTTCAAGCTATGTTTTATCAATCAAGATATTGGTTTGATAATGAAATACAGATTTTAAATTCAGATTTAAAAAAATATTTTTGGATTTTAAAAGTGGGTTTGTAATCCAGATTTATAAAATATTTTAGGAATTGAAATGTAGACTGAAAAAAATATTTCAAGATTTGAAATATTTTTTCAGATTTTTCAGATTTTTAATTTTTTTTTGAGATTGTCCCTTCACAGCTTCTGTAGAAACCACGATGTTTCCTTCAATAACTTTCGGAAGAATTATCATTTTGCTTCAAATTTTATATTTTCAGAAAGAGCTTGAAAAGAGCTTTCATATGGTACATAAATCGCAAAAATTTGACAAATAATTTTTGAAAAAATCGCATTGAAAGTTTGTGGATCAAACATTCTGAGACCCGATACAACATAATACGCAAGGGACGAACTCAAATACACGCACAGACTTAAGGCGAATAACCTTTAAACAGACACAAACGTAACAATTAACTATTAAACAAATTAACGCAACGAAGGAGTGCACGACTCAATGGTGCTTCGCCGTAGCCTCTGTGCTGCCTACACAGGGCAGCAACAACAACAATACATCAGATTTTTCGACAAATACATTTAAAGTCTCCATGCTCTCGCCCACAAAGTTTTACAAGAAATTATTTATACCGGGTGTGCCAAAAAAAGTGTATACGTTTGAACTGATATTTTGAAAAAAATACTCTGTTATACATCTAGAAATTTTTTCACCTGAAAGACGAATGGTTAACTTAGATTTTAATGTATCATATGTTAAATTTCGTCTATTTATTAAACAGTTATGAAGCAAAACATTATATATCTACTTTTAAAAAATAACATTTTTAAGAAAAAAAAGGGTGTTAAATTTAATGGAGTTCTTTGTATTGTGTATTATTTGTATATAGGACAAATCAACTTTAAATTGATTTGAGAGGGAATAAAAACAAAGAAAGGACGAATTTTATTTTCGAAAAACTTTTAAATGAAATTGTCTCTGCATGTCATAATCTGCAGCCAGCTATGGTCGTGAGAGCTTTCACATCATCTATGGTTTCGAGCAAGAAAATGTATTCAAGCAAACAGAAGTTATTTTTCAAACCATTTAAAAAGTTTTTTGAAAACAAAATTCATCCTTCCTTTGTTTTTATTCCCTCTTAAATCAAAATAAAGATTTGATTTGATTTTTTCTATAAACAAATAATGCACAATACAAAAAAATCAATTAAATTTAATATCCTATTTTTTCTTAAAATATCACATTTTTTAAAAGTAGATATAAAATGTTTTGCTTCATAACCTTTAAGAAATAGACGAAATTTAACATATGATACATCAAAATCTAAGTTAATCGTTCCTCTTTCAGGTAAAAAAATTTCTAGATGTATAACAGAGTATTTTTTTTTTAATATCAGTTCAAACATATACACTTTTTTTTGGCGCACCCGGTACAGTGTGTTTCAAAAAATTGGATAATATTATCGCAGGTTTTGAAGGAAATATCCACAATTTTTATAAATTTTATATCGATGGAATCCGTATCTTTTGGTCTTTCCATAGAAATACTCTTTTCGTATTTCTATGGTCTTTTTCATGATGCATTTTTTGTAGAAAATAGAAAAGTAAAAGAAGAGAAAATCGAAAAAATAAGCTTGGAAAAACTCATTAATTTCATAACGTTCTAGTCGCAACTTGTGGAGAAGCGACATAATTTGACATCATTTGTGAATTCAATCCATATTACCAATAGGGTTATCTGAACATTTTTCTGTTATGGTTTAATTACTTACACTCTCCTACACAAATTTGCAGGAACTAAAAATTAATGCATGAGTTAAGAAAATTAACTCACGTTAACTCACATTAGCTCGTAAATATTAATCCACGCTAACCCACGCTAACTCATGTTATCTCCAAAAAACATCAGTCACATTTGATTGGGGATGTAATTCAGTGGTTCCCCGTCATGGAAAAAAGATCTGGCCAAACGTCACATGTTACTATATACTAATCGTGAAAAAACACTTCTTTTCGGTGCGTGGTTTTAGGGCTCATAAGAAGAACTTGACAGTAAAACAAATCTATCACTGTGTAACCAAACAACCAATCAACAATGTAATTTTATTTTATTTTGACAATACATTTCGGATGTTTATAAACACCAGTGTTCTTTGCTCGATAATTACGGTATATTGCAACATAGAATATCATTAATCAAGTCATTTTCCTGTGAGTATGCGCACACAGCCTCACAGGAAATAAAAGTCTCTTTATACACTTCAAAATGTTGTCACTTTATTTGGTTCTCTGGAGTCCCCTTAAAGACAATCGACATTAGAAAGTTTCAATACACATTAGCACTTCCTATCTATTTTCATACATTGTATTTGATTTTTAGTATGTACAAGGTATAAAAGTGTAATTAACATTGAAAACTCGTCTATAAAAAATTCACACACACCCTCTTCTATATACATTCTCTGCAAATAAAAATCTAAAAGCGTAATCGGAAAAGTATAATCATAATAAATAATTGGTTGTCACATGGGACGCCCTAAAATTATAACTATAATTACATCTTTATTGTTAATGTACATTGTGTCTCAAAATGTCTTATCCACCAACTTTCAAGGCGTATATCTCATTACATGTCTGATAAGATATTGTGAATTTTATATCACAAGAAAGAGCTTTTCATGCTCTATCCGTTAATATAAAATGTTTGCCAAAATATTTGTTCTTCGAAAAGATATTGAAGAAAAACTCACCGATTTGGATCATTAAATTCTTAAAAGTCAATTAACTCATTTTGCAATGAAGGTCATTTTTAAACACAATAAAAAAATTTAAAAATCAGCACACAGTAAAAAATTTTTATTTGAAATGTTTATGATTAGTTGTTATGGGAAATTGATACGCAAAGCTATAATTAAAATTTTCTAAAGCATTAAAAATTCATTAGCATGTCAGTTAATTGACTTTTAAGAATTTAATGATCCAAATCGGTGAGTTTTTCTTCAATATCTTTTCGAAGAACAAATATTTTGGCAAACATTTTATATTAACGGATAGAGCATGAAAAGCTCTTTCTTGTGATATAAAATTCACAATATCTTATCAGACATGTAATGAGATATACGCCTTGAAATTTGGTGGATAAGACATTTTGAGACACACTGTACGTTTCTTGTACTCGTCTTTCGTGTTAATTGTTGGTTTAATTGCTCTTATCTGAAGAGCCTCTAAAGGCGAATATCCACTTGAGGTAAAAAAGAGATCGGATTCCGAACAGAACCAAGAGAAGAACCAAGGCGGCAAACTTGCATGCTTGCGGACCTTAAGTAACCGTTTTTGCATAATGGCGATTGAAGATGCGGTATACTGGCTTTCAGATCAGAGCTTCTCGTGTAGATTTATATGGTGTTTTTTAAGTATGTACGCTTTAGTTCTTAGGAATTTCCAAGGCAAAAAACTATTTACATCATCATCATGTTTAAAACACCTCAGGCTACAGTCAACATGTTTAAGTTCTTGTTTATTATAGCTTATAGCTACTACAACACTTTTGATAGCTGTTTTGGGGGTCTGACAAAGTATGATCACATTAGTGCATTTCGATTAGACAGAAATTGTAGTGTGTGTGTGTGTGTGTGTGTGTGTGTGTGTGTGTGTGTGGGGGGGGGGGGGGGGGGGGGGGGGGGGAAAGGGTACAAAAAGCTCATTGTTCGAAGAGTTTTTTAATGATAGATTATACACACAACAAAGGAAGGATTTATCAATGCATTGCACCTTTCTAAACGTAAAATCTCGGTTTGTTTATGGTGATTGGTTGTGGGACTCCAGTCCATCGCCTATGATTGGAAAGTTAAATGGGTTTCCCTTGAAACACACACAAAAAAACGATTCGCTCATTATGCTATATAAAAGGTCGCCATCGAAACATCTATTATATCCTCCCAAAGCGATCAAGAGCCTGTTTGAAATTCCAATATATCCATGGTATCCATGAGTGCTTGGTTATTCAAACTCATTTGTCCCAACCACAACTTCTTGATGGAATGAACTCCCCAATGAACTTCTTAATATTGAAAACGAAAAATTATTTAAGGACAAAATTTCGTCATTCTTAGTATGAATTCAGTTGGTTTGTCTATTGCCATTAACCAAGACATCATTGTATTTCTATCTAATTACTTTGAGCCAATTATACCTACTCTTACACATATTCCAATCTTTGCTAGTCTGTAATTTTTTCCCTTTTGCATCCATGTCTATGGTCAAATTGTGAGCCTCCTCCTAAACACTTGGTGGTCCTTGTGCACCGGTCTATGTTTATTTCTATACTTAAATATTTTATTTTAACATTAGCATTTATACCTAAAGTATTATTAATAATTTCTATTTGTATTTTATTTTATGTAACGAGAATGGGCCTTCATGCCTGATGTTACTAAATATATATATAGATAGATAGATGGGGGAAAATGTAGTTTCCCTTTATTCTTCTCCTCCCTAAGATCATTGGAGAGTGCTTTAAACTGATTGTTGCACATAAGATACGGTCTATTTACATATACATCGAATAATAGTGAAAGGTTTTTATTCTTTTGTGCTATTAGCTATTGAAGAAAATGAATAATTTTATTTATGATAATTAAAATGATTCCACAATTTCCAGTACATGTACCTCTGGATCTTTCCTAGAAAAATCTAGCTCTCTTCTCCACACCACTGATTTCTCATCTGCAACTATCAACACTTAATTGTAAGGGCACAAACTGTTTATCAATATCAGATTAATACAGATTTATATCAGTGGTTCCCTTTTCTTTTAAATGGCTATATAGACAGATGTTTGTCAATAGCCTTCTACATAATTACTCATTCAAATGATTTTTCTTTTAGACTATAAAAATTTCCATGCATATATAAATAGTAAAAACTTGAAGAAAAGAAACTCATGGTTTTAAATCATGATGTTGTGGACTGATGAAGAACCCATTCATTTCGAAAATTTACATTTCCATCAAATTTTACCATGTGGTACAAAGAGAATTGTTGATGGAAGGTATCGATTTGTTCATTTGTATTTAAACATGCTACTTTTGTATCCATAGGATTATATATATACTTTTATAGTTATATATTATTATTTTTCAAAGTTATAAGGGCATAGAAATGATTTTAACAGTAGTGAGCATTTTCATTATTTTGATAGTTTATCCATGTACAGTTGTTTCGATGTTTCAATTTTTTTGTGCAGTTTTGACCGAACCTGTAAAAAAATTGTGAAACAAATTGTTACCCGGGATAAAAGTATTAACATTATCTATATTATAACTAGAAAGATAAGGAAATTTGAAAAATTGGTGTTTAATGTGGAGAATGAGTCTCTTTCTCTCTGTGTAGCTGCAAATATCAAGAAACAATTTTTGTATAACCAACCAAGGTACTAAATTTGCTGCAATGTGGAAGTTTTGTATTTCATCTTTCTATATCTTATACAATGTCTATTTAGAAATAGATTAAATATATAATGATCTTTTTCTTTCAACAATATGATTTGATTCTCCATCCCCTATCAAAAACAGAAACATATAAGCTACTTTAACTCACAAAGGAATTTGAATTTGAAGTGGTAAAAGTTTTTACCTGGGATACTAGTAGTGTATAACAATGAACACATTTGTTTACCAATATTTTAACTTATGGGTGTTCATTTCTGAATGTTTAGACATTCAAGATCAGTTATAAACTGTTGAGCGGGTTGTTTAAGTGTATTATAGGTGTACTCTATGTTGCTAAAACAAGTTTCTTATATACAGAATCATATCATTAAAATGCCTCCTAAAACTAAGAGAAAGCAGAAAGGAAAAATGAAATTGGGATTTCTTGTGCCAGTATGTGTTGAGCAGTTAGCTAAAGAAGATTCATCAGTTCTAGCCAGGATGCCCATTTTGAATGCAGCAGTCAATGAGCATAATGCTCTTAAGAAAAGGTATGTACACAAACTTTCCAATTCTAAGTCATGGAAAATTGTTTGTGACTTATTGTTATGTATTAAACCATTAT
This sequence comes from Turritopsis dohrnii, assembly GCA_027922465.2. Taxonomy (NCBI): domain Eukaryota; kingdom Metazoa; phylum Cnidaria; class Hydrozoa; order Anthoathecata; family Oceaniidae; genus Turritopsis; species Turritopsis dohrnii. The sequence goes on from BQMF02000015.1 coordinate 243,693, forward strand.
AGTTGTAACATAAAAAGTTAATAAAGTGAAAACTATACCTATGTACATAAAAGATTTATTATACAAACCAATGTTGATATACTACTTTAATGCCAACCAAAAGGTTATCTTTCACTGGCATGAGGTATTTAAAAGGATCAGTTCTGCTTGACTAAGTTGCTCTAAGAAGAATGAAAAATTTCATATTCTATTCCAAACACTAACATATATTGTTTGTTCTGTATCAACTAAATTCTTTGGATAATTATTTGAATATAATCGAGTAATTAAAAAATGTTAATTCAATAAAATGTTCTCATGATTTTATGTAAAGGTCTTCCACCATGTCCGTTTCAAGAGTTCAACATACTTCACACCATTCTGCACAAACTAGCACAATGAAAATTAGACGAGCATCCACATCACAAACAAAATTATTGGAGCTTACAACTGAAGATGACAACACAGTTGGTGATCAGGTTTTAACCATTTTGTTGATGATCAGCAAGGATTTGTTTTGGTTGAAAATTATTATTCTTATCAAATTTAAATACATGATAACATTTTGATATGATAACACATTTTCAGATTTTGGAATCCAATAATAGTGTGAATGTTCACAATAATGAAGACACAAGTATTGCTAGTTTCTATTCAGTATGTCCATAGCTTAACATTCTTCATCATTATGATGAATTTTGCATTTAATTGTTATGTATTTTAATATTTGTTTTACATTTTAGACTGTATTGTGTGAGGATATACCAGAAGTTTCCCAAAACTTTGAAACTGGCCATAACAGCCCCAGACATCGATTTTCTGTATGTCTCCTGATGTTTTGATTTTGTTTAAAAATGTATATCATTTAAATACTCAATTAAGTACTTAAAATTGCAGGTGAATATCAGGCTTGACCCTTCTGTTGCATACGAAATTGAAATTAGAAAATGTAAGGCAATTATGCCAATTGATGATCATTATATTAAAGTTGTTATTCCAGACTTTGATACCATCAGAATGAGATTAAAAGCAAGTGCATTTTTGTTATTTGTATGTCATTAACAAAAGTTATGTAACAAGTAAGCCAATGAAATTTGTGTTTTAGTTGAACAAAATAATAATGATACAGAGAAGGTGTATATTGAAAAAGGATGGTGAAAATGCATGGCTTTATGGTTGTTCTTGTGATCCAGAGGAACTCAATTTTATCAATGCTTTAGACACAATGACTGACTATACTCAACCTGGTATATGTTATATAACACTTACTAATATTAATTTTAATTGTGTTATTTAAGAAATCAATGAAGATTGATGAATGCTAATAAGATAACTGTGGTATTAAGGAATTGGTTGTTTTAGTATGTATCTGAATTAGTATCACTGATTGTCTTGAACTGTTGGACAGTCAGTGTAAAATGGATTGTTTATCTACTACAATGTTATAGCTATGTTTGTGTACAGGTTTTAATTCAAATTTATGCCAACATATATCTGCTGTGAAACCAATAATATCGGACTTAGAAAAGTGGACTGAAGATGAAGACCCTTTTAGTAAGTTTACTTCCTTGAAGTTATTGTCTATTTATTGTCTTTGTCTTATTGTCTTTTTTAAGTCCATTGATCCCTATTGTATAAAACAGTACGATGAATAACAAATAATAATAATGATAGCAGTAATAAGTTTCAATAGCATGAGTGTGTCATTTCCTGATCATCTAGCAAATACCTTTTAGGTTTTCAGCCAACAGATTGTACGGTAAGCTTCTCTTATATCAAACCTTTTCTCAAAAAAACTAAAGCTGAATGAACTTAATCTGCAAAATTTAGGCTGGAGATATTTCAGAGGTGTCTTTTAATCCGAAAAAGATATTGGTTGTAAAGGATGATACTGTTGGCATTGTAAATTATGATGGTATCAAATACTTTTGTGATTTGTGTTCATCTCCGTACTGCTAACACATAACATACGTCAAATCCTTCCATGAAAAAGTCGATTGTCCATCTGTATTGGTAGAATTCTTTTCTCGGAGTTCAAATGTGAATGCTCCACAGAGCTCTAGTTACTCATATCCAGCAGCATCATGGAGAAAAATTCCCTTCCAGCCGGATGAGAGGATGCAGAGTTGTTTGAAACACCATCCCAACAATTACCTACATCTCGAAGAAGGATTGATAAAATGCCAAGATGAATTACTAAGTTGCGTAGATTGTAATTTCCCGCTGGAAGTAACTTCTAGTAATACACGTATGCTCTTCACAAAGAATTCTTATTTTAATTGCAAAGGTTTGTTTTAATAGCAAAGATTTTTTCCCCAGATTTTTTTAATTGTCCATTCAATAAATTACAACACCCTCCATCTGTACTGTTCCTTTACTATTTTAGTGTATTTATCTTTTTTCTCGCAGAAAATTGCAATTTATTGCATAATATTCTTTTAAATGACCCAGCATATAACAACATTTTACTTTATCTATCCTGAACAAGTTTAATGTTTACATTTTATCTTCTTCAGTATTTTCGAAAAGCTGCTTGCAGTGCGGGAAAAAGTTTGAGTATGATGGTCGTAATGATGCAGTATTCAATATGCACACTTTTATGATACATCATAGTGTATTACGGGACTATATGTTACATTTTCTAAACGGCAATAGGTACAACATTTTTTCCGTTAACATCACCTGTATTTCTTTTTCGTTTCTTTTAATGTTGAATTTATTAATTTTTATTCTAATAAAGAACTGACATATTTTATAGTTGCACATTACATGGATATTATGAAGTTTTGGCGTTATCGCAGGAACAAAGCGGCAATTTTGAGTTCAGAACCTTGCTATCCTATAACAAATTCCGTTTTTGTTGGTACGCCTTTTTAAGTCTATTGGACATAGATACTGCCACTGGTTATTGTTGCCGAACTTGTGGAAGCGTTCCAGAGCAAGTTGTATGCGACGCAACTGGACTTGGCTATCAGCGTAAATTTGCTGCACTTGCATTACAAGAGGATCCAAATTCATATATCTATTCAAGATTTTCGTAAGAAAACTTTGTTAACTAGATCGCCTGTTCTTTGTGACATAACAAACGAGACAAGACTTTAAGAACAGATTTTTTACTGTGACAAAGACTCAAAGATGAAAATATACGAGAAACACTAACAAAAAACTGACTTGCTTGATGTGTGGTTGAATTTATGAACTGAACAAGTAGACGAAATAACGGTCATAGAAGAGACAAATGCTGGACAATTTAACACAGTCGTACACACTTGAAATGTTTATCAATAATATTCAACAAGAAAGTTAACACTAACAGAGAAGCTATTTACGGTATCAGTTTATTACGGCATTGTTGAATAAGATGTGTTTTTGATGCAAATTTTAGCGACCATAAAAGTAGAATAACTATGCCGAAAAAAGAATCAAGGGTGCTGCTAAAGGAATGGGTTTTTCAAAAAACCAATGTTCTTCAACAAAATCGTTTGTTAGCCGTTCTTCGACAAGATAATCGTTCCATCTACAACGCCCTACAGTGGAAATTGAGTACATACAACAACAGTCTGGTACCGAAACCAATAAAAAATATGTTTCAATGCATTTCATCAGTTAGCCCTGTATGTTCGTACATACAACCGAACGATTTTGTTTACAGTTTAGCAGAAAGTTTGTTTGAATCTGATGTAAAAGGCAACTATGAATTATTAAGATCCATACAAAATCACCTCCCAGTTTTTTTTGAAATACTGTCGTGCTTGCAGATAGAAACTTGCTTGCCACCTGAATGGAAAGGTCTGGTTTTATATCTTGTCGATCTTTCCAAGCAACCTTTTGAGTCTGCTTTTCCAGTTAACACGCCTACCACAAGTTCAAGCTCTGAAATTTGCAGGTTAGATTTCTGTCCTATATTTTGATTTTGTCTTTACATTCTTGTCGAGTGTACGAACTCCTTGTTTTCTATAATTCATTAACTGGAATAATAAAGAATATTTCTTCGGGACCTTGTGTTGGTTAACATGTAAATATTCTTTAGTTTCCCTAATTTACCTGTTTTACGTAATTTCCTCTATTTATTAGTGCGGTTTTGAAAAGAAGAAACCTAGCTATTTTAACCCCTCTCATTATTATTGCGGCATGGCCAAAATAATAATTTTTTTTGCCGCACTAAATTAGAGTTTTTATGGGTAACCTTATATCCTTAATTTTGAATAAAAAACAAACAGATACATATAACCACTTCTAAGTATAATGTTAATAATTCTTTTCAAGAGGGATGAGAAATACAACAAAAGCAGACATGCATTTTCCGGCTCCGGATAAAACCGACATAGTGACTTACATCGATACAATTTTCAATCAATTCAATAGGCTGCACGAGTTTCAACTTTTAATTTCATTGTAAAGCATGCCCAAAAGCAACGGTTAAAGCTAAAGTGATAGAACTTTTCATCAATTACGCCAAAACAAGCAACGTCTCTCGTTTTCACACCGAATATTAATGACGTTTGCGCTGTTTAAAAAGAGAAACTACACCTCAGGGAAAGATTTTTCATTCTTTTACTGAGGTTCAGCACATAATAATCCATCAACTTAGAAACGAGGCGATGTGTGCAATGATGTAATTTATGAAAAAGGTTCATAGGATTGCTAGCGAGAAAAAAAACCCAACGTAATAAAAAAGAAGTGACATTTCTTGAGTGGCATCTCTTGAATTAAAGAGCGCAAGTAACTATACGTGTGACATATTCCACGTTGTCCTTTCCACCATTAAGTCGGTCACTCTAAAGCCCGTGGAATTGATGATCAGATGCTTAACGAACTATGAAAGAACAGAAATGGCTGCTTTGATTTGAAAGGAAAACCAAAGTGTTTAAATAAATCAAAAGAGCAAACAACCTCAGGCAAAAGAAAACAGTTAGTTATAATTTCTTCATCAAATGGAAATGTCCGGTGAATCAAATCTTTCAATGATGAACTCTCTTCAATTGTCTCGTTGACAGCTTTCTTCATACAGTTAATCTATATTTAAGTATTATTTAAGTATCATTAGGGAAGATAATTAATTGTTTCACAAAGAATCACTCAAATTTTCTTACAGTGGCCTCTGGGAGAACTGAATCATATAATTTATTGATGTCAGAAAGTAGTTCGGTTCCTGCATCCCCACTACAAAGTTGAACAACAAGTTTTCTCCGTAAATTACCAAATCCAGAATGGAGTATATTATGAAACCAAACCTAAATTGTATAACAACAACACTCATTCTTATATGGAATCGTAGGGATTTTTGTTAACCCGACAAAAGTAATTGTAAAAAAGTAATTGAAAAGCGACACAATTATTTTAGTCTATGCTGTATAGTATACAGTATGTGTCTGAAAAACTATTACGCAAAATTCAAATTAAATTTAAAACTGAAATAACTGGATTATCATATATATATATATAACTGCGCACTTTGTACAATATTCATTAAAGTGTTTACAAAATGCGAATGACAACTTGTTGGAAAAGCAGTAGATTCTTCATACTTATTTCTAATAAAGACGTTGTACTTACATTTAACTGCGATTGATAAAATTTTAAACGCCTCTGCACTTTCTCAATTTCAAAAAGCCAGGACATGCTATAAAGATTACATCAATAAATCATTTTGAAATAAACCAGGATTTTTACTTAAAGGATTAGAAAGTAATACATACCTATCCTGTAAATGCCTTAGACCATCACACCCGCAACTTTCAGCATTTAAAGCGCAAACTGCATGGTAGGGAAATCTACAAGAAGTGCAAACCATTGTGAGAGCATCATCTTTGCAGGAAGTACAGAAGATATTTTTTTCACATGGAGTGTTCCATGTGTATTGCATTTTACACATTGATGCAGATCCTTCACCCGGTAATGATAGGATAAATATCTTGTCACCGGAAGCGCCAACATCAATCTCCCTGGACTTTTGGTTGCCATCAAAACAGACGATGTTGACACGTAACAACATAGCAATACCAGCCATATCTAAAAAAGCTAGATCAAACCACATTTTCAATTTACAAGCTTTTTGTGATGCTTACTTTTAAGAAAAAGTAATATGGACGATCAAATGTAACACTGCTTTAGTTATTAATACCTTTATCTTGCACTACTGATTCCAAAACCTGTTCTTGTAGGTTTCTTTTGTCGGAGACTTTAAGTGAATTTTTCACTTCTTCAGCACTATGGCCTAATCCACCGTTCTCCGTCTAAATGTAGACAGAGAAAAATGTAGCTGATTCAAATTAGATTTGAAATTTTATCGTACGATTATACGGTTCGGTTCACAAATCATAATATATCCAATCGATAAGATTAACAAGTAAAAATCCAGTTTAAACATTTTGGAACGAAGTCTGGCTAAAATACCTCTCCTTACTTTCGTGTACATACAATATATCAATTTAAAATACTTAAAAAAAATAGGTAAAGAACGGATTTCTTTTGAAAATAGAAGAACATTTTCCCGAAATTTAATTAAAACCCAATATTCGAACCATACAACCCAATTGTTTGCGATTCGTTGAAATGTACACAAAAATTGAGATAGATGTTTCTAACGCGTGTATCCAAAGTAAAAACATACATATTGCACCCATCTATCGATGTTCTTGATGTTACTCATAATTGATAGCAACTTGATGAAACGCCAGTTTTCAGCTTGATTCCACAAAGAAAATGCAATAGATTGGCAGATATGGTTTTGTCCAGTAAAAAACACAGGTTCTCTACCGTCGAGAGCAGTTGTGTATTTTCTTGCCCTGTGATAACGAAAACAGATTGATAAATGCCCTCTTCACAATGCTTCTCATTAATTTTAACTTTTCCCTTACGTTACTTTGCATTGAAACTTATGCAATTAAATTACCAAAACGTTATTTTACTTATACAAGATGAAAGCGGCTCCTTCCAATCACGCAAATAGTTAACTTGAAAAGCAAACCGCTCTTCGTAGTCCTCGGTACTATCTCTTAGGTCTTCCCAACTGTTATGTTTAACTTGGGATAATTCATTTGCCGATGCACCGATCGCTTCTTTCTAAAATAATGAATAAACTACATTAAATGTTCAAACATTCTTAACTGAGTTTAAAAACGAAAAGTTGTACCAAGTTTTCCTGCCCTTGGTACTCAACAAAGCTACATAAAATTTGGTCCAGCTCGTGAACGTTTAATTTATTAAATTTGTCATTAGGTGAACGAAAACTGATTGTCTCCGGCCACCACGTAGGAACATGTTCTTTACTTTTCCAATTTATGATTTTCACAGCATCTACAAATAATCAGTATTTGACATTGGTCAAATATATCAACGGACATCTACAAATAAAAGGAGTAGCAACCAATTCTACTAACTAGCCCATTGGACAACTTTTAGCACTAAGTTCCTTTTCTTCAAAGCATTCAAACTCTTCCATTCTGTTGGAAAATCGATCTCCTCCATCTCACAATCAAATTCATCACTATCCATATCAATATCAGCTGAAAACATTTCGCAGTGCAAATACAGTACCTCTTTTATTTTTTATCATAAATGTATTAACTTAAGCTAACGTACTTAATGGAATGTCATCTTCAATTTGCAAAATGTACTTTTGAAATATCTGCTGTACTTGAGCATCTTTCAAAAACGCCTCCATTGCTTTATTAGAACCTAATGCAGATTGTGAGAATATAATATAAAGAATAGAAAGTAAATACTGGCGGCAATTAGGGATTCATGCGAATAGAGCCTGTGAACCATTGGAACAGCATTAGATTAATAGTTTACACCAAACTCGAATACCATCCAACTCGATAATTTTGTGATGATCGCAAAGCTTAATACATTGGAGACAGACAGGTCCTGTGTTTAGAAATATTATCTTATCTAAATCATGACATTTGTAAATATAGAAATGTTCAAAATCAGCATCAAGTTGTCAAATGAACACATACCATGTCCAATCAAAGAACCTTCTGAATAGGCAATGAAAACAGCAGGCATTTTTGTTTTTGTATACATTTTGTTAATCTGCATGGGTAAAAAATATAAAAATTCATTGAGCTAAAATTGAATTGAATTTCACTGAACATTGAAGTTACAAAACATAACAAAATTACAATTGAGAGACTTGCTGGTTGGTGCACTAAACATGAGCTGAAAAATTGAAAACGTACATTATGCTTCATACTAGTGATATATCTTCTTTCTTGCTTGCGCCTAGCAGAAGCATCTGTCATAAATTCTTTCTAAATTAGCATGAAACTCTATACATCACACAATAATGCCTTATAACAGGTGCAACTTTCATGAATCCCTTCAATATGTTTTCAATGATAAATAAACTACAGTATTCATTATAAAATATACTAACACTTTTCTTGAATTTTCCATGAGATCCAGTTCTCTTCTCTTTATTTGCTTGACAAGGAATGTTTCCTGTTGTAGCTGACATGGTCTTTGTTCTAAAAATTTCCAAAACTTTAAAAAGTATATAAACAAGGAAAACACCATTAGTAATCATGATAACAAAGGAAAAGCTAAAGCAAGCTCATACACAAAAACAGAAAAAGTTAAAAATATTGGTGAATCTTTTCTGTTAAGAATTACGATGCTACTGCATAAACATATAAACCCATAAAGTTTTCTTAAGAACATTTGCTATGTTTTGGAACATTTTGCAAGGTAAGGTTGTCACTATGAGGGTCAAAAAATTAATTTTAAAGATGTTCTTTTTACAGAAAATGTTAATATAACAGTACACAATAATATTTAATATATATATATTTATAATGCTACAAACTAGGGGGAGTATTAATCTCAGAATTATAATTCAGATAATATAAATTCTACATTATGCTCCTTCATGTACTATTAAATGACCACCCTTAAAACTATGGTTGTAGTAGTTGATATATACGTTTTTTATAAGTACCTTTTTATAAGAATACGAGCCTCAGATGTGACCAAAAAATAAGAATGAAATAAGAACAACTGAGGCTAAATCGTTGTTCGAAAAATTAACAGCCGGAACCTGAATTTTCTTTCAAATTAAGAACAGCTTTTCTGTGAAACTATAGCAAATGGTTTGGAAGTACTATATATAATATTTTTTTCAAAATATATTAATGAGGGTGTAATGTGTGCTACCGTATTTGTTTCACTGCTACGCTGCTTCAGAAATTAATTTGAAATGGAAACAAGTACATAACTTTTAGCAAACTAAAATCTAAAAAATTACATAATAAGAACAAAACACGGTTCTTAAATAAGAACAATTAAATCTGAAAATGGCTCAAAAAATAAGAGCCAGCCTCAACTTCAAGTCAGATTTTACTGGTTCTAATAAAAAAGTATATATATACATTCATAGATGAAATTTTCTACTTTGGAGTATAAGGAAGATAACTCTCACACAGAGACTCACCAATTGGAGAGTGTACTCTCCCCAATGATGAAGTGTTGTTGTTGGGAGCCCAAAAAGCAAAGAAGACCGATTTTTAATTAATCTGCTGAATGCACTGACTTCATGCTGGCAAGAATATTACTATATGCACGTTTAGCAAACATTGAAACACTTACACAGTCATATAAAAATTTCAACCCAACTACTTAGGACAGGCTTCTTTTCTAAAAAATTAAAAAGTGTCAAATGCAGATATCACTTCTATGTCCCCTTCACACCTTTAATGTGTAAAATGATCTGATAATAACATTCATTTCTATTCAGAGAAATTACACTTTTAAACTAAATAATTATCATGCCAAAAACACCCCCAAAATACTGTAAAAATGACACCACAGCTTAAATTGAAGCCTAAGGTTTTCATGAAAACATAAGCAGTCAAGTTCTACTTTTAAGGAGATGAATTTAATGTTGTATTATAGAAAATATTTTTGTGATATAATAATACAAGCAATGATGAAAATATGAATTATATGAAGTTACTACTGAAAATAAAATATATATACGACACTTGGTAAAGACTAGAAAAAGTTTAAATATTGTGGAAAAAATGTGTTTTTTTGTCTTTTATATACACAACACATACATACACTAACTTCAATGTTTCACGGGACATTTTCTACTACTGAAATATAAAAGATCGCTGTAAAATACATTGACCAATGAACTAGCAAACAAAAAAACATTTAGATTTACAATGAAACATGCACTTTGTTGACTTAACTATAAAACTAGAGAAGAACAATACAGTGGTATGCTGTAACATAAGCAATATAAAGTTGGAGTATAGCATTTTTTTTCAGACTTGACTTGAAAAAGCCAATTTGGCTTGTCTAAAGGGAATAAATTTTGAAGTTACTACTGAAACTAGAAGAAAAACAAAAGAAATTATCATAGCATAACATACATACACTAACAATAATAATAAATACATATATATACTAGTTTATATACTAGTATATACTAGTATATACTAGTTTATATACCAGTTTATACTAGTTTATATACTGACGCTCGACCGACCCACACACAAGTCACATACAAACAGGAATAAATTCACAACAGATAACACGAGCAAATAAAAACGTTCAACTACAAAGAAACATATCGACTGTGACTAACAACGCAATACGACATTATTGCTACATACACCACACACGGGTTCACACAGCACGTAAAAATTGAACACAACGTAATTGTTCATTAACATTTGGGTAAAATATAACATAAGACAATGATGATCGATGACCATGTATATATGCAGCAGAGCTATGAATACTCGTGGTCATTTCTTGACAAGGAGTTTAGCTGCAATATAAGTCCAATAATAACAGCAGACAGAGTAGTGTAGAGTATTAAGCATCATTATATCGTATTATTTTTCATTCACCAGCAATATCCAATTAACAGAGGGGGATAACATCTTAGATAAATAATATGTCATATAATATATTAAGGAAGAAGAAGAAGAAGAACACAAAAATGCACTAAATTTCCTTTCCGTCCACAAACCACAGCATACAGAACAAAATCCAGCATTACAATCGCAGCTTAGCGACCATCTTTCCTGAAGACCCATTCCGCGTTCTGTATAATAGCCACATATGTATTCCACGATTGTACACACTTTTGCGCCTTGGTTCTTCTCTTGGTTCTAGTCGGAATCCGATCTCTTTTCTTCCTGTCCACTTCGGATAATTGTCCGCGGACCGGACCGGATCGATTTGCTAAATAATAGACCACGTGAAAATATTACGCAATAGCAAGAGAGTTGTTCGTTCCATTTTGATCTAGCCCGGAACAAAAAATAAGTTGAAATTTTTCAACACATCACAACTACAAATAATGGACATTTGAATAAAAGTGTTTTTTGAAACTGGGGGTAGTTCGTTTCCTCCCGAGTACAATAGATCCGCGCGGAGGTGTATTGGCTTGTGCACTGGAACGTTCGTGTAAAGCGAGTTGACGTGGAAACTTACAATTTCTTCATCGTCCTCTAAACGAATGTTTTCAATAGATTCCGAGATTATCTTTGTAGATGTGTGTATCTGGCACTCCTTCACGATTGATAACCATTCAGTAACTTGTTTGCAATGGCGGTAATATGCAGATCCGGGCATGGAGAGAACTGGGCTCAAAGGTGTGTTGGTTTATGCACTTTTGCCAGGCCATACAGTCGCGGAGACTGGCTTTCAATGGGTTTAAGTTTGTCACAAAGTGTTTCACTGATCTTTTCATTATCCTTCAATTCTTGCAAAAACTTGACGATGCGTTCATCTTCTGTGAAGATTGGATGTTTTTCATTCATTTCGAGTCTTTACATATTTCCCAAACTGAGGAAGGTTGACGATGGTATCTTACTTTTCCTTGTACGTCCTACTTTCCATAATACATATCCCGATACCTTTATCAAATGGTACATCCACCAAGTATCTTCAAGTGTCTGCGAGTCATTTGGATATTTCGAGACTTTCTCTGCTTTTGGCAACGTTTAACATAGGCCAATGTCTTGACGTATATATCAGTCATTAATTCAGCACTGATTTTCTGTTTCCTGCAGTGCTTCTGCAGTTCATCCAATTCGGCAAGAAGAACATCTTTATCAAAGTTTCCCAACACTGCGTTTCGAGGTCTAAGTGATAATGTTTCCATTACGTACTTGGGAGGTTGGGATGGTAGGTCGTAACAAATTACGGTGTTTGTGAACATAATGGGCGTTTCTGTTCAACCGACAAACGGTGAAGTTTCTTGTGAAGTTTTCTTCTTGAAATCGTTCGAAACTCTTTTATGTCTATTCTTGTGTGTAAGATGAGTGACGGATAATATTTGAGAGGAACGTTAAGTTTCACTTCATTTCTTTGAGCGTTCGCTTTTATAGCTGTGTTCTGCAAGTCTAACTTTTCTGGTGGAATCTCTTTCTTAAGCAACTTTTTCTGGAAAACGTGGACGTTTCGGTCGTCAAAACAACCATTGTTGAGTATACGAAATTTCAAAAAGCGAGGAATAATCTCAGCTTCTAAACAATTCTCCAGAAAATCTATTCAGAATCTATCAATCTCTAAAATAAAAATGTGACACACTGTTGCTATTGCCGGTTATTAATAAACTTTCCGGTCTTTCCAGTCTGGGGTAAACAAGGACATCATTGCACAAGAAAACTTAAATGTTCATATTGATGGACACTAAGTTTGGTCATTTTTGTCTGACCAAAATTTCTGTCCGACTAACAATTTTGTCCATTTTAAAATTTCTTAACTTATTAAATTTCAAATATATGGGAAGCTACGCGATATTCAAACTGATTGGCGAACCTCAAGTTTTTGAATTAATCATATTTTAATTTCTCAATTACCATATCACAATACTCATCAAGTATAAGACCATTTTCCACTTGTGACGACTTCACTATTAGAAGTACTTTCATATTCTTTTTAGGATCAACAACCTCGCTATCACTGTCAACTTCAAGCGTTTCATTTGCATTACTGTTACGTCGTCACTATCAAACTGCCTGTCTTCTGACTTTTCACTTGAAACGGTTGTACCTTTTCCGTGGTTGCTTTACGACTATCACTCTAGCTCTCTTCCGAAGTTTTTAGCATAAGGATTTTCTTTTTTTTTTCTGAAGTCACGTTGCAGTACTACTGTCGCTCTTACCCTCCTCCAGCATTTCACCTATTAGCGGGATTCGGAAAAATCATGTTTCGTTTACACGAAACTATGTTTCTATAGATTTGTAGGGAGTTATATTCAACATAGCAGAGAGTTGTTCGTGAATTTTTCCCTACAAAGTCATTAGAAACTTCACATCAACACTTGAAATAAGCGCGCAAAGTAATGATGTTTCTTTTGATACAAGAAAAGACTTTAATCTCTGAAGTAACTTTTTAATTGAACAGTTTTAAAAAGGTTCTCACAATTAACTAATTTTTTTCGTGTAACATGCTCATAGATTTTACGAATCTCCCTAAAGCTTGGAATACATTATCATTTAAATGGATCACTTTAAATGTATCAGTTAGATTTTCACCTGTTTCAGCTTCAATGGAATGCGTTTGAAAAAGTTGAACGTGTTCAATTGTTTTCTTAATTCCTGTTGTTTTAAATAAAAGAAGAGGTGATACATAATTAAATAGAAATATAGTCCTAGTGGGCAAAATCGTCATAAAATCATCATCATTGGTACCATTTGGAAGAATTTTAAAAATGATGAAAGTCGGTTTTTGAATTTTCAAAAAATCATTTTTCGTTCCAGAGATATTGCCATTTAAAGTTTTTGCTCAAAACTTGATCTCCACGGCAACGTGACATCACAATTTTCAAAAAGAAATACAAATATGTAAATAACTGAAGAAATACTAGTGATACACTGCTAGAAGTTTGTATGTCGTGTAGTGACAAACACCTATAGGTATCGAATCACTAAAAATAATTGTTGCCATAGTTACCCAGGCTTGTTTACAGATTCGAAAAATAATTCCTTTATAATCCGATATTGTTGAGATCTATCATTATTTCATAATAGGTCGGATAAAATTATCAGTCAAATTTTTTCAGCTCACCAAAATTTAGTCATTTTTGTCCGACTTTTATTTTGTCCAATATGGTGTATGTTTGACTGCCACGCTGCGTCACAAATTAATCCAAATCGTCAAGACAGACACATGATCAAGATTTACTTATTTATTTATTTATTTATTTATTTATTGTTTTACTGAAGTTCCAGAAATAAGAACAAAATGAGGTCGAAATCTGAAACTGTGTTCTTAATGCTAAAATCGTCTATTAATAAGCACGTAACGTAGCAAGTAACTGGGAGATTTTAGTCTTTGGGCTTCCATCCATCAATGCTTTGTTTGGACCCATATATTCAACAATTTGTTTTGCTTCAAAAACATTATGATTGAATGTACTTTGATTCACCAGAAGCCACTAAATTCTCATTCAAAGGAATCTGAGTCAATATGGAAATTAATCAATGATTTTGTCATATTTAAGTAATGGAAATAATAGATCAATCTATGGCTAACAAATGTTTCAGCAGTAGATCAACCAGGTTACTATAAATGACTAAAACTCTCCTCCACAAATTTTTGTTTGAGCTCTAACTACCCTTCAGATGTTATCCGGTGTTATCGGTGTTATCTAGCAACAGACATTTGTGCACTTCATCACATTAGGGAGATTCGTAAACTTGATGAGCCTGTTACACGAAAAAAATCAGTTACTTGTGAGAATTTTTTTAAAACTGTTCTACTAAAACGGTACTTCAGAGATTTAAAGTCTTTTGTTGCATCAAAAGAAACATCATTACTTTGCACGCTTATTTCAAGTGTTGATGTAAAGTTTCTAATGACTTTGCAGGGAAAAAATTCACGAAAAACTCTACTAAGTATATAATTCCCTACAAATCTATAGAAAAATAGTTTCGTGTAAAAGAAACATGATTTTTCCGAATCCCGCTAATTGCAAGGTATTTTAAAGTTCCCGAACATGGGATCGGGGCCCTCCATGCGAGAGGTGAAACACGGGATTGATATCCTTTCGCTTATACTATTACACAGGCTTACAGAAAAAAAATTGTTTTTGCCCCAGATAAGGCTAGGACCTATTTTAAACAATTTTGACGTGCCGATTTCAAAATCACATCCATTTTTGCTTGTCAAGTCAGGATGTTTTTGTAGGGAAACATGGCGTATATCAAAAAATACCTTTTCATAAAAATTGGGGGAAAAAGGTGGATTTGAAACATAATAAAGTTTGATTCTTTGGAAAATAGAGCGATAACTCTATTTATATGACAAAACAATATCATTACAAATCAATAGCATTGTTGAAACAATGAGGTATAAACTTTTACTTTTTCGGTTTTCTTCTGTGACGAGTATCGCTACAGTCCCGCTTTAAAGAACCAATAAAAATCTGCCATCATAACTTTGTCCCACTGTCCTTGATATCATTCTTCCATTGTTTTAATATCTTGGTAAAATCTTTCTCCAAATTTTCTGAAAATTTGTCTGAATGGCTAAAGGGAATATGTACCTTAATACTCATGTTACAACCAAGTGCATGGAAACTTTGAATTAAACTGTGAACTAATTGTACATAATTGCTGTGTTCACATTTCCAAGGAATTTATTGACGACGATAAATGCATTCCAGGTTGCTGCTTCTACACTGTTTATTAAATTAAGGCAATTTGTATCTTTAAGTAAGTTCCTAATCTTTGGTCCAGCGAAAATATCAGCTTTCAGTTTTTCATTGCTAAGACCAGGAAAATACAATGGTTATAGACATTCTGTAATCTAGATTCAGACAGTGGTAAAGCCAGAATAAAAACAATACAAGAATGTGATAAATACAGTTATGAATCGGAAAACCTTTTTTAAAAAAATAGAATATAAAATGTTTTACCAATATAAACTGTAAGAAGTGTCCAATTAGAATCAAATGGTATTTAATTCAGATGTTCAACAAAACTTGTTACGGTAGCAGCGTAAGCGAATACCGTATTAAAACACCCTTGGACTCCTACTACTACTCCTCCTCCTACTACTACTCCGGCCGAAACGGCAGTTTTTAGCCTACGATTTAGAGTATGCGAGTCCCCACTAAAAACTCAATATACATTCTAATGAACGAACGCAGCCTTTTGAATTTTCGAAGGTTTTCAATCACATACATTTAAAATACGTTTTCTTTGATATTTTATCACTTAATTGATGAAGGAATGGATATTAATCAAATAGGTCTACATAAAACTGGGACTTTTAGTTACTTTTATGGTACTGAATCAATGAACTTTTGCACTTGAAAATAAAGATATGTTTTTCGTGTCAGTAAAGCACAGATCAGACTTTCTTATTACTTTCTACGTTTGTTAGCTATCTGTTCTGTCTTTGAACATCAAGGTTTTCAAAAATCGAGTTAAAAAAAGGCAGTTATCTGTTTGAATTCATTTTCGGTTTCAAAAAATTATAATTCAAAACATACATTTTTTTTTCGCAGAAACGCGTTTTTTTTGTTTTTTTTTCTACATAAGCTCTTATAAAAAAAACGTACGTTATAAACAGCTCATGCATGTATAATTCTTTTGTCTTCTACGATGGCCCTGAAGGTTCATCGATGCGCGCACAAAAATATCCTGCGCACGAGATTTTTTCAGTTGTGCGCGCATAAAAAATAAAATCTTTATTCACGCACAAAAATTTCTACGCCCGCACAAAAATTTTTATGCACGCGCACAAAAATTTTTACGCACGCACAAAAATGTGCTTTGCGCGCGCACGTAAATATTGGCTTCTTATATTGCATCTGGTCTGGATTATATAACTTGTTTCGTGCCTCAGTTAGCATGGTGACAGTTCAAGCGACATGATGGTGAAGTGGGTAGTGTGAAGTGAAACTTTCTGCGGCCAACTTTTTAACTTAATTTTTGTTTGATACTCAAGTTATCTTCGACTATAACCGACTATAACACTGCTTTATTCATAAACTATTCTTACCCTAAAAAGAATGGCCATTTACATCATTTCATCGAGCAGGAGGGAGGGATCATCCATGTGTTCTCTTAACTAGCAAATAAAAAGGCATCCCATTATTGGTCATGACTCTACGACTTGAAATGAACCCTTGCAGGGAGGTTCTCCTGCCCTGAATTCTTTATTGCAAAATGAAGGCTGTTTTTAATGGTGCAAAAATAAGCCAGCCAGGGGTGCACAAAAAAATAAATATAGGCCTTTTTAATTGACCATTGGAGATATATTAAAAGGTAATAGGAATTCACCTAAATGTATATATTATGCCTAAGGTTTTGATTTTTGTGTTTTTGGAGTCTTTCTGTGACTGTTATTGTATAACTCTCTTCAACACCCCTGCTGTGATGGAGAAATTATTTTATATTCTGTAATTCTTAAATTTTAGCTGCAATGTAAATTCTTATAAAATTCTTATAAACCTTTTGAACTGAAATGTTTTTATATTGTCTATACAACTCTTTCCTTTTCTCACAATTGTGGTGATGGTCAAGAAACAAACAGTTTCTACTTCCTAATTTTGATTGTTTTTTGTTTAGTTGATATGTATATGAATTTCGGCGCCTGAATTTCTGTTATGGATTCCCTTATAAGACAAATAGTCAAAGATGAAGTGAAAGCTGCAATTGAAGAAAGAAAAAATGAAACAGCAACACCAACATCACAGGGCTCAGTTGTATTGACAGGAGATAGAAAAAGGCCTAACACTAGTTTCAGTACTGGCTGTCACAAACCATCAAAAAATGAAAAAACTGCAGTTAGATTAAATAAACTACTGACTCAAATCAATAAAAAGAGTGGCTGTGCAAGTCAAAGTAGTAAGAGAAAAGCTGGAAAAGGAATGAAAATCCAAGTAAGGTGGCAACGAAAAGATAAAGGTCACTTCAAAATAGTTAAACAATCTGAAGGAGGTGGTCATCGCTTTGCTTTTTTTGAAGACACAGATGACCCCACATTTCAGGATTTAAAGTCATTGGCTCTTACATATTTTTTCCCAGACAATAATGAAAACTGTTTTGAAGAAAATGTTTTAGAGTTGAGTATACACTTGTGCGATTCATGTGGAGTAAAAATGGATCTAACACAATCAATAAATGAATACTTACAAAAGCATGGATTAACACCATCAAGAACTTACTTTGTTCTTCAGACTGAACGCTACTTTGAGTTGGACAATGATGATTTTAACTTGGAGAATAGTTGCTTTGATCAAACTCTAGAAACTTTCTCTCAAACAAAAATATGTGCTGTTTGTGGAAGAACCTATATGTATCAATGCCTCCCATGTGAGCAGGATAAACAATTTCAAGAATCACTAAGAATTGATCAAGAAAAAGGAAGCATTGCTTTGGATGGCAATGACCGTGCAGCTGCAAATGATGATGAACTTTTTTCAGATAATGAACAAATACCAGATGATAGGCCTGATCAGAATACTTTGAGAAAGTTGCGGATCAATGCATTAACCAAACAACAACAAGAAAGTTCTTTATCAGAAGTTATCTTCCAAGCAAATAGAAAACCTGGGATCTTCAAATTCCTCAACTTCATCCATGTCAATGTTCTTTTTAAATGGTTGACTACTATAAAGTTGTGGAACAAAATATAAGACATCTGGGCGTCCACGTGGTAAAATACAATTGTTACTTGGAGCTAAAATGTGCCTGTTCCATCGTCGTGCAAATTCAGTCAGGTCATTTCTAATTAAAGTAATAAAACAGTAGCGAACACATTCTACAATTACTGGATTACCACCATCAAGGATTGACATATTAACCATCTCTATAAAGAAATTCCGCCACCAAATAATCCGATCAAACCTGAATTGAGACCAAAAAGACTCGATGCGTTGGTTTGCAGTTGATGTGCCAATTATATAACTCCCCAATCCCTGAAATTCATCTGTGTGAGAGGAACGCAAAGCAATTTGTATTGCTTCAACAATACTGTTTTCCGTACCATCATCAGAACGGATTCGCGTGGGCACACCTTTGAGTTGTTTTACTGCTTGAATATAGTAATGTGCTATTACTTCAGGTTGTTTGTTAGACACCCCGACTTCTAACCAAATAACTCTCCTTGAAAAGCCGTCGATGCATCCATGGATGCTAAATCCAAAGGGTTTGAGCTTGTCATACCCATCAATGTGCCAAAGATGATCAGGTCCGGGCACTGAGTACACTCTTCTTTTAAGCCTTCTTTTCCTGCGACCATTCACACCTTCTGGGTCTAATTCTCTGAGGATTTCCATCACGGAAGCTCGTTTAACAGGTACTCCCATATTTCTGATTATACTCCATATTTTTCGATAGCCTAGCAACATCAAGATATAGAGATAAGAATTTCAAACAATAACTACGAAATGAAGGTTTGAAGGCTTACCCAAAGCACCTCCACTGTTAGATAGTTCTTCTAAAACCAGCCTTTTAACTTCTTCCCTATCTTCTGTACCAGCAGGAGGTCTTCTGTAAAGGCCAAGTCGAGACAAAGTCCTCTTTAACGTTGACAAACTTATATAGATATCATGATGAACTGCCAGAAAAGATAATATTTCTACATTGTGATATCCCTGGGAAAAGTAGGAGGTTATCAAAGAATCTCTATTTAAATTCCCACTGGACTTTAAGCAAGGTAAATCACTCGTATTTGTCATGTCACTACCTATTAGTATAATATTGGCATGTATTATAGTAATGCAAATATATTTATTAATCTTTTCACGAAATCTGTGTAAAATCAAGACCGAAATTCGAGGCTTCTATTAACTTCAATTAACAAGCGGTGATTTCTATATTTGCGCGCGTATGATAAAATTTGGTGCGTGCGTAAAAATTTTTGTGCGCGTGCATAAAAATTTTTGTGGGTGCGTAAAAATTTTATTCTTTATGCGCGCGCAACTGAAAAAATTTCGTGCGCAGGATATTTTTGTGCGCGCATCAATGAACCTTCAGGGCCATCGTAGTCTTCTAATAAATTAAATTGCTGGTGTGTTGCGATTAGACCCTATTTACACGAGTTAGTAATTTTAAACATTATATTATCGTTTATGCCTGTTTTCCACCAGTAAGATATCTCAAGAAATAACGTTTACAGAACGTTTAAGAACTTTAAGTAAAATTTCAAATTTAAAAGTATTCTTGTGGCAAGTACTTTTGCTGCTACCGTTTTGCGCCATCTGGCTCTTGTTAGTTTCTTAAAATTCGCGGATTTCGTCTGGAAAACAATGGTAGGAGTAGGAGTTAGAGTTAAAATGGTAGGAGTTAGCAAAAAATGGGCTTCTTTTTTGAAATCAGCATGAAAAAACTACAAGACTCTCTATGTATCTGGGACAAATTTTTTGTTGGTCTGTGTTATAATTATTAAAGTTGATGTTACGAATGTGTTTTTTGAAATGTCAGAGAAGTATGAAGTTAACTTTGAATTAAATGATGTTGTTTTAAAAGGTAACTACCATTAATAAAGATATAACGATTTCGTCCATGTAGAAAGTAATCCTATCGTACTTTTGTTGATAGGAAACAAACACATTTTTGTAACTTGAAGGACTGTAAGTTTTTTCTTTTTAAACAAGTTATTTTGCCGAGTCAATTATTATATTGCGAAAGTTGATAATATTGTTTTCAAGACAGATGTCTTTAGAAGCTCAATGATATTTAAAGTACAGAGTAACAGTTGTATAGTCATTGTAGATTAGGTAACCGAAAAAATGTCTGCATATATATAACAAGCAAATGTAAGCGATAAGCTGCACAAATAAATACATACATGTCACTATCTCAAAATTTTATTGAGAGACATGCTATAAATAACACTTATGCAAAAGCAGTAAAATTGTGCTGAGTGCATTGTGGTAGATACAGCAATCAAAATTGCACTGTAAAGAAACTACTGTGTTGCCCCCCGCCAACTCGACCTCTCGCTACTCGACATTCGCCTAACTCGACATAACTACTCGGTTCCGCCAGTTTCGACGTTCTTGAATGGAAAGTTCCCCCGCTATCTCGACATTTCTAACTCAACACTCGCCTATCTCGACATAAATATTTCGGTCCCTTGACAAAAAATTCGACATTTTCAAAATTTTTATTGCTGTTATTTCCTACCGTTCTGAGCTCATGTTCAGTTACCGTCAACCAAAATCCTGTGAATTTAGGAGATGGGGAAACGATGCAGGTGGAATGTACAAAAAATCCCCCGCTAAATCGACCCCCGTCTACTAACACGACATTTTTCCCGGTCCCTCTGCAATGTCGAGTTAGCGGAGGGCAAATGTATTGTGTTTGCTAATATACCTCGAGTTGAAATGGTAATACACTTTTGAAAAGTTTAGTGAGGTTTTTGGGGTGACGTGTTAAAAGATCAATATTGTGTTTTTATATGTTTGATACGATTACCACCAAATTGTAAAGCTATGTTGGTAACCTTTTTCAAAAAAATTTCCAGCGCATTCATAGCATTTTCGTAACGTTCTTATGGCAAAGTTTCAATAATAAACCCATAACAGTGGTTCAGTGAGCTTGGTTGATTGTTTTGGAAAAAGGTTTTCTTGTTTTTATTATGTTTCGAAGTTGCATAGCAGCAGGGTAATCGCTGCGCTAAAAGTAGAAGAAGACTAACAACCTATTGGTAATCTATAGAAATTGAGTTGCTTTTTTTTTTTCTTTTCAGCTGTTATTTCTTGCGCCAACGTCACAACCTGTGGTGTGCACTGAAAAAATTGGTGTCAACGGCTCCTTCTGCAATTAATGCCTAGAAACACCACGGGTCTCACCACCACAACGATCTGGGTCGAACCCAGATCCCTCGGTGTATGCCAAGTTTGTGAAACACGGCGGGGACCATGAAGGAGTTTCTCTCCTCCAGCATGTCTTTTTCAAGACATTAAAAAATAATAAAAATGGTAATACTTGTGATGAAAAGAAACGAAACGTTGAAACATTGCTTTAAAAAAACTTAATAAATAATTATTATAATTTAATACAATTAATATTATTGATGATTCTGATGCAGAATTACATGCTGATGATTTATTATATCAACCACCCTAATAATCCTAACCCTAATCCTAATTTTGAGACCCAGATTCTGATTAGAAGGTACGAAAGTGTAATAATGCCCAGTTGGAATACGTTTTGATTTGCATGCGCAATCAGGAGGTCAGGATTGACATTGAATTTCAGCTTTTCATAATTCTAACAAAAACAACTGCTGCTGCAGATGAGCAGTGTTTATTTGCAAAGTAAAGATTTGTTCTGTTGTCTGTGGTGTAAACTTCTTTAAAAATCTGATATGTTCAAGGCATATATTTTTATAAGGCTGTTGTTGTACATCTGTAGAATCAAATTGCAATCAATAAATTGTTTTTAAAGTTACCTTTATTTTGGAGTGCAAGATGCTTTCATGTTTTTTGTTTTCTTTAAGAATTATTGGTCATGCAAACAAGTATTGTACCACACCGTGTAATTTGCTGCTGTTTTATAAAAAATATAATAACAACAAATATTGACAAAGATGCCTGGTCTGATGAAGTTTCTCATCATGATACCCAGAGAAGATACTTTATTGCTGCAATGAAATTAATGCAGAACACTGCAAAGTCTTGGCAAGAATTCGAGACAATGTTAAAATCTGTTGTTGAAAGTGATCTGTTCTCAAAGATAACTACTGAAATTTATCAGTTGACGAATCTCGAGCATTTAATGAATGCATTTGTATCATTTGAAGCTCTGTTTGATGACTGTGAATTATTGTTGAAGAAATCAAGTATACTAGGGTTGTTTGTTCGAAAAACAATTTTGGAGTTTAAAAAAATGCCTTTTGAACATGTTGTAATATTGGCAAAATCTATCCAAAGTTATCTTATGTTTGTTGATAACCAATATCAACCACTGGACAAAGAAATGAATGTTTCTACTACTGAAGACACTGATTGCTCTATGGAATTAAGTGCATTTGAGGAGAAAGAAAATATCGATACAACTATTTCAGTCCAAGTCCCACAAACTGTGCTGTCTGCAAATGGAGATATATTTATAAGTCGTAACAAGGCTGTTCGATTCATTACTGAGCAGGCACATTTCCTAGAGCATAATGACAATGTTGCAATGAGCCCATGTGAACTTCAGCATAAACTAGAAAAGATACATCAAAAATACCCTGAAATCTATGAAAGTTTTTATCTAAGCTTTCTAAACTATCTTCGTGTTGGTGAAATAAATCGTGCAACTGTCATGCTCCAAAAGTTTTTTGACCACAAAGTTTTCAACACAGAGAAAGGGGAAGAAGAAATTACTTCACTTGAAAAGCACCAGATGAAGTTCAAGAGGTTTCGTTATTGTGCATTGAATTTGGGTGTCATGCATTGTTGCCATGGTAACTACTCTGAAGCTTTATTGTCTCTGGAAGAAGCGATTCGTGTTGCACAGGAGACAAATGATCAGCAATGTTTGAATCATGCAATGTTTTGGCTAAGTCTTGTTAAAGAAGAACATTCTTCCATGCAAGATGGGATAGACCATTTGAAGCAATTCATTGCCGAAACTGCCAAAGATATTCTTAAATCTGAGGGAAATGTAACATCTCAAATGATTGACTATTTAGGAGTTTTACGTCTTATCAAAATTCAAACTTTAAAGGGTACACAAACACCAGCCAAGTTATTGTCTACTGTATCTCAGTTGGTCATCTCAAATCCTCTGATCTCTAATACAGGACAATTAGTATTGTCTACCATGTTGAATTTTTATGGTTTTTGCAAAATATCATTAATGATGTGTCAATTGCCCTTTCAACAACTCCACAATTTTACTGACTTGCACAGCTCATTTGCCATGTCAGAAGAAGATTTGGCCATATCCCTCTGTCAGTTATCAACACACATTCATATGGCTGGATTCTATAATGACGCTCTTTCTGTGTTAGCATTTTCTGAAAACAGGTTCTCTTTGCATAGTCCTTACAGACGAAAAATTCAGCTCTGTTCAGCATCATTGAAATTCCAACAACAGATAGCATTGAGAAATGTTGACAACATCAAGTCTCTGGCTAATTCTATACAAATCTTGGACGAGTATGAGGGACAATATGCTATGGCAGTCTCAGATATTATGGTTGGAAACTTCACAAAAGCATCTAATGACTTGCAAATGTTTCTGGAACAATTCCAAGTGCATTCCACATTGATGTCTGCAAAACCGATTTTGAAAGTGAAGCTGACACTTCTGCTTGTTGAAATTCAGTTGCTGTCGTCGAATCCATCTCAAAGTGTGAGTGCAATTTTGGATTTGCTCACATTTGTAAAATCCAGATACATGGCCGGGTTAGAACTTGATGTTCAAATCAGCTTAACACGATACCTTCTGTTAACTGAATTTATTGATAAGGCAAACTCTGTAATAGATGAACTGATTTTAGGAGGTCTTGCAAATGGTTCGTGTTATCAGCAAGGAATGCTGTATTATCTAAAAAGTAAGTGCTTACTTGAACAAGGAAAGAAAATGACCGGTGAAAAGCAAAGATTGCAACTCCTTCAGGTTCTACCACTGCTGCATAAGAGCTTTGAGTTCTTCCACAGGATAGAGTGTAAAGCTCTACTAAAGGAGATATACCTTGAACAGGCTTTAGTTTATCATCAATTGGAACAGGTTGGTGAAAGAAACAAAGCATCAACCCATTACCGTCTCCTTCATGAACAGCTCAGCCACCTTCCAAAAGTGATGTTATTTTAATGTATTTGCTGATATATTTTTTGTAAACTATAGGTTTTTCAGAACTGATTTTCTTGGTATGATTGAAATTCCTATAAATTTTGCTCAGTGTAAGATGGGTTTTAATGAAATTGTTGATGTTGAATGCCTTTTGGATAGCTTTTTATGGCAATGTTATACTTTAAAGGAAGAAACTTTTGCGAAAGCAAAATCCACACTACAAAAATATAGTATAGTATTAAGGGTTTGCCTCTGAGTATCGTTTGAAATAAATACGTAAACTTTTTAAAAACTGTATTTCTTGTTTGTATTTTGACTAACTTGTTTGTACTTTGACTTGTCTTCTTTTTGAATCATGGAAAAAAATTTTTTGAATTGCCTTATTCGCGAAAGTTAATTCTTGGGAAGTTTAGTCAAATGGGCCATTCGTGAAAGTAAGTTCCCTTAATTTAACAATTTTTTTGCCTCGCAAAAGTTTCTTCCCCAAAGTTTCTTCCTTTAAAGTACATTGAGTAATTTTGATCTAATAGTCTTGTTTATTTAATAGTGTTATCTCTGTCAGCAAAGGATCTTTTTAATATCTGGAAAATTTGTTGTATTGTTGAAGTTATAAAAATGTTATAGGAGTTTTTCAACGGATGACTACTTTCATTTTTGTAAAACATTCGAGGCTAAGATTTGATGCTCATCCTGAATTTGCTTAAATTTTGTTTTCATTCTGGAATCCAGTCCCAGTCAAAATTATGACATGAGTGTGTTCATTGAATTATCTCAAAGCATTTAACTTCACTATCAAATTCCAATTAAATATTTTTGGAAGTACAGGAAGGAAATTGTTTTGTTCATCCAAACATATCTTACACCTTGTATTTTTAATTTCTGAGTTTGTGAGAGGAATTAGATGGTGAATGCTGAGATGAATGCTTGTAGGTGGAATTGAACAATATTATGTTTATTTTATAGTTTCATGAGTACTAATAAAGTGAAGTTGATTTTATTGCATCATGGGAAAATTAGTTTCTGATACTGTGGAACAAAAAGTTAAAGAAAAGGTGAAGAAAAAAGAGAGAATATGTTATCCAACAAAGGTACAGTATGTATATATACAGAGAGGGAGTGTAAACAATATTTATTAGAATATTAAAATAGGCTTTTCGACTGTTGCCTGGTAGATGCAGTTGTAAATGATATCATGAAGAGACAAGGTGAGTATTCTCAACACAACATGTTTCGCCTTTTGAGAATTTTCAACTTTTTACACTTGAAAAAGAATGTTTTTGTTATGCTGGTGTCTAGTTTACGAATGGCGTGTACAACGTAGTTTTATTGTTGTCTTTTTATGTTTTGAATGACACTTTCTGTTTTGCATGTTGGTAAAATTTCTTCATTTGTAAGTTCATAACTGAACGATCCTTGTTTTTATATTGAAATTCTTATCCTGAGGATTAATTCAATCTATTTTCAGTTAAGTGGGAAAGTGTTGGTGTTTCTGATCTCAAGTTGTAGTAAATTGAAAATGAATGACGTTGTTCCCATCTTGAGCTAGTAATATGAAAGTCAAATGAAAATTAAATGAAATGAAATCATAGAATAGGAAATTATAACAACTAGTATATACACTCAAATCTTTTAACTTGAAGATTATCATGCCCAATTCATTTCATGATCCTCATTTCAATCAACCAATCTCTATTTCCTGAAATAGACAAAAATGTCTCTTAGTCTGTATTTTCATTTTGTGTTACGATGCTGAAAATAACTGTTTTTAGCTTGTGATCAGAAGACTTCCACCGAAGCTAACCGAGGAAGAATTCCTTACCGAAGTGGGTGATTTGC
The DNA here is from genome assembly GCA_027922465.2 of Turritopsis dohrnii. NCBI lineage: Eukaryota > Metazoa > Cnidaria > Hydrozoa > Anthoathecata > Oceaniidae > Turritopsis > Turritopsis dohrnii. Next base: position 270,224 of record BQMF02000015.1, read on the forward strand.
CTGAACACAATTATTTCAGATTTGTTGGTCCAGAAAAAAGGTTTCTTTGTAATATTTTGATTAGATGTGTTCTGTTATTTTTAGTTTCCCAGAAACTTGTATCATTTTCGTTTTCTTTTTAATAACTTTTCTTTCCCTGCCTCAATATGCTTAAAGTCCATGCTGAGGTTATGCTTCTATTGCGCTGTTTTATGTCTGTTATGCTCCATTGTAGTAATCGTTGGTGTGCTTATAAAGGTTATGGTTACTTAAAAAGAGTTTCTTCTGTACTTCTGTCTTCTATTTATGCGCTTTTTCATTATGTTTTTTTTATGTATAAGGAGTGTTTCTTTGCAGAAATGCATCATGTATAACTTCTTTTCACAGTTTTGGGACCGAAAATTTTACTCGAGCATATATCAATTTCAAGGAGTATAATGATGTGTTTGAGTTTCGAAATAAATTTGATGGTTACATATTTGTTGACAACAAAGGTATCCAATATTTTGTTTGCTTATTTACATTTCTGTGTTTTCATTTTGCATCAAGCCTGTTGATGCTGACCTATGAATGTTTTTCACAAACGATGGAACTTAAACAGCAGGGAAGTGCTTTTCTCCTAACTTTATGTAAATTTACGTAAATCTAGACGAGTTCAGGTTCCTCTAATATAGGACAGTTAGTTCTATCTACCATGTTAAAATTTTAGAGTTTTTCCAAAATTGCTTTAATGATGTGTCAATTGCCCTTTTAAGAACTTAACAATTTTACTGACTTGCATAACTCATTTGCCATGTTAGAAGAGGATTTGGCCATATCCCTCTGTCAGTTATCAAAAGGAAACATCTCTTTATTTGTTCTTTTATCTACAGGAAGGGAATACAGTATTGTTGTGGAACTTGCACCTTGTCAGGAAGTACCCAAGGAAAAAAAAAGAAAAGATCAAAAATCAGGGACAATAGAGAAAGGTGCAGTGATTTACCATTACAGTCTTTTCTAAATATTTGTTTGAATTTCCTTTTTCTATTGAGTACCACACGTATTTACGTCTAATGTCTAGATGCTGACTATTTGCAATTTCTTGAAAGTTTGGAAGTAGAAGAAGAAAAACTTCCTAGTGCAGAAATATATATCGAGGAAATTGAGGCCTTAAAAGCTCAGGACAAAAACAGTAAGTTTCTTAAACTACAAACTGTGATAACCAGCTGGCAGACATCAATTTCTTGAATATTTTTGCCAGTGTGCGAGTGTGGCTTACTGTTTGTCAGAGAAGATATGCCGGAAAAATCGAAATAATTGGCTAGCTTTTTTATTTCTATTTTTGATCTGATGTTTGGTTATGTCTTTTGTCTCATAAATAATAAATAAATTAATAAATTGATATAATCAACAAAATCAAAAGTTTACCACCATGTTAAAGTTGTTTTGGGTTTTTGATATTGCTACACCCCAACCTTCTTGGATATTTTCAGGTGTTTGATTTCTTTGCTTCATAGAAATGAAGATTGCCACACCGCTAATTGAATTCCTGAAGGAGAAACGAGAAAGTAGGATTGCGGCCCGCCAAGCAGCCAATGAACAGGTTCATTTGGTTTTGTATTGTTTCATCAGGAATTTTTTTTTTTAGACTGTCAAAGCCCAATAGTATAAACCTCCACAAATTGATCTGATATATTTAATCAGAACTAATATCAAACTATCATTTCGTATAAGAAAAAACAGCCAGCTCTTACTGACATTTTTTGCCCAATAACCTATTTAATAGCTTAGCTATCTTTGTAAATGAACTGCCGTGAATTCGTTTTTCGACCTCTTGGATGTTTGAATTACAGAGCGTGTGGTACTGTTGTAGAGTCTCTGCGAAGGAGTGCATTTCTAAAGAAACTTACACACTATTTCAATAAAAATGCTCTTCGTCGCAGTGTCTTTTTGACGAGTTTGTCTACTGGGGTATAAATGTCATGTTAATCAGTTTCGTTTGCATGTTGTTTGAGACTACAACAATCAACAAAATATCAAATTGCTCTAAGACACAAAATTTCAATAATATTCAGAAAATTTAAACCGGGTGGATAGGGGAATTTTTGTATTAATACATATTTGCCTGAAACTCTCAAGATAACTTTTTTGAATAATAGAATGGAAAGGGCCAAACTATTCAAGGAATTGCTGGCCTGTATACTGACCAATCACATTTGCGACTTCTTTGTTAGCATACCTCTTACACAGTGCAGAATTGTTTGTGCAATGCAAGCTTCATCTCCTTCCTTAGAGAGAGAAAGAACGAAAAGCAAAACTCGAGAAGGAACGGGAGAAGGTAAAATGTCTTTTGTTTCTCGGTAGATTTATATGTTCCATATTACTACTTTTATAAAAATGCGTAATACTTTATAATGAATAAATTAAACATAATGAACCGTTGCTGTGAGAAACCTGAGTCAGCAATTTTTCACCATGGAGGTAATACCATTTTGATATTTTGATCTTCCAGACCCATTTCTTATCGTTCCAACGAGGAAGCCTGAAAACTGCTGAATTTTTTCGTTATTTTTAAATTGTCCAACAATGACTCACCATTTTTTTAACTTGAATCCTTTCGCGATTGATTGTTTTTGATTTTGTTGCATTCATTTACCATTGTGTTATTAACCCACAGGACAAATTTGTTGAAAAATCTCTGGGGTGGAGAACGTTACGATAGAAAAACTCAATGAAAATGCACTTCATCGCAGTGACTGTTTGGTGATTTTTCCCACTAAAAAAGGACTTGATGTAAATAATTTTGTGTTCAATTCCTAGCGTCGAGAGCGTGAAAAGGAACGAGAAAGAGAGAGGAAGGCGAAAGCTGAAGAGAGGAAAGACAAATCGGATAGGTAATGTTTTGATATGATACGAACTCCTGTATTTAAAATAGGATCATCCTGAAAATCTGATATGATCCTATAATTTGAAAACTCATTTTTATTCGGATAAAATTTCGTTCCCCTAAGAAGTCTACGGTATCATAACCTGTGCTTGACAATTGCGTTCCGATAATCCGTCTTGACTAGATCTCAAACCGATTTTATTTGAAACCAATCTGTAAGGTTTCTTATTTTCGCTATTTTTTCCTTTCTTCCAAAACTTTATTCCATTTATTGGTTGCTCCATAGAAAATCGCCAGAGAAGTCTTATCGTGAATCCAGGAAAGGAAGTGAGAAGAAAGATAACAAAAAGGTTGATTGTTTCATTGATTAATTAATTTATTTATTTTTCGCATTGCCGTTAGGAGACCTGGAGTTTTCCTCCAGTGGAAACCAATCCTTAAAGTCCTTGAAGCCCGTACAACCCACACATAGTGTCATTTAAGTAAGACATTCACTAAGTGCGATCAATTATTTGGTTACTTGAGTTTCCTAGGCAACAAGATGATACTATATGATGACACGTGATACTCATGTACATTATGACATCATCACATTATGACATCATCACATTTGCATGAACTCTGGTTGATAATAAGTTCTGAATGTGTCTAAAGGTTCGCCTACCGATCTGTCTCTGTCATTTACCATTTTGCAGACAATATATTGTTATTCCTGTCTGGGTTAAGCGAACAAACTATTGTGTATTGTCTCTTTCGTTAGAACAAAACCAAGAGCCTTATCTCACAAACATACTTTATCAGTTATATGCTTGGCAGGTGAAAGTCTTATAATAGGGAACTTAAGTAACTGCGACGGCAACGTAGACGATGACGTGAGCAAAAACAACAAGATAAATAATTACTACTAATTAAAAGTATGAATAAATTATTTTTGTTAGAGAAACTATTCAATTGATGAACTTATATCGACTGGAAAGTCATCAAGTTACTATAAAATCTACATAAGAGAAAGAGATTTATCTCTATAACCACGTCTCCGTTGTCAGCACGACTTTAAAACATGACTTTTCACGTTGATCATAGAACGTGAAAACATGTTAATGATGTAATTATCTTCCCAATAGTGTCATAAGCGGTAGACTCCCTTTCTAAACAAATTCCACATAGAAAACAAAGCTTTTGTTTTAAACACGTCGCCGTCTTCGTTGCCGTCTTCGTCGCCGTCTTCGTTGCCGTTGCGATTGCTTAACCTCCTTAATCTTGGGTTTAGGAAGGACAAACTAGTGAAAATCGTAAAGTTGATTCCAAACCCGAATCGAAGGACACAGACCGTAAAAGTGCCAAAGATGAAGATAAGGACGGCAAAGACCGTGTCTCGAAACAAAACGAACGCGAGAAAGAGCGACACAGTGAAGGCAGAGGTGAGCGAGACAACAGGGGAAATCGTGAGAAGGAGAGGCACGGTGGACGCGAGAAAGATCGATATAAAGAACGTGGTGGTAAGGAGCGTGGTCGAGATGATCGTCACTACGAAGATAAACATAGACGCGATAAGGATCGCAGCAGCCGCGATAAACAAAAAGACCGCAAGGAATCCCGGGAAAGTGTTGACGTGAAACCACGCGAAAAAGATATGAAAAGCAAAGACGAAAAAAAAACATCTGAAGAAAAATCGAAAGATGGTAAAGACATACTGCCCTGCCCATTAGTTTTGTTTAGTTTGTGAAGGCATTATATACTTTACCTTGGTATAACGTTTGATGCATTGTTTAGTTGAGAGAAAGGTCATTCAAAGTGACGAAATGAGCGTGGAAAACACCGAGCCTACTCGTAGAATATCTGTAGAATACGAAGATCCGAGTATTGTCGCTTTTTCCACTGCTGAAAAGAAATCCGGGGGTGCTGAAAGCGGCAAAAACAGCCCAAACAAATCTAACAAACGGGTAAGCAGTTTTTGAAAAGCATTTATGTTTCGTGTTTCATTGCTGTACATTACTCTAGAGCACCCTCTGTCGGGAACGCCCGCAATCTGAAACGTAACGCTCTCCATCTCATATGCCTTATACGCCATACATTTGTAGTTCCACATGTTTTAGGCTCGCCCTGAAATGAAGATTTACCGACCGCCTTCCAGTAATAGACCGTCATCCAGTAAAACATCACCAAGAGACCGAGGTTAGTTGTTTTCGTCACTATGGAAATTGAAATCCTTGTATGTGTAGTTTAGTCACATGACCATGACGTCATAGTTGTAGTGAAGTCAAAATAGATGTTTCAGCATATGGAAAGTTTGAGTGAGCGCTCAGATCGTATTTTTTTTTGTAAATCCTTTGACGTCATCGTCATAATTTACTATACATTTCTTGAGGAGATATTATATCGTAGCCTAGTCAACATAATTTTAGTTTGTTACCATGTGGTTTTCTAGCTCATGATTTACATCTCCTCATGGTTTACATCTCCTCATGGTTTACATCTCCTCATGGTTTACATCTCCTCATGGTTTACATCTCCTCATGGTTTACATCTCCTCATGGTTTACATCTCCTCATGGTTTACATCTCCTCATGGTTTACATCTCCTCATGGTTTACATCTCCTCATGGTTTACATCTCCTCATGGTTTACATCTCCTCATGGTTTACATCTCCTCATGATTTACATCTCCTCATGGTTTACATCTCCTCATGGTTTACATCTCCTCATGGTTTACATCTCCTCATAAAATGAGCTTATAAGATTGAAAATATCCAAATGATTAAGCATGTGTTAAGCGTGTGTAATGGAGTGTCTTAAGCTTGGTTCATTCCTTCAGGAAGCAGTTGTGTAAATTTCACCTGAACAGTAAGAGCAATATGACAATATCACAAACTTGAAGTATCAGTAGTAGTGCAGATATTTAAACTGAATACAAATTTTGCTTGCAATTTGCAACTATCCTTTTCAAATTGCTAGTTCCCAGTCCACTATCATTCTAGGTGACGACAAAAACGATAAGGAAACGGAAAAAAGAAAATCCACTGAAAAAAATAAATCTCGTGAGCGAACGAAAGACGAATCACGTGAGCGAACGAAAGACGAATCACGTGACCGAACGAAAGCCGAATGGCGCGATCGGAGTCGAGACGACAGATCTTCGCGTTCCCATCGCGACCGATACGACAAATACGATAGATACGATCGTGATCGATATCACTCTGATAATCGACGGAAAACAGATCGACGTGGAAACGACAACAACGGCCGTTCGACACGTGAGAAAGATAAAGAACTGGATAAAACAAGGAGTGACAAGAGAACTGACCAAGTGAAGAATGTGGAAAAAAGTCCAGTTAAGGAAGGGGAGAAGAAGACTGAGGCTAAAGGCGAAGACAAGAAGAGAGATTTGGATAAAGAACAGCGCGAAAAGGAACTGGAACAAGAGCGTTATAGAAGGAATTGGTTAGGTGACGATTGAGTTTAATAATGTTCTCCAAGGGGTATAGAGTTTAATTGCTAATTGTTAATTAATGATGTTCTTGTTAAAAAAACGACTTTGAATTATATAACCGGGTTGTCAGAACCCTCCGGAATAGGACAAAGGAAGGGTATGTCACCTCCAATAATAACTGCCAGTCACACTAACATGTCTATATTTACTTATCGGCAAAGGGTAGATGATTAACGGTTTGGTTAGAACACATTCTTTCAATATTTGGTACATTCGACTCTCGATATCTCGAATTTTTCGGTATCTTGAACAATATTCCCGACCCCTTGACTGATTTTCTCTCGTTATCTCGAACTTTCCCAAAAACGTTCATAAATTCCGGGCGTGATTTTCGCATTTTTTAATGTTTTGATACAATCCCATTTTACTAAATTCGAATTTTCGAAAAGTATATGAATCTAGTTTTTTTTGAAAGATTAAACTGATTATCTGTACTAAAGACGAAAACATGAAGCTCGTTAAGGAAAGATTTACAAACGAATCTGTTGTAGAAAAGTATAAAGCATTAAAAGACATGCAGAAAAGTATGTCTAAAAAAGAGTTAGCCCAAAAGTGTGGTGTCTCAAAGAACACAATATCAACCTGGGTTAAGAGGTGATATTTTGAATTAGAAAATTCTGTTGGACGGAATTTGATACTTTGAGAAGCTCTTAAAACTGACTGGTGTATATTAAGTGAAAATTGTTTAAATTATGTGAAGCATAACCAGCCTTTAATATTTACATTTGCCTAGCTGCTACCATAACAGTTCAAATTTTAGTAAGTCTGTTGGATGGAAGAGATAGAATTTATACAATAAAGTTTTTTAATAACCAGTCAAGTTCCACCTCGAATAACAAACAAATGTGAAAAATTAGTTTATAATGCATAACTTGGATCCCTTTAGAACATTATCTTGTCAAAATTATATCCATATTGAAAATTTATTGGAACAAAATTCTAAGAATAAGATTGGTATAATGTCTGTTGGACGGAATCTGTTGGACGGAGCGATTGCAACAAATTTTTCAAGTAAATATATTCAAGATTACAATAGCTAAAACTTGATTTATTTACTATCAGTTAATTTTGATGGTATTTGAGATCTTGATGAAAATAAAATAAAAACAATTTTTAATGTATAAAGCTTTAACAATCTATACAAACTTAACTTAATTTTATGATGAAATTTATTGACATCTGGTAGTTTTCATCCAACAGACCGTCATTAAAGTTCCTAAAAGGACATGATAGCCAAAAACTATAAAAGGGAGTGTTGCATTTAATCATTCCTTTCAATTTGGTATGTATAGGTTATAATCTTTGTTATAACCTCAGTGAATTTCATTTTTCAATGTTTGAACACAATTCAAAGTACAGTGGACTCTCCATAATTCGACTTTCCATTACTCGAACTCTCCATAATTCGAACTGAATCAATGGGTCCCTTCAAGCTAAAACCTAACAATATCCCACTCTATAACTCGAACTCTCCATAATTCGAACGATTTTGTTTTCCCCTTCGAGGTTCGAGTTAGAGAGAGTCTACTGTATCACCAAGAACAAAAACAAATTATTGACCACGCTGGAAAAATATAGCACAAAATCTAAAATACCCCTTTCTTGATATCTCGAACTTTCCTCCCGGTCCCCTGAGAGTTCCAGATATCGAGATCCTACTGGTGAGCTGAAGTAGGCAAAGCCTGTGGTGGCGCAGTGTTATAAGCGAAGACTGCGAAGGCTGCTGATGACCGTTGCCAAGGTCCTACTGACTTACACTTAGATAACAATATATTCTACATTAAGAAATATGTTATAGTGTTTTTCTTTTTTTAATTCTTTTACTGTCCGAACCGAAAAGCAAAAGGGTCTAGGGGTTGTAGGGGCGGTGGACAAAAATATAACATTAAAAAAATGCCCCGCTAACTCCACCCCCGTCTAACTCGACATTTTTCCCGGTTCCCCTGCGCGATGTGTCGAGTTAGCGGGGGCAACTGTATCCACAAGCCCCGTATTATTACGCAAATTAATCTTTGACGACAGCCCTTCCTATCCTGGATTAAGCTGGTTTAGCACACTAGGCAGATTTTTCGCGCGAAGCCAGGCGCTCCCCCACACCCCCCACACCCCTGTGGTTTAAAAAAGCGCCAGTCTCTCCCTGTGTTGTCACTGTTCTTTTTCTCTCTTTTTTTGCATCAGATCATCGTGCAGGGACTTGACGAGGAGAGGCGGGTAGTCTCGATTTATTTTGGGTAAGATGCTCATGTCGTCTTGCATATAATACGCGATAAACGTTTTATTGATCTGTAATGTAATAATACTATTCGTTATATATCTATGTATCTATACATCTATACATTGTATAGCCATATATCTACATATCTGTATATCTGTATATCTGTATATCTACATTGTATAGCCATATATCTACATATCTGTATATCTGTATATCTACATATCTGTATATCTGTATATCTGTATATCCGTATATCTGTATATCTGTATATCTGTATATCTACATATCTACATATCTACATATCTGTATATCTGTATATCTGTATATCTGTATATCTGTATATCCGTATATCTGTATATCTGTATATCTGTATATCTGTATATCCGTATATCTGTATATCTGTATATCTGTATATCTGTATATCCGTATATCTGTATATCTGTATATCTGTATATCTGTATATCCGTATATCTGTATATCTGTATATCTGTATATCTGTATATCCGTATATCTGTATATCTGTATATCTGTATATCTGTATATCTGTATATCTGTATATCTGTATATCTGTATATCTACATATCTGTATATCTGTATATCTGTATATCTGTATATCCGTATATCTGTATATCTGTATATCTACATATCTACATATCTACATGTCTGTATATCTGTATATCTGTATATCTGTATATCTGTATATCCGTATATCTGTATATCTACATATCTGTATATCTGTATATCCGTATATCTGTATATCTGTATATCTACATATCTGTATATCTGTATATCTGTATATCTGTATATCTGTATATCTGTATATCTGTATACCTGTATATCTGTATATCTACATATCTGTATATCTGTATATCTGTATATCTGTATATCTGTATATCTGTATATCTACATATCTACATATCTGTATATCTGTATATCTGTATATCTGTATATCTGTATATTTGTATATCCGTATATCTGTATATCTGTATATCTGTATATCTGTATATCCGTATATCTGTATATCTGTATATCTGTATATCTGTATATCCGTATATCTGTATATCTGTATATCTGTATATCTGTATATCTGTATATCTGTATATCTGTATACCTGTATATCTGTATATCTACATATCTGTATATCTGTATATCTGTATATCTGTATATCTGTATATCTGTATATCTACATATCTACATATCTGTATATCTGTATATCTGTATATCTGTATATCTGTATATCTGTATATCCGTATATCTGTATATCTGTATATCTGTATATCTGTATATCCGTATATCTGTATATCTACATATCTGTATATCTGTATATCTGTATATCTGTATTATCTGTATATCTGTATATCTGTATATCTGTATATCTGTATTATCTGTATATCTGTATAATATCTACATATCTGTATATCTGTATATCTGTATATCTGTATTATCTGTATATCTGTATATCTGTATATCTACATATCTGTATATCTGTATACCTGTATATCTGTATATCTACATATCTGTATATCTGTATATCTGTATATCTGTATATCTGTATATCTACATATCTACATATCTACATATCTGTAGACTTTTTTTTTTGTCAGAACCAGTAAAATCTGACCTGAGGCTGGCTGTTCTTATTTTTTGAGCCTTTTTCAGCTTGAATTGTTCTTATTTTGTTCTTATTTTTTGGCCAAATCTGAGGCTGGTGTTCTTATAAAATTGTCTTTATAAAAAAAAATGCGTGTAGTGCAATAAATAAAATGCCGTTACTAAGGGACGTTATTGTATGGATAAGTATATTATATTAGGCGCCAAAGAGGCGTTGCTTGCCGCCCATTTTCAGCCTGCGTTAATTTCACGAACAATAAAATTATAAAATATACAAAGCTTCTCGTAAGAACAGGCTTACATTATCAAGTTATAAATTCTAACATGTGTTTTTAATATAATAAAAAAGTAAAGTCTGTTCTTAAGTTTTGGAACAAGTAAGATTCCATATCGAAACCAAAATTCTAGGTAACACTAGAAATAGCAGGAAAATATCTGTTTACTCAAATACGCACAAGAATTATGTATTTTTGATCCTTATTGAAATAATGATCCGAATTTTTGTTTTACCTCCTTTTGTTATTGGTCTTCTATTGGATCTGACCTTTATACTCATTCGCACTGTTTCAATGAGAAAGAAGATATCTTACATAATTGCCCTTTCATTTTGATTTTTCAACTGATTACTTTATAGTTCATGTGACAAATTCAGTTCATTAAAACTTCATGGTGAAAACCTTGTTAAATGTGCTTGGGTCAGTGAGCATAAAATTACGCCATGCCTCGTTCTTTCAAACATTTTTGTAAGACTTTCCTACAAAACGTTTGATGAACTCAAATTGTCCCATGAAACTACTCTTAGATGAACGTGTATTAATGAGTTTATTGTGAGGGTGTTATACTTATTACAAACCAGAACATTTCATGGATTTATGCGGTGTTTATAAGAGAAAAGATTCATCCCGCTTAACCAAGGTCCTCGCTTCACGGAGATCTCGTCTTCCTGTAAAAGTTTTTTACTGAAAAATTTATTAGTGTATGCGAAACGAGCTGCCATGCCTTGATCGGGTCAGGCCGGATGAAAATTTCTCACATGAACACTGTCTTGCCTAGGCATAATGGTTTTTGTCACAGTATGCAAGCGGAAGATTTGATTATATTCTACAATAACCCAGCAGTTTTAAGTTTTATCAACAGTTTTGATTCATGGCTTTGTTTTTTTGTACAGCTATCTCTTCCCTTCTACGTCTTTTGCGTATTTTTCGAAGTTTTGTGTTTTGTTGCATCTATATTTTAGTCTATATTAAGTTCATATTTTTACTATTGTGTTACTGTTCATAAAATCCGGTGTAGCGGATTATTTTAACTCCCTAGGAAAAATGACTCCCCCAGTTAAAATAAACTAGGAAATAATGACTCCCCTAGAGTAGAAATTTCCTAGGAAATAATGACTCCCTTAGTAAATAAAGACTCCCCATTATTTTGGATTGAAAAATGTCAGGGAGTCAAAATAAACTGGTTAATCATGACCCCCGCCCCCATCATCAAACCCCCGCCCCCATCATCAAAAGAAGTCATTGCAGTGCATATCTTTAACTATAAACCCTATAAACCCTGAGAAAATTTAATGACAAAATAAGTTATCATATACCTTATAATTTAGTCGAACGTGCTTACCACACTGAGCTCAGCTTCAGTATTTTCCAACTAACTCGAAGGCCCAATTGATGCTGTTCAAATATACCAAAGTTCAGTCAAATCTGACTATTTTTGAAGTCTCCAGGCTGCCCCAAAGTTTTAGCCTCGTTTTGGTGCAAAACCCCCGTCCCAGGCACAAAAAATCAAAATTTCAAAAACACCCCAAGATATTCACCCAAGGAACAAGTCTGCAAAATTTCAGCCAAATCCGACCATTTTTCAGGCTACCCCAAAGTTTTTCGGACAGTCACACAGACTGACAGACACACAGACATTCTCAGATTCTAACTCAACTGAAGTTGAGAATAAGGTATTTGGTGAAGGAATGAGTAGACAAAATTTAAAGTTTTTAAAGTCTTGACGTCCAAGGAATGGCCATATGAATTTTAAAAGTTTTTAAGCAAGATTTAGAGGGGAGTCATTTTAAACCAGGGGAGTCAGGATTTCCTAGGAAATGTTAACTCTAGGGAGTCATAATTTACTAGTTTATATTAACTGGGGAGTTATAATTAACTAGTTTAATTTGATGGGGGAGTCACTATAAACTAGTTTATTATGACTGGGTAGTCATTATTTAGGGGAGTTAAAATTTACTGTGACACTGGTACGCATATGAATACGCATATAGAATAGGTCATTTTATGCAAACTAATGCGTTTAGTGTTATGTGCTGATTTAAAGTTTTGTTTTTGTTGTTGTTTCTTTATCCCCATTCGATGAACTGTGCTAAAGCTTCCAAACCACTGTCATATATGAGCACTTTGTTATTGTTAACAGACGTATTACAAAAAATGCACAAGTTGTTGCTTATTACTTTTTTCGATTCTTGTCTATTCCAAAATAGGAATAAACAAAAACAATGAAGCTTGCTGTCATATTTTAAATAACATACGGTGCTAAGTAAGTAAGTAACGGGAGTTTTTAGTCCTTGGGCTTCCATCCGTAATGGTTGGTTCTACCGCCCGCTGACTTGCAACTATTAGTTGACTTACCGCCAGAGATACGTATAGCATTGCTCTAACTTGCCCGAAGGCCAGTGTGCAGTCAGTCGATGGCTCCTAATAGGCTGACACGCTGCTTTTAAAGCGCTTCGGAGTTATGTATTGAGATATGACATGACTGGACTCGAACACGGGCCGTAGCAGTCGCACTCAAAGGTACTTACCACTACACCATCGCTGCATGCTAAGCTTGTGTTTGCACCCATACAATTAAATAAGAGCTACTGCCATGACCTTGAGACAAGTACTACTATTTGCGAGAGGATCACTTGAATTTTTAAAGTTGCTTATTCGATTTAGGTTGTCCATTGATTGATGTTTGCTATGAAGTGTAGTGCCAAATGGTATACCACATGTGTTAACCTCCACACGTGAAAAGAAACAATGCAATACCGTAGGTTCCCCGAAGTTAAAGAGCTGTCGAGTCTGCTAATCAATTTGATTTTTGCGTGTCATCATTACATGTGTTGTTTTTAATTTCTTAGATGACCCTGTGGTATAAGTACAGAGAACAATGATGTCCGAAAAGAAACTTCCTTTCATTTTGACACCCAATCCTTTAGACATTAAGAAAACAAGTTGATCTTTAAGTCAATCAAGCCGATACTTAAGCGTCTTTCACTTGCTAGTGCCTTCAATGTTGTCTTAGGTGATTTTTACAGTGCTACCAACAGGAGGTGAAATCATAACCAGTGCAAAACCTACTACAATACCGATTCATTGATGATAGCATGAGATTACTACTTAAAAATCGACTGAAGTACTACTTAATGTTAGAATAATGCTATTAGTAGCAATATACTACTACTCTATGAATGATACAGCTGTATGTAAGAATAATCCTACTCGCGATCGAATTACACTGTTGGCGTCTGAATGGTCCTACCATTAAGATAAATGATAATAATAATAACGGTTTATATTTCAGTTCCAAAGTTTTACATTTGGCTAATTCTACTGAAATAGCGAAAGACTAGTGTATGTGCACGATGATAAATTAAATATTAGAAAAGTAACATTTGCTAATAAACATATACTTCAGACACAAGAACAAGAAGTTTGAGAAGACAAGGGTCAAAAATGAAAAATGAAGACATGCGTATGGCCTAAACTTCAACGATGTTGAGATTTTTGTAGTTACTATTGTAGCCGCCCTATCTATGTATACGGAGACAAATGGCCCTAAACTATTGTAGTGAGAGAAATAAGTAAACTATGAAGAACAGAAAAAAAAATCATATGGTCACTATACACTGTAACCAGACTCGTTAAACCGAACCGCAGAATTGTGGAGCAAAAAAAAAAAAAAAAAAAAAAAATGAAATGCAACTAAGAGACAGAACGACATCTGGCAAGTGTGTGTTATTTTTTATGTACAAGCTTTCGAGTTTTCTCTTCGTCAGGTAAAGTTGTAGAATGTTTTCTGGGCGTATAAATAGGTTTACAGTTGGATGATTTAAAATTGATATTTACAATAACGAAAATACAATAAAGAAAAGATCTTGTTTACAAACAACTGAAAAAAATTATAGTAAATAGTAATTATAGTAAATAGTAAAAGTTATAAATTGAGTGATTGTAAAGAATAATTAAACTAAGAAAAGAGTTAAGTTAATTGTATTAAGCATTAACTTTGTATTAGCCGCCATGGTGCCATCGCCGACCCATGTCCACCTGCTCTGTCACCCCACAGACCTCATTAAACAACATATTTCGTTGTCAACGGCAACAACTTGCGTTCAGCCACAGACAGATTCGAAATCGGAACTTCTCGTGTACAGTCAGTGTTGTACCTTAACTTTTCTTCAGAGTGTCCCCCAGTCTGGCAACCAGTGCCCCAAGCTTTTAATTTTGGTTGCCGGAAAAAATACCTGCCCGAAATATTTGCACTTAACCAGCGATAAGCGAGGGACGTATAATGGGAACACTGAGGTTCAATTCTAATGGCTCCTGGACTGTTTTATTTTCCAAAAGCTTGTTTTCACATGTTTTCAAAGCCAAGTCAGCGGCGGTCCTTGGAATAAAACAAAAATAATAATAAAAAAACGTTATCTCTAGTGGTTCACCAGCCAAAAAAGTCACGTTCGATTGGGGATGCAATGTATAAGTTTCGCACTGACGATGCACACACAATATTTTATTTATTCATTTATTTCTGAATCTTTATACAGGATAAAAACTAAAGTATTTACAAATGTATACAATATATAAAGCAATACTTCTTTCCAAGTTTGTCCTGTTATTAAGAAAAAGAAAAAGAACAAGGCAAAAGGCTAAAATAAGTCAACAGTGGCAGTATCATATGTAGATATACAGATATACAGATATACAGATATACAGATATACAGATATGTATATACATATGTAGATATACAGATATACAGATATGTAGATATACAGATATGTAGATATACAGATATACAGATATACAGATATACAGATATACAGATATACAGATATACAGATAACAGATATGTAGATATACAGATATACAGATATACAGATATACAGATATACAGATATACAGATATGTACATATACAGATAAATACAGATATACAGATATACAGATATACAGATATAGAGATTATACAGATATACAGATATACAGATATGTAGATATACAGATATACAGATATACAGATATACAGATATACAGATATACAGATATACAGATATGTAGATATACAGATATACAGATATACAGATATACAGATATACAGATATACAGATATACAGATATGTAGATATACAGATATACAGATATACAGATATGTAGATATACAGATATACAGATATACAGATATACAGATATACAGATATACAGATATACAGATATGTAGATATACAGATATACAGATATGCAGATATACAGATATACAGATATCCAGATATACAGATATACAGATATACAGATATACAGATATGTAGATATGTAGATATACAGATATACAGATATACAGATATACAGATATGTAGATATACAGATATGTAGATATATGGCTATACAATGTATAGATGTATAGATACATAGATATATAACGAATAGTATTATTATTATTATTACATTACAGATCAATAAAACGTTTATCGCGTATTATATGCAAAACGACATGAGCATCTTACCTTATTTTGCAGCACCTTTGTGAAGTCTCATTGTGTAAAGATTGCAGACACTACTGTGGATAACTAGCTATATATTTTGACACAATTCTGCTGTTGAGTGAATATTGTTTGAATTTCACTCATTTGTTTTACAATGAGAATAGTAGATGAAATATGACGTGTGGTCTTTTTGATGTCTTGATGATGATTGTCAAGGAAGGACAAAGGCAGGACAGGAATGCACAGAATTTCTGTTGTGTGCATTCCTGTCCTGTATGTGGCTGATTGATAATAAAGTTTACATGCACCACCACGTAAAAATCTTTTGCCATTAGGAACAATGAGTCAATAAGAATAAGGTTATAAATCTCAACCTATGAATAAAATGTTGATGTAGCAGTTGTTTTAAAAGCAAAATAAAACATTAGATTCATTTTTGATTCACACAGCCTTACCCTTATCCCTAGAAATAGTGTGCCACCAAAGAATTATGAACCTCTCTTCTAAAACCCGAGCACCATGAGTAGAATGTTTGTGTTATGCCAGCATCCATGGAACCTTGTGGACAGAAATTATGTACTGTAACTTTGTGCAATGTTAGCCTAGTGAAAACTTTTGAAAATGAAAGTTAGTTGAGCACTTCCTTCTATTATATGCCTAATGAGTTTTGAAAATAACTGTATATCTTATTATAATAATCTGTGATTGTGCATAGCACTTTTATTTTAGAGAGTGATATATTTGTTTAATTTTTGCGGTCATCGTCTTCTTGTGCGCGT
This sequence comes from Turritopsis dohrnii, assembly GCA_027922465.2. Taxonomy (NCBI): domain Eukaryota; kingdom Metazoa; phylum Cnidaria; class Hydrozoa; order Anthoathecata; family Oceaniidae; genus Turritopsis; species Turritopsis dohrnii. The sequence continues at coordinate 286,906 of BQMF02000015.1, forward strand.
AAAACCACGTAGAGGCGAGAGACACTTTTTTCACAATTATTCCAAAAGCATGTGCCAATTAGGGATAACTGACGTTTTTAAGGGTCCGCGATACAGGTGACGGGGTGACGCAACATTTGGGCCCAAATTTTATTTGATATTGCGGATATGACGTCATCAAAATCTTTGATTGACGATATCTCTGCAACGGTTGATCGTAGCGAAACGATCCCATACATTTTTTTGATCAGTTTTTCAAGCTATACAACATGGGTACACTTTCTATTCGTAATTCTGTGATTTAATTTTCCGTCACGGGGTTCGCACACGGGAAAGGCATATTTCACACATCGAAGTTAAACTCGGTAAAAAACTTTTACCCGGGTTACTAGTATATATAAAGCCTGGAATACATAATCCATTTAAGTGGATCATCTGTTAAATTGATCAGTCAAATTTTCATAATGTAAAATGCTAAAAACTGATAGAACTAAAAACTGTTTCCCTTTAAATGGAAATCGTTTGAAAAAGTTGGATGTGTGCAACTTTAATCCATCCTTTTCTCTTTTTTTCTTAATTTATATATATACTAGTAGCCCGAGTAAAAATTTATACCGAGTTTAACTTCGAAAAGGATGTGTCAAATTCGCTTTTCCCATTTTTGTGAACATCGTGACGGAAATTTCAATTTGAGAATTGGAAACAGAAAATGTACCCATGTTGTAGAGCTTGAAAAACTGATAAAAAAAGTGTATGGGATTGTGTTGCTACGATCAACCGTTAGAGAGATATTGCTGATTAAAGATTTTGGTGACGTCACAGACCTGTCCCCCAAAAAATTTAGGCCCAAATTTTTCAACACCCCATTGCTTGTATCGCCAACACCCAAAAAATGTCAGTTATCCCCATTGGTTCTCGATATATTTCCCCAAAAACGTCGGGTTTGATTGGGGTGCAATGATTGATGATTCCCTTGTGATCATAAAAAAACCCTGACAGCACGTGCTACTATATAATAATCGTAAAAAATGCTCTCGCCTCTATGTGGTTTTACGCGCAACTAAGAAAACATTGACTGTAAATTAAATCTAAATACACTCTCTAAAATAAAAGTGTGTCACACACTCGCTATTATATATAAGATATATAATTGTTTTAAATAAAAGAGCAAGTGGGGTGACACAAGGGGCATAGCAAATTACAGAAGTATTAAAAAGAAGTATATATTATATAGTCAGGTAAAACTGCAATTTTAAAAAATGATACCATAACATATCCTGCAAAGAATATGTCAGAAATCATTTTCTAAAATTACAGGTTTTTAAAGAAAGGGTCAATAGCGACAGGAGTAAACTGCAATTAATCCCAAATTAACAATTGTCATCCGAAATATTTGTAGCCCAACTTTTCATTCCTAATTTTTTAGGAGGATATTTGGTGGTTAATTGAATTTGGGTGTTATTGTTAATTGTTTACTGTTTATGCCCAGAATGCATTACACATTTAAATGGATCAGTTCGGATAGATAGAAAAAATGATGAAAAAAACTGATCCAACACAGGGGTTTACATTTTCCAACAAACGTAACCAAATACTTTGAAAATAGCTACAGGAGTAGTTAGGGAAGTGAACCGCAGTAAAGCCTTGATTTGATTACTCTCATTTTCAATGACAGCGAATGAATTATAATACATCTAATGATTATATTGTTTTCATATTGACACTTTGAATGATAAGTCATAAGGGCATGCTATATATACATGATAATGTATCATACGTATCAATTTTTTTAGACTTGAGCTCAGGATGAAAATTCAACTTTAACAGCTTTTCACCAAATTAACAGTACCAAATACACTTAATAAGTTTTAATTGCCTATAAAGAAAGAAACCAAAAAATTATAATACAAGGAAATTATTAGGAGACTCACACCTAAATGGAACTTTCACAATTTCTGTGATTTGTTAGTTACAGAGGGCATAAAGCATGTTGCTGTTAACCAAATTGAACCTGTAATCTTCAAAGATGATACATCTATTGACCATTATAATGACTTTATGCCTATAAAAGTGTCTACACGAACGGCAGTATACAGTATCCACAGTCATTATTAAAGTAATAATAGGTGAAACTAGATGCTGGAATTTCCCCTTTGCCAACCATAAACACCAACCGTGTTTCATAACCATGAAAACAAAAACTCATAATTTGTCATAAGAAACTTTTTCTGAAAGAGGAACTAACTTGACAAAAATTTGAAATAAATAGAATATAATTAATAGAAGTAATAGCGGTCATGCAAATAGCTTAAAATTGACATATATAATTGTAAGTAAATTGTATATAATTGTTATACAAATAATTAACGAAATGTGTTACAAAAATACTGAGTACTATCCTTTTTCCTACTTGTATCAAAGAAGAACTGGTTATTGTTTTGTTGTATATAAATGAAAGGAATTGTATTACTTTTTTAAATAATTTTTTCGGTAAGAAGAACATTATGTCCTGTTCACCAGTAGTGTGTTTTTGTATTTTGTGATTATCATAAAAATGACTTTGATCTTGTATATCATGGATAAGTAGTTTGCATTATTTTTGTACTCAGTGTTCTAGTTAGAGTTTTTATGCTGCATAGTGGAAAAGTTCGTAGCTAGTAGGTTTGGGCTGTGACTGAGTCAACATTGGATTTTGGTGGATAACTTTATTATTAAGAACAAGAAATATGAAAAAAGACATTTCGTCGTTGACAAGGCAAAAGGGCCAATCTCAAAAATCAATATTTTTTTTATTTGAAAATCTGAAACTAGGAGCCTAACTCTGTCAAATGCCATCATGACTATATATCTATGTTTTTCGAAGTTAAATTCGGTAAAAAAAATGTACATACCAAAAAAGGGAGCTCTAGTCTTTATAGAGAAAAAGCAATTGCAAAAATATGTTTAAAAATATTGCAATTTCCCAAAATAACAATTTTGACATTGGCCCTTTTGCCTTGTCAGCAACGAATCAACATACTTTAGTCACATGAAAACTGATTTTTTGTTACTTTTATGACAGAGTTGTGCATTTTTACTAAGTGCAAATGATCGAATGAAAACCAGCATAGCAGCCATTATACTTGTCTTGGCTAGAAAACTTGTATATACTCAAATTTGGTGGCCTAAATACTACCTCATACTATGAAATTGCAATGTTATGCATGGGCCAATTAGCTTATTATTTTTGAGCGATGCTTAAATTCTATAATTTATAGATCTGTTGAACATGCCACGTGGCATTCAAGACCCAGATTGTACGGTATTTGTTTCTAATGTTGAGCCACGCATCACTGAAGAGCATCTATGGGAACTGTTCTTACAGGTAGTGTTGATTTGAATTCTTAATTTTGGTAAAAAAACAATTATATTTTAAAAATATACATTCTTAACTTTGTGTATATTTGTTAGGCTGGGCCACTCCGAAATGTTTATATTCCTATTGACAGAGCAAATGGTAAAAACAAGACTTTTGCATTCATAACATACCGTGATGAATGCTCTGTACTTTATGCATGTGAACTTTTCAACTCGCTGCTTTTGTTTCAACAACCAATTTATTGTAAACCAACAAAAGATGGTAAACAGGCGAATCAAGTTAATTCAGAACCAACCACCCCTATTCAAAATAAAAACCAGGATGGGTCTTTTAGTGCTACACCGTATGATAACCATGTTTCGTCTTCTTCATTCACTGCAACAGGAAAGGGATTCGAAGGTGACAGAGAGCAAAATCATTTTCAAAGGCAACCAGGAGGAGATCATAGGTCCTTTGATTCTCCATATCCTAACCATCAGCAACATTATGAGCACTACCACAGACACGATTCACGAAATGGCAGTTCTTCCCGTCACAGGCAAGACAATTACCGTTCCCATGACAACTATTATGACAAAAGATACAACAACTACTCTGATAATAGGGGATATAATACTCACTATGATCCAGGACGATATTCTGGGAATCAAGAATTTCGAAGATCAACAAGTTATGAATCCCCAGGTGACAGTCCTCATTTCGGACCAATAAGACATGATCCTACATCTCGTCGTAGACCTTATAGACAAAGTAGATCTCAACCTTACTGATCCATTTTCTAATACTTGTGTGGGTTTGATCTCAATCATTTTGATAGATACAAATAATTGATCATCTCCACATTTTGAACACATTCCTAATTTTTGTGTTCAAATTCTTTGATGTAGTTAACAGTGTGTTTTTAGATTTTATTGCCTTTTAAGATACAAAGTAATCTATTGCTGAAATGTTCATTTTTTCCCTACCTATCTATGTGTGTCGTGAAAATATCAACATACTTGAAAAAGACCCTGCTTCCTTGTCTTTTGTTTCGATTATTGCAACTTCTGTGTTTAGCTTTATGAATATTTCATTTTAGAGGTTTTAGAAAAGTAATGATAGCATTATGTTGTTTGGGATAATCATATCCTTTTTAATATGGACAACTTATTACTTTGTGTTGTTTCAACGATACCGAAATTGTTCTGCAGAATGGATATCCAGAATTGTTGCGTTAACGCATGCTTTTCTAATAGCTCGTTTGATAGAGGTTTGTATGTTTACAGGACCGTGGCCAATCGAGAATTTAGGGGAAAGCAACACTGAATGTCAAAACAAGGTGCTGATGGTCAGTGCTGGCTACTTTATCTTTGAAACGATTTGGTGTCTATACATGCAAACAGAAGGAGTTCTTATGTTACTGCACCACTCGATCAGTGTGACAGCCATGCTTGGTAGCCTGTCAATGGGTGCCTCTGCTGCTGAAGTGACACTAACAACATGGGGTTCTGAACTGACAAACCCATTTCTTCAAATCAGGTGGTTTCTTCGAGAAACAAACGGTTACGAAACTCAGTTTGCATACTTAAATGACATGGTATTCATTGCTACATTTTTCGTTGTACGAGTTTGTGTTGGGGCTGTTTTAGCCTACTACCTGTACTTTTCCACCAAGACTGTAGTGGCCATGAAAGTTGGTGGATATGCTTTCTATGTGATCAGTCTAGTATGGATGTGTTTGATCTTTAAATTTGCTGCAAAAAGATTTTGTATTTTAAAACCAGTTAAAGTGAACAAAACAAGCCATGAGAAGTTAAGTTGAAAATCCAGATTTATCTGTGCTGGAAAAAAAGTTTTTGAACATGGTTTTTATAGCTATGTTGATTTTAAGTAAGCTCATATTTGAATCTGGTCTTCATTGTTTAAGATCAAAATGTTCTAGTAAAGATTCCGTTCAAAGTTCCATTGAAGGTTAGAGTAAGAAGTCCTTAAAGAAACTCTGCAGCCAAAAAATATTCAATTGTTAAAGATAATGATTTGTTATAAGTGCTGACTAATACCGAAATGGCGAACGAACAAGGTGAATGGATTTGTTCTCTTGTGGAGATTTCTTCAAAGAAAACTGCTGACTCAGTTTTCTCACAATTTTTGTAACAGTTCATTATCTTTAAGGCTTTTTGAAGGGAAATGTATCAAACATATGTCATAATGTTAAACTTTTTTTAATTACACTTGTTAATTGTCAAGGAAAAAAGCACAGTTTTTTTAATATATTGCTGATGTTTATTTATTAATGTCTTGTATAAATAACATTTTATGGCAATATAATAACAGCAGAAGGAATGCTGCATAGGTTTCACTGGATTTTCATTCAAGCTATTGAAACATTCTGCTTGTGCCACCAACAGACAGGAATTGTGACTAACGTGTTGTTAAAAGCCTTACATTTCCTTTCTGCACTGAGGGAGAGAGAGTGAAAGAGTATAATACTTTACCAACCACAAAAATGTTTAACCTATCACTGTAGTTGTTTTTATTTTCGGGTTTGTAAGAAACTATCTGCCATGTCCTTTAAATTGCCTGTGGCTGGTTGTACTGATGCATTTGAAGTAACATACCAACATGACATGTAGTACCAACCAGTTGGAAGATAAACATGGATTGGTAAACTACTATATTTGTATCAATTTGTTGGTGTCTTATGGGCGACACCAAACACATACATGTTTCGTTTTGGTTTGATTTGTTTTTCTTGCTTGAGTCAGCTGTTGTTTTTGGACATATCCACTTGGTATAATCCAGGTAATTTATTTTGAAATGTCTTATGCAATGAATTGCATAGCTTATGATTATTACAAATTTCTCAATTGTAACCTTTCTTTGTATTCCTAATTTTAGAATGACATGATAAGGGATGATACCAATCACAATTTATGAAAGTAGCATACTATGGTTTGACATATGACAGAAGAAGGTTAGACAGTGTTACTTGTTTTTTGGATTTGTCTGTTGTTTTTTTTTTGGAATATGCAGTGATTCGTGATAGCGACCAACTTTACCTGTACCATGTTTTGATCCTTCCCAAGATTTCAGGTCAAATTTAATCTTTGGCCAACAAATACTTTAAATATGTTACACGTCGTTTATTCACCATGTATAATGATCACTTTCATAGATTTACTATGTAATGTAAGACAATTTAATCAGCATTCTGCAATTTCAAACTGAAAACCAACTGTTCAAATGCCTTCCGGCATGTTGGTAAAACTGTTTAAAATGCTTTCCTTTCTTGAGTGCATTAAGTTTCCTTTAAACATCCCCATCAATGTTAACACATAGTAAAAAGTTCTTTCTGTTTGTTTTTCTTGAATAAAAAAGTGAGTTATAAGATAATGAACTGTTATAAATAGCACAAAGGATCAATAGGAAATGGGTCTGGAACAAGTGGCTGACTAATATCAAAATGGCAAACAAGCAAGTGAAATGATTGGCTCTCTTGAGATTCCCTTGAAGGAAATGCTAACTTTCTCTTGACCTTTATGACAGTTCATTTTCTTTAAGCAGTAAATAAACAATCTGCCATTTATTATTATGTTCTTGAAGATATTCTTAAGGGCATAAAGCTTTATAAAAAAGAGAATAATGAGAAGTTTCATTTTTTTCATATTTCATATAATCAAAAGTGAAACTTCTTGTTATTCTCGTTTTAATGTTATGTTCTTGCGTATGTTAATGTTTTAAAATAAATCTACATATTCAACACCTCTGCGTCCTTTTTGATAGAAAACGTTTCCTTTCAAATCATAACATTTCACTCTAGAAAAAAAAGAGAGAAAGTATTTCAAAAATACGAAATGACAATTCACAAATTAAAAAAAATTTAAGCATATACTAAGCATACCTTTGACCCTGAAAAAATTGTGTAAGCATAAACAATGGTCAAAAAATTGGGATATGAAACCTCTCCATAGCAAAGGAAGGTTTTGCTGTGATATAAACAGTGTAAGATTGAAGACATTGCAATGGTGGTTTGCTTGAAAAGTAATAACAAGCATAAAGTAAGGCTGAATCTCAATATTTATGGTTATTAGGCGTGAATAGACTAAGCATGTTAATAAGCATGGATTAAGGCTTGATTCGAGTTTTGGCATTTTAGTGCATGTTTTCTTCATTTATCCAATGCTTAACTATTTCATTTCTGGCTTAGGTGTTTCTATGTTGCACCTATTGACAATTTAGGTAGTTATAGGTTCTCACCTTCTATTATTTCTTTTCTCACTTAGATTAGAATTTTTCAGTTATATTTTTATGAATATCATATGTCAATCATGTATTATTTACATTTTATTCACATAATATAAACATTAAACAAGTAAACTTTTATTGACAGTCACAGCATCATATTCAGAAAGCTGTTCAAGTTCTTAACTCTGGACACTTATCATCTTAACTAGTTGCCTGGTATTTTTTTTTTTTTGTTTGTTTCTTTTTCCTACGCTTCTGTTTTTTATCAGCCTTCTATAATTGGATTATATGCAATCAGTGGTCAGGTTTACTTTGTAATATTCCTGATTAGTTTTTGTAATTTTGCCTTTTTTAATTTGAGCTAAAATGAACTCATGTGTTCCAAACACCTAGACAGACGAGTGTTGTCTAATGAATTTCTGTTTCTGAAGTGATTCTTTTCAATTGAAAATTACATTTGGCAAACTCATTTCATGAACAGATCACAAGCTCCTCCGATGGCATAAAAGTTATTGTTGCTATAATAAAAGCTATTTTGTTTTTGCTTTTATTATTGTTCTCTGCAGATATTGTTTGCTCTCAAAGTAAAATTGTTCAGTGTCTGTTTAATAACAGTTATTTTTCATAATAAATTGATCAATGTAAGGAGATTTGATAAGGTAGGTGTTGTAAAGGAACACTGCAGGTTATGTAACAATGCACTGTTTGTTATTTTATTTTGAGGATTTTTGTTTCCTGACTGTATTATAGGAAAGATTTTTGCAATTTGTTAACAGAACATTCAACTTTTCATGTTTGATAATTTAACCTTGTTGATATTAAAATATTGCTATGAATCATTTGGATTCTTGATTCTTGATAAATATAATAAATAATTGGAAAAGATACTAATTAGGGATACTTATTTTTACTAGATTCTGCTGTTTTCAAGAATGTACTTGCTGTTGTTGTTCAGTGTGCTCTGGAGTATGACGTTTCTCTGTTTGTGGTATGTGGCTCGGAATGACCTTGTTTGGCTTTCACATGCTTTTTCAATAGTCCATGCAATTCTGTCATGTCGTTGTTGTGAGTATTGCATCTGGAATTCATCAAAATCAATTTTTGCATTTGAGGAAGCTGGACCGTACGATCACGTGGCAATTTTTCTTTCACTCTCCTTTATGATACAAGATACCATATTATGTTTTGCTGTTAAAGCAGAACGTTATCTCATTGTTCATCATATTATCTCCATATGGACGATGGCGGTCTCACTATATGCAAAGTCATCCATGTCTTCAGTTGTCCTTGCTATTTGGCTATCAGAATGTACTGGTATATTTTTGAATTTACGTTATTGGCTTGTGCACACAAAGAGTTATCCTATCAAAGTTCTGTCACTGATCAATGATGTATTATTTTTGGTGGCCTTTCTGATATTACGGTTCGGTCTTGGTACAGTAATGCTGTATCATCTGTACTGGTCAGATTCATCTGTGTTGGCAGTAAAGATAGGCGGCTATTTCTTTTATGCGTTTAATATTTACATACTAATAAAAATTTGCAATGAAGCTTCTACTATTATTTTCAAAATACGACAAATGGGATTGTCTCGATACCTACTGATGATACAGAAAACATCTTGATAGAGCTTCTCAAAAAGATCCGAAGCAGGCGATATGCAATAAAGTTTGTTGAATCAATCTGTTTTTCAAATGTGTTAGTTCAACTGTCACAGTTTTATGTTAGATTTCTTCGTAAGCAAAGAAAGGCTTTGCGATTGTCTATATTTTGTTTTCTTGTTTTTTACTATCCAAACTTTGCTTGATCACTGAAGTGTTCGCACATAGAAGAAAATGGCGGAGTTTTAATAATTGTTTTTATATGTTCAATTTTTGGTATGATTTAAGTATGTTTAGTTTTAATATGTATGTAATAACATATACTAATATATATTATTCTAAAATAATAACAATAATTGTAAAAATGTATAATAATATGATGATATATTCTATTTTATTTTCACATTTTTACATATTTGATTTTAAGCGATTTGAGCTGGGTTTTTGAATCCTTCATAACTTAATAACCGTAAACTTCCACAGAAATTTAACACTTGAATATTTTAACATGCTAGATCAGGAAAGGATGATATAAAAATGTTAGGAACCTCAGAGATAATTTCAATGAAAAAAAATTTCAGTTAGAAAACACATAGCAGAACTAAAGAATTTTAGAACACAGTTTCTGTAACGCTGTTTCTTTATAATGGATATATTTCCACAGTGGGCAAATTTGTTGAAAAATCACTGCAAAAAAGTGTATTTCTATGGAAATATACACACTATTTCAGTAAAAATCCTCTTCATTGCAGTGATTTTTTAACAATTTTGCCAACTGCCTCACGCCTCCATATTTCCAATTTGTTCTTCTTGCTTTTTTTTATAAAATGCCCTGAAAAGGAGTCCAGGTAATAAGCTATTACTAAATACATCTCTAGATCCATCCTTTATTTGGAAATAACATGAAGGTTATTGTAACTTGAAGTTACCCAATTGGCAAAATCATCAAAAGTCACTGCAATGAAGAGCATTTTTATTGAAATAGTGTGTATGTTTCTATAGAAATGCACTCCTTTGCAGTGATTTTTCAATAAATTTGCCAATTGGGTGGTGTGTTTGCTTTTAGTAAGATCATGCTGCCTTTATGGATGAAAGTCTTTGTTTGCATTTTAAATAGCAAGACATTGCATGATTATTTGGTCTTCGTAACTTGGACCAAATTTGGTGTCTTTTTTTGCATCATTCATCTGATATTTTTTGTGAATGTTTGCATCTTGCAATGTCAATGTTCATTCTTTGAATTCATAAAACAACATTGCATACGTGCTCATAGCTGACCATTGCATAATGTCAAAATTTTCATTCATGAAAACTACATTGAGAAAACCCACAAACGATTGGTTTATTAAACGGAATTGTTTGGGAAGGAGATGTGTGTTTTTTAAAAATACCAATGGGTTAATTTAATTATTTCTTTTCTAGATCAAAACCATGTTATTATTTGTAATATTCTTTGTGTTATGGAGTGTATGGTTAATTCTTCTTGGACGTCTCAATGGCAAAGATGTTGCCTGGAATTCCCGAGTTGTCTCACTTACTCATGCATTTTTGTGCAGTCGATTGAGCGAGTATTGTATGGTGACATCAGAAGAATGGCCTTTTGTGAATTTCGGCCAAGGGGTTACCGACTGTCAATACGTTCCTATTTCAATCAGTGCTGCTTATTTTCTATATGACTTTCTGGTTTGTATATACATCCGAGAAGACGTATACATATTAGCACATCATGTTGTGACAAGCACTGTTGTTTTTTCATCATGGTATTATAAAGCCTCTGGTGAAGAAGTCATACTTGCAATTTGGGGCTCTGAGTTCACAAGCCCGTGTCTGAATTTAAGGTACTGGCTAGGCACTTGGGGCATGGAAAAATCTATTGTATTTACAATCAATGATGTCTTGTTTTTCATATGTTTTGTACTTGTTCGATTTGTGATTGGGAGTTACATGATGTACTGCTTGTTGCCGTCTGTCAATACCCTTGTCATTGTTAAGGTTGGAGGATGCTTGTTTTATGTTTTGAATGTAGTGTGGTTGTACCAGATGTTGGTCATTCTTGGAAGGATGATTGGTTGGTCGCGTTCGAAGTTAAAAGAAGAAAAGAACAATGAAATGTTGAAGACACAATGAACATTATGTAAAAGTCTTATAGAAGCTACCAGTGATCGGACGTGTGACCATTCTGTGGAGGTGGCTTGAAATGGACGCTTTCACCTGTTTTGGATCACATCACAATTGAGGGAAATTTTGTAAAGAAACGTGCACTAGAATGTGTGACCATAGAGATTGTTTTCCTTCAGAAATACGCTAAATTTTATTGGCTTAAAGTTAGGTAAATAAACACTGGTAACGCTTTGTCTGTTAGTTGTTCCACTGCTCAGCCATTAAACATGGATGACATGAAAAAAGAAAGTTTTTAAATAATCCACGAATGTTTTTAGTGTCACACTTTCTCAAAAAAAACACAAAAATCCTATCAGTTATTTTAGTAGGTTTGATTGACCGTAACGTGATTCAAGTGTTCTGTTTTCTCTTTTTTATTTTATTATCTTTTTATTTTTACAGCATTTCTATGATGCTCACCGTTCAAGTTAACGTCTTCGATGGGAAACATTTGTAATTTTAAAACGCCTCCATTTTAATGCAACTTCATTCAAGATATTTATTTATTAGTTATTTTATCATAATGATTTGTAAAGAGAATATTTAAGCGTCATATTGAGATCAGTTTTTGAATTCATTTATTTATTGTATTTACGGTGACGTCACGTGTAGTATGCTGAAATGCTCTGGAAGGAGATACAGTAGAATCCCGATAACTCGAACCCCCGATAACTCGAATTTTCAATAACTCGAACCAATTTCGAATTGCCTTTCACCAATACTTTCTCATAAAATACCCCCGATAACTCGAACATTCGATAAGTCGAACTATTTTCTCGACCATCATCGTTTTCTTAACGAATTATGAGACTGTAGTGCTGTGTTGATTAATCCCTAAATGAAAGGTTCTTCTTTATTTGTGCTAGTATTTTCTCAGAACTCGAACGTTTTGTTGTCATTTACTGACTTCTTCCCAATGGTGTTATTGTTGGTTCAGTGGCTGTTTACATGATACCTGCAGTTTGTTCAAACCGAATTTGTGATTTCAAACCATCTGCATCTCAAACGTCAGCGGTTCTATGAAGCATTTCATATATAGCCCGAAGCGAATCCCAAATGTCAAAACCATGTGACTGAAAAAGACCCAGAACGCTGTACTTTTCCTGTCAGGATGAAGTGTTTTTGGGAAGTCATGTAAACAGTGACACTTTCGATACCCTCTGTATGTCCAATCAAAATTTGTGATCGGAACTTTGTAATTCTTGTTTGGAAGAAGGTCATTTATTGTATTTATGGTGACGTCATGGTTATGGTTTTTTAAACAAATTATGAGAGTTTACCTCTGTGTTGGTGAATATCTAAAGGATATCTAAGGTCTTACTAATGCTTATTTATCCTAATATTTTCTCACCAATTGAACGTTTTGTTGTCATTTATCGACTTCTCAAAAAACTTTCTAATGGTAATTTCGTTGATTCAGTGGCTGTTTACATGCCACCCGAAGTGAGGTCCGATCGACTTGAGATTTCATACCGACTTGAGATTTCAAACCACCTCTATCTAAAACTTCGCCGGTTTCATAAAGCATTTCATATTTTGTTTGAAGTGAAATCCGAATATCGAAACCATGTGACTGAAAGAGACCCAGAACGCCGTATAAAAGATACTTTTATGGGAAGTCATGTAAACAGTAAAAATTTTGATACTCTCTGTGTGTCCAATCAAAATTTGTGATGAGAACTTTGTGATTCTTGTTTGGGAGGTCACGGTTTCTTATGTCTAGTTTGTTCAAACATTTTGATAAAGATCTTTGACCCGAGCTTGAAAGTAATAAAGTTATTAAGTGTATAAGTATCATTATTTCGGTACACGACAATCGTTATGGCAAACAATTACATTCGTCATTGAATGACGAATCTGACGGAGATAAGAAAAACGATTCATGCCGTCAACCAGTTGATGATGTTTTTTTGGTTTTTTTAGAAAATTGACCAAAATATGATAGCTCTATTTCCGCTCGTTGTCTTCTGGCTTGGCTTGTATATTTTGTCTCGATTACTCAATAGAACACGGTCTGCAGAATGGCATTCCCGCGTGGTAGCCTTCGCCCATGCTTTCCTGCTGGCCAGGCTCATCGAAAGATACAGCCTGTATGATCTGTGGCAGATGAAAGACATTGGTGGTGTGAACAGCACTTCCCAAAACAATATTTTGATCTTCAGCATATCGTATTTTGTATTTGAAACGCTGTGGTGTTTGTACATGCAGACCGAGACTGTCTTGATGCTACTTCACCACTTCCTTAGTTTATTTGGCTTGTTCATCTCTTATCATTATAACGCCTCCGCCTACGAAGTCCTTCTCATGTCTTGGGCAGGCGAGTTCACCAACCCGTTCTTACAAATGCGATGGTTTTTGAGGAGCATGGAACTTCACACTACGCTTTTTGCACGTTTGAATGAAATTGTGTTTGTTGTCTTGTTTACTATCTTAAGGCTAGGCCTTTGTTCGCGTTTACTGTATGGCTGTGTGAGGTCGCCGGTTATAAAACCGCTCGTGTTATTCGGCGGCCTTGCTTTTCACGTTGTTAATCTACTGTTCATGCGCCAAATATTTTCTCTGGTAAAGAGGCGATTATTTGGGAAAGCTAATGCGAAGCGCGATGAATAGCATGCTTGGGTCTTACATCGAAGGTTATGGCCTAACATACTCTTCGACTTTGCCCATGCATAGTTAGCCACTTATGCCGTGATTGTTTTTATTTTTGGAATTCCTTGTAATATTGCTTTTAATTACTTTATTAAAAGCTCCATTTTTAAAAAATATTCTTCTTTTTGAATTTTACTTTATTAAAATTAGTTAACGCTGCAGTCATAGCCTGTATGTTTCTAAAAAATTTGTAATTCTGAAAGAGTATTTCAATCCTTCCGTATCTTCATCATGTTGTCTTAAGGGCAGATGTAAATTTCTTATCTGACTATTATCTCTTTAAGAACAAAATAGATTTATTTACAATATTTATTGTATTTATGTCCGTCGTGTTGTGCAAATATTTTTACTGTTCTGTAAAATATTTTTACTGTTCTGTAAAATATGTAAATTCTAAATACACAGAAGCTCGTGCCACCATGTGACTGAAATATTAGGAATGACAAATTTGTTGCAACAACAACCAACTTGGAGCATGTTTGTCTCACGAACATGCTACTTTTATGGACAGGAGTCTCTTATTTCCGTTTGAATGAACGAGGCATTTAGTGATACGCTTGTTTTCCCAGACAGAAAAAACAAGGTTTCGACCGCAAAAAGACCTGTTTAGAGAAGATTGTTTAGTTCCTCTGTCAAGCGACCAGGTATCATGAAATTTGGAAAAGAAGAAAAAATTTTTTAAAATGGAGTTTTCAGTTTATATGTCTTCAAAATAAGAGAAAAAATTTTTAATGAAATTTGAAAACGCAACAAGGAAAACGCAAACAGTGTGCTGGTAAAACTCAAAAATGTATTTGCTATCTTTGAACAGTGTCTCCACGTTACATAACTTGATGACTTGAGGGAACGAGCTGTTGTGTAGATAGAATCTCCCATCAACGATTTTGTAAACTCCTGTTATTTCCATCAATGGATATTATTGTGACCATGGTATTTTCTGCCATTATAATGGAAAAGCTATGATTCATGGCTAGAAGCCGAGTTGAGTATCATTTTTTTACGATGCATCTTTTATCTTTTATCTTTTGTAAATTTCTTGTGCTTTTTTTGAATTTATGTAGTTTTCGTCGCCTATATCTCTTGGAAGTGAAATGCACCGAAACATTCCCAACAGACGAATTTATTGAAAAATGTACACATTTTTTATGGCACTTCGTCACAGTGCTTTTTCGACAATTTTGCCCAGTGGGTTACGAGCTAAATTATGTGGAAGGAATTTCTAAATTTATCAGTCCTGAGATAATTCGTTTGATTTCTCATATGGAAAGTGTGTTTGGCTTGGTCCACTCCTTTCGTGTCTGTATATAAGATTACAAAAACGTTTTGAATGACTGAGACCAATCATGCTTTGAATGACTGAGATCAATCATGTTTTCCTCTTGTTAACACAGAAACCTTTATTAGATTTATTTATTTATTTGTTATTGTTTTAAAATTTTTCTAAGGGTTTCAAAACTTGAGTAGCTATATGCATTTTGACGATTCATAATGGTAGTTCGACACTGCACATGTCGCAAGAGCACAAATGCAATCACTATGATGAAAGTGTTTAATTTTGTATGATCTAGTCACAGTATAATCATTCAAAAAGAGAAGACTTCTAACCAAAAGCTTTTATGATTGCATCTTAGTTAGTTCCAACACACTACAAGCCTAATCTATGTGTAGCGAATGACCGCTATTGAGACCGAAGGCCGGTTAAGAGAATAGTCGTTTTTGCATGGAGAAGTGTTGAACTATTTGGAAATGTAAAACAGGTTTAATAACCTAATAAGATTGAAATAGGTTTTTTTCTCCGCAGACATTTTCTTACATTATACTCATCCAGGTTTTTTCACTACGCCTGGATCCACTTTTGAGGACCTGAGACAACCATTTTCTACATGTTTATACTTTAGAACACGTTTTGAACTGAAACTATTACATTTAGTTCCAAAGCAAGTGGTCTTTTTATGAAGGCTGTCACATGTTTTTCTGTGTTGTGTCATATGTTGTCGAACTTCTCAACATGTTTTTTTTAAATGTCATATCAATCGTCTTCTATGTGTTTCATAAAATGTCAGAATTTATCTTGTTTTTATGATATCGGATTTGATTATTTACTGAACTGCTTCTCTTGTTTCATTCGCACCCTTACCTTAACTACTATTTGCTCAACAGCATAAAGTTAATCTTCGAGCGTTAGCCCATTGATTAGGAGAATATGTAACATGATTATTTAATGCAAGTTTTACTTTCCTTCGATATCTCAATTGTGTGGTTCAAATTTTATTATTTGAACTTGGGGCAGCGAGGTAATGGTTCTGTCATGCCTTGTTCTCTCAGACAATGGCAAGGGATTTTCCTACGAAAAAGGTATTAAGACATAAAGGCATTTTTTTCATTTTTTAGAAGTATCTAATTCATCCCGATATTGCCTGTTGCGATATTGACCCTTTCAGTCCGGAATAACATGGTTTTGAATGGCGAAGAGGTGATTGGTTGATCAGAGTTTTAGTCATCGTCGATTTTTAATCCGCCGTCGTACTATTTGACGTTATGTGGCGTGTTTAGAGGCATCCAAAGAAAATGCACATACATTATATCTGAGGGTTCTTTTAAACGAAATGTTTTTGGCCAGCTCTTTTGTTATTGCCTGGTCGTTGTACTACCATTTGATATCCAAGGTCAATTTCACCCGATCTCCCGAATGGAGTAGCCGTGTTGTAGCCCTCACACATGCTGTCATAGCAACGAAACTTGTGGAGACTTGTTTCTTTGTCGGACCGTGGCCATTCGATTACATCGGAGAATCGAACACGCGCCTGCAGATCTTCACCATGAGTGTCAGCGGTGGTTATTTCGTCTTCGAAACCATCTGGTGTGTTTTGATGCGGACGGAAGATTTCGTGATGATGTTACACCACTTCATAAGTCTAACTTCCATTTTAACGTGTTTGTATATAGGAAAATGTGGTTCTGAAGTAACCATGATACTCTGGGGTTCGGAATTAACCAATCCCTTCTTGCAGACTCGTTGGTTTCTTCGTGAAACTGGCCATTACCATACCGTCTTCGCTTACCTTAATGACTGGTGTTTCTTCATCTTATTTGCACTTGTTCGTGTCGTGGTTGGTGGAATATTGGGTTATGTAATGTTGTTTTCATCTAAAACACCTGCTCTCCTCAAAGTTGGGGGATATTTATTTTATGGCATTGGTCTGTTGTGGATGTGGAAGATTGTGATGTTTGCACGGAAGAGGTTATTTTGTGGATATCAAGCGAAAAGTGATGATCATAAGAAAATGAAATGAAAAATCATACGCATGTTGGTTTAATTTTATGTTTGCTTTTTGCAAGCGAGCCTTCACTGTGACGTTTTATTCTTTTTATTTTATTGTATACTCTCAGTGGACCGGAAAAATGTTTCGAATTATCGAGACTTCTCGAGTTTTCGAGAGCTGAAATTATTATGTCAAGAGATCGACAAAAAAGTACGAGAAATGTGTATATATATTTTTTAGTTTTCTTAACGAGTCTGTTCATCCTCATCTAACAGTTTGAAAGCATCAAACTTCTCGATTACAGCTTAATAGTCTGAAAAAACGAGGCATGGCCTGAACCTAACACTCACTAACCCAAACAAATTTTATAAGGTTTAAACCATGAAATTTTGATGCTTTCAAATTGGGTTAAACACGAAGTTTTTTGGGTTTTGATAATTTTATCTTTTACCATAGCTCGCTCGTTTTTTTATAAAAACGCAAGTTGGCGTTTTTAGCCCCCTCAAAATACTGACAATATCGCGAATATTTGGAAGCTTTTGACTGAGATTGTGACTCACTATTATTCAATTTTGAGATCGTTTTTTGAGCTTCAGTGTCGACATTGACACCAGACTAGACCCTTCCTGGATTTTTCCCAATCTTTTCTATCTCACTTCGTTTTAGTGTGATGCCTTGATGACAATTATCACGAATTGCAATTAAATCAAATTTGTGCTCAATCGATTAGTGTGTAACATAACAGCACTTCAAAACGAAGTTGAGTTGGATGGTTCTATTACGATTGTGATTTTGATTTTCACATTGATGAATTTTCATCCGATCGGAAGTTCTCCAATTATCCCCCTAATGCTTCATACAACTACCACAATGCAACGGGAAATAAACATTACATTGTATAGTTACACCTCCGTTGTGCCGCTGTATATCTCTCCTCCGTTGTGACACTGAATATTTACTTCAACGATCCAACCAATCAAAAATTCATGAAGGTTTAGGTTATATTTATTTTTATGATAGTTGTGATTATTTTCAGTTTGTATAAATATATCACATATTTCAGTTTTTATATTATATTTTATTTTTTTTTATTATATTTTATTTTACTTACTTATTTTATGTTTTCCCTAATTTTGTTGCTTAACTAACCACCTAAGTTTGTGGTGAAACCCTGGTATATTTGTTTGGGTTAGCGAGCATCCAGGCCATATGTCTCGTTCTTTCAGACGATTCTAAAGCTTTTAACCAAGATGGGTATGTGACAAATTTGGTCGCAACTTGTGGAGAAACGCATTAACTGTAAATTCAATTTATATTATCAATGGGATTATGGGAACGTTTTTCTTTTATGTTTGAACTGCCAACACTCTCCGACACAAGTTGCGACTTACCTCTGGATCCGCCACTGGCAGGTTTAGTAGAAATAGATTTTCATATTTTTTCATATTTCATATTTATCTTCTTGTAATCTAGTTCAATGTCATGGATTTGAAATGCACAAGTTTCTCCTGCTCCTACTAAGCCAAGTTATGAACAATTTCATGTAATGTTTGCTTAAATATGTCACCAAATTCACATTTTTGGAAAAATAAGGTTTGCACAAAGAACAATTTGAAGGTCCTGATGTTAAATTTGGCAGTCACTTTTTGCAGATTTGATCATAAATAGACAAGGTTTGCAGTTTTTAAACCCGTTTGACATGAGGCTTCCAGTTAGATTTCGCAAAGCAAAATATATTGGTTTCCGCGCGGTTTCATGTCTCTCTCCAAAGTTAGTAGAAGGATCTATGATCTATCTGTCTGTCTATATACGGCGAAGTTTTTTAAACTTCGTTATTTCTGTTTCTTTTTCCTTTAGGTACCTATTATACTTTATCGGTAAAAAAAGTCGGCAAAAAGTGACTAAATTTTGGCTAGGTGACTAATATTATTTGCTGACTTTTTTTTTTTACCTACCAAACTTTTTTTGCCGATTTTTTTGTTTTTTGTTTCTTTTTTTCCCCAAAACTTGCCAAACTACTTTTTGCCGATTTTTCTTCTCTGTATGTTGCCAATTTTTATCAGGTGCTTTTTTTGAGGTAGTATGAAATCAAAATTTTCAGTAAAAGCAAACAAGTATTTAAGAATAGAATAACGAAGATACACAAATGAAGAAAAAAACTGTTATTGAAAATGACTAATTAACCTAATTTACCTAACCTTTCTTTTTGGGGTTGTATTTTATTTCTTGAAAAATCTTTCAAATTATCCACAATTTCTTCGTCACTTTTTGTCTTGAAAATTGGTCGGCAAAAAGTGACTAAATTCGGAAATTTAGTCGGCAAAAAGTGACTAAATTTTGTCCAAGTGACTAATTTTTTTGCCGTTTTAACCATATTGTTCTTGCACCAGGGTTGGAAATAGCTGCCGGACATCGGCGATTTCCGAGAGCTTTCCAGAAACTGGCGGCATAAAGCCCTCAAAAAATATAATAGAAATGTCGGACAGAAAAATAATCTACTATGCTTCTTTTTTGGTGGGCCACAGGGTATTTAGGCATTTCATTAAAATTGTCCGACAGCTTTCCTTATTTCCGTCCCTGTTGTATATATATACAGTGGAACCTCTATTAACGGTCACCTCCATACATCGGTCACCTCCTGATAAGCGGCCAGAAAAGAAAGTCCCTGCCGAATTTATTGTCAAACTCTTATAAAAAAACCTCCATACATCGGTCACCTCCAATCAACGGTCAAACGGCCACTTTCTATTGTCCCAATGTCTAATTTTACCTCTATTAACGGTCAAAAAAAATCTTTATGCATGCAAATGAAAGGAAAAATATCTTATTTATAATAATTATTTACAAAAATAAAGTCAAGTCAAGCAGCTTCATCTATTGTAGATGATTTGAACTTCAAAACATTAGGTGATGCTGACTTAGTAAGTACTTTGAATCTTGTCACACAAGGACTTGAAGCACTTAGGCTCAATAATCTTTCACAAAAAAAAGTAACAGTTTATTTCAGTAAAAAGTTGTAACATGATTGTAGATTGTACTGATAAGGAAAAAAAAACAAAAAAAAAACAAACCTCCATACATCGGTCACCTCTAATGCAACGGCCACTATTAGAGGTTCTACTGTATTTTCAAAACTTTGGCTTCTATTCGGAAAGGTGATTTTTTTGCTATTTTTCCATATTATAAGTTCTTGCATAATCAAATAACTCTACTACCGCTTGTTGAAATTTTGATACCCGCATCTCCACAAGATTGTGTTGTGTTGTGCATATCATCTCGGGATTTTTTTCGGAATGATGAAAACCACTAAAAAGAAAGTCATGGCAATTACAACCTTTAAATTCATCAAAAGTCATCAATTTCGATAGCAAGATTGTGAAGCGGAAATGAGCCCTGATATACCGACTATCAAATATTATCGATGATTCTTTTATGTAATCGGACGTTATATTATCATAATGCATAACTAACTAATAACTAATTGATAAAAAGTTTGGGACAGTTTTGTAATTCAAAAGATCACGATAAATATTTAACATTTTCCGGAGTGTAAAATCCCTACCTCGTACTCAGGGTTTCTTGCCATCGCCCCCTTTATCAAAGAGACAAGAAACTCTGGGTTGTGTAAAATCCTTAAAACGAGCTCTGTAACCTTTCACGATCTACCTAACTGTGAGTTAATACTCTTCACTTATCCTCGTTTTTCCTTTAAATAACCTTGTTGTTCTGTATTGTGTTGTTATTGTTGTTTGTGTTTTTTTTAATCGTCATGTCCTATATTATAATCCTTTGTCAATCATCCTTTAGCAAAGTCAATTCATAGCTGATATCCTGTCACAACTATACATTGGAGTTTTCCGTTAATTTTTAAAAAAATATCTGACTTGAATTACACATGAGACGTTTATAAGAAGGGCAATCTTCTTTAATCGTTCCAATGTAATCTATGTAATCATCATTTCATTAATCATTACGTGTAAAAAGAGCTTTATATAACACTGAAATCTACAGTGTGTCCCAGAGAATTTCGGTCTGAGATTTTAACAAGCTATAACTTTTCACACACATATCAGATTTTAGAGATTTTTACATCATTCGATAGCGTTTCTTTCAAGAATTTTAAAAACTTATATTTTAAAAAAAGGATTTCTTTAAACTGTCACGGTCATTAACTCCTTAATGGTTGATAAAAGTAAGTTTTCACGTGCGATTATTCTTTTGTTTATAAAGAACATGTCGTGGTGTTATTGAACACACTAAAATTATAATCTCATCACAAAGTTAACTAGAAGCCATTAGGCTTGAACAATTTCCGCATCAGCCCTTGAGAAAATTGCTTTAGGCTAATTTTCAACATATCTGAATGACTTGTACACTGACTAATAATTTGATACAGTCTGGAATTCATAAAATTACTCCCTTCTTTAATTTATTTAACTTAATCTTGACAGCTTTGCAATTCACTACGATGTTTCAGGGCCAGAAAAACAGTTCACCAATATCTTACGCATGATGTTTATTCATGAAAATTGAAGAACTTTCGAAATTTGGTCCAAATATGGACCCAAATCGTCCAACTTCAGTCAAATATGACAAAATGACTGTCAAATTCGAAATCAGCACCTTTCAAATGTAATCCATGCAAACTTTCATGAAATTTGAAGAACTTTCGAAATTTGGTCCAAATTTGGCCCAAATTGTCCAATTTTAGTCAATTCTTACAAAATGACTGTCAAATTTGAAATCAGCACCTTTCAATTATAATACATGCAAAATTTCATGAAATTTGAAGAACTTTCGAAATTTGGTCCAAATTTGGCCCAAATTGTCCAATTTTAGTCAATTCTGACAAAATGACTGTCAAATTTGAAATCAACACCTTTCAATTATAACACATGCAAAATTTCATGAAATTTGAAGAACTTTCGAAATTTGGTCCCAATTTGGCCCAAATTGTCCAATTTCAGTCAAATCTGAGAAAATGACTGACAAATTTGAAATCAGCACCTTTCAATTATAACACATGCGAAATTTCATGAAATTTGAAGAACTTTCGAAATTTGGTCCAAATTTGGCCCAAATTGTCCAATTTTAGTCAATTCTGACAAAATGACTGTCAAATTTGAAATCAACACCTTTCAATTATAACACATGCAAAATTTCATGAAATTTGAAGAACTTTCGAAATTTGGTCCCAATTTGGCCCAAATTGTCCAATTTCAGTCAAATCTGAGAAAATGACTGACAAATTTGAAATCAGCACCTTTCAATTATAACACATGCGAAATTTCATGAAATTTGAAGAACTTTCGAAATTTGGTCCAAATTTGGCCCAAATTGTCCAATTTTAGTCAATTCTGACAAAATGACTGTCAAATTTGAAATCAACACCTTTCAATTATAACACATGCAAAATTTCATGAAATTTGAAGAACTTTCGAAATTTGGTCCCAATTTGGCCCAAATTGTCCAATTTTAGTCAATTCTGACAAAATGACTGTCAAATTTGAAATCAACACCTTTCAATTATAACACATGCAAAATTTCATGAAATTTGAAGAACTTTCGAAATTTGGTCCAAATTTGGCCCAAATTGTCCAATTTTAGTCAAATCTGAGAAAATGACTGACAAATTTGAAATCAGCACCTTGTCTAAATCTCCCAATTTTAGTCAAACATGTCCTAAGTTTTCCTAGCATAGGTCAGTCATTAACTATTCTGAATAAACACACAATCCGAAATCCGAACGGACTTTCCGAAAACGACGAAAAACTGTGACAGAGATAGATACTTAGATAGAACTAGCCGCCAAGGCGGCGTCGCTCGCCGCCCATGTTCAGCTTGCGTTGTATCACCACCTACTCCAAATTATTGCACTTAAAACCAGCGATAAGACTTCCTTTGCTGCTGGCTTTATCGCTTAATAAAGCTCGTTTGCACGTGAAGAGAAATACGTTCCTGGTGTTTCAAATCTTGCATGTTCTTAACTCAGCCGTTCATTGTCGCGGTCGCATTTAAAATGTTAGTAGACTTTCTTGCTTTACACAATGCATTCCGAACGTGAACTTCACGTGGTTTTTATTTACGATTTTAAACCAATCAAATATCAGTTTAACAATACACTCAAAACGCAGAGAGAAAAAACTTTTCAACTTATTATTAGCTTTTGTTTTACGCGCTCTAACATGGGTGCTGTCAGAAGTAGGTGAAAAAATGGCTTTTCTTCTTAAAAAGATCACACGGGAGGAGAAAAAAATGCACGTGCTAAATGAATGAATTGAATAGAAACGTTCGATCAGATTAAAATAGATTAAAAGAAATCGATTAAAAGAAATTAAGACAACTATTAAGGCAAAAGCAAAAAAAATATTTTGTTTCATGATTCTCTTTTTTTATCGGTTTTTAAATATATATTTTGATTGCTCGAAAAAAAGTTCACCCGTCTCAGACAGTCACGAAAGCGTTAGGATACACTGGCAAACCGAACATGCTGCCACGTTCTGCCACTGTTGCTTTTTGTCCAAAATGTTTAATCAGTTAGTTTCTTTGTATTTAGTTGATGTATTGTTTTCAAAGCCAAGTCAACGGTGGTCCTTGGAATATAAAACTAACAATAATAATAAAAACAAAACGTTATCTCTATAGGTTCACCAGCCAAAAAAAGTCACGTTCGATTGGGGGTTGCAGTGTATTTGTTTCGAACTCACGTCGCACACAAAAAAAGAAATAATTTCGCTCACAACTCAATCTACCATTTTGCGTGACAGACAAACAAACGGAGAATCGGCTATTAATATATAGACTAACCGCCAAGGCGGCGTCGCTCGCCGCTCATGTCCACCTGCTCTGTATTACTGTATCAATAAACGTCAAATTTCCTTAACGGCTCGTACAACTTGTGTTCAACCAGAAGCAGATTCGAAGTCACAACCTCTGGTAAAACAAATCTGTTATCAGTGTAACAATACACTCAAAACGTATAGAGAGAAAACTTCAACTTTTTATTAACTTTTAATTTAAAAAAAGTTACGCGCTCTAACATGGGTGCTATCAAACGTAAGGGGGAAATGGTTTCTCTTCTTAAAACGTTCATACGGAGGAGAGAAAAAAGGCACGTGCTAAATGAATAAATAGAATAAAAAAACGTAAAACGTTCATACGGAGGAGAGAAAAAAGGCACGTGCTAAATGAATAAATAGAATAAAAAAACGTTCGATCAGAACGCTTAACAATTATATAAAAGAAGAAATTAATTTATTAAAAGAAAAGCAAAAAAAAAAAAAACATTTTATTTTGATATGATACTTTTTTTACCTATCGGTTTTTAAACATTTTGATTGCTCAAAAAAAAAGTTCACCCGTCTCAGACAGTCAGGCAAGAGTCAGTGGCAAAAACCGAACATATGCTGCCACGTTCTGCCACTGCTGCTTTTTGTCCAAAATGTTTAATCAGTTAGTTTGTTTGTATTTAGTTGATGTACTGTTTTCAATGCCAAGTCAACGTGGAATATAAAACTAACAATAATGATAAAAACAAAACGTTATTCCTATTAGTTCATCAGCCAAAAAAGGTCACGTTTGATTGGGGTTGCAATGTATTTGCTTCGAACTCAAGTCGCACACAAAAAAAGAAATAATTTCGCTCACAACTTAATCTACCATTTTGCGTGACAGACAAACAAACAGACAGACAGACAGAGAATCGGCTATTAATATATAGACTAGCCGCCAAGGCGGCGTCGCTCGCCGCCCATGTCCACCTGCTCTGTATCACTGTATCAATAAATGTCTCGTACAACTTGTGTTCAACCAGAAGCAGATTCGAAGTCACAACCTCTGGTAAAACCAATCTTTCATCAGTGTAACAATACACTCAAAACGTATAGAGAGGAAACTTCAACTTTTTATTAGCTTTTGTTTTAAAAACGTTACGCGCTCTAACATGGGTGCTATCAAACAGGAGGAAAATGGTTTCTCTTCTTAAAAAGTTCACACGGAGGAGAGAAAAAAGGCACGTGCTAAATGAATAAATAGAATAAAAAAACGTTCGATCAGAACGCTTAACAATTAAAAGAAGAAATTAATTTATTAAAAGAAAAGCAAAAAAAAAAAAAACATTTTGTTTTGATGTGATACTCTTTTTTTATCTATCGGTTTTTAAACATTTTGATTGCTCAAAAAAAAAGTTCACCCGTCTCAGACAGTCAGGGAAGAGTTAGTGGCAAACCGAACATATGCTGCCACTTTCTGCCTCTGCTGCTTTTTGTCCAAAATATTTAATCAGTTAGTGACTTTGTATTTAGTTGATGTACTGTTTTCAAAGCCAAGTCAATGTGGAATATAAAACTAACAATAATGATAAAAACAAAACGTTATTCCTATTGGTTCATCAGCCAAAAAAAGTCACGTTCGATTGGGGTTGCAATGTATTTGCTTCGACCTCACGTCGCACACAAAAAAAGAAATAATTTCGCTCACAACTTAATCTACCATTTTGCGTGACTTACAAACAAACAAACAAACAGACAGACAGACAGAGAATCGGCTATTAATATATAGATGTGTAAACCAAACAATTTCCTACGCTATAAGCGCGGAAATTGAAAAATTGTGAGACGGGGGCTTCTACAAAATTGTTTTGACATAATATGAGCAATATTTATTTGCCACAAAAACTTTTCTCCACTGAGATCCAGAGTCTATCAGAGTTAAGAAGTAAAATTGTTGACGCAGCAAATAATCTTAGACAAAATCAAAATTTTATTCGCCACTCTTTATGACAGCAAGAGCAAATCGCTGTGTCAAGAGAAACGGGGGACATGTTGAGACAGCTTAGAGTTTTGTTTTTAATGACTCTTGTGTTTTACAGTCACTTGACTTGTTATTGTTTTTGATAATGACCTTTGATAGCTGTTATTGAAAGATGTGCTAATTAACCATTAAGAAGATAATTGGATTTTTTCACGGTAAAATTCTTAATTGTTTCCAAACTAAAAGGTTTTGTAGAACAAAATGTATATTTTTAAAATCTATGAATAAAATCCTATCGAATGGTGTAAAAATTGCTGAAATCTGATATGTATGTGAAAAGTTATGAGCTGTTAAAATCTCAGACCGAAATTCTCTGGGACACACTGTATTACGACTTTATGTTATTGTCTTATGAATTCACAAGACAGTATTGAATAAAAAGAATTGTTTGTACATAATGTGCAAAGTGAAATATAACACAATCTGAAGATATAATATTTTTGAAACACAAACGAAGATTGACTATAACGTGTCAAACAAAAAAATTGGAATAAACTTTGTATTATTGACGTGTTGTGACCATCATGCAGGTAAAATACTCTTTTTTTTATATCGATATTCTCTAATGAATCCTGAGGCCGAAAGATCAAGATTTGATTTGAACATTTACCTTCAAGTTTCTGATTTTTGATAAAAAGATGTTGAATTTTTTTTATCTTGCTGTTTCTTTACAGTGTTGAAGCTGAAAACCGAATGTTCTTTTAAAGGATTACTTATATTTTCTTGAGTTTTTTTGAGACTGACACATGGTACCCGTACCAATATGTACGTCAGCATACTTCATGAATAATACAAACAGATAGAAAGTGACGGAGTATCCAGTTTCAATTAAGACTCCGTTTCCATTAAAACGATATATTGTAGCGTCGCGTCTTCAAATCTCCGTTTTTGATGGAAACACCTTTGAACCATTTCGTTATAATACGATAGAAAGTGTTTCCATTAAAACGAAAATTATACGCATTATGATTATTTACTGATCTCCATGTGGAAGATATTTGTGAGGTTTGCAAGAAAATATTTTTCGACATCTTTTGAAGTTTTGTAGTCTGAACGCATGCAGTGAATAAAAATGGAAGAAAAAAATTTTGGACTGTTTCTTTTGGTTTTTGCTTTTCTTCTCTTTAATTTAATGTCATGTAATAATACGGGTATATGCCCACGTATGAGAAGACAATTATTATGGAGATAATAATAGAGATAATAGATACAATTATAGATAATAATAATGTTACCTATAATAGATAATATTATATATATACCTATGTTACCAAAGTTACCTATGTTACCTATGTTACCTATGTTACATGTGTTACCTATGTTACCTATGTTACCTATGTTACCTGGGTTACCTATGTTACTTGTGTTACCTATGTTACCTATGATACCTGTGTTACCTATGTTACCTGTGTTACCTATGTTACTTGTGTTACCTGTGTTACCTGTGTTACCTATGTTACCTATGTTACCTATGTTACCTGTGTTACCTATGTTACTTGTGTTACCTATGTTACCTATGTTACCTGTGTTGCCTGTGTTACCTATGTTACCTATGTTACCTGTGTTACCTGTGTTACTTATGTAACATTTATAGTCCAAAACGGACTCTTTTCTGACAGGTCACTTCTCAAATTTTAATGTGCTCAACAGTTCTGTATGTGAAGAGCGTATATGATCAGATGGAAAGAGAATTCAAGTGGTCCCTCCTAAGGTTAATTAAATCAGCTGCTACTGCGCTGACACTAAAATACTTATGTCTCCACTAAAATACTTATATCTCCGTTAGAAAAGACCCCCCTATAATCCCATTATACCTTAGATTCTCATTTGGCTGTCAACTAACAGCTATATTGGTCATTTTGAAATGTCGGACCCCTTTCTAACACGAAGCATTTGTGATGAATTGATAGGTGACTCTTCGTGTAATTTGCAAATAATCTAAAGGTGATTTTCAATGTATTTATGTGAAATAGCTTAACATAGGTAACACAGGTAACACAGGTAACATAGGTAACATAGGTAACATAGGTAACATAGGTAACACATGTAACAAGGGTAACATAGGTAACACAAGTAACAAGGGTAACATAGGTAACATAGGTAACATAGGTAACACAAGTAACATAGGTAACAAAGGTAACATAGGTAACACAAGTAACATAGGTAACAAAGGTAACACAAGTAACATAGGTAACACAGGTAACACAAGTAACATAGGTAACAAAGGTAACATAGGTAACATAGGTAACATAGGTAACACAGGTAACATAGGTAACATAGGTAACACATGTAACAAGGGTAACATAGGTAACACAGGTAACACAGGTAACATAGGTAACATAGGTAACATAGATAACACAAGTAACATTGGTAACACAGGTAACATAGGTAACACAGGTAACACAGGTAACAAGGGTAACATAGGTAACATAGGTAACACATGTAACATAGGTAACATAGGTAACACAAGTAACATAGGTAACATAGGTAACACAAGTAACATAACATAGGTAACACAAGTAACATAGGTAACATAGGTAACATAGGTATATATATAATATTATCTATTATAGGTAACATTATATATTAACTATATTGTATCTATTATCTCTATTATTATCTCCATAATAATTGTCTTCTCATACGTGGGCATAGAGCCAATAATACATTATTTTTATGGCATTTATGTCTTTGCATTAAAAAATTACCAGCGGATTAAAAATATTGTTTGCTGATATCCAAATATTTTGTATTAATATTATTTGTTCACATAACTTCTCTCTACTCAGTGCCATTTTGTTTGTTTTGAAAAAATGAATGTGAGGTTTCGTCTTAATAATCATAACGACACCGCTTGCTTAGTGTTTCCATTAAAAAAAATTGCGTATTAAAAGCTATCCGATAGATGTTATATCACTTTCAGAATCGGAGCGTAGTAAAAGATATCCGCTACTGTTTTCATGCCGAAGTGACACGTTTTTAATGGAAACAGACCCCCTATCCGATATGGTTGTTAAGACGTGACGCAACGCTACGATGCAAATCGTCTTAATGGAAACGGAGTCTAAAAATCCACTTTTTCTTATAAAAATACTACTTACTATATACTAAAGGCCATGTTAGTTTGTAATTGTTATGTGAATGACCAAAACACGTGATGCCACTAGACATTGTCGTGGTAACAATGCTTGAGTAATACAGTGTGTATCAAAATGTCTTATCCACCAACTTTCAAGGCGTATATCTCATTACATGTCTTATAAAATATTGGGAATTTTATATCACAAGAAAGAGCTTTTCGTGCTGTATCCATTAATATAAAATGTTTGCCAAAATATTTGTTCTTCGATAAGATATTGAAGAAAAACTCAACGATTTGGTTCATTGAATTCTTAAAAGTCAATCAACTGACATGTTAATGAATTTTTAATGGTGTAATTTTCTTTTGTTCTGCTGATGAAGCCTTTAGAAAACTTTAAGCATAGCTTTGCGTATCAATTTCCCATAACAACTAATCATAAAACTTTCAAATAAAATGTTTTTACTGTGTGATGATTTTTAATTTTTTTATTGTGTTTACAAATGGCCTTCATTGTAAAATGAGTTAATTGACTTTTAAGAATTTAATGAGCCAAATCGTTGAGTTTTTCTTCAATATCTTATCAAAGAACAAATATTTTGGCAAACATTTTATATTATGCATTTTGTACTACAGTTAAGATAAATCACTGCAACCTTACAACTACTTCGTATGTATTCTACAGTGTGTATTAAAATGTCTTATCCACCAACTTTCAAGGCGTATTTTTCATTACATGTCTGATAAAATATTGTGAATTTTGTATCACAAGAAAGAGCTTTTCATGCCCTATCCATTAATATAAAATGTTTGCCAAAATATTTGTTCTTCGAAAAGATATTGAAGAAAAACTCAACGATTTGACTCATTAAATTCTTAAAAGTCAATTAACTCAATTGATGAAACCTTCTCAAGGGAATCATCATTTAACTGGTTAACTCTGTATACACAGGAGAATTTTAATCATCTACCCGATGTTACTATTTTCCAGTTTATTTTAAGTCCAGAGGAGATATATATTCAACCTGATCTTCAACCAACTCAAAAAAAAAATCTTTGTTATTTGTCACGCTTGCCATGTTCAAAGCGCACAATCTCGGTGATCCGAACACATATACCATCAATCACCTTTACCAGACAATAGAACGAGAGAAGACGACGAAAATACTTGGAGTCATCTTTGATGAAAAACTTCTATGAAAGATCATATAAATAAGCTGTTGTCTTGCGGTTATTCGACGCTGAGAATGATAAAAAAAATCAAAAGATTCACGCTATTCCACCTGAGGAAAAGTTTAGCTGAAATGTTGATCTTCGCTAAACTTGACTACTGCAACATCGTATTCATGGAATCGTACGAAGAATTGAAGAAACGGCTGCAAAATCTTCAAAATACAGCAGCAAGTTATGTCACCAACCACTATAGTAGAACTTCTGACACCGTCAACCTAAACTGGCTTCCGATCAAAGAAAGAATGGAGTTCTCAGCAGCAAAGATAGCATACAAATCCATCTACGATTAGCACTGGCCTGAAAATCTGAAGAATCGGTTTCGTGAACCAAATGAACGTCTACGAAATGCAGGAAATTTTAAACTGCCGATGTCAAATACTAAGAACTCATTTCAAGACGTAACTAGCAAAGTATTCAACGATTTACCATTGAGCATACGTAATGAAAGTAATTCTAAAAACTTCATCAGAAAATCCAAGAGATACCTTTACGACAAGGCTCTTGCCAGAACAATTTTTGAATGACTTTTATATAAAAAAAAGATTGATAATTAATGTTGTGTTAATTTGTATTTTCGCGTTCTTTTATATAACACACATGTACAACTTCATACGCTATTTCAGGAGAACAGCCAAAGTAATATTTGGAACATGAAATATAAACAATTATTATTATTATTATTATTATTATTATTATTATTATTATTATTATTATATATTCTTGTTAAATGACCGGAGAAGGGGTTTTTTGAGAAATATTCTGCTTCACAATAGTGTAATCAAAGTGCGACACTAGTGGGTTACAAATTTTGGTGGGTGTCTGATTAAAATTTCCTACAACATAGATTACAACGTGCGACAAGGATTGCAAAGTCCAACAGGACTACAATGTGGGAAGTTACAACTGAGAATCTAAAGTTCTTACAAAATTATGCTAACAGAAAAACAGTTGTATTCAAGTCTTAAATGATTCGTTAGTGAGGCAATTTCATGATCAGGAAGGCATTTATTGCAATTAATGTGTCGCAAATTTCAGATTTTCAAGCTATCTTACCAAATTATCATTTTCTTCATAAACGAAGAATTAACTCTTCAACATCAAGCATAACGAATTTTTTTCGATTAAGCAAAAAGAATCCTGAGAAGAAGACTCCTGATTTGAAAATGATTTGTTCAGTAGCCAATCATGTTAAATTTTTCTTTCAGGTTAGATTGCCGTCAACTTTTGTGATACATTGCATAATTGCAACTGCGCATGCGTGTACGGAGTTCATCCTTCCTTGTCTAGACAAGTCTCTGATAGTTGGTCGCACGCTCATGTATAACCACAAATTCGAATTTCATATCGTGACAGAACCAAAAGGAACAGAACACCACGGTTGGGAATTCCCCCATGGTTCAAGTTGCTATGGGAAGACACCGATCAAGTGGCTCTCTAAGACTGCTAATATTTTCATTGAACCCCAAGAAAACTTCTCACCGCCAGGTCCTATAGATGGACAAAATGCTGATGGATTATCTGTTGCTGCATTGTATTTTGAAAATTACGCCCAATTTCCTGAACCAAGTGATATCCCAGAAGGGAAATGTCATAACGCTATTTCTCACCTTCAAATTGGAGAGTTCATTCAAAGTAAGTTTTGTTTGACCAGCATTGATCTTATTTTAATAACAGTCAAATATTTTGAAAGTGAGGCAGTCTCCACAAGTTTATGAGAATCTTCTATACGGAAAGCTTTACATGTACATTTACAGATTCTCTGTTGTTTCGACAGCATTGCACATCATTGTTTCATTTAAATCAACCCGTACTAACGATTCTGACCCCTCCTTTTTTGCTGGCTCTTTCTGAACTGGTTAGAAAAAGGTTCTGATGTCTTTAATTCCAAGACAATGACGACGACGACAAATCAGAGTGGGAAGATGATAACATTGACTTTGAACGAAACGCTTTCGATTTTATTACAAATGATGAATTTGATTCATAAATTACTGTAATAAAAACATGTAATGTTTTTGTTTTTTGAAAAAAACGATCCATATGATGGACTTTCCTCTTCTCATTTAAATATTTTGTCTCTTTATTCAATCCGCTTAATTGAAAATTGATTATTGGGCTCATCCACCAAAATTTCTTCCCGCCAAAATTTCTTCCCGCCTAAATTTCTTCCCTTAAGGCAGTATAATTTTTTCTCCTTTTTTTCATCTCTTTCAGCACAGTACAGCAAGACGCAAGAAGTTCGCGACGCCATTAATAATGACGAATTTCCATTTATATGGGGTTTCATATCGCATATTTCTTTACCAAAAAAGCCTGGAAAAACAATAGACTTTATATTCCCATTTCATTGGAGCATCACCGATAGAACGGGAGATGCTTTAGTACTGGAATATACTGCGGAGGGAAGGAAGATTCACAACAACACGATTGGTGTAGTGACGAACGCTCCGACTTACGATTGGCATATGACTAACATGAAAAATTACGTCAATTTGCAGAATAGATTTGAACCTAAACTTACATACGACTTTGTATCTGGGAAAGGAACGGGCGTTATTGAAGGCTATTACACAGAAAGTGGAGGACATGGTATTCCAGGGGATTTTACATCCCCAAGTCGGTTCGTGAGGACAGTGATGATAACACAGTTTACTGAAAAAGCACCAAATGCTAAAAAGGGCGCTATAAAGGCGTGGCACATTCATAATGCGTTAGGGTTTCCTCATGGTATGTCAACAATATTGCTTCGGCTTTTCTTCAGCGTTACTCTAAGGGATTGTAGTCTATACTCCTTCTCAATGATTTTCAAAAAATTAATTTGTCCACTGGAGAAACTGATAAGCCTTGTTTTCATACAAATTCTTGTTCGAATAGTCTACAAAACTAACCGTCATTTTTTTCCCCATTTTCAAATAGGTATTGGTGAAACGATGTATTGGACGATCGTGAGAGACTTGACCAATAACGTGATCTACTTCAGAGACAAAAATTACTTGAGTATACGAATGATAGATCTTAACAAAGCATCAAAATCTAACATCGAATATTTTAGAATCAGCGACGACTTTTTCAATGGCGTTAAAGATGTAACAAGCGATATGAAGTCGTCAAAATGAGAATTTTTATCACGTGACTTGCTTATATTCATTGGTACGCGAATGAAAACCAAGGGAAACTTTGACAGATTTGTCGCTTATGATTTTATAATGTGTGCTCTCTTCCATATATTCTCTTTGTTTCTCAAAAGTATTTATTTACTTATTCATCATTGTAGGGAACATCGGTGAATGAGATACCGTATTTCCTCTTATAAACGCCGCGGCGTTTATTACAAATGTCAGCATTTTGATGCGGCATTTAATAGAGGGCGGCATTCATTAGAAGGCGGCGTTTATTGCATGAGCAACATTGTTTTCTTTTCCTAAAAAAAGAAGTTAATGAACCAAATCGTTGAGTTTTTCTTCAATATCTTTTCGAACAACAAATATTTTATCAAACATTTTATATAAATGGGTAGGGCATGAAAAGCTCTTTCTTTTGATATAAAAATCACAATATTTTATCAGACATGTAATGAAATATACGCCTCGAAAGTTGGTGAATAAGACATTTTGATACACACTGTACTTACAATAAAAAACATAAAACAATTAAGATGAAACGAAATGAAAATTGGCAACAAATACCCAAGAGACCAAAGTGATAGGAATATAAACAAAAGGGAGACTGCATAAATGTAATAAACTGTTTGTTTTATGTGCATTTTGGTAGGAATATTAATAAGTTGTGATCAACATCAGGAAAAGTGTACACTGAACATGTCGCATGGCCTCAACTGTCCTGTTGATAGTCATCTCCATTATCGCTTGAAATAGGAAGTATTTTGTTGTGTGTACAGTTCTGCTTTAGTATGCATGGACTGTAAATGAAATTCACTCAATTTATGACAAAGATTATAACCAATACATACCAAATTTACATAAATGATTAAATGCAACACTCCTTCTAAAGTTTTTATAGTTCTTTGCAATCATGTTCCTTTAGCAATTTAAATAACGGTCTGTTGGATGAAAAATACTAGCCGTCCATAAATTTCATCATAAAATTGAGTTAAGTTTGTATAGCTAGTTGGAAGCTTTATACATTTAAAAATGTTTTTATTTTATTTTTATCAAGATCTCAAATACCATCAAAATTAACTGATAGTGAATAAATCTAGTTTTAGCTATTGTAATCTTGAATATATTTACTTGAAAAATTTGTTGCATTCGCTCCATCCAACAGATTCCATCCAACAGACATCATACCAATCTTATTCTTAGAATTTTGTACCAGTAAATTTTCAATATGGATATAATTTTGACAAGATAATGTTCTAAAGAGATCCAAGTTACGCATTATAAACTAATTTTTTGCATTTGTTTATTATTTGAGGTGGAACTTGACCAGTTGTTAAAAAGTCTCATTGCATAAATTCTATCTATTTCATTCAACAGATTTACTAAAATTTGAACTGTTACGATAGCAGTTAGGCAAATGTAAATATTAAAGGCTTAATTATAAAGTTTAACTGGTTATGCTTCACATAATTTAAACAATTTTCACTTAATATACACCAGTCAGTTTTAAAAGCTTCTCAAAGTATCAAATTCCGTCCAACAGAATTTTTTAATTCAAAATATCAACACAATAGGAAGGAACATGTAATCGTACATTTTATATTGGATATAGAAGACTATTTTTATTACGTTGTACATAAAAGACGTTGACATTTTATATATGTTGTATTTATTTTGGTTGTGTTAATATCGAATAAAGTTTTAAATTTTTGCTTCTATCTTTATGGCTCTGTGGTTGCAATGCTTAGTGAAAGGTCATTTTGGTGTCTGGAGTTCACCAAGACTAACTGTGACAGAACCCTCGTCTGTTAAAATGATCCCCCATTTTCGGAACGCATTTTTCCGGAAATCGGGTTGTTCCGAATAAGAATCGGGAATCGGAATACTTATTGAAATCCGAAAAGTTGAGCCGTACCTACAAAATACTTCTGCGTCCGCCCCTAAGTGCCGATTTTATTGCAAACAGTGGCAACTTGGTATTACAAAGTGAAGCAAGCTCTATTACAAATTAAGGAGTGTATTTCAAATTGGGCAAGTCATTACCAATTGTAGCACAACACCCACCCCAAAATAGAGAACTTCATTAGCTACAGTCCCTTCCCTTAATTGATTGTTATGGTAACACACAACTTTTCGATATTTGGATGGCAACGAGTTTTTGAAGGACCTGTCAAAAACATCTGCAGTCGTCTCAAAAATGTCCATACTAGTTTAAGACGTCTTAAAGATGTAGCAGCTGCTACATAACTTGCAATAGTAGGTACAGAAGATCTGGATATAGTGTGTGTTTTTTCAGGAGGGAATAATTAGCGAATTAGCGAATTTTAAGTCAATCAAAATCTATGTATTTGTAACTTGCCGAGGTGGCTCGCCTGTGACTGTGACATGAGAATTATTTCAGCCCACTTGCTGAGGTGGCTCGCCTGTTACTGTGACATGAGAATTATTTCAGCCCACTTGCTGAGGTGGCTCGCCTGTGACTGTGACATGAGAATTATTTCAGCCCACTTGCTGAGGTGGCTCGCCTGTGACTGTGACATGAGAATTATTTCAGCCCACTTGCTGAGGTGGCTCGCCTGTGACTGTGACATGAGAATTATTTCAGCCCACTTGCCGAGGTGGCTCGCCTGTTACTGTGACATGAGAATTATTTCAGCCCACTTGCTGGGATCTCGATGTATATAGCCCCTGTACATATAAAAGCTCAAAAAAGGCTTTCAATACAGTAAATACGGTTAATAACAGGTAATAAAAAGAATAGAAAGGGAAAGCTAAAAGTTAAATTTGTCAATTGTCAGAAATAACGTTTAAGCTCACATTGTGAAACTGTGAAGTTAATTTTATTGTTATCTCGCAAAATGGCCTCCAGTTCTTTATCAAGAGACCATTTTTTGCTTGCGTCATGAAATATTCATTTGACGTCAAATTGCACATCTAATGAACTTTGCACTCGATTGTGTTCACGATCTGAAAAGTCACGTTTCGTGCTTTTAAATTACGAATAATGAATATAAGTTTAGTTCCGGATGTTATAATGTATTCCAGAACCTCTCTGATGTGTAAAATCAGAGAAGAGAAGCAAAAAGCTGAAAACTATCGTGTTTTATTCGAAAAGTACTTCGCAGTAAGTATAGAATACATAATTACATGTAAACAGCTTTCTTATATTCCTGATTTTATTTCGACAACTCGTTTTCATCAAACTTTATCTAATTTTGACAACTAATAAAGCAGATTGGAAAAGAAAGTTTCTCCTTCCGTCTTTACAGAAATGCCTTGCATTGAATGAATCAAATTGCAAGTTAAAATATAAAATCGAAGAATTGGAGAGTCGTATGGAGATTGCTGACAAGGATGTTCAGTTATCGAACGAAAACCTTATGACATCAAAATCTCAATGCCAGCAATTGGTGGATAAAAACAGCTTGTATACCAAACAAATTCAACAATTACTTGTTGAAAATGAAAACCAGAAAAAACAAATACAGGAGTCAAATGAAGATCTGGTTGCGGAAGTAGTTACGGAACTTTATGATGCGACAAAGGAAATTTGGTTAAGTGAAGTCGAAAGCCTCAATGACCTGACTTATCGACAAGCCGATGATATCGATTCTCTGAAAAAGGAAATTACTACCATGAAGAAAAAAATTCAAAAGTTAGAGGAAGCTAACGTTGAGCTCAACAAGGAAGAACGAGATTGGAGACTGAAATATGTCAGCGCTCAAACATTTGTAACATCCACAAAACAACTTGTCGAAGAGGTTTACCATTCCGAAGTACATGTTCAAACATATCTAGACAGATTGCAACAAAAGTTCGCAAAAAAGTCTCCTTTCCGTTTATGGAGCCTCAAAAAGAAGAAACAAATCATCACAGACGCAAAAGAAGCCATCGCAACAAATCTCGAAAACTTACAGAAGATTGTGATTGGTTTCGATTGCTACCAATAAAACAAATCATTACCTCATGACCGAAGAAAGTGAATACGCGCAGGTGACAAAGTAAGTCTTACATTTTTATTCTATCAGAGTTCTCTTTGAAATAAATATTAAGTTAGGTTAGCTAGTGGAGTTTGAAATTTCCTGTTTCTGTCAGTCAGTCAGTCAGTCAGTCAGTCAGTCAGTGTGTAATGTTACAGTTCAGGTATGATAGCATCTAGAGGTAAAATTATGAGGATTCTCTAATGCAAGTTGGTATGAGGTCTGAGTTTTATTAAATGAGCATAGCATTAATTGGTGTCTTGTGTATATATATACATGTCTGTTTACACTTTTATTTTTAGTAATCAGCAACTGCTTGGCACATGATCTTCATTTTACCTCAACTGCGTAATTGGTGAAAACAAAAGTTCGATAACATCATCAGCCAAGCACGTAAGCTTGTAAGCACGTAAAACTCGAAAATCCAACTAGTAACTGAAATTTGAAGCTCAAATAAAATCGATTAAAGTATCAAAGTTGTTGTAGTTGTTCTTCTCCATATGATTTCTGTTGTTCTTTCCAATTCTTACCTCATTAACCCAAACCCTAACATACACTACACAAGAAAAAACAACAAATTTCGGAGCATTTTGGTATATTCTGGTAACAACATATCGCGCGGCAGAGCCGTACATGGAAGTCCACATTAGTATGTACAAAGCAATAACCTTCCATGTCGAGACTACACCGAACAAAGGTAACTGATAGAATCTGGGCTAAAAAGCCCTGGACCCTGATGTTGCCAAAGAAGAGTCGCAGGGAAAAACCGTGATCCTATAGATAACTTTGATTGGATGAAGACCGGCTTCAACTTACTGCACCTTAACATCGATTTTCTTCCTCTCCGATTGATGCCCGATAGACCAATTCGATGTGATATAAAATAAAAAGAATAAAATAATGAGCTAAATTTACAAAACACTTGCCGCATACGATATGACAAAACCGAGAACGATATTACATCGTTCTTCCCTTTTATACGCATGCTAAGCGCATGCGCTAACATATATAGCAAACTAGATATCGTCCAGAACTGTGAAAGAAACTGCATTTCCGCCTTATCTGTGAAACGGCGGAAATATCGCTTCTTTCCAATTCTTACCTCATTAACCCAAACCCTAACATACACTACACAAGAAAAACAACAAATTTCGGAGCATTTTGGTATATTCTGGTAACAGCATATCTGAGATTGTGAAAAGAGTGGTTATAGCTCCAAAGACTTAGAAATGCAAAGCCTTTTTGCTTTAGAATCTTTGATATATAATTTTCTGCTTGAATTAGATGACCAATGACCATGTTTCTTAATAATTCGATCTGACAACAATGTGTTGTTAGCAGTGGTGGAATCTCCACCAGATCTCAGAGAATGTAAACCAAACTTTGATGCTTCTGTTGGATACAGTTGTTTAAAATGATCCAGAGATGTTTGTAGTGCAGTCTGGTAGCTTTTCGGATGGTTTGGTTCGATGCTGTGTCCAGGTGTAGTCTTTCTACATCGACATAGAAGAAAACCTTCTTGTGCTTGTAAACTAGAAAGTTGAAGATACTTTTGCAACCAGTACACTGGACAAGTTGAAGTTCCAGTTTTGCTTATTTTTACAATGCTACCTTCTCTTAACTGGTCACATTTAGACTTGAAAATGAATATATCGATGCAATTATAAAAAAATGTAATATGCTTAATCCGCAAGCTCAAGAGTTCACTGATTCGAAAAAATCCAGTGAAACCAAGAACACATATCACCACAAATCGAAGTTGCAATATGTTCTTGTTGAATCCAAATTTATTAATAAATGCTCTTATGTATTCTACTGTAAGCGGTTCTTTCCTTTGCTTTGGGATGTTGCAGATATCGTTTTAGCTTCTTCAAACGCCAACTTCACAAATGGAAGTCTCTCGGGGACTGGAAACTTGTGTTAATGTGACCCCAGCGTATATCGCAAAACGCGCTGGTTATTGTTGATATGGAGGATTGTGTGGAAACGAAGTCATTGATATACAGAGCCACAAAAAATGGATCAGCTGGACAAGATTGGACTTCTTCATATTGGCTGGACCATTGTAACCATTGGTTCCAAGCAGGCTTGTATTTCAATAGTGTCGAACTAGCATACACAGCTTTCATTAACTCAGGAAGTGCTCCAGCTTTCGTTTGAAGACGAGGATCCTGTATTTCATCAAAGTTTCTCCAAAACCCAAAATTTAGCCCATCTATAGGAAAAATTATTGCAAAGTAGCAACGGCATACATATCCTTGCGCCACTAACGGTTTCCATTCCGTTACCATTCAGAAGGGATACCCGTTTCCCAATGGAACAGGAGTTTTTCTCAACACGGCGCAGAGCCTTCACAGACATAGATATTCTGCCTCGACAAACGGTTTCTTGTTATCGTTACAATAATATCAGTAGTGTACCTGCTCCCCAATGGAACAGGAGTTTTTCTCAACAAAGGCTTGAGGCCTTCACAGTGGAGTACCTGTTCCGCAATATGACAGGAGTTTTTCTCAACAAGGCTTGAGGCCTTCACAGTGGTGTACCTGTTCCACAATAGGACAGGAGTTTTTCTCAACACGGCGCAGAGCCTTCACAGACACAGATATTGTGCCTCCACAAACGGTTTCTTGTTATCGTTACAATACTATCTAGGAGTTACCTACTCCCCAATTTGAGAGAAGTTTTTCTCAACATAGTTTTTGAGCCCTCATGAAAAAGCATCATGAATACCTGTTTTCCGGTAGAACAGGAGTTTATTCACTACGCTCACAATTATTCCAGGATAGAACTATTAAATTGAGATGTGAAAGGTTATACAATGACTAAGGTGATTTGTACACGAATTTTTTATTGAAAATGTAGACTTACAACATAACGTTAGAACAAAGTAATTAAGGTTGTTGAAAATCGATTAGCAATGCCAAGGACGGAAATTTAGCGATACCGTGAAAAACAGACTGTGTGGAACTGTTATTTAAAAAGTAAGGGTTAAGCTGCAACACCTGTCGTACAAACGGTTTGAACACTATACCATTTTCGGTTAAC
Source organism: Turritopsis dohrnii (assembly GCA_027922465.2). Lineage (NCBI taxonomy): Eukaryota > Metazoa > Cnidaria > Hydrozoa > Anthoathecata > Oceaniidae > Turritopsis > Turritopsis dohrnii. Next base: position 327,407 of record BQMF02000015.1, read on the forward strand.
AATGGCCAAAAATATGATGGCCAACTTGGCACAAATAGAACTCCTTTCCCTTGACAAAACTTCAGATGACTCAAGGTCTGAGCAATCAATTTAACAGAAGGACATAGCCAATTAAAATCGTTTCTCCAGGTGGTAGTGAACGTATTTACTGCTTCAACCTCAGGACAATAAAACTTTGCATTGAATCTTTTTGTTCGTTTGTTTAAGTGATCCGCGAATCTGTCAATAGTGAATTTCCCGAACGTCTCCTCAATTGAACGTGTCATTATCGATGTTCCAATTATCTGTATCACCTGCACTCGAAATTTCGTCAGCAATTTTGTTTTCACTCCTGGGAATCCATTGAGGTAAAGTCTCGATATCACTACAGTGTGTCCGCCAAAAATGTATCGGCTCGTAAAACTTAAATTATCAATCTCACGATTTTTTATAGAAATTTTACTAGCACTTAAATTTTGTTTGTTATTTCTTTTGAGATTAAAACTACCGGAACGTTTTTTTACAATGGAAGGTAGTTAGCAGAAAAATTTCTCAACAATGCATTTCTTTTTACCTTTGGGAGATAGTATTAACTTATGCATTTGCTATTATTGATACTGCTCTGTTTGTTTTATAACAAAACATTGATTGTTATGGTGAAAATTATTCCCCCAGCAAAACTTGATAGATTCACTTTAAAGTTTTATTTTCATGAAATCTGATGAAATGTATCTTTTTGTGACAATAAGCTTTTTTATTGCAAATATTTTGTTCACAATAAATTCTGTTGTTCCTCTGTTCCCAAAAGTAAAAAGAAATGCATTGTTGAGAAATTCTTCTGCTAACTACCTTCCATTGTAAAAAAACGTTCCGGTAGTTTCAATCTCAAAAGAAATAACAAACAAAATTTAAGTGCTAGTAAAATTTCTATAAAAAATCGTGAGATTGTTAATTTAAGTTTTACGAGCCGATACATTTTTGGTGGACACACTGTAGATACGTATAGATTAAATATTTCAATGGCTAATGACTGCAAATGAGGCTTTGAACTTCCCGCTTCGATGATTCTGTACACATTAACGTTAGCTAACAGTATTCCACTGAACACGCTCGTTTAGCAACATAAAAGCCACAGACTGTGAGATGTATTCCACAACATATACTCGCGGTAAGTAGTAATTGGTAATATTTCCTAATGCTAATGACATTGAGATAAGTGACCAGCAATCTAAGATATTTGCTCCGCTGTTACTAATAGAAAGGAGACAATTCGCAATAAGAGTTTTTAAATTTTTTATCTAGTCTTGTGGTATAAAAATTATCAACTTAGTATCTCGAAACCTAGTCATTTGTCAAATTGACTAGGCTTTAAATTTGATTTTTGGAAATTTATTGTTAAGCCAGCACGTTGTCAGTTGTTTTGAATTGTTTTAGAATGGGATGCAGAGATTTGATACGAATGAGAACCAAATATCCCATCGTCGAGATAAATCGCTGAAAATATGCCTTTGGAACGCCATTTTCTGACGATTGATCGCATCAATTTTGTGAAGGCGTGTAGCAAACACTGGCCAATCCAAAAATTAAATTGACGAATACAAAATACTTGGTGACACCGTCTGGAAAAGTACATGCAAAACCCAAATACTTTTGATGCTCTGGAGCAATTGGCATGTGGTGGTAACCATGTTTCAAATCGAAAGTTCCAAAGAAATAATTATTTCCGACACTGTTTTTAAATTTTCGTACTTGAATTTTGTAATATCAAGGAAATTGTTCACGTCGGAAATCTAACACAAGCCTCAATTTTCCTAACTTTCCCGCAACTGTGAGTGGGTTACGACAATAAGGGGCACTTTTCACCTCCATAACACAACTTCCCTTTATTAACTTTTGAACTAGATTTTGAATTTCCCTGCCACAGAATCTCTGCACTATACGCTCAACTCAACTTCTCGGTCCCGTGTTCTAAATACACAGAAAAACTCCATTCGTCAACGAAGAAACACATAAAACTTTAATTCTTTCATACGAAACTTTCGTTGCGGACGCTGAACCATTCTAGCAGAACGATCTTGTTTTCCACATACCCAGCAGATTCTGTTATTTTTTATTTCTTAAATTTTATTTCCCAAATTAAGGACATATCTTAAAAAAAAGCTTGTATCCCATATCGACGAGTCTTATCAGTTTCAGACGATCAAGAACGAGCTTCTTACCTTTGTTCAGAGACTCTTTCGCTGAGTTCACATCCACATCCGTCACCTCAATAGCTTTAGCGATGTTATCGAGAACACTTCGACAAAATTCAAATCGGTGTTTGTTACCTTTATATTTGATCTTCACTCGATCCAACTTCTTTGCATGGAATTCTTCGTTTGGTTGAAACATTAGTTGTTTATCGGTCAAACTCGTTTCCTCGCTAGGTCTTTCAGTTGTGAGATTGTTTTCTGCCATAATACTTCTTTACAGAACACTTGCCGCATACGATATGACAAAACCGAGAACGATATTACATCGTTCTTCCCTTTTATACGCATGCTAAGCGCATGCGCTAACATATATAGCAAACTAGATATCGTCCAGAACTGTGAAAGAAACTGCATTTCCGCCTTATCTGTGAAACGGCGGAAATATCGCATGTCTATCGTATTACCATAGTTAGTGTCTATGTTGTCACAAAGTCTCTCTGCTAAAAGAAGAAAGATTGTCATGGAAACATAAGGGCGGACTGACTTTCTTTTAAATTGTTCACCAATTAGTTAATCCTTCACATTTAATGTTATTATGATTTTGAACTTGATATGTTGTTAATTCGACTCACGTTGAATGCATTCCACTGCAAAACAATTTGCATGCAATGCGTTGTGGTCGATTTTGTTATTCGGCTCTTAAGAATTTGCGTTTTTGGTCTCAATGAGATTTAGACCATATATTAATGTTAGAGGAAATAATCTGTATGCAAGATCAGGTTTGTCCGGTTATCTTTCATTCGACAACTTGTCTATTCAATAGTGCTGACGTGATCCATATGCAGCATGTTACCATGACGAGTATTTTAAATCCAAACAACGGTAATTTCCTCGTTTATTACAATTTAGGGTAGATGTTACAAATTGAGGCATAACCTCAGTGAACACAAAAACGTCTTTAAGTCGTCTAAAAGGACTTCTTTAATACGTCTCTCCTTGGTTGAAATGTGAAACGCTTTGAGACGAGTTTCAAGACGTCTTTGAGACGTCTTTTAGACGAGTGTAAAAGTTGACTTTGAAACGTCTTCAAGTCGTCTTTAAGACTTTCTCAAAGCGTCTTCAATGCGGCTTCTATACGAGATGAGACGTAAACTTATGTAAATACAAAAGTTTAGTTTTGGTGTCAAACGCAAGAAGAATGGCAGACAATTATTAGTTGTTCATTTTATTCTGCAACAATGTTTTCAAAAAATATCTAGCTACACAAAACTCTAACCTTTTAAAATTTACAATAACGTATTTGCATAAAAAATTTCTCCTTTAAAAATATCACTTGTTGTGTAATCACTCAAAAAGTGGGTTACCATGACGATCACACCTTCGATCACCATTTCATAATCGAAATCAGTTTATTCTTTTTGTCAGACAGCTGCTGTAGATATATTACAGTTGAATGATTTTCGAAATAGACCAATCACAAAACTGTAAGATAAAGGGTTAAAAAATTCACGTGTTATAGGCGGTTTTAAAGGAATAAAATGAAAATGAACTATTGTAATGTACATTATTAGGCCCGGGGCAGCGATGTGATCGCTATGTAGTTAAGATAAAAATGAGTAAACTTTGTTAAAAAGATCTTTCTTATCGCTGTCATTTAATAAAGCAATGTGACGAAAAAATATCTGTTATCTTTCTTTTGCCACTCGAATTAACATTGAGATCGAGTTCTGAAATCCCTGAACGTCGTCATGCATGTAGAAACTATTGGAAGATGTGTTATTCGCTTTCTGTAGTTCTGTTTGCTTTAACAAATGTTGCCTATACTGTGTCTAAGTTTTTTGGAAAAAAGACGTATAAGACGGTAATTCAGACATTTGAAAAACACTTTGCGAAAGGCACATCAAAGACGTCTTAAAGACGTTTTGTGAAAGACGTTTTTTTAAAAGACCTCTTCAGGACGTCTTTGAGATGTATTGCAAAAGAAGTTTTTTAGAAGACCTCTTTAGGACGTCTTAAGGATAGTCCATACCCTCCGAGGTGAATTTTTTTGAAAAAATTTTTTTTTCAATATTTCCTTTCAATTTTTTATTTAAAAACAGATTCTGCAATCAGAATTTTAAAATTCCAAATAATTATGGCGTTATTAGCAAAAACCAAAAGGCAAAAAAAATCTTTGTTTACACAAGTAATTAACTTTGATTTTTCTATCAAAGAGAATATACGCACATGCATGACCCCATACATACTTTTTCGGCTTTGTTTACTTTTCGTATTCAATATTTTGCTTTATCGTTAAAAATAAAACCAGGTGGTTTTCTTTATAATTATACACACTATCATTATTCAATGAGATAGTTTTCTACCTTTTTAACTTTTCATACATTCCAACATCTCACATTCACAATAGAATTTGATCGCTATTCAATTTTGTTTACACAAGTGATGGAAGAAGAAAAAATCTTTAAATGTGATTTTCTCTGAAAGTAATTTTAGCTTGATGACCAACATTTGAAGAGTTCCAACTCCCCTTGTGAACGAGATATAACCATGCAGTTTTTTTCATTTTGTTCAGTTGGCCTTTGCGCAAAAAAGTTTGCCACATATTTCGAAAAGAATCAAAATTCGCCCCGTGAGGGAGAGTTGAAGTTAAAGAATCAACGTTTTTATAGGGTCATGAACAAAAGCTTTATATTTTTGGCAGTAATGAGTTTTAAAAAAAACTGTGGCAAACTTTTTTCGACAAATGATCATGGATTTCAAAAGTGCAATTTGTTTGAAAAAAAAGTGTAATGGAGGGGAGTTGGAACTTTTTAATTCAATGCGTTCTAAATTTTACTTTTTTTCTTCTAATTCCTGTCCTTTTCATTTTTAATAAACAAAATATGGCTCATTATACAGATAATTAAAAAAGGATTCAGAAAATATATACTTTTGATAAGAAAAAATCAACACATTTCAAATTATCAGGGAAAAACTGAAATCATGCTTAGGAGGGTATGGACTATCCTTAAAGACGTTTTGTAAGAGACGTTTTGTGAAAGACCTGTCAGACGTTTTAACTAGTCTCAAAGACGCCCGTACCAGTTTGTTGAAGATGTCTTGTGTTTACTGGGACAGGGGTGACTCATTAATGGTCAATGAAGCCCTGAGTTTCAATTCATCAAATTTGGCACATGGAAATTCGTAGAAAAGTTGTCTGGTTAAAACAATGATATATAAGCGAAGCGCTAGATGTCTAATTCCCGTAAAATCACGCTGACAGAAGTGAGGCATGGTGGCCATTTTTAATAGTGGCAAAAAGTCCTTCGGTGCAGGGGAAATCACACACGAACTGAAGAAAATTTATTGTTTATTAGTTTAGAATTGTTGCTAAATTTCCTAAATAAGAAGTAAGGAAAAATACTTTAATTTTGTTACTATGGGAATGGCTTATTGGTTGCAACTGTCCCAAAACAACATAAAATAAGACCTGTTTGCTGGTTGCATTAATATGAATGTTTCCTTTACTTAACACTAAACAATCAAACGGAACACTAAAAAGCTGAAAACTCTTCTCTCCTGTATTGATTACTCATACATGCAATTCTGGGAACAAGTTTTCATCTTTTTGTGGCAATTATTGATTGATTTAAGTTTGAGTCACTAGATTGTTTTAGATATTGTGAAACAGCCATAAACCTTATTTGCTTCTTCATGACCAATTTTGTGGACAGAAAGGGATGGTTTAACAAAGCCTTTTGATTGGTAAATGAAAGATGTGAAATAGTAGACAGTGGTTTAATTAAAACTAGATGGTGTTTGTTGAAATCTTATGTATTATTTAACCAGCAATGCATGCCAATGTTTCCATTTCATTTTAATACCCCAGAGCCAACAATTCTTTTTATATCTGCAGGTGCATTTTAACTTGTGACACACAGAATTCAGAAATAGTATAGAATTCAGAAAGTATTTTCAGTTAATTGGGGCTGAGTCTTCTGAAAGTAACTTTTTGTCTTTGAAATTTCCTTACTCCTAAGCTCCTAAGTTTTGCGTGTTTTTAACTGGCGTTTGCAGTGATAATGATGCGTATGTTGAGGTGGTAGGCTATTGAGCATAGAATCTTTTAATTGATGGTTTTCTTGAAACTTTTTTTAATGAATTTTTCTCAAAAATGAAAATGGAAGGGGCTACACTTCCATTTTTCATGGAAAGCAACCACCTGGCATACAATTCTCGATTATATAAGGCAAACTTATGGAATTGGATGTTGTTACTTTTATCAAAATAGTTTATACATCCATCCGCTGAGTAGGATTTCAGTGTAAATTCACTTTCGTTTTCAATGTTTTGCCACTATTAAAGATGGCTACCAATGCCTCACTTCAAAATGCCGAGTCAGACATCTAGCGCTTATATATCATTGGGTTAAAAGGACCCAGATACAATTTGCATTTAATTTCGTAAATAAACTGATTTTCAAAATACTATTTTTTGTAATGGCGTAAAAAGGAAGAAAATAACAAAATGATTAAATATGTGCTAGACATAATTTTGATAAAGATTCTATTCTTGGAAAAAAATAAGAAAAGGTTCGCATTGGTGCTGCACCAACATAAAACTTTTTAAGTTTTGATTCCATTTTGTGTGACAGACAGACAAATAACAAACTAGACTAGAGGCAAAGACGTTGAGCAAGATGAAATGGTGATAATGAGTCTTGTGCATCCCTCTTGCAATGCTGGTTCTATGGTGACAAATCCACGGTCCTTTTTGGTGACCATCGTGCTTTCGTGCAACGACCATACGGTGGCACCAATGCATAGATGTGGTCATGTATGTTGAGCTTCCAAAGTGTTCAAGCTGCCATTCATGCATCTTATTGGTGTCGTCCACAGAGCAGAAAAATTGAAGAGTAGGAGGAGGAGATGGTACGGGAGTTCATTTGCTACAATCACATTTTACGCCATCGTTGTTGGAGACTTTGCGGATATTGATTTTATCCCTTCCTGTGCCATCTTTGATATTAGATGATGAATGTTGTTAATGATTTACTATAGGTAGAAATTGACCAACTTTCGGGAAGCCCTTATTGATGTACCCAACGTGAGTTATATGATGAGCAATACATTTTACTAGTGTCTTGGCTAGCATTTCCATTGTTTTGAGCGTCCCAGGAATGTGAAAAAGAACGCTTTAATACGAATTGATGATCTGTTGGCAGCACTGATGGACAGCGAGTCTGGGTGTGGATCGGACATGCAAAAAAGATGGCTTTCAAAAACTCATCCAGTGACCATAAATCTGATTGAATTGATTGATTGATTGATTGATTGATTGATTGATTGAATACTAGATTCAGTTACGACTGTAACTTGGCTATCACGTAGATCTTGGAATAGACATAATTATTCAAGCTAGGATGTCAACAGAATACTCGATGGCACAATGCACTATCCCAGTAAACCAATCTACCCACCGACGCAACATCATGTCAACCATCTGATTCAACGGGTGTAAAAATAACACACGCTCAAATCCATCGTTGTTGCTGCTATACGATCTGACACCAAGAAGCTCACATCTATCGCATCGCATCACATCTATCGCATCGCATCACACCTATCGCATCATATCTATCGCACGAGACCACCTGGTCAATGAAACATCTACAGACTTTGACCTCAAAAATTTTATTTAAGCAATTTGCACTTCATCTCATGACATATACCGTATTTCATCGTACTGACGATACTGCAAAAATCTTCATATCACTGAAGGTGTTATCACCTACAATAACAGTACATCACCACCCTCGAGTCATCTGAATGGAATCCCCACCGAAGTTGCAGCAACTTCGCCTCTAGACCTGCTTTATAATTTATAACTTTTTTAAAGATGATCCAAAAAACACGCTCGTGACATTACCTGCACCTATATGGCACGCAATGATCTGCCTGATCTGATCTGTAAAGTACACAGTTCTCCCTAAAGTGTTTTGAGTTTGTAGTTTCGGGAAAGCGAATTTGCGCTCACTAAAACCCAGTAAGCACAAAAATGTTTTATCAACAGTATTAAGACGTGGTGTTAAATCGTCGGTTGACTGTCGTCTAATGGTCGATGGAAACAACATAACAACGTCGGATTTTGACGTCATAACGACAATTAACAAAAACCAAAAATGTACGGATGTTAATAATCATTAACGATTTGTAATGACAATACATGTGCCTGGCTTTTTGTTTATTTATTTATTTATTAGGTATAGTTTAACGTGGCTGACATCACTCAGTTGCAATTTGAAATGTCAATAAAATGTTCTTGTCATTTGTATTTATTTATTTACCTTTTGATGATTAACGATGTGTCACTTTCCCAATTTCCCTCACATTGAATGGGTCGATCCGTTGCCTCAAAACCAATGGGAAATGACATATTTGGAAAATTTTGTGACGATGATTTGTGAAGTTTCAGTTATTAGGGAGATTCGTAAAACCGACGAGCCTGTTACACGAAAAATCAATTACTTGTGAGAATTGAAATAACAAAAAGTTACTTTAGAGATTTAAAGCCTTTTCTCGTATGTAAAGAAACATCATTTCTTTACAGGCTTATTTCAAGTGTTGTGTGGTATTTCTAATGACTTTGTTAGGAAAAATTCACGAACAACTCTACTAAGTTGTATATAATAGACCTTTCCCGAATTTCTGTGTAAACGCTGAACTGTGGCTGAGTTTCATATCTAACCTTGTTTTCATGCGATGCGTGGTCACACCTGTGATTGAGTTTTAAATTCAAATTTCTTTTTGTTTAAATGAAGCAAGTCTATCAAGTTGATGTGTGCTCGTCATTAATAAACACCTATTTAGATTTAATCTGCATTTGTTATTAATTACTCCGTCCAATTAGTGGTGAATTCAGTAAAAATTGATTTTCTTTGTTGGGTAGAATTCTGGCTACCATCAAAAATTGATTTAATTGCATATAAACCTTTGTCACGAGGTTTTAAAGTCACAGATAAAGTAGTCGTTTGTTTGACAGCATTTTTCGAAGATTGTTGCAATTGTTTTGACTTTACCTAGACTTAACCTAGTGGAGAAGTGGAAGAAAAAATACCTCATTCCATTTATAAATTTCTTGTTATGAAAATGCGAACGGCAGTGATATACAAAAGCTAAGCAAAATAGAAAATTCTATACACTGTAGTTTCTTATCTTACAAGAATGAAAATGCGTAGTAACAGACAAAAATCTAGAAAATCTATTAAGATGGTTTATCTTGAAAAATAAATTGTCTGGTGAATAGGACCTTTTCATCTATGATAAAACGACATCAACCCAGTGGACAATGTCGCCAAAAATTCACTGCGATGAAGTGCATTTTCATTGCAATGGCGTGTATATTTCTATAGAAAAGCACTCCTCCGCAGTTATTTTTCAAAACATTTGCCGGTTGGAGATTACACAATATGTTACAAACAGTTCAAGTATTTATATTGATGCACTTTTGCACCAAACACAGGACCATATATGCAAATATCTCCACGAAGGAGATCACCGATGCGCCTATTACCAAACCCATCAACCCGCCTACTTCTCCCAAGACTTGATCCCAACTATACAGCTGCTTCTCTTCAATTAACCGGTAGGAATCAGTAGGCTGCAGTTGAATCTCCACGTGGTATGTAGTTAGTTTTCGCTCTGTCTTGTTCAAGTTATGAATTGACGTCATCGTTGTGTATTCGATTTCTTCGCAAGGCCAGGGACATTCTTTGGTTATATCTGAAGAAACATGCTTACGTGCTTCTTCCCTTAAACAGTTAACAATATTGCGTTGGGTGTCATTCTTTTTGTACTTCTGAACTATCTCAGCAGGGATGAGTGGCCTATGGTAATCCATAACGTCACCACACGTTTTGTACATGTTCAGATAGGTTTGGGAGTTGACACAGTTGTAACGCGTATACTTGCCAGGAAATATCTGTTTTGAGGAATTACGCACACATTGTGAAGGGAACGGTTGAGGGAGCCGCTTAATTAATGTCTTTTGTATGCTAAGGTCGTAAGTTGCTGATGAATCCAAAAACAATCTTTTTGTTACGTCCAGTTCACGAATTCTTGGGTCATGGGTATATAATACAATCGGATTTTTGTGATCAACGTGGAACTTCAATGTAACGTGCCCATAAGCATCGTGAAAATTACCCTTATAGTTCCAACTAAAACACGCGTGATTGTGCTTTTCAAACGATGTCAAATATTTGTTTGAAACGCAGTTGATACCACCCCACGATTGACAATCGGTCACGTTGAATTTGCCATTGCTCCACAATTTATCAACTTGTATGTCACTGTCATCTTTATCGTCTGTTTTACTTTTGCCAACATCCTCGCATGGTGTGTTTGGAATATTTGGGGACCTCGTATTCTTCCCACAATAATAGAAATAGTTGGTTTGTGATGCAATGTCATCACAAATGGTGATACTTGGCAAGCTGTTGCGTAGTTCCACCTGTTGTGAAACTTCAGTGTAAATCTCGTACTTGAGATATCTGGTTACCAAACGATGAACAACACTAATTGTGATGGCAATCCCCACCATTAACATTACAGACCAGAATATGGATTCGGCACGTGTTCCTGTAAAAATCTTCGTTAAACCATGAACTGTGAAAGATTGGACATATTCCTCTTTCTTCTTGCGAACAATTAATTTTTCTTTGGAACCGCGATGGCTACCTTTTTGGATTTCCACTGAAATGGAAAGCGAAAAAATAAGCAACAAACCAAAAGAAACTTCGGTCGTTTTTCACTGAGAAAAAAACATTTTCATTTTCCTTTATTTATTAAAGATATTATTGCTGACGTCAGCATATGACGTCACCATCCCAAAAGCTTTCAAAATGATCATGTTAGAGTTCATGATGAAAAAAATAATTTTCTTTACATGACAATAATAACAGGGTGACAAAATTGAATAAAAAAATTTAGAAGCAAGGCTATATATTCGTCTGACAAATCCTTACCATCGGACTTAACGGTGTAAACCTGGGTCAAATGTGTCTGGGCTATACGCGAGGGAAAGGTTCGGATTTTGCCTCAATGGTTCAAATCCTTTTATAAGTGTTTTCACCGCATTAATGTAATGGTAACGAGTTGTCAGATGAACATACTCATAAAGATAAAGACCAAAAAGCTATGAAAACTGATTTGTTGATAAGATATACGAACCATCATTCTCGTTGTTTAACAATTTCAGCTCTTGATCTTTACCACCAACATTATTATTCATCATGATTGGCCTTCGATAAGGTTGACTACAGATTATTTAACCCGTACTTCTTTCTTTCCTAATCAGAAAAACACGTCTTTGGACTGTTCATTCATTAAGCATCTGGATTAATTGAAAAATATCATCGCTTTTATGCGCAAACTTTTAATGTCCTTCAATTAATAACACTTTAATAAAAGAACGTATTGCACTAATTTGTTTCCAACCACAGTCAATTTTAGGATTTGTTATCACGATCTTCTTTTAATTTCTTTAATTAGAACGATTTTATCAAGTTTGATTGACTAATTGCACGTGGTTGTTAACGAAATGGTCTTTCTATATCTTTGATAACATTATTAAGAAGTTTAAAATCGTGATTCATTGCCATGTAATTGTTCGCTGATAATTACTGGGACCAACGAAATCTGAAAGTTTCTGTGAAATACAAGTTTGAGAGTTTGTTGTTTATATGAGTTTTCTTACATATCTATTTCTTGTTAAAACGTGCAGATTTTTTTCGTGCGAGGGGCGAAATGAAACATGACATGTCGGTCAAAACGACAGATATGTCAGCGTGAGTTTCAAGAAACAGATCTGTGAAGAATTTAATGTCGCCTGAAGTAATCGATATGAAACATAAAATCGAAAGAGTAGATTTTGAGAAAATCATTCAAAAACATTTGTTTTAAACATCGATTGTCAAGTGATAACGTTAGCTTACTGAGCCTAATGCACCTTTAAACTAATACACTGTTTAAACACAATGGTTTGACTTAGTTCATTCAACCTCGAAACGCAAACCGTAGTTTGAAAAAGTTGTGTTCGCTCCAATGTTTATTGGTTTACTGATTTCAAAAATTGAAAAATTAAAGAAAGAAAAATAGAGTTGAATTTGAACATGAATTTGATGTGAAGTTGGAGGAAAACAAACAGAATCATGCTTATATTAGCTAATTTAGCTAATCAAGGCTCAATCCTCGATGACCTGATTATGACATAGCGCTTATTTTCTACACAATGACAAAACCCATTTACTAGCAACACTAAAATCACACGATGCCTTTACTCGTGACACTGTAGCAAGAAGTTTGCTAATATGAGTAGCAAGTAAATCTACATGATTAGTCATATACCATCACTAGGTTCATGAATCTTCAAAGATGTGTATGGAAAGGATAGATTATACTGTTCATTGTTTGGGTATTATGGCCAGTCCCTTTTTTTTAACCCCTTTCAAAAGAGAGATTTCTTATAATGGTACATAAATGGTCAACCTAAGGAAGGTAGGTCAAACCGAATCTAACTCTGTTTTTTTTATGGGAATAGTGCATTTAGGGGTTAAGCCGGCGACAAAATATCAAGCTGAAACCACTAAGAATGTTTTTAGTTATATAAATCTCATCAGATACTATCGTTGAAATATAAAGTTTCAATAATAGAATGATACTCTATTTTTGTAAGAAATATAAATAAGTCTTAATCTGCTTCAGTGGTAATAAGATATCATGCATCTCGCTGTCAAAGATCAGGAGAGAACTTCAGATTTAATATGCATCACAATCTATAAATTTGAAATTGTTGTCATCATGCTAAGTATATTTTATAAAACAAAACACAGATCTAAAGTTTCAGATTAGACATATCATTATGATTTAAAATGGTTCAGTATCCGATTTATTCTTTTTTTATAAGAACATACTTTATTAAAATATACAGAAGGATCAGTGAAATTTTACCTTTCAACCATATTATCTCGTGAGACTTCCATAAGAGAACTAAAGAAATTCTTAATAATTCCAGTTTGATATTTTCTCCCGGGCTTAACACCAAATGCAACGACTTTGTGTGAAAGGTGATTTCTTTTAGAAGCAAAATTCAAAAATTTTGTAAGAATATAGCTCAGGCTCAATTTTAAAAAACAGATGGTGTTGAAATAAAAATATTGGACTAAACGTTCTACTAATAACTTTTTTGTTGTTCAAAAAGAGAAGCGATTATCTTTAACATACAGTCAACTTATTTTCTTTGCTTTGCTATGTCTGTATATTATAGACTGGTATCTGCCAATTGAGAATATATTAAGAATGTTCGAGTCTCAAGATTATAATTCCGGTATGAATATTAAGGCTCACTCAATTTTTTGTGTTCTTCAAATAAATAATTTATATGTATAAATAAAGAATGAATGCAAAGGCACATCTAGAATTCAGTCAAAATTCGTGGAGGAGGGTTTAGTCACTTAAAATAGAACCAAAAGCGTGTAAGTAACCTAATCGATACTTAAGACTGAAAAGAAATATCGTAACGGTGGACTTCTCCACTTTTTTTGACTGACCAGAAAGAAAGTCATATAAGGGAAATCTTCTCGTTTACAAATCATTAATGGGTTAAAACAAGCAACGAGAAATAATGATCTCCTACGAATAAATACTTCAACCATGAAGCAAGAGAATACATCTGATCGGTAGAATTCACGAACAAAATTAAAACCATTTCAGTGACCAAATTCAGAAGAGCAATTAATGATAGTTGCTTTTTTTCCATTCCCATCATTATAATTTCTTGAATTATATTTTCTTAGAAGTTACCGATTAACGAAATTGTATGATCGGCCCACCAATTACAACCGATTATAAACGTCATTCTCCAAGTAATAACAGGAAGACTCAGCATTTTTTTTGTTTGTTTCTCGTTTACTGCTTATTAATTATTTGCGAATGAGTATCTCCAAATCTTAGTAAATCCAAGTTTTTCCGATTTCATAGTTTCCATACAAAAAGTAATGTAGAAGTTTAAGTTTAAAGAGCAAATTAAAAGGTGAAAAAGGTAAGTAAACATTCATTGAAGGTATTTTTGACCTATCACGACGGCTTGGTGAACACAAATACTAACATATTTTTATGTCTTTCGCAAAAAAAAACATGACCTTTATTTTTGCGATATGGAATGATAAATTTTCATTTATTTCATTTTTTTTTTTTTTTTTTGCAAAAAATCCTAAAAAAACGTCAGATCAAAGAAAACCGACAGGGGTATTGCTTTCCGAAAATTGACGTCTTTTTTACGATACTTGAGCCTGCACGGCTTAGTAGATGTTAACAGTCGAGTAAGCACCTCGTTTTTCCTTTCTTCAAGTATCTTTTATATTTTTTCAGTGAACACAAAGCATAAAAAATAACTCGACAGACTTGATGACGCTTCCCGAAATCCTATTGCGAATTAATTTCACGATAGGACGTTTTTGTAAGTGATCACTAGTCTTGTGTCTTCATTGTCTTTCTACGCTAGGCTAGGCTCCCCCGCCCCCCGGTAGTTACGGCAGTGAAGTGGAATCGAATTTTTATCCTCAGTTAAATGAAATTAAACAACTTACCAAGCCTCTTATTGCTACGAAAACAGTCATTCAAAAATCTCTGCCCAAACGGCAATAGCTTTCTCAAATGTACTAACCCAGCAGGCACAAAGACGTCGTAAAGACGTCGTAAAGACGTCTTTTCAAGACGTCCCTAAGACGTCGCAAAATGGTCGCGAAGTGGGAATCTCAAAAGACGTCCCAATTACATCTTCATTGAGACGTCTCGATGACATCCCAACGACATCGTAACGACGTCGCAGGATTATGAAATTTACTCTTTGAAAAACGGTAATAGGCCACAGGCGGACCCGAACCGGGAACCTCTGGTGTGCCAGCCGAACTCGTAACCGTTATGCCACCGCTGCTTGTTGTCAAGACGTTTAAAAACATTTACAATAAATCATTCTTTACAGACTGATTGCTTTTGAAAGTTTATAATTGTTTCGAAGATCGTTATTCAATCCGCATAAAGACGTCCCAAAAACGTCGTAGAAGGATCCAATTGCGACGTCCCGTTTCAGACGTCCCTACGACGTCCCAAAATGATCTTAAGTTTATAATTGTTTCGAAGGTCGTTATTCAATCCGCATAAAGACGTCCCATAAACGTCGTAAAAGGATCCCAATTGCGACGTCTCGTTTCAAACGTCCCAACGACGTCGCAAAATGATCTTAAATTTATAATTGTTTCGAAGGTCGTTATTCAATCCGCATAAAGACGTCCCAAAAACGTCGTAAAAGGATCCCAATTGCGACGTCCCGTTTCAAACGTCCCAACGACGTCGCAAAATGATCTTAAATTTATAATTGTTTCGAAGGTCGTTATTCAATCCGCATAAAGACGTCCCAAAAACGTCGTAAAAGGATCTCAATTGCGACGTCTCGTTTCAGACGTCCCTACGACGTCCCAAAATGATCTTAAGTTTATAATTGTTTCAAAGGTCGTTATTCAATCCGTATAAAGACGTCCTAAAAACGTCGTAAAAGGATCCCAATTGCGACGTCCTGTTTCAGACGTCCCTACGACGTCGCAAAATGATCTGGAAAGCAAACGACCATTTTACGATTAAAATGAGACGTCTCGAAGACGTCTTGTGCCCGCTGGGAATGATCAGTCTTGCGTTTTTTTCTTGAAGACATGGCATTAACTTCCCGTGTCTCAAACTAAACTACACCAGTTTTCTATAATAAAACACGACAAACATTCGTCAAAAAAGAAAATAAAACCAAAACAAATGAAAATAGCAAACAGCCATTCCATGTGCTAATACTTACTTTAACTTATTTCAAATTACACGCTTTTGTTTTATAAGAATCATTTTGAGCAGGTTTCATCCTGATTTGTTCTTATTTTGTTCTTAGCTGTCAGAACACAATTTCAGGGCCGTAATTTCTTCAAAAATATTGAGGGGGCTAAAAAAATTGAGCGAGCGAAGCGAATGAGAAAATATTTTGAGCAGGAGGTCGGGGACTCTCTAAGGCCACCAGCAGGGATTTTAGTAGTCGGATCCCCCTTATGAAAAGTTTTTCCTAACACTTTACTTCAATTTTTCTTAAAATCATTCCAAATTCTAGCTTTTAGTATTTTAAAAACAATGGCTCCGCATTTCAGATTTCAACCTCATTCTGTCAGTAAAATAAAAAATAATTTTTTAACATCTTTGCTACAAGTGTTGTTCTAGATTCCATCTAAACAATTCGAATTAATTTGTAACGCAGAGTTGGGATGAAACAAATATTATATAAAAAAGGTAGCCAATATGAGCGTGCAAGTTTTTAAGCAGGCCATCATCATTAATTATTATTTGCACATTGTATTGTAGTCTATAGGTTATTTGCACATTGTATTTTAGTCTATAGGTTTACAAGAAAAGTCAGATCTAGGTTGTTCTTAATTTTCGGAACAAACGATTTGCACAAAAAAAATCCACTTCTCATTTCCAGTAAAAATTTTCTAATTTCAAGCATACTTTTACTCAATTTTAGAAAATATGTATGTTTGTACACATAACGATACTTTTTTTCTTGTATTAATTCCAAATGAGAAAAGAATTACCAATAATGAGCCAAAATTTACTTAATTCAAGTATCTTAACTTTTGGGTAGTTGGGTTTTTACTGTGAACAAAAAAAGATAATGTGTGGGCATCAGGTTGTTCTTATTTTTTGGGCAAATCTGAGAATGGTGTTCTTATAAAAAATGTGTGTAATCTTTCAAAAACAAACATGGAATCTAAATGGTAAGTCAACTATTATCACCCATGGTCTCGCATGGTAAGTCAACTACTAGTTGCAAGTCGGCGGGCAGAATAGCCCAAGAACTAAAAAAACTCCCAAATACTTACTTGCCTATACCAAAATTCAACGAGACATGATCATTAAAAATATCTCGAAGGAAAATTGACGAACGAAACTATTCTCGATGACTCAATGGAATGATGGTACAGTCGACTCCCGATCGGGTCGACTGTAGTTGCATAACATATTATGGAGATGATTGAGTAAGGAGAACTAACAATTATGATGAATATCAATAGACATACAGAGAACTATATATTTACAAGTCAAAATATTTACAGATAAATCTACAAAGCGACTGTGTCGTTACCGTCTGGATCGATTCCGACTAACTTGTGTTTGCATGAAAGACAAAATTGTGGAATCTGCAGTTCTTTTCTGCCGTATGATTTTTCCCTCCTTCTCATTCTTTTGTTTATGTATGTCTTCCCCTTCATCATCAAACAGACAACTATTTCCACCAAGGAAATAATAGAGGCGCCAATTACTAGCCCAATGAAACCGCCGATTTCGCACGCCATTTGGTCCCAGGCGTAAAGAACTTTCTCTTCGTATATAGTGTACGTGTCCACAATACGATAGTTTAAGTCCATCGTGTAAACATACTTTTCCGACGTGTCTTCTCCAACGTCGTCGTTAATGAAACTCGTCGACATTCCAAACTCAAGTTCGTCACAAGGAAATGTGCATTTGCCTTGCTTATCAGTCACATGGTAATTGATAAAGTTTTGCAAACACTTTGCTCCTTCAGATAAAGTAGTATTTTGTTTGTATTTCTGAACGAAATCTTCGTTCAAAAACTGACTGACGTAATCGAATACGTAACCGCACTTCTTGAACATCTCTCTGTATATATACGACTCTATGCATTGACGTCTGCCGTATTTTCCGGGAAATATATCCCCTTGTTTTTTGTCGGAACAGTTTGACGGATAAGGTTGCGGCAGCCGACGGTGTTGAGTCTTGTCTAAGACGATATAATACTTTTTGTACGGCTCAATTGCAATTGTGCTGGTCAAGTCAATCTCATGAATCCGATGATCAATCGGGATAACCACAATATTTGGGGTTCGATTTAACATCTGCGGTGGAGGGTTGAACTTGAACTTGATGATAATATGACTATATAGGTCATGCAATTCACCATTATAGTTGAACTGAACGCACGTGTTGTTGAAGCGCCGTAACGACTTAAAATATTTTGGTGTCAAGCATAGTTGACCATCCCAAGTATAGCACGTGGTTATAGTAAATATTCCGTTACTCCATTGGCCTTTATTTTCGACGAATTCTACGGTATCCGGGTAGTTGTTTATTTTTTTATCACAAGTGTCTGGTAGATTTTTGTCTCTTACAGAACTACCACAAAATGCAAAATAAGATCTTTTTAATAACTGGTCTTCACATATTATCACCGAAGGAAAGTAATTCTCATTGGTCACTTGGGATTTCACTTCTGTATATATGTCGTATCGAAAATATTTGGAAAACAGTCCTTGCGTAACAATGATTGTCAACATAATACCTAGTGTGACCACTGCCAACCAAAACACTGATTCGATTCGGTTGCCGTGAAACACCCTGGTCAAACCATGAACAGTGAACGAGTCTATGTAACCGTGTATTTTTTCGTGTAGTAATAAATCCATTTTGTTGTCGGCTTCCGTATCTCTTGGAGTGGAATCTGGAAAAAATAAGTTAAATGGTGACATTTTTAAACATTTTTTATTGAAACCATGGTCTAGCATTATTTTCTAATGTTATGTTATTTTCTATTACAAACTCCAACCCTATAGATTGATATTTTTTGGTCAGCTTACGATGAATACTGTATTTTTGTCTTCAGTCTTCTTCTCTTTCAGTCATATCCTTTATGTCACTGCGATGAAGAGCATTTTTATTGATATAGTGTGTATAGAGATATAGAAATGCACTCCTTTGCAGTGTTTTTTTGTGGGAATCTCCACTTGAGAAACAAAATTTTCTTTATCATTTTGATGTTTGTCAGTTGATCGTCCAGGTGCATTTCCTATTGTTCTCAATAGGGATTCCCACTGCTTACATCACCATATTGCAACCCTCAGGTCTTTTTACAACAGTCCAACATCTTAATACTGCAATCAACACGAGAATCATGCTTTAGTGAGTGGGAAGTAGTGGATAGTCAAAGCATTTCACAGAAGAATTTCAGAAATCCGCTCTGTTGTTTCTACCTCGATTCGATGGTCTTATCAAAAATTGTAATTGTTAAATGATATTGCTCACGCAAGGAATTCTGCTCGAACGAATTATGTGCAATGTTGAAAATACAACACCTGTCCTTTTCTCTTGGTTTTCAAGCATCCCCAGCTCGTCGTCGCTAACCAACTTCATTATGCTTTATATTCCTTTCAACTTCTTCTTTTAATGTTCACGTCATGAATGCTAGAAGAAAAACGAACAACTGTTAAAGATGTAAAGTTAATTAAAGTAGTTCATTAAAGAATGTGTCATGTCATATAACCCTCGTGACAAGGTTATCATCTAATGAGTTATTTCTGGTTTTCATTTAGACCTCGAAAGTTCATTAAGATAAGTGCAATGCAATTACTAATTTGGTACCTGAGGTTGGGTATTAATTAATTACCCAGCAGGCACAAAGACGTCTTTTCAAGACGTCCCTAAGACGTCGCAAAATGGTCGCGAAGTGGGAATCTCAAAAGACGTCCCAATTACATCTTCATTGAGACGTCTCGATGACATCCCAACGACATCGTAACGACGTCGCAGGATTATGAAATTTACTCTTTGAAAAACGGTAATAGGCCACAGGCGGACCCGAACCGGGAACCTCTGGTGTGCCAGCCGAACTCGTAACCGTTATGCCACCACTGCTTGTTGTCAAGACGTTTAAAAACATTTACAATAAATCATTCTTTACAGACTGATTGCTTTTGAAAGTTTATAATTGTTTCGAAGATCGTTATTCAATCCGCATAAAGACGTCCCATAAACGTCGTAAAAGGATCCCAATTGCGACGTCTCGTTTCAAACGTCCCAACGACGTCGCAAAATGATCTTAAATTTATAATTGTTTCGAAGGTCGTTATTCAATCCGCATAAAGACGTCCCATAAACGTCGTAAAAGGATCCCAATTGCGACGTCTCGTTTCAAACGTCCCAACGACGTCGCAAAATGATCTTAAATTTATAATTGTTTCGAAGGTCGTTATTCAATCCGCATAAAGACGTCCCAAAAACGTCGTAAAAGGATCCAATTGCGACGTCCCGTTTCAAACGTCCCAACGACGTCGCAAAATGATCTTAAATTTATAATTGTTTCGAAGGCGTTATTCAATCCGCATAAAGACGTCCCAAAAACGTCGTAAAAGGATCTCAATTGCGACGTCTCGTTTCAGACGTCCCTACGACGTCCCAAAATGATCTTAAGTTTATAATTGTTTCAAAGGTCGTTATTCAATCCGTATAAAGACGTCCTAAAAACGTCGTAAAAGGATCCCAATTGCGACGTCCCGTTTCAGACGTCCCTACGACGTCGCAAAATGATCTGGAAAGCAAACGACCATTTTACGATTAAAATGAGACGTCTCAAAGACGTCTTGTGCCCGCTGGGTAGTAACCTTTTCATTCACACACCCTGCGATATGTTTCGCGTAGACCTTTTTATAACCACAACATTTACCGTGTCCAATTTAACTCAATAGAGACCTGTGATTAGACATTTGCGAGACTTTTATTTGTGCATATGAAGGTTTCCATACGTACAGGCCTATTGAGTTCGATAAGACATGAAAGAAGTTACGTTGTATCTAGGTTGTATAAAGCTGGCCTACAGTAACTTTATGTACAGTCTTGATTTCAGCAGAAAATTCATCTGACAATTTCAGCATTTTTATTACACCGCTACAGGGGATTTACTGCATACATAATGTATCACAGATATCTTTTTAACCTTAGCTAAAGATAAGAATATGAAAAGAAAAACAAACATGTATAGTTTTAAAATTATAAATACTTTCAAAGTCTCAAACCAATTAAAGCTAAATATTAAAAGCATAATATTTAGAATTTTTTTTTAACTTACTTAATTAAAATGAAACAAATGTTTTTCTAAATAATTTAGTTCACACTAAACTTAATAAACTCAGTAGAAATTATTCGTTGCGTAGTAGTAGATAGTGTGAAACTTACGGTTTGTATGGAGTGCTATATGTTACATATTAGCATTTTGGCATATTGCCGCATTTAAAGCTAGGTTTGGACAGTGAAAACGAAGAGAAAAAGAACAGTGGCTTACTTTCCTTAATCCATTTCAAGACTTATATGAAACCTTATATCGTACTTAAGCACAATTGCACAATTGCTGTCTTGGTTACTCAAAGACCCATCGATACCTTTAATATTTCAATAATCAAGTAACAAAAACCTTTACAGTAGTTTTCCTATGTTAAGAAATTCATAAATGCAGGCTACTAGATTAAAAAAGACACCATTCTAAAAATTGGTCGGAGAAATTTTTTTGCAAGAATCAGTAAGTCTCGGAAATTTACTAATTGAATTTTGGCAGTGGTGATTGACAATTCAATAAATCATGCACAAAATAACAGGAAGTGTGGCCACACTTAATTTTGCTTTTAAATTGACCACGTTGATTGCAACATCTTGGACAAGCACATTTTTGCGGATTTTTTAAAATTCCACAAAAGAGTCAGTTTAGTATATGGTGCCAAAATAGATGATTGATCGATGATTAAAAATACATTAAAAAAATTATCAATTTATTTAGCAACACTTACATATCACGCAATAGAGATTTATGGTTAATGGCGAAATTTCATATTTTACCAAACCTGTCTGCGTCGCCATGGTTAGCCATAAATGTATTACCCATCGTTTACATAACTACCAATAAAACTAATGTAAATGATCGGTATCAATGAATTTTAATAGAAAGGCCAATATTACGTAAAAAATATTTTCGTAATTAATATATTCGAAAAGGTGATCTAGAACTGAGATTTCCTTTCTCTTTTCGATGAACAGATAGAAAAAGAGATTTGGTTCGAAGTTGTTGTTCATAATTGTAATGCTTTGAGTGAAGCCGCAAATTACCATGTTTTTTGTTTGAGATGGCCAGAATCATCAAATAGCGTTTAGATTTAATAACAAAATAATATAGATCCTTGGTCCAACAGCCTGAAAAATGCTCTAAAGAGCGATTACTGTGGGCTAATAAGATTTTGTGTGACCATATTTGAAAAATAAAATTCTCTTTTCCAAATTTTTTCTAGTTTACTTAAATTCTAAAGTGTTGGAAAAAGAATGTTATGTATTGTGAAAAGTGTCATGAAAATGTATCGTGAACCAAATTAAAAACACAAGAGAACATATATGAGTTTGAAAGTTCAAATCGAACACACCAAGAGTCCACAAGAGTCCACACAAAGTCTGTATGACCATGACCCAACAGAAATCTGCTTGGAAAAACTTGAGAAATGACAAGTAAAGACGTTCTGTGATGGAATTTCATGGAACAAAATAGTTGAAATGAAAAAAAGATTTCTATTACTCATGACTGAGGGATAATATTTTCGGTGCCCGTAACTTTTCAGTGGTTTATGGACGTAAATAGCATTTAATTAAAATAAGTGTTTAAGTAAATAATTGTGTTTCAATGCTGGCATTCTGTAATATAGTTTATTTGAAAGAAGACACAACTTGTCTGAATTTTTATTTTCTAAGGCCTAACTTACACAACATACCTTTTTTTAAAGTGTAAGCATGGTTTAATTAATCCAACATACCTTTAAAAAGATTGGCAAATGTAAATAAGGTTTAACTAAACAACACCCAGAAACCATTTGCTACAAACATAACGAGTGAACTGTAACCATGGATACGTATTTTATATCAAAATTTCATTCCTTTAATGAAAATATGCAAGAGCCAAAAGAAAAAACGAGATAGGAAATTTAAAAAAAAAAGGTTTAAAAAAAAAACAAAACAAAAAAAAAGGTTTTAAAAAGTGTAAGTAAGAACTACTTCGATGTATTATATTATACAATGAAGGTTTTTATAATTTATATCCTCCTTTCATTAAAATTTACACAGTTTCGAAAGGGACTTTCTCAGACTGTAAAGCGTAGGCTAACTGCTATTTCTGACGGAGTATGAGGATTAGTAGTAGTTGAAAGAGGTTTTAATCGGTATTCGCTGCAACCGTAAAAAATAAATGAATAAGTAAATAAAATTACGCATGATACTGCCTTTCATTAGAGGACTCACTCACTAATATAAAATCAGCCAATTGTCATAAATTGTTAAAAAAAATTGAAGCGTCACCAAGATTGTTCAATTTCTGAACTATAAACATAATAATTATAACATGAAGACTAAATTTAATCTTGACTGACATCCGAAGAAAAATGTTTTGATCGAAAATGAATACCTCGATTTTTAATTTTACATTTTCCCTCTGTTTTTGAGCCGATTCAAATAACAAAAAAATCAATCAATCAATCAATCTCACTCCCAAGACCACAACAAATCAGAACTTGAATTGCACAACGATGTGAATGATTGAATGATTGTGTCAATGGTTAAATACGACCCTGAAGTCATTTCAATTTCAAATGTTTTAGAAATGCAAAAATAAATAAGTAAATAAATAAATAATTCTACATACTGGTACATTGTATTTCCACAAGCCATTTTGAATGCAATAAAATGGACGTGTTTCTTAACATTCAATCAAGAAAGAAAATCAAAATTCGTTATTCTTCAGAATGTTTAAATTTCAGATCTTCGTTTGCCACCTTTCAAAGAGATATAACTTTTGTTTCCATGGTGATTCTTCATAAAGAGGTGCAAAGATAGCAATTTTATAAATGTTTTCAAACAAATTCCATGAAATCAACCTCGTCGACAGACCTTTTCCAATCGATGGGGCCCTGGGAATAATATTGCTCTCATGACAGTTTGGCAAAGTAATGAGTCCGCTATGATGGATAGGTTATAATACATCTAACACTCAAATAAATGTTCTTAGGTCGACATAATTTTCTGTAAACTACAAAAATTGCAATTATCATTCAGCATTAAAACGAGGTTCAGACAGCAACCTCAAACCCAGGGTCTCTTGTCTTTTTGATATATGGATTATCGAAAAGGCAAGAGACCCTGGGTTCGAGGTTGGTTAAGACAGGTTAAGGTGTAAAACTTCCGAAAAATTCATGAAAGAGAGGCAGCGTTACGTAATGGATGGAATGTTCATACTAACGTATTCCTTTTAATTTTTGATCTAACCCCAAGTAAATGTTGAATCTGTATAGAAGATAGCACAATATAAAAACAAAACGAAAAAAAAAATATAAAAAAAAAAGTCATAAAAACCTTGGAAGGAACAGTGTCTTGGAATTTTTTCTTTCTCCCTCGAAATTTGTTCAGTGAAGTGAAGTGCGAATCAAAGTTTTTCAAACAACTAATTATACAAAAATTAATATTTTATAAAGAGTTGTATTTTAAGTTAAATCGTGTTTAAAATTTAAAGATGATTACAACTGGTAACTTAAACCGTTGTCCAGCAACGCCCTATGAGGTGTCAAAAAGTCATTTTGACATAGCAATAGACAAAACCACACTTTGTTGGTGTTTCGTTTTTGTGCGCCCTTGCATAAAACCGCCTTTTTAACTGGAGTATGTACTCCAAGTGTCCATCATCAGAGCGACATGTTTCGTGACGTAAACAGTGTGAATGGTTCCTACCTAGCTTAGCACTTAGCTAAAAAAGTAGAATTGATATCTAAGGAGGTTGTCTAATTGAGTGCCTAAGGTGGATGTTGAATAGAGGGCTTCAGGGGCTAAGGTGGCTGTTGAATAGAGGGTTTCAGTGGCTAAGGTGGATGTTGAATAGAGGGTTTCAGTGGCTAAGGTGGATGTTGAATAGAGGGTTTCGTATGAGAGTTTGACTAGGAAAACGGCAGGGACTGGTCGTTGATTGGAGGTGGTCGTTGATTGGAGGTGGCCAGTATTATAGGTTTCACAGTATGCACAAAAAGCAGTTTCTGACGTAATATCTGGAATAAAGCTTTCCCGAAATTTTGTTAAAGCACTGACTGAAGTATTATGTCTAACCTCACTTCTATTATTTATTTATTTATGTTTACCCAGGATAGCCTCTTCAGTTGCTTAAGGTATGTTATCAATGAGGGTCATGCGAGGGAGGTCCTAGAGCATTTAAAGCCCCCATTTGGGCTGCGGAAGCTGTAATGACAGGAATCTCTCAACTAGACAACCATCCTAGACATCATTCCTACTCTCTTGCTGAGTGCTAAGCAGATAGGAATGATTCACGCTGTTATAGTCGCTGGCATGACTCGGCCGGGGATTAAACCTGCGACTTCCCGAACAGGAAGCGAGTACTTCAACACAAGGCTACCAGTCAGTATTAAAAAAGCTCCCAATTATTGGAATGAGAATACAGACTTTAAATATTGTAAACAGATATGAAATTACTAGAACAATGAATCGCATGAAAACGAGGTTAGACGTGAAACAATTCAGTGTTCAAACAGTATTTGAAAAAAGGTCTATAGTGCTAGTAAACCCTATTATGATAATGTTCTCTGTAGAATTCTTATTGTTATTAAATCTATTTTCCTGTTAATTTCCAATGCCCAACTTCTATGAAAGTAAACGCAGATGAAATTGGTTGCGTCGTTGACGTCATCCATACTTAAATTAGGCCACTGAGTTCTTATTACTATCAAATTTTCCTCCCACCCTCTTATATTATAACGTTTACCGTCGACTACAGAAACACTATTGATAGAGGTCGCCATGTCATTCTGACATCATCTTCATATGACACTGTGACGTTGCATCTCCTCAAGCTTGTATGATATCCAATGGAATTTCAAAGTTCTTATTTTAGGGCCCCTGTAATTCCGATATGTGGAAGCACACTAGAATGTGAAAGCAAAAGAACATAATTGATTTTGCGTTATAAACACATGTTTTATTTTATTTTAATGTGTAAACAAATTATATAATCGATCATTTGATGTAAGGCAATTTTGGTCATGTAAAACTTAAAAACAAATACACATTGTTTGGAAAAAATATTTAGCGCTTGAGTAAAGTCAATAATTATTTTTTAAGAGACATAATAAATCCTGTAGCAGCACACACAGCCTGCCATATCCTTTGAACTCATCTGTTCTAAATAATCTTTCAAATATTCTTTCCAACAATATAAATCTTTCTTCACTGGTGTCTTTCCTTCTAAGCTGAAAGAGGCGAGTGTCATCCCCATTTTTAAGAACAAAGGCTCTTCTCTTGAAGTTGGAAACCTATTTCTCTCTTGTCAAACAAGATCTTCCAGAAACTCAAGGATAAACGTCTGTCTAAATTTCTCGAGTATTCCAAAATTCAATATCCTTATCAATTTGGCTTTCGTTCTAACCACTCAACCGAATCTGCTCTCCTTCATTGCATCGAAAAAATCTACAAAGCTGTTGACAATGGCAAGTTCGGCTGTTCCATCTTCATAGACTTGCAAAAGACCTTTGACACGTTTGAGCATGATATTGTTCTTTCAAAGCTTGAGTTCTATGGTATTCGAGGATTGCCACTTGATTGGCTTCGTTCTTTTCTTTCTGATCGCTCACAGTCTGCCTCAGTATCTGGATTTAAATCTAAACTTAGACACATTCTTCACGGAGTCCCACAGGGCTCCGTTTTTGGCCCTCTGCTCTTTCTACTTTATGTCCATGACCTTGCCAATGCTATTCTTTATGCGGAAGTCAACCTATTTGCAGATGATACCATGTTATTTCATAACGCCTGCTCTTTAAAATCCCTGACCGAGAAAGCTAACATTGACTTGAAACTTCTAACTCATTGTTTGTTAAATTTTTAAATATTATATTCGTCTTTAAGCTTATGAACAATAAATTACCTTCTCCTCTTATTACTACTTTTGATTTGCTCCGTTTAGACCAACATAATCGTGGTTATCTTAGTCGCGCCAAGGCTGGGTTATTAAAACTTCCAAATGTGTCCACTGTTACGTTCGGTAATAACTCTCCTAGTTACCAATTGGTTTTATCCTGGAATTTATTACAAATTTATCTTGCCATCGATGACCTATCAACACTGGCATTAGGTCGTCTAAAATACCTTGCGAAGTTCTTCTTTTTATCATCTCATGTTGCTATCAATAATCAATCGTAGATCTTAGATTGTTGATATTATTATCATTCTTTTTATTTTTTTATCGGATTTCTGCGAAAGCAAGAAATACTTTAAAACCGGCTTTGTTTTTCTTTTTTTGCTGTCCACACCTAGCGGTTTTTTGAAATTTCGTGCGTGCATTTACATGAAACCAAGGCAATGTGCATTGCATGTCATCGAAAGATTTACAAAAGTTTCTTTGATCAATATTAAATGGATTTTAAGGAAAACATCCATATTTCAAGATGAAAAAGAAAATTTACAGAAGAGAATTTTTAAAGAAAAAAAAGTTTTCAACCTTTTGTAAACAGAAGAGTCAAAAAAGTATATCTATTTTGCAGAAATCCTTATGCCTGTAAGGGCATCTTGTTTGTTTTTCTTTTTTGCGTTCTTTTGATAATTTTATAAAAAACTTAGAAACAATTATACAGTCGTCTCTGATAATAAATATTAATTGTGTTTTGCAACTTTTTATAGGCTCCTTAGTTTAGATGCAAATCTATGAGTGTGGTTTCCCGTCGTGTTGAAGACAAATGCATGATCTACTCTACTCTGCAAGAAGAGAAAAGTATCGTAAGTAATAGCCAATTTTGCTATTGAACTATAGGAAGACTATAGGGAATACTCGCTCTTCTTATTTTATTAATAAAGCAACTCATTTCCCTTCATCTTACTCATTCCAGAATGCGAAAGAAATGTTGATCATAATAGTTACGCAGTATATTTATCACTACGTTACTCATTCCGGAATTGGAACCAAGATATTTCGCATTACCTTGCTCATTCTGGAATGTAGCAGCAATGTATTCGTCATTACATTACTCATTTCCCGGAATGTGGAAACAAGATACTTCTCATTATTTTCTTCATTCCAGAATGTGGAAATAACAAAATCCAACAAAATCCTTCACCTTGAAAATCAATCTGAATAACAATACCGGAGTTCAACTGGTACATCTCCCTGTTCTCCATAAATACATTGAATTTGACAGAAACGTCTACCGCAAACACGCTGATCATGAAAGATACATGAAATCAGGGAAATCGCTCGAAAATGATATGAAGGCTAATGACATCAAAGAACCGCTGATCCTGGCTGTCAGCAAGAAAACCCAACCAGCGTATTTGGCAGAAGGAAATCATCGAATTATATATGTCTCAAAAATTTCGACGTTCGCTGGGTTATTTTTTCCTCAACCAAGATGATGCAAAGGAATAGTTTTTCATACCCGGATACATGGAAAAGTTTCCGAAAAACGTCCTACCGGAACACTGTGGTTTTGAGGTTAAAAAACTTTGAATTTTGGATACGCTCGTTGCAAGTACGCATTTTTGTGATTACATTTTGTTTATAGGAATACGTTCATCTTTACAAGAAAACTTTATTATAGGAAAATTTTGTTAGCGATTTCACGAGTTAACAGGGAGTAACTCCAACAATATTGGCAAATTTTCACTGTTACGCTTCTTCATCACTACGTTTTTGCGTTTGCTATCGAATGCATATTTTGTGTTCTTTGTTTGTAGTATTCTCAATAGGTGTTTATATTTTGCTGCTAGCCTGATATTTAATGTTAGTATCAATGTAATCGTGTATAATATATTTCCAACAGTTTTTATAACCAAGTTTTTATAGAACTTGATTAATAAAAATCTTTAGTTACCCAGAACATTTTTAAGTAGTAAATACTTTATTCTTATATCTTATCTTATATATTTTATATTTACTAAAACGTTTTAAGAATATCGGAACTTGCGTTTCTTAGATTTTATTGCAAAAACGTCTTAATATAAAAACATGTATCTAATCTTCAGTTATATTTTTAGTTTCGAACGCGTATATAAACACAAGAACTGTGTTGTAAACATAGTTAATTATTCACAAGATAAAAGTAAACAACACCAAGTAAATAAAGTAAACAACACAGATGTTTGTTGATCATGTCTGGTGATCCAGTGGATCTGTCTGGTGATCAGTGAATTTTCTTTGTTATATGCGTATAGAAAACATGTATATTTAATTTGCTTCCACATTCCAGTCTTCTTCCACATATCGGAATTAACAGCGCCTAATTCCCAGGTCTAAAGCAACTATAGAATAGGGTTTTGTATATATTGTCTCAGGTATGAATAGCCTAGGTTCTGGCTCCAACTTTTCCGTTAATCGAAAACAATCCTCTTTGCAGGCTGATAACTTGTGCGGAAACGAGGCTATTTAAGTGTTTTACCCAAGCGGCTAGTTTTGGCTTTATATCCAAACAGATTTTTCAAATAAAAGTATGTTTCAATGATCACGTATTTTTATAAAACAACAATATCACATCACAATATATTAATCACCATATGAAGTAGAATTATTTTTTTTCATTACTCAAGAAGTAAACAATTTGATTTGCCAATAACAAGAGAATAATAAATATCTTTTTAAATTCCTCACCCCCAGGTTGTGACAGAAACCAACTACTTACAAACTCTTACAAAAAGGCATCCAGCCGATTGAGACTCATGTCAAGATTTCGACCACTCCTTACCACCAAGGCAGCATTGACGCTGTATGTATCTCTGGTGGTACCGATATTAACATACTGTCCTTCGGTCTGTTTTTCGCTCACTGACACTCAAAAACGTAAATTGGCTTCAATAGACGGAAAGAACGTGCAGAATAATCTCCACACGTACTACCCATGTTGCTCCCACTCCCATCGAAACATTGATGTTGAAAATGACGGCGGCATTTGTCCACCGGTGCATTCATGATGACGTAAATGAAAATTTCAGAAATTATTTTGAACTGTTTGAATCAAATCGCACAACTCGAAACACTGGTACTTTATACGTTTTCCAAAAGTAAGACTTGAGGCTGCTCGGGAATCTTTTTATTTTGTAGGAGCTAAAATTTATAATGAGCTGCCGTTGAATTTCAGAAAAGAGCACGATATTAACAAGTTTAAGTCATTATGTGATCGTAGTGACTCGTTAGGGGTCGATTTTGATAACCAAATTTACAGTATT
Source organism: Turritopsis dohrnii (assembly GCA_027922465.2). NCBI lineage: Eukaryota > Metazoa > Cnidaria > Hydrozoa > Anthoathecata > Oceaniidae > Turritopsis > Turritopsis dohrnii. The sequence continues at coordinate 357,726 of BQMF02000015.1, forward strand.
CTATAATAATAGCGCCCACCCTATCTTTGGCTTTCCTGCTGGCTCTATTTCGTATGCAATGCTTTAATTTCTTTTTATCTTTATTCCTTTAAACAAATAAACATATTCCACCTTTTATATATATTACATCTATTTTTTATTTTTTATTTTGAATACTATGCAGGACAAACATTGATAACAGTATTTGTATATATTGTAAATATTGTACATATTACTGAAGTTTTTATCCTGGGTAAATATTCAATAGTAATAATAACGATAAGGTCGGAAATATTTGGCTACTGTGTGATAGGCGTCCGACTTCTTGTTGTAACAGAAATCATAAAAGGATAAAAGAAACAAACTTATCAAATGACAAAATGTAAAAATATAAATATATGGCATTAAAATAATAGCCATACAATAACAAATCTTGCAAGATGGGCAAATTCGTTGAAAAATCACTGCGAAGGGGTACAATTCTATAGAAATATACACAATATTTTGATAAAAGTGCTCTTCACTGCTGTGACTTTTTCACGATTTTGAACTGGCTAAAAGTACATGCTCAAGTTTATAAAGCTGGTGCAGACCTGACGACAATTACAACGTTTAAAAAAACATTTATCGTTGTAATCGCCCATCGCCAGGTGTGAACACTTTCGAGTACTTCAAAATACTTATTTCAAAATTCTTTCAAACACGCCATACTTTTTTCTCTGTTAACTTTTGACTTTTTTGTAAAATTTGAAGGACGTGCTCTCACGATCTTAAAAAAGTAGAATAGACCTTTCTCGAATTTCTGTTTAAACGCTGCATTGTGTCCAAGCTATCGTGTCTAACCACGCTTTTAATATTCAAACTGCTTCTAATTACTGGAGTGGGAATTGAGAATAATAGAGACTATTATCAAGTTATAAAGTAATGAAATCAGTGGAGCAATAAATCACACGAAAACGAGGTTAGATATGAAACTCAGTTACAGTTTAGAGTTTAAACTGAAATTCGGGGAAGGTCTGTTGACGTAAAATTCAATAGATTTTTAAACACTATACTGCGACTACGACGATAAAATTTAAAAATTTTTTTGATATTTTGTCGTCGTAATTGTCTGAACCAGCTTAAAAACTTACAAAACAAATCCTCCAACAACAGCGTTGTCACGGTATACTGTTTCTTTGAGATTCAATTGAAACATGATATGTCAAGAGAAAAATTAAATATATGTTCATGTTATCTTATATTCCATCTTCATCCAACAATCGAGTATATTTTATCAAAATATTTTCATGTTTGGGTTTACCTTAGAAGTTGAAAAATAAAATTTTCAGAAAAAGTCTCCGTCGGTAATGAATGTTGTGGTTTTCCTGTATAATAATTTTGAACTGAAAGTTAACCGCTAATAAGCTCAACCATGTTAACACCATCAATACTATTAAACAATCAGTCAATTTTCAATCACACATTGGTTTTGTCGTGTAACATCTTCCTACGCCCATTCTGTGATTTATTTGAATAAAAAGTTTCGCCTTGTTGAAGAAAGTATTTGGATTTAGTAAATTCCATAATGTCTCACTTTAGAATTCCGTCGCACTTTGTATTCCATTTTGTTGCAATCATGGACGTATAAAGTCATGTTGCAATAGACCTTTCCCGAATTTCTGTTTAAACAACGTGCTATGGCCTAGCCTCTAAGTTTCGCCTCTTTTTCAAACTCTTAATTACTTCTAATTATTCCACTGGGGAATTGAAAGAACGAGTAACTATTACTTACTCAAAACATTATGAAAATAAAAAACAATGAAAAAAATAGAAACGAGGCGAAACTTGATAATTAAGCATTAACTCGACATTTAAACAGAAATTCGGGAAAGGTGTATTCGTAATTCAACACCCATCTCAATTTTTAACTCACCAACTTGTCGCACTCTGTACTTCCTCTTATCGCACTTTGTAATCCCCCATAGAAAAGTTTGCAATTTAGCGTTTTCTTAGTAAATTAACGCAATTTTGTCTAGCGAAAATATGAATCGGTTTAAAGTATAAATTAATCTAGCTACTTGAAGTTTTCATGGTAGGTCTTACCCGTTTACTATTGGGGATTACAAAATTCAGGCAAGAGGGATTACAAACTGCGATAGATCTTTTCATGAATTACGTCATTACAAGCATCGCCTCGTTTCTAAGTTGATGAACAATAACGTGCTAAACCTTAATAAAAGAATTTCGTGAAAAATTTTTCCCTAAGGTGTCATTTCTCTTTGTAAATGTCGCAAACGTCATTAATATTCAGTTTAAAAACGAGACGTTGTTTGTAGTGACGTAATTTATGAAAAGGTCTATTGGTTGATGGAATAAAAAGTTCGGGAAAGTTGGATTACAAATAGCCGTAAAATGGATTAGTGTGACAGGGAGCTAATTACAAAATGTGACAGAGATTACAAAGTACGACGGGATTACAAAGTGAGACGTTACAAACTCTCCCTAATTCGAACAAAACGTTCTATTTATGGAGCTTCGAATTACAGAGATTCTGATAACTGTATTTTGATTCATAATCGAGTCTATGTTAATTTATGCTTCAACGTATACAAAATAACTTTCTTCTTAGTTTTATCCGTGGGCGCTTATAATCTTTTTGAACTTTTACGGTGGGCGCTTATACGAACGGGGCGCTTGATTGAGTCCTGGGCGGTTAATAAGAAAATCACTAAAATCGCTAATACAGTTTATCTTTTCACTGAATTTTTTCCGTTTTGATACAAAGAAACACTAATCCAATAAGTCCAATTCCTCTTCTTCATCATCTTCATCTAAAGCACGAAGTTTAGGCGATATCGTCTTCTTCAATTTGGTCGCTCCTAAACGGATTTTCATGGTGTTTAAATAAAATGGAAAGCTCGATAAATACTCTTACTCAATAATTCATTCCCGCGTTATTAAGTTTCCTTCATTATGCTGAAATATGTGTTCAACTAAAAATCATGTTTTTCTCAATATTTTATGTTTTTGCTGAATACGCCCAGTTTCAGTTTTGGACCTGGGCGCTTAATCGGAACCTGGGCGCTTATTCCAAATTTTTCCTCCAAACCTGGGTGCTTATACGGACGGGACTCTTAATTGAGTCCTGGGCGCTAAATCGGTCATTTACGGTACTCGCAATTTTCCATGAGATGAAAAAATAATTTTCATTGTATGTTGAAGGAGAGTGTCATGAGGATCTCCATCTTTTTGTTTTTGTTTAAATATCCCTTACTTAATCATGATGTTTATACTTCTAAATATGTGGTTCATTTGCTTTTTAGTTAAACGAGCAAGTTTTTACGTATTCATTTGTTCTATCAAACGAAAAGCATAGATTTCAGCTATATAGATAAAATCATCCACTTTGTAGAGTAAACTGAAGCATATATGAAAGAGAGCAGCTTAATCTAAAAAATTTCTCCTTTTTTATGGCAGTTATTGCATTTCCTATATATAGATTAAATGTTATTTATTTGTGATTAAAGAAAACCTTCGTTTAAGTTAGCCTTACGAAGGAGAAGTATTCCGATGAATTAACTGGTAAAAGATTTGAAGCAAGATCCCTGTTTACAAGCATTAAGACAGGTATGGAATTTCTGTAAATATTGCATCTGTAATAGATAGGAATAGTATTCTGTCGAAGCTTTTGATATTAATATTCTAAAACAATTCATAAATTGAACTTTCGATTTTTGAATTCGTCTTTTAATTTGAACCTAAGATTATTCAAAATGCTTATGATAATGTACCTGATATGTACATAATTTCTTCTATTGTTATTTGATGCAGGATGACTTTTTTTAGTGAAATCGTAGTGAAATGAGACGAAAATATAATTCATGACATTATAAATTCATGACATACTATTTTATACAGTCAAAAGCTAGTCCTATCTATATTAATTGAAGAGATCTACATAAAAAAACTTCACTTAAACTAAAAAACAAATGTCTACCTGTTGAATATAATTTGATCAATAAAATAAACGCTTTGGTAACCCTAACCCTAACGAGTTTTTTACTAAATAAATTTTATCCTCTTCATCCAGAGAAGGGAATTTTCTGTTGGCCATACACATACATTTGAAGCTATAAGCGCCTATTTAATTGCAAAAATTCCTTTACTACAATGAGAAGATTAGCAACCAGGTTACTGGCTTAACAGACTAAAATTAGTTTTAAAATGCAGCTATTTGACCATTTTACTAATAATTGAACAGCAACAAAATAAAATTTAAAGCCTTTCTAGAGAGAAGCTATTAAGCCTGGTTCAGACCTGACGATCACGAAAAAAATACCAATCGTCGTAATCGCCAATCGCCAAATCTGAACACTCTCAAGTATCTCAAAATACCAATTTCAAAATTGTTTCAAACATACGATACTTCTTTCCCTTGATAAGTTTGAACTTCTTTGTAAAATTTGAAGCACGTGCCCCAACGATCTTAAAACAATAAAATTGACGTAAAATTCATTAGATTTTCAAATACAATAGAGCGACTACAACGATAAAATATAATATTTTTGATATTTTGCCGTCGTAAACACCAGGCGTTTATGACGATTACGACGATTGCAAAAGTGTTCACATTACACGATTACATCGATTACGACGATTACACTAAATTTTAATCGTCGTAATCGTCGTAATCGTCAGGTCTGAACCAGGATTTATTTGTAGAAAAGAAAAGAAAAGAAACAAACAAACAAACAAAAATAATTAGAAAGTCAATTTGTTTTTTTTTTCTTTATCGTTCATTCTTTTTTCCCCAACAGTCATTTAGGCCTGGTTCAGACCCGACGTTTACGACGATTACGACGATTAAAATTAAGTGTAATCGTCGTAATCGTCATAATCGACAGGTCTGAACCAGGTCGTAATGAACAATTATTTGTATTTGATTTTTAGACATCTAGGCGTTGCCTTGAATCGTTATGGAGGAAGATGAAGTTTTACGAATTAGTTCTTCTGAGGACGAGGAAACAGATGTAGAAGATGACGTAAAAGAAGATATTAATATCTGCACAGTTTATGGTTCAGATTTAATGATTGCGTTTGGTGCATTAGTGGTAATTTGTGTAATCATCATTGGACATATATGGGAATCCTACATGGGACATAAACGAATTTTTCTCGTCCTGTTTACCATGATTTTCCTCACTTTCGCAGCCTATAAATATGTGATGCATCTCCATCAAAAGCTTCAAACTAAGCTGCGGAAAAATGAAGAACAAAAAAGAAGAACACAAACGAAAAGGATCAAACAGAAAAAGAAAATGAAGAAAAGAATAGAAGAGTTTCGTAAACAACAAGAAGAAAAGGATCGATTAGAGGAAATACGGAGACTTAAGCAAGAAATGGATCATTTGGAACAGTTTCGCAAGCAACAGGAGGAAAAAGAACGCTTAGAAGAAATGCGGAAACAACTTGAAGAACAAAATCGTCTGGAAAAACTTCAAAAAGAGCAGGAGGAAAGAGATCGTTTAGAAGAGATTCGAAAACTTAAAGAAGAGAGAGATCGCTTGGAAGAGTTACGAGAGCAACAAGAGGAAAAACACCGCCAAGAAGAAATTCGAAGACAGCAAGAGGAAAAAGTTCGTTTAGAAGAAGTTCAAAAGGAAGAAGAAGAAAGATATCGCCAAGAAGAAATTCGAAGGGAACGAGAGGAAAAAGATCGTCAAGAGCAAATTCGAAGAGAACATGAGGAAACAGATCGCTTAGAAGAAATTCGAAAGCTTCAAGAGGAGAAAGACCGTTTGGAAAACTTTCGTAAGCAACAAGAAGAGAAGGATCGCCAAGAAGAGATTCGAAAACAACAAGAAGAACAAGATCGTCAAGAAGTTATTCGGAAGCAACAGGAGGAAAAAGATCGCTTAGAAGAAATTCGAATAGAACAACAAGAGAAGGATCGATTAGAAAAGGAATCACGAAAAGAAGAACTAAAAGCTAAGTTAAAGCAAGGTTATCAGTCTCCAAAAGATAATCTGATGGTCTTGGAAACTCAAATAAAGAAAGAAAGAAATAACACTAACAATTATATGGATTTGAACCTATTTCATTCGTCATTAGATAGTATTTCGTTGAAAGAAAAAACTTCTCTATCTGATTTGGAAGCACTTTACCGACAGCAAGTGGAGACAATCAACTCCACGGATGAAGTAATGGTGCAACTAAATGCAATCGATTCTTTCAACAATGAACAGAGAAAGATCAATGAAAGTATTGGTGATCTAACAAAGCAGTTCGACGATTTGAAATTGAAATTTGGTGCTACTCCATCTGGTAAACTAGCCCGAATGATAAAGCGACAGTCAAAGCTCATCAATAAGAGGAATGGTCTGGAAATTTATAAGCTGCCTGTAAAGTCTACTCACCAGGTATATATTGCATTGGTTGGGTTAATAAATATCTACATGCTCCGTAAAAAATGATAAAGAAATATTTAACATTGGATTTTTTTAGGTTCAGGCCCAAAAGTTAAGACGGTATGAACTTGGCACCGAAAATTGCGTAAAACCTCACAAGCACATTTTGCTAGCTGGAATGACAGGCGCAGGAAAAAGTCTCCTTGTAAACAACATAATCAATTATGTTTACGGAGTCGAGTATAAAGACACATTTAGATTTCAGCTAGTTGTGGAAGAAGAAGAAATTGGCGAGAGAGACCCAGATGCTTCGAAGTCCAAAGCGGAGAGTATGACCAGTTGGGTAAGCAGTTTTGCATTACATCATCAGGAGGGATTCTGTGTTGATTACAACCTGACCATTATTGATACTCCTGGATTTGGTGATACGCGTGGTATCAAGTATGACGAGCTCATCATTGACCAGTTAAAGGGATTTTTCGATAATGAAGATGTCTGTCCTATCAAAGAGCTCTCGTCGATAGGACTTGTTATTCAAGCAAGTCATGGCAGAATTACAGCAGAACAAAAGTATATATATGATCAAGCGTTGAATGTTTTCGGCCGTGACATGACTGAAAACATATTTCTGATGTTCACCTTTGCCGATGCAGAAGCTCCACCAGCACTTGAAGTTGTAAAAAAAAACGAGATTCCATTCAACAAGGATTGCACTTTTAAGTTCAACAATTCAGCCCTTTATGCTGCTAATGACAACGTATCCAGTGACTACTCGTGGGTATTTGGATACAGCAGCTTGAAGAAATTCTTTTTGGATCTTGGAAAAGTTTCACCGACCAGCTTAAAGCAGACGAAAGAAGTTTTGAAGGAAAGAGACAACCTGAAAATTCTCCTGGGGAAGTTGCAGGAGAACATCGACAGTGGAATGGACATGTTGCAATCGATTGAAACGATGATCAATGACATCTTAGCATTGAAAGGAGCTATGAGAGCAAACAAGAACTACAAAGTGAAAAGTAAAAGGCATCCTCAAACAACAAAGGTGACAAAAAACTCCATAACCAACTGCATATCCTGTCAGTATACATGTCATGATCCATGCTATATCACTGGAGACCAAAAGAGAGGTTGTGCTTCGATGTACAATGGAAAATGTGGTGTTTGTCCAGGAAAATGTCCTTGGGAAGCGCACAAAAATGGTACCATGTAAGAAAAGATTTTTTCAAATTAACGACATTTTAAAATCCCATTCTCAGGGGCACACGTGCTAGAAAACAATACAAAAGTTTTTTTTTAAATCCTCCTTACCACTATTTCAACTTGTTACCAAATTTGCGGTTTGCATCGAACTCAGAATTGGCTCAAATTTTTGTAAAAAATTTCATGAAGAAAAATAAGAAGGTGCTTATTTCCTCAATGCTTAGAAAACTTATAATTTACCTATCTTAATCCATGGATTTTCTTGTTGCTTCTTATTAAACACCAAGAATTTTCTGGCTTCATTAACAATGCGACTATTTGTTTTTACTTTTGTATCTTATACTACACAACGACTTGTTTATTTAATTATGTAATTTAGGATATATTGTTATGAAGAAATTGAAGTGGAGGAGACTGTAGAAGACATGCTTCAGAAATACCAGATTGCTGTCAATGATAAGGACGCAAAGAAAAAGCTTCTACTGAACATGCTAGACGAATATCGATCGTACAGGAACAAGGTGTATAAAGATATCAAATTGGCCTCCGAAGCATCAAAGCGACTGGAGGAAATTGCTCTACGTCAATCGTTTCTGACTAATGTAACTTACATCGAAAGGCTCATTAAATCTGAAGAGTTTAACAATCGACCCAATAAGAAGGTTCGTTTGGAGCAGCTGTACTATTTCAAGAAATTGGCCTTAACACTGGAGCAGGCCAGAAACAGTCCAAGTGAGTTAACGGTAAGCAAGTATGAGCAAACCATAATGAAGGCGATCAACAATATTCAAGATGAGATACAAGATTATCAAACGTATTTTGCAGATGAAGTTGCTGCTAGTCAAACAGCACGAGAAGTTCGTCGGAGATTCACTTTCTTTCGAACTTTTACTCAGTGAAACATTTCTTTCACAAGCTTGACATTTAGACGAATCGGAATCACACTTTTGATTTATTTGCTATATAATAGTCATAATTTCCATTAAGTAGACATTAAATTTTGTTTCAACACTATTATACAGTTGCCTCCCGCTAACATCGACAGTTAGGAATGGGGTCGAGTTACTGGGGGATTTTTTTTTAATGTAATATTTTTGTCCACCACCCCTACCACCCCTACATTTCGTTTTTATTAGGTTTGGACAGTATCTAGAAGAATTAAATAAGAATTAGATGAGTGTGAACTGATATGTTTCTTAATTTGGAATATATTCTTATCACATAACAAGTTTTTAAAAATTATTGATCGTTTGACATTGCTGTCTAAGAGTATTTATGTATGAATGCCAACGAAGTGATATGTACATTCCGTCTGTAGACACATGATGAAGACACATGTGTATTTCAAGAAGAAACAAAAAACAATTATTTGTTAAATTTGAAATCTTCGTTTTACAGGACCATTTTTCGTATCTTAATATGTGCCGCGTAAAACTTTTCCAAAGGATACTCTTATCCATAATAAGCTTGATACACACCAATTAGATATGTAATATTTCTTTTATACAGTGTAATTCATAATGTTGGAAATGGAAATTTTAAAGTTGTTTTCTAAAAATCATTATTGACTTAGGGATACACGTGGTAGTGTAAAGTTTTAAAATACACAAGTTTCTTTCTTTACTAATAGTAGCATGTAGCTTTAGCTAAAAATGCCCACGCGCTCAGGCTTTCCAATTTTTACACACAGCAAGCTATACATTAAAAAAGAAAACTTTCTGCCCAAACATTTTGTAATTTAAGGATTTTTGTAAAAATGTTTTTGGTTGATGTTTGATCAACAAAAAATATACTATTCTAGTCAGTAAAAGAGGAGGACAAACATCAAAATCAAAATCACTACTTTGTTTGCTAGAGAGAGTTTAAGCTTAAAAGGAATCATTCATATAATGGCGGCTAAGCGGGTGGACGTGTTTTTTCCTGCTAGTCTATTATTGTTTTTCATATTGTGTAGTTTTTATGTTACAAAACCCCGCTATTTACAAGAAGATGGTATGAGTATTACATTGAATGAACGTGCTTTTTATGAGAACCAGAAAGAAACCTTCATAACCAGTTCTTTGTATGTTTTCAAGCCAAAAATCACTGCTTGTTGTCGTGTTGATCATAAAAATTGGTTTGTTATTTTGTTGCTGATTTGTGGAGATATTGAGGTGACACCTGGACCTTTCATCAACCCCGAGCTTTTTAAATTACTCAAACAGAAAGGTACCCACATTTTTCATCAGAATGTACGTGGTTTATTTTCGCAAAAAGCTCACATAGAGGAATTTTTACACAGATCTTCAAACATAGACATATTAACATTAAGCGAGACACACATAAGCAAATCTGATGTTGAAGCTGCATTTGATATTCAGGGGTACACCTTTTTCAGTAAACCTAGAAACACCGGCAAAGGTGGTGGCGCTGCCGCCTATGTAATGAATAACATTGACTGTGACAGAAGGGAAGATTTAGAGGACAAAAATGTCGAATGTATTTGGTTGGAAATATCACCCCCAAAAGCAAAAAGTTATTTGATTTGTATCATGTATCGACCCCCTAACACTTCGTCATATCTCCCATTGAATTTTAATGATTTGTTAAACAAAATGCTGTCGTTAGCAAATCAAGACGCAAAAGAAATTATTCTCATAGGAGACGTCAATGCAAATTATCTAAATTCGAATGACAACAAAGATTTTAAAAGCGCATTATCATTATTCGGTTTAAAGCAACTTGTTACTAAACCTACTCGATATAACGACAATGGCGCAACTTTGATAGACATAATTGCTTCTAACTGTTCAATGAATATAACAAAAACAGAAACTATTTCATTAAGCATTAGTGATCATGAAATGATTGGCTGCTGCAGAAAAATTAACAACACGAAATTCTCTCCACGAAAAATATTCTGCCGGGATTACAAAACTTACGATCCTGAAAAGTTGAGAGACGATTTAAATAACGTAAACTGGAATTCTTTCTATAACCTAGGTAACGTAAATGATGCATGGAATAATTTGAAGTCCGTTTTATCCGAAACTTTCGATAAACATGCTCCACGCATATCTAAAATGATTAGAGGAAAACCATCACCCTGGTTGACCCCTGAAATAAAACAACAAATGAATCAAAGGGATCAACTACATAGAAAATATCAGAAGTCGAAGTCCACCGCCGATAAAAACGCATATAAACAAAAACGAAATGTAGTAAACATCATGTTAAGATCGGCCAGGAGTAACTACAACAAAGAACTTCTCCGAGATAACGCAAATAATCCAAATAAGTTCTGGAGATGTCTTAAACGAGTTTTTCCTTGTGGTACCAAATGCAATGCTTCTAGCAAAGTCTCCTTCGTTATCAATGGAAACAAAACTTCGGAACCCATGGACATTGCTAATGGCTTTTGTTCCTTCTTTACAACAATTGTTCACACCCTGAAAGACCAAACGTTTAAATTACGTGACTTTGTATGGAGACAACCAAAAGCCAGTCGACTCAAAACTCTCAGTAAATTTAAATTCGAATATGTGTCGAAAGTGGAAATAGAGCATCAATTGAAGAAAATTAAACGTAAGAAAGCTACTGGAAATGACGGACTACCTCCTGGTATGATCAAGGACGTAGCCTCTGTTATATCATCACAACTATGTCATATAGTAAATCTTTCTCTAAAAACAGGTCTTTTCCCATCTGAATGGAAGGAAGCAAAGGTTATGCCACTGCATAAATCTGGTCCTCGAAACAAATTCGATAACTACAGACCGATCTCTGTTTTATCTGTTATGTCAAAAGTCTTAGAGAAATCTGTACATAAGCAATTGTTACGCTACCTTGACACTGAAAAGTTACTATCTCCATCCCAATATGGCTTTCGACCTAAACGATCAACAGAACTCGCAGCTACCGCATTCCTCGACAAAGTTAGAAGAGAAGTAGACGACGGTGAAATAGTTGGAGCAATATTTATCGATCTTAGTAAGGCATTTGATACCTTAAGCCATTCAAAGCTTTTACAGAAATTATCACAATATGGTATTCAGGATACTGAGCTGTTGTGGTTTACGGATTACCTTTTTCAACGTAAGATGTCCATCAATTACGGAAATTGTACATCGGAAAGTAAAGATCTATTCACTGGTGTCCCCCAAGGGTCAATTTTGGGCCCGCTGCTTTTCTTGATTTATTTCAATGATATTGATGAAAGTGTTATAAAAACAGAAATAATCAAATATGCAGATGACACTGTATTGTTTATATCTGGCAAGTATCTCCACATCATCGAAGCATCGCTCTCTGAAGATATGGAACGATTGGCCTACTGGTTTGAGGAAAATGAACTTATCATTAATTTAAATAAGGGAAAATCTGAAGTAATGATATTCGGTACCTCTAAAAGGTTATCCACCTTAACTGAGACTCTTAATGTGAAATTCAGATACAATTCCATCAACGTCACCGTGGAATACAAGTACCTTGGAATCCAAATCGACTCCACACTGAATCTTAATTCGCATTTCGAAAATGTTTACAAAAAAGCTGCGGGGAGATTAAGACTTTTAGCAAAACTACGTCAACAGATGGACATGAAAACTGCTAAAACAATTTACGAATCCATGATTGTACCAACTCTGACGTATTGTAACATCCTAAAAGCAAATCTGACGCTCACACAGAAAAGAAGTCTCGAGTCATTTGTGAACCGTGCTTCGAACATTATCAAAAATCACTCTCCAAGCATCGATATCAAATTGACATCCCAAGAAAATATAACGAAACGACAGTTGTGTGTGTTTGTACGAAAAAGTATGGACAATGTCCTCAGTGAGCACTTCGAAAATTATTTTGCAATCTTGAAACACAAATTCAATACGAGAAATAATCAAGCGTCTTTGAAACTACCGAAGGTGAAAACCGAATATGGCAAACGATCTGTTTACTTTACTGGTGCAAGGATATATAATAGCCTTCCACTGGAAATAAGGAAAATTGAAAATTTTACGGAATTTAAAAATAGTGTCAAGCTCTTTTTCACTTGATCTTCTTCTTAAGTGCCAAATGGCCATCTCTAGCGCCCTATGGTTTTCTCTTTTCGTAACTTCAGCCTTTATATGTCTTATGTATGGTGTGAACCAGTTCCCTCTCATCTTTTCTTTTGAGTCTGATGTGCCTTTTTAGTCATTTTAGTCATTTCTTAGTGATTCTGCGGCTCTTCTCATATTGATTTTTTTCCTTTTTCGAAGATTACATTTTTTATATTTGTATCATATTTTTAACAGTCACTGTACATTACACATTTTATTTTAATTTTAATTTATGACAGGACCCACATTGATAACAGCAATTTTATTTTGTTGAAGTGATCATCCTGTATAAATATTTGTTATAAATAAATAAATAAATAAATAAATAAATAAATAAATAAATAAATAAATAAATAAATATTGCTACAAACAAAAGAAATGTGTGAACTGCAACCATGGATACGTATCTTATAATCAAAATAAGATTTTGTTAAAGAAATTTTGCAAGAACCAAAAGAAAAAAAAACCTTTTTTGAAAAAAAAATTAAAGCGAAAAATCCATTAGTAGAAATCATTTCAAGCGGTTCGAGGTTTGATTCAAAATAAAAAGTAGCAAAGATTTAAAAGGGCTAAAACATCATATATATACAAAAATAAAATGCATGGTTGATAAAATTTCAGAAAATAACAGCCAGTGAATAATCTATATATTAATAGCCGATTCTCTGTTTGTTTGTAAGTCACGCAAAATGCTAGATTGAGTTGTGAGCGAAATTATTTCTTTTTTTGTGTGCGACGTGACTTCGAAGCAAATACATTGCAACCCCAATCGAACGTGACTTTTTTTGGCTGATGAACTAATAGGAATAACGTTTCGTTTTTATTATTTTGTTAGTTTTATATTCCACGTGGACTTGGCTTTGAAAACAGTACATCAACTAAATACAAAGAAACTAACAGATTAAACATTTTGGACAAAAAGCAGCAGTGGCAGAACGTGGCAGCATGTTCGGTTTGCCACTAACTCTTGCCTGACTGTCTGAGACGGGTGAACATTTTTTTTGAGCAATCAAAATGTTTTTTTTGCTTTTCTTTTATTAAATTAATTTCTTCTTTCAATTGTTAAGCGTTCTGATCGAACGTTTTTTTATTCTATTTATTCATTTAGCACGTGCCTTTTTTTTCTCCTCCCGTGTGAACTTTTTAAGAAGAGAAATCATTTTCCCCCTGTTTGATAACACCCATGTTAGAGCGCATAACTTTTTTAAAAGAAAAGCTAATAAAAAGTTGAAGTTTTCTCTCTCTACGTTTTGAGTGTATTGTTACACTGATAAAAGATTGGTTTTACCAGAGGTTGTGACTTCGAATCTCCTTCTGGTTGAGCACAAGTTGTACGAGCCGTTTAGAAGGAAATTTTACGTTTACTGATACAGTGATACAGAGCAGGTGGACATGGGCGGCGAGCGACGCCGCCTTGGCGGCTAGTCTATATATTAATAGCCGATTCTCCGTCTGTCTGTTTGTAAGTCACGCAAAATGGTAGATTGAGTTGTGAGCGAAATTATTTCTTTTTTTGTGTGCGACGTGAGTTCGAAGCAAATACATTGCAACCCCAATCGAACGTGACTTTTTTTGGCTGATGAACTAATAGGAATAACGTTTCGTTTTTATTATTTTGTTAGTTTTATATTCCACGTTGACTTGGCTTTGAAAACAATACATCAACTAAATACAAAGAAACTAACTGATAAAACATTTTGGACAAAAAGCAGCCATGGCAGAACGTGGTAGCATGTTCGGTTTGCCAGTGTATCCTAACGTATCCTTGCCTGACTGTCTGAGACGGGTGAACTTTTTTTTCGAGCAATCAAAATGTTTAAAAATCATAAAACAAAATACTTTTTTTTGCTTTTGTCATAATAGTTGTCTTAATTTGTTTTAATCGATTTCTTTTAATCTATATTATTTTATATCAGATCGAACGTTTTTTTATTCACTTTATTCATTTAGCACGTGCCTTTTTTTCTCTCATCCCGTGTGATCTTTTTAAAAAGAGAAACCATTTCCCCCTTATGTTTGATAGCACCCATGTTAGAGCGCGTAACTTTTTTAAAACAAAAGCTAATAAAAAGTTGAAGTTTTCTCTCTATACGTTTTGAGTGTATTGTTACACTGATAAAAGATTGGTTTTACCAGAGGTTGTGACTTCAAATCTGCTTCTGGTTGAACACAAGTTGTACGAACCGTTTATAAGGAAATTTGACGTTTATTGATACAGTGATACAGAGCAGGTGGACATGGGCGGCGAGCGACGCCGCCTTGGCGGCTAGTCTATATATTAATAGCCGATTCTCTGTTTGTTTGTAAGTCACGCAAAATGGTAGATTGAGTTGTGAACGAAATTATTTCTTTTTGTGTGTGTGCGACGTGAGTTCGAAACAAATACATTGCAGCCCCAATCGAACGTGACTTTTTTTGGCTGGTGAACCAATAGAGATAACGTTTTCTTTTTATTATTATTGTTAGTTTTAAATTCCAAGGACCACCGTTGACTTGGCTTTGAAAACAATACATCAACTAAATACAAAGAAACTAACTGATTAAACGTTTTGGACATAAAGCAGCAGTGGCAGAACGTGGTAGCATGTGCGGTTTACCAGTGTATCCTTGCCTGACTGTCTGAGACAGGTGAACTTTTTTTCGAGCAATCAAAATGTTTAAACCGATAGGTAAAAAAAGAGTATCATGATACAAAATATTTTTTTTGCTTTTGTCATAATAGTTGTCTTAATTTGTTTTAATCGATTTCTTTTAATCTATTTTAGTCAGATCGAACGTTTTTTTTTATTCACTTTATTCATTTAGCACGTGCCTTTTTTTCTCTCCTCCCGTGTGATCTTTTTAAGAAGAGAAACCATTTCCCCCTTACGTTTGATAGCACCCATGTTAGAGCGCGTAACCTTTTTAAAACAAAAGTTAATAAAAAGTTGAAGTTTTCTCTCTATACGTTTTGAGTGTATTGTTACACTGATAAAAGATCGGTTTTACCAGAGGTTGTGACTTCGAATCTGCTTCTGGTTGAACACAAGTTGTACGAGCCGTTTATAAGGAAATTTTACGTTTATTGATACAGTGATACATGAACAGTGGACATGGGCGGCGAGCGACGCCGCCTTGGCGGCTAGTCTATATATTAATAGCCGATTCTCTGTTTGTTTGTAAGTCACGCAAAATGGTAGATTGAGTTGTAAGAGTGATTATTTTATTTATTTTGTGCGACGTCAGTGTGAAACCATTGTTGAGGCCCTAATCGAATGCGACGTTTAGGGAAAATTTTCTCGGTAACCAATAGGGATAACTGACGTTTTTAGGGGTCCACGATATTGGCCATGGGGTGACGAAAAAATTTGGGCAAAATTTTTGGGGACGGGGCTTTATGACGTCATCAAAACTTTTGCTCGACGATATCTCCGAAACGGTTCGTCATAGACATATGATCCTATACATTTTCTTGCTTAGAATTTCGAGCTCTACAAGATGGTAACACTTTCCATTGTCAATTCCTTAATTCCATCTTTCGTGAACCCAACGCAGGCTGAAGGTGGACATGGGCGGCGAGCGACGCCGCCTTGGCGGCTAGTTACTATATTAAAAACACATGTTAAAAATTCCACTTAAACATACAAAGCTTTTCGTAAGACACAGGCTTAAATTATCAAGTTAGATTCTTTTAACATATGTTTTTAATATATATATATGATAAAATTTCAGATTTTAAGCTGTGCTTCAAAATCCTTGTCGTTACCTTTACGAAAACAACACAAAAGTAATATGAAAAACTTCTAAGCAGTCTTAGCAGACGAACTTTCTAAATAACACACTATAATATAGTAGTAAATTAGGAAAAGATACGAAAAACATTCTGTCTCCCACTTACAGTACCATGCTTTGAAACGGGAAAAAAGCAAAGTCAGCTAATAATTGTATTCCACCGTGTAACGTCAACACGAAAGTTGGAAGATGATGATGATGATGAAGAACAAAATCGGAACTGAAATTCGCCTATCTCGTGAAACTACTATGCCTCCTCGCTCGCTTACGCTCGCTGCAGGGGCAACTATTCCAAGTTTTTAAAGATTTAGTGAAATGTTCATACGAGAATGCTGCCAGATTTGCGTTTAAGAGGAAAGTTTGATAGTACAAAATATAGTACATATATAGTAAATATAGTACAAAATTTAATTTTCAAAATCTATTTTCTAAAAAAATAGAAGCAATTTTTACAATTTGCTTTTAATCCTTGAATCTTTGCTAATTAATACAGGGAAAATGTTTTGGATTTACTAAAAATGAATTTTTTCCTTTGCACTTTTGTATTTTATTGAATAATATAGCGGTTTATGTACTTGTGTAATTTAGGATATATTGTTATGAAGAAATCGAAGTGGAAGAAACTTTAAAGGACATGCTTCGGAAATACCAGATTGCTGTCAATGATAAGGACGCAAAGAAAAAGCTTCTGCTGAACATGCTAGAGTATTATCGATCGTACAGAAACAAGGTGTATTATGATATCAAGTTGGCCTCCGAGGCATCAAAACGACTGGAGGAAATTGCTCTACGTCAATGTTTTCTGACCAATGTAGCTTACATCGAAAGGCTCATTCAATCTGAAGACTTTAACACTCGACCCAATAAGAAGGTTCGTTTAGAACAGCTGTACTACTTCAAAAAGTTGGCCACAACTCTGGAGCATGCCAGAAACAGTCCAAGGGAGTTAACGGTAAGCAAGTATGAGCAAACCATAATGAAGGAGATCAACAGCATTAAAGATGAAATACAAAATTATCACACTTTTTTCACAAATGATTTTCCAGCAACTCAGGTTAAACGGGAGTTGGAGGTGCCTGCTCTAACTTATTATCGGGATGACGCTTATGGCTATGAGTTGGAGGAAATGAAACGTACGACTGAAACTGATTCCTCTGATGGATGTTATGAAGAAGAAATGGGAATCGTAGCTATTCCTGGAACTGTTAACCCTAATGAATTTGAAGTCAAAAGACGGAAATACATTTTCTTTTGACATTATTACGTGAACTTACTTGAGGTTGGAAATGTAAAGAATTGTGACAAACCAAAGAAAAACACCCTTTTCGTATGAGAACATGAAAGTATCAGAAAAAAGGCAATATAGTTATATTTAGTGCATTGGGTTGCACAATTTCCACAGGTGCACAGTAAATTTTGTCAAGATACTATTATGTTTATATGGTTTTTATAGGATATACACATGTTTATGTCACATTCATGCGAATTTGCAGTAAAGATTTGCTTTTCTGGCTATGATTTTGTTGTTTGGCCAACACCTAAGACCGTATAACTTCACAAGCTTTCTCACCTCATGAAACGAATTGTAAAGCCTTTCAGTGAAGATTTTATCATGATGCCATTAGTACCAAATGTAGGCTACTGAAAGAATTGATTTGCACGTGTGGAACGTGTTTTTTTTTTAAAAGGGCAGTAATTCATCGTGACTACTTCAGTCTCCAGCGGCATCTCTTTATTTTGAAACGAAACTTTATCCTTACTGTTTTGAGAGCAACTTTGAGTTTACCTAAACGTCGCTTCGAAGTAACAGTCAGGATATATAATTTTATGTGATAAGGTTTGATGAATTATTAAAGTCAAACAGATATACTGCAAAGAAACTCGAATCTTTTAAGTTTATATTCGACATTGTCATAAGAAAATGATATTTTTGTAAAAAAGAAATTGAATTCTTAAGTTCAATTTCATTGTTAATTAATTTATTATTTGTCGTGTTTGTACTTGATTGTTAGAACTTTACTTTCTACCGATAGCTTAGGAATTGTTGCTTTGGTTTTTGTTTTTTTTTTCAACCGTTAAGATTTTTTTCTTTAAAGGGATCCTGTGATTATTTTTTGGGACATGATAGAGCTTTAAAAGTTGACTAACAAGAGTTTTTTATAATTCCTTGTTCTTTTTTGAGATATCTCAATTTCAAGATTTTAGATAATTATGATGTAATAAGTGAGTAGTTAAAATTTCTCATTGCTTTTACTGTTATACAAATGAATTACATCCGTACTTTATTAAATGGATCAAGAATTCTAAGTGAAAAGATACAATGAAGTATGAACTACGAATATTTAGTGGTTTAAAAGTTACGCACATCAACAGTACATTCTCCTATTACATCATAATTCTGCATTGCATAACTTGATATTTTTAAATTGGAATATCAGCGAAAGGAGAGGAAATTTTCAAAAACTGTAAAAAGACTTCCTAATCAACTTTTTGAGCTCTATTGTGCACCAAACTATCATTACTCGTCACAGAATTCCTTCAAGTATCTTGTAAATAGATAATAAATTTCTTTTAGGGGATAAAGTTTTTTTCAGAAGTAGAACATATTCTAATGGTAGGATAGTTTCTTTTGGATAGTGAAGAACCAGAAGATGGCTTGGATGAATAGAGGGTGCATCTTTATTATTTTAAATTAAATCCATGAGACAACGAAAAACTTCTTAAAGTCGAGATTTTCTGTCTCTTTTATTTATCAGATGAAATTATGAATGTGGAACAGTGTCTGTTACAAAAATACTTGTTCTATGTCGGATGGACAAATCGATACTTAAGGCTATATAAGAAACAGCACGTTTATGATAAATATCAAGCAAACGTTTTTCGAAAGTATACTAGAATAGAATTTACAAAATTCCAAAACATAATTTCCACAAGGATGTGTTAAAGCCCACTTTGTATTAATTGTCCTACTTTGTAATACCTGTCCCGATTTGTAATAAAATTGTCCCACTTTGTAATAACCAAATTTTCTACTTTGTAATACCCTCGGAGAATTTTTTTCAAACCGGCATTTTATGAAGAAGCAACCCCAAACTGACGTCCCAATTTACTGTAGGAGCAGGTGTTAGAATTATTTGCAATATTCATTGGGGGATTTGGAATTTATTATTTTAGTCGCGATAAAAACGTAGGCAAAATTAACCCTTAGCGTACAGCGTAATATCGTGCGTATTCATATACCACGTGTTTCATCACAACTACTTTTCGTCGCTATTTTTTTTTCAGGGAAATTCGTTTCGCTAAGGTATGCGAACAGACTATAAAGGTTATGATGGTATTTGTAAAAAGAGAGAAAATTAAAAAGCAGTTATTTCAAATTATAATACATCGAAATTATGTGCACAAAGTAGTTTCTCGGTGCACTATTATTAGATCCTGTTTTGTCATGAAATACATGCCTATTTCAAAAAGATACATCAAGTATATATGTGCTGTATGAAATGTAAATTTCGTATGTTTTTGTCCTTTGTTTTTTTTTTATTCTTCCAAAAACGCTATTACTTGTATTACTATTTTAATCAATCCTTACAAAGCAGAGAACGAGGTTATCACATCTCTTTGGTATTTACAAAGTTATTACAAAGTGGGACAGCTTTTTGGTAAAAGTGGGACAAGCCTTATTACAAAGTGGGGCAGCCTTTTTTATTACAAATCGGGACGATTTTATTACAAAACGGGACAGGTATTACAAAGTGGGATAATTTTATTACAAATCGGGACAGGTATTACAAAGTGGGACGATTATTACGAGGTGGGCTTTAACAGATGACAGTCAAAAAATATTGCAACAAAAACTTATCTTGTCGGATGGACAAAATGCTAATACTTTTGTAACAGACCCAACAGTTATAGTTGGATGGTGATTGGAATGCATTTCTTCTTTTTCAACACAATATTAACATCAGATGTGTCCATTTTCCAAATTAATTCCACCTGTTCCATTTTTGTGTACTCTACGTCTTGGCAAAAAGTAAAATTTTACTGACTTAACATCTTTTCCTCTGGTGCTATAGTTGTTGCTGCAAAAGTACGAACAAAAGCGCTTCACCACCCCATGATAAATGTATAATTGTTGCATAACACTTTTTGCTACAAATACAAATGGTAGCTTGTTTAATTCTCTCCCCGAAAATCACCATTTACATGCCTGCCACATTGCAAAACCAATGGGTGCTTGATAAGTGCAAGGAAATAGTTAATGTAAGAAAGGTACACAGAGCCAAAAAATGAGCAAATAAAATCATGAAAAAAATCCCCTTACGTATTGTGTCCTAGAACACATTACACTCCAAATTTTCACAAGGCTTTAGTGATGTATATATATAATTGCTTGGATTCTAATCATCATCCAAAGTTTGTTTTCTTGACATGTATCCAAACTAAATCATTGTGTCTCCATTGAGTGGTTTGCAGGATTATTTTGAACAATGTCATCTTTTCCAATGTGAGTTTAGAACTAATCAGTCCAACATAGTGATAACTTGACCGAGCATTGTATAGTGAAGAATAATTTGATACAGTCTAGAATTCCCCAAATTACTCCCGTATTTAATTTATTAAACTTAATTCCAACCACTTTTCAATTCACTATGACGTTTCGGAGCCAGAAAAACATATCGTTCACTAATATCTTGTTTATACGTTCAGTATGTATGTATATTTGATTTGTGCTGCTATATGACAATTTCATTTGTTTTTTTGTTTTTTTAATATCTTCAACTTTCGGTGTAATATTTATTAAATGAAATGAGCATGTTTCATGCATTTATTGATAAGACGTATTCACCAGTAATGTTGATACTACATACATTTCTGCTTTGATATTGAAAGTTTTTTTTCACAGCAAAGTTTCGTTTAATATCAAACCTTCACCTTCTTTTTCAAGAATTTTTCCCAGTGTAGTATCTACTATATACTGCTTGTATGAGCGAGACAAAGCTCTCAAATATATGTAGTATCTCCACGTGAACACACGTATATTCCTGTGCGTATACCCCACACTTCACCCAGAGTCAGCTAAACATCAATATTTCCTCTATAAGGAATGTTCTCATGATAATATTTCGATTGCAATAGTAGATAAAGACAGGAAAGGAGTCTTAAAATTCTTCTTCAAAGCTTCTTCTACATCTACAACTTTCTCAAAATATAAACCAAATCGGTTCGAGAACGATTCACGTGCTCGGTGTGCATAATTTACTGACTTTTTAAAGAAATTTTAAAGATAATTGAATTGGGAAGTTTTTAACATGAAACGGCTAAAATAGCTTTTAAAAGTATTTCAAAAGTATAAAAATGTTATTATTTTTATGAATTAATATTGAAAGTGGCCTTTTTGTATTCCATTTTGCATAGAGTTTTGGGTCTGTCATTAACTATTCTGAATAAACAAACAATCCGAAATCCGAACGGACTTTCCGATAACGGCAAAAAACTGTTACAGAGACAGATAGATAGATAGGATGTGTAAACCAAGCAATTTCCTACGCTTAAAAGCGCGGAAATTGAAAAATAAAATATATGACATGGAGATATAGCCACAACATAACAACATCTTGCAAAATACCCAGTGGGAACATTTGTTGAAATATCACTGCGAAGGGGTGCAATTCTATAGAAATATGCACACTATTTTGATAAAAATGCTCTTCATTGTTGTGACTTTACGAAGATTTTAGTCTGGGAACTGGCGATGAGTTCATGCTAAAGTTTATAAAAACTTACAAAGCAAATAGCCCAACAATAGCTTTGTCACAGCTTCTATAATGCTCCATTGAGATTGAATTGAAAAACGCTGTGCCAGGAAAAAAAAAACTACATATGTTCATGATATCTTACATTCCATCCTCATCCAACACACGTTTAAAGTTAAAAAACAAAATTTTCAGAAAAAGTCTCCGTTGGTAATGAATGTTGTGGTTTTTCTGTATAATAATTTTGAACTGAAAGTTTACCGCTAATACAACCTCGTCCCCAGGGCTTCTTGCCTTTTTGATATACGGATGGCGGCGATCCGTATATCCAAAAGGCAAGAAGCCCTGGGGACGAGGTTGCCACTAATAAGCGCGGCGATGTTAAGACCATCAATACTATTAAACGATCAGTCAATTTTCAATAACACATTGGTTTTGTCGTGTAACATCTTCTTACGCCCATTTTGCGATTTATTTGAATAGAGAGTATCGCCTTGTTGAAGAAATTCTCACTGATAATTTAGTGATATAGTAAACTTCGTAATGTCTCATTTTTTAATCCCGTTGTACTTTGTAGTACAAACTCTCCCTAATTCGAACACAACGTTCGATTCACTGAGATTCTCCTGTATTTTGATTCACAATCAAGTCTATGTCAATCTATGCTTAATATTGGTTTTCTTTTTGCGTCTTCATAACTGATAAAAGGCTACACGAGCCAATTAGGATGAAATTGTTAAAAATTGTTAGATCACTTTTAGAGTACTGGCCAAAAGCAATAAATTTTACAGAGTACCGGGCATGAAGGGTTTTAGAATTACGGACCGGCTGCCGATTTGTAGATCAGCCAATTTTTTGCATAACGTGAAATGGGAATTATTGATACTGCCGACCCTGCATCTAACTTTTTCAAATTTGTTGACCGGGCACGTAGACACGTCGAAAAAACTAATCAACAAGACGGTAACAGTAAAACCAACAAAATGAATAATCGTATTTGTTAATGTAAACAATAAAAGATATAAGAGTGATTATAATACATTCATCAATATTTTAACGGTGGATTTCAGTCGCAAAGGTTTTAACAATACCAGGATATAATGTGAATCTGGCTATGTGTGCGGAAAATATTGAAGGATGCAAAACAACCAACACTTCCCAAGATAACATTTTTAAGGGTATTGGTGCCACATTCAAGTAAAACGTTGGAAGGGGATTTTCCGTCCGTCTTTTTTCAACGAACTTGCGGCAATAAAAAACTATGACGAACATTTTTAAGGGGCTGTTCATATGGTGGTGAGCTGGCCCTGGGGGGTTGGGGGCTTGATAAGTGGTAACTAAAAGAGTAAGTTGACTGATTGGCAGAAATGATATTTGGATTCTATCTCTTGGACTCTTTATGGAGGTCGATTATGCTTCAAACGTTTATGCGGGACCTGAAGTATCCGCTTATGGGAGTGTCCGCTTTGAAGAGGTTTTGTTAGGGAGTTTCATATATCGGATTTTCCCGGGGAAGAAATGCTTGTTCGTCCTATAGAAGTGTCCGCTTTAGAGGATGCCCGCTTTAGTTTCTAGTGAATAGTTAAATACTTGAAAATAAAGAAATAAAATAAAGTAGTTGAAAGTGAAGCAAGATTTCCGTCCAGGACTTTTTCATACGGTATTATGTCATAGAGAATCTGGATCTAAGTATTTCAAAGGCGTTATTGTCAGCTTTCTTCTTGATTTATAAAAAAAGACATAGTTTCAGCTCCTTATGAAGTTTTAATGAAATCCTTATTGAAGCGATTAAATGCATCGTGTTACGTTGGAATCTCAACATATCAGAAAGTCAACTGAAGAGTAAGTACAATTAATAAATATAGATTATCAAACATTTCAGTGAAAACTCTTAAAACAATGTTTGAATGAACGAGGCAAATGTTGTTGATAAACTCACTAAGCCAAACAAACTTTACATGGGTTAGACTGTGAAGTATTAACTGTCTGAAATAGTTCGATGGACTATATGCACAGAGAAAAGCTGTGTTTGATTTCCAAACAAAGAATTACAGACATATATGTCAAAATCTAATTTCCTGGATATATCAACGATTCTTTGATTCAGTCACTAATCCTGAATTTGATTTTTACGTGCACATTAAATTAACATTTAATGTCAAAATATATAAAAAGTATGTAACATTACTGTTTATATCATCAACTCCGGTGGCTTTGTTGCGTTTTAATGATTTGTTGAGAATAGATTCAAATTCTTGAAATGACAAATGATATCTAGCCGTTGATAAATATTGGTGAGGTAATTTTGAAATTTTTTACTTTACCTTTGGGAATATCTTTTGCAAGGCTTGATCTTATACAGTGTGTTTTGTAATGTTGGAAATGGAAATTTTAAAGGTTGTTTTTTAAATGAATATACCGAATTTCAAAATAATTTTTACATCAATGGAAAGCCATTTTCAAGTTTTTACTATTTTGGGCAGACTATTTGATTAAATTTTGATCTTTCCAGTTTCTTCTTTCATAGTTTCCCACATTGTTTTTGAGTAATTTTAGATTTTCGGATTTTTAATGCATAGTAGTATTCTATAAAAGAAGAAGAACAATCTCACTGGAGATTTTAACGTATGTTGCTTGCTATTCAAATTCTAGTTCGACATTTGAAATCAAACAAGTTAGCTTTACGTCATTTATTGTTGGCGTTTATCTATTCATGCGCCCTACCCTTTGGGCGCTGAATAGATATCAACAATTTCATTCAAAGGATTGTTCAAAAGTGGGGGTTGAAAACGTGGGAAAGTTTACATAACACAATGTCCCTATCACAAAGTTTAACCAGCTGTGTATAAAAAGTCTAGCTGAAATATTGTGGTGGGAAATATCAAGAGCGATCTCTTATGTGTACTTGAATATCATAAGTAAAATTGGATCTGAATCTTTGGATGGCTAAAATTTGAATAGCGCGAAGTACGACGTTTGAAGACGCATTATTTTTAAGAACGGAAATATACAAACAAATGTTTTATCGGGTCGATCTGAAAGATTTGGGATGGCAGGTGAGAAAACGATGAAGTTCAACATGTAAACATGATGATTTTCTTGGTATAGAGAGAATTTATCGCTAAAAAAGATTACCTAAAAAAATTGTTAAACCTACCACCTTATTTGTCGTGTCCGAACCCAGTTATACATACATACTGCGTTTTTTAACTTCTCCCCACATCATTACGTGGCGTTTCATATCGGAGAAATCTGGGCTTTTATGTTTTCCTTATAGCGACAAGCGATGAATAAATGGTAGCCTGAAGCGCGGGAAGATTTGAAAAACAGCCACAAGCAATCAGTTCTTTTTATTATCTTATCATTGTTGGAGTGTGATTTAACCGTGAAAATGATTTGCGTGACCTGGTTTAAAAAACGTTGTATTTGTAAACGTTTATGTGATTAAAAAATATGAAAGTCATGTCAACACTTCAGTTAAGATTAAAGCATGGTTAAAGTAAGAGGTTACCAATAAACACCTTCGTTATCCCAGGCGAAAATAGTTAAGTATACACCATAAACGGTTAATTGATCGAGGCGACAAGCCTGTTAAATTAGGAACTCAGACTATAGTGAGACTGAACTGCCATATTTTCTCGTATAGAAGCGGGAAAGCCAGTAGTTAGACCGTAGATGAGACCGAGATCAAATCCGATCCAAACCCGAAAATGTGTTCCCTTTAAAAGTGAGCTAAAGTCGAAGCTGCTAAAGTGTTTTTATCCGAAACATAAACGAATATAGTTGCTGTCATAGCTCATGGGCGCAATAGGAAATGTTTTGTTGAAAGGATGGAAGGATCAGAAAAATGTTCAACCTGGAACCCAAGGCTTCAAGCCTTTATGCCTATTGTTATATCAAAATAGCCAGAAACCCTGTGCACGAAGTTGAAAAAATTTGAAATATTTCGATCAATGTGGATTAGCTAACAAAAAATCTTTCTGACCGATATCCAACTCAATACCAATCCGATCCAACTAAACGGAAAATAGTCTCAAAACGCGGATATCACTGCGTTGCAACCGTCAATCAATCAATCAATATAAAAATACAAATTTCAACTTGAAATTGTGAACTTTCAAAAGTTCTGAAGTTGAATAACTGGGGATTTTCAGAGATATCCTCAGATTTTAGTATTAATCCCTTAAGTCCTCCCCATGTGTTCTCGCTCACGTCAATTTTCATTGAGAAGTCATAAGTCGTAAGGGTTTTAGAACTCTAGAATCTGTTATAGATGATGCATCATCTATAACAGATTCTAGAGTTCTAAAACCCTTACGTGATACAGTTCTGTCTGTGTTACATATTGGTTTTTCTATTTCAAAAATTCAAAACTTCAGGTTTTTCATTTAGAATTCTTCAAAATTTCAAAAATTTTGAACATTCAAAAACATCTTTAAAATAAACAAATTTTTGATAAACATTTAAAGAATTGCCAAAAATTAGCAAACATTGTCATAATAAGCAATAATGAGATACAATCGACTCTCGATATCTCGAACTTTTCTCCGGTGCGAAACCCTTGAGAGTTCGAGATATTCGAGAGTCGACTGGATCACCTAAAGCGAAACATAATTACATGCCTTTGATATTTTCTTATCTTATAAAATCCCAAATTTTAAGAATTGTGAAACCAATAACATATAAAGTGTCTTGATAAATAATGGTCTCCATTCATTCTTTGCTATAACATTTAAAAATCGAAAGTGGAGCTTTTACCCAGGAAAATCTACAAACATCTGAGTGTTTGTGATGTTCTAGGTGATGGTCTTGAGGTCATGACATTATTTTAATTAGTTAATGAGTAAGTAACTGGGAGTTTTTGATTCCTTGGGCTACCATCCGTAATGGGCTGTCTCTTCCGCCTGACAACTTGTATCTACACGGATTTTCTTATAAGAACAATTTCATAAGAGCACGAGCCTCAGATCTGGCCAAAAAAATAAGAACTTAATAAGAACAACCTGATGCTCAAATCACTGTTCCAAAAATTAAGAGCAGCCTGAGCCTGAATATTTTTGTAAACTAAAAACAGTTCAGGATGTGGATTTTTTCTCAAGCTGCAGTAAATACTTTAGAAGTTTATTATTTTCACTTGTTATTGTTTATTTTTTTCTCACCTACAATAAATGTGTGAAAATATATTTATGATCGCGCAACGTGCGGTCTGCTTAAAAACTTTTTATTTTACTGGAAGTTCCAGAAATAAGAACAAAATAAGGCTGAAATGTGAAACTGTGTTCTTAAAACCAAGAACAAAATAAGAACAAAGTAAGAACAATGCAGGCTCAAAAAGGCTCCAAAAATAAGAACATCCAGCCTCAGGTCAGATTTTACTGGTTCTTATAAAAAAAGCGTGTAGTTAATATTACTTTAATTTTGAATAAAACATATTTTCATTCTTTGATTGAATTCTTTGGAAGAGAACATTATTAACAATATCGATGGTTTTTGGCAGATAATTCATTTCCTTTTTGTGTAAGATGTCCACAAACCAAATATTATAATAATAATAATAATAACCCTAACAAACCAAACCAAAAAAATATTACACGTCACAATCTCAATAGTCCTCGTCATTTTTAAAAGCAACCACATACGAAGCCAACCAGGAAAAATAAAAAAACTAGACTATTAAACCCTTGCTTGGATACAAGATACGTGATGGTTTACAGCTTGTTAGCTATAAACCAATCCCTTATAAAAAAAAAACCCTGAGCCATCCTAAT
The DNA here is from genome assembly GCA_027922465.2 of Turritopsis dohrnii. NCBI lineage: Eukaryota > Metazoa > Cnidaria > Hydrozoa > Anthoathecata > Oceaniidae > Turritopsis > Turritopsis dohrnii. Next base: position 385,661 of record BQMF02000015.1, read on the forward strand.
CTTTTATGTAAGTAATTTTGTTTACATTGTAATGCGAACAAAATATCGACCGTTAAGTAAACGAATTTCAAGATGTGCGTGGGAGACGCGTATTAAAACCACTAAGATCGATGTTGAGAAACTCTATTTATCTCTATACGTTTGAAAATATAGTCTGTAAAAAAAAGAAAAGAAAATGGTGATTCTATTTAATAGAATTTTTGTTTTAAAAACAAAATAGAGAAATACATACTTTACATGACTATAAAAGAACAGAGTTTTTTTTTCTTCCTTTAATCATCGCAAGAATATGAAATTTGAATTATTGCACATGGAGAATGATTAATAAGAAGTTTCCTTAAGACATTCTATAAATGCGAATGGCACGTTTTGGCTTTTACGAGGTGCAAAGAGTTCAACCCGAGCTCGATGGAAATGGGCGGAAATTAAAGTCCACAGCTGCTCAATCGTACATGAGACGGTATTCGCAGTACGGCAAAAACAAGAAAGATAAATATGGACAGGTATGTTGGTTAAGATTCTTCTTTTTAAAGTTCTTGTGATTGTGAAAGCCACCTTACCTTAGAGACACATTATAAGGTTTTTTTATATTTGGTTGATCATCCATCATAATTTCGATTTCATGTTCTGCCGCGGGGAAATAATGATTTTTCAAATACCATATGTTTTAAAATTATAAATATTTAACTAAATATTTAAATATTTAGAACCTCAGTATACTGGAGAAATTAAAAACACTAAATATAATCAAAATATTTCAACGCTAATTTTAAAAAATCTATATATTAATAGCCGATTCTCTGTCTGTCTGTTTGTTTGTTTGTAAGTCACGCAAAATGGTAGATTGAGTTGTTGTGAGAGTATTTATTTTATTTTGTGCGACGTCAGTGTGAAACCATTGTATTGAGACCCTAATCGAACGCGACGTTTAGGGAAAATTATCTCCGTAACCAATAGGGATAACTGACGTTTTTTGGGGTTCACGATATTGGCCATGGGGTGACGAACAAATTTGGGCAAAATTTTTGGGGACGGGGTTCTATGACGTCATCAAAACTTTTGATCGACGATATCTCCGAAACGATGCATCATAGACATATGATCCTATACATTTTCTTGCTCAGAATTTCGAGCTCTACAAGATGGTAGCACTTTCCATTGTCGACTCCTTAATTTTATTTTTCGTGAACTCATTGGGAGGTGACACAACGCATACTGAACATGGGCGGCGAGCGACGCCGCCTTGGCGGCTAGTCTATATATTAATAGCCGATTCTCCGTCTGTTTGTCTGTAAGTCACGCAAAATGGTAGATTGAGTTGTAAGCGTGATTATTTTATTTATTTTGTGCGACGTCAGTGTGAAACCATTGTATTGAGGCTCTAATCGAATGCGACGTTTAGGGAAAATTTTCTCGGTAACCAATAGGGATAACTGACGTTTTTTGGGGTCCACGATATTGGCCATGGGGTGACGAAAAAATTTGGGCAAAATTTTTGGGGACGGGGCTTTATGACGTCATCAAAACTTTTGATCGACGATATCTCCGAAACGGTTCGTCATAGACATATGATCCTATACATTTTCTTGCTCAGAATTTCGAGCTCTACAAGATGGTAACACTTTCCATTGTCAATTTCTTAATTCCATTTTTCGTGAACCCAACGCAGGCTGAAGGTGGACATGGGCGGCGAGCGACGCCGCCTTGGCGGCTAGTTCTTAATTAATAGTCCTTCATAGTCGACAATAATTAATCTTGTTTCATTATAACAGGTATTGTTTGTTGTCTTTTTATTTTCCAATATTCTGTTGTTCTATTGTTCTTCTTCTTCGTGTATGTAATTGCGAAAGAGAGAACTTTTTAAGCAAGCAAGCCAAAATGAAATGGTATAATTGCTTAGTTCGCAACAAAGGAATCAACGAGAATGATGAAAGTGTGGCATGTGGTCGATGCTTGAAATGTGACAAGAAAAGAACTGCCCAAGAAAATTAAATGGTTTTGCATTGAGTGCAACATGAAATATAAAGAGCGAACAACAGCCCCTCCTCCAAAAACGATCTCCTTTTTGTATGTTTACTTATCTTTTTCTTTGAAGATAATTTTTAAGTTTCAAAAATCTAGCAACGTCACATTCTTTATTCCTATACTCACACAATCACAATCACATAATAACAATCTCGTTCCCAGTACTTACTTCTTGCCCTTTTGATATACAGTCGACTCTCCCTAAAGCGGACACTCTATAAAGCGGACACCTCCATAAAGCGGACACATTTTCTCGGAACGAATTGAAGTTTTCCTTTAAAAATACTTTCTATAAAGCGGACACTTCCATAAAGCGGACACTTTTTGCTGGAACGAATGGTGTCCGCTTTAGAGAGAGTTGACTGTATGGACATCCAGTGAATAAATTGTGCAATGGGTTTGACGGTCTGTAAAAATTGTTAGATCACTTTTAGAGTAGTAGCGCCAAAAACAATAAATTTTACGGAGTTAGCACCGGGCATAAATGGTTTTAAAATTACTGACCGGCTGCCGATTTGTAGATCAGCCAGTTTTTTGCAAGACTGTGGTAACAGTGACACCAAAATAAATAAAATAAATATTGTTAATGTAAACAATAAAAGCTATAAGAGTGGATATAATATACATTCATCAATATTTTAACGGTGGATTTCAGTCGCAAAGGTTTTAGCAATACCAGGAAATAATGTGAATCTGGCTATGTGTGGGGAAAATATTGAAGGATGCAAAACAACCAACACTTTTATTTAAGGGTATTGGTGCCACATTCAAGTAAAACGTTGGAAGGGGATTTTCCGTCCGTCTTTTTTCAACGAACTTCCGGCGATAAAATAACTATAACGGACATTTTTAAGTAAAATTATAGTATCATTAGGTTAAGCGGAAATGCATAACAAAGCAGAAAACGTCATGACATGAGGAAATATCTGATATATCAGCGTTTGCTCTAATTCCACCTGTTAACAGCAATTTTTTTCACCTTCAAGAAACAACTTTTTTTTTCTTTTTTTTTTTTTAAACTTTCATGTATTTATCTATATACATTATAGTACATGACTTTTATCTTCGTGAGTGTGTACTAAACGAATCTGTTGATATGTTCAAGCGTCCTGAAACAACTTTTACGGTAAAACGATTTGGTTGTCAACATAAATGGCGGTGAATATAATGTTGTTTCTGTTTTATGTGACATCCTAACAACCTTGTTGTCACGATACAATGATGATAGTTCATATAGCTAACTAGCACCAAACATTTATTTGTTGTCGAGAAACACTTTTAAAATTGTTTTTCTCCAATTTTTAACTGATCTGCTTTCTCTAAAAATTTGATAAAACACCTGCTCATGATTTTAACAATCTTTTGATTATTTGTTATGTTATGTTATATTATGTTTTATTCTGGACAGTTCAATGCAGTTTTTTTAAATCTAGGTGATAAAATTTTCTTATCTGCTCTGGAGACAGACCACAAACTCAGTTAGGCAATTTTTCTGCTGAAAATCTATCTTTTTAGTTCCAAAAGTTTTTTATTTAGTTTCTTATTTTTCCTACAGTAGTAAAATAAGTTTTCTTATATCAAATAAATAGTCAGTTCTAAAAATTTCTTTAATTTTTGACTTTTGTAGGCTTTAGAATAAAAGAATAGAATTTTTTGTTTCAAAGCTCTTTTATTAAAACAATAACACAACAGCACAAGTAACAAACTGCCCAATGATTGACAAAACATAAACAAAACAAATAAATTTAGAACGCCATGGTTTGAACGAATTTGAAATTCTATTTTTGAAAATACAAATGCAATGTCCGTTTACAAATAGCACCCTACTAAAGTTTCTTATTTCAGAAATAGACTATAATGTGGTAGTAAAAGTTTCTTAATTTTTTGAAGATTCTACATGTAGGTTTCTTAAACATGTTTCTTATTGAAAAAAAAACCGTGTAGTTGACTTACCACCAGAGATACATATGGCATTGGCTCTCACTTGCCTGAAGGCTACTGTTCAGTCAGTCAATGGCTCCTAATGGGCTAATACGCGGTTTAAAAGTGCATCAGAGTGGAATATCAATATACAACATGAGTGGACTTGAACACAGGTTGCAGCGGTCGCCCTCAAACCACTATATACCATTGCCAAAAATGAATATCTATAAATTTTTAAATTCCAGTGTCCTGGAAACTATTATGTTTATAACCGTTAATTTTTCAGGTTTGAGAGGAGGCATTAATTAGAGGGGGTGTTTATTTTAAAAAATTTAATCTTGTGCTTTTTCTGAAACCACAACTTTACAAAACATCAACAAAATCATCCTCATCTGAGAATGGAATAGAATAAGGGTTATGTTTCTCTCCCTTGTGGGACGTTTCTTAAGAATTGGCCATGTTGTTTTGATTGGAGGGAAGAATGAAATGTTATTTTGCTTTTCTTTGCTTCTTCGAATTCGAATATTCAAATGCTAGATGTTTTTCCAATGGATGCTCCTCTTAGGGGATGGGGCGTTAATAAGAGGGGAGCGTTTATTTAATTTTTTGAGTTTAGAGAGGGACATTAATTAGAGGGGAGCGTTAAAAAGAAGAAGGGCGTTTATTACAGGATTTAGGGTATAGATCATATTAAAATAATATTTTCAAGTGTTCCCTTGACCAAACCAAGTTGTTCTTTTGTAATGATAAGAGTAATAATATGATTATAAAAAAATCTGGAATTTGGAGTTTGCTTTTGCTTCACAAAAATTTATGTTATATATATGTATAACTCAGTTTATTCTCACCCAAATCATTCATTATATGTTTTTCCACTGAAGTCCAATTTACCAGGATTACATTGGTCCATTTTCAGTTGTTGGTTGTATCTCTGCAAAATGAATCACTGAATTCCCTGAAAAGAAGCGACCATGTTTTTTTGCAAAAATCAAATGAAAATCTATCAAATATTTTTAAATGATTTCATACTACAACCACAGAATGTATTATACATGTTTGAGAAATGTTTACAAGGTATTATTGTAAGAATTGTGACAGATTTATTTTAAATGAACAGAATTACTCAAAAGATGTGAGGATAAGAACGATTATGATCTGTCAATTTCCAGCTGAACAAAGTAATATTCAAGAAAGATTATGTACACAAAGTGAGTTCTAACATTACCATGAACAATTTAAGATAAACTTGTCATACCATTGTCAGTTGTCCCTTGAATAGGAGTTGATCTAAAATTCTCCTCATCCTTTATGATAGACTTTGACTTTGATTGCATTGATGTATATCATGAATATTTTTCTTGCCGTTTACTTTGTGATGATACATAGTATTCATAAGAAAAACTAGAGATTTTTTGTTTATTTATTTTGCAAAGTTTGTTTCAGCCACAACAAGTGTGAAACTAGGATTTCCTCTTCTTTAAATCAATCATGATTATCACTAGTGGTGCTCTTCTTTTATAATGAAAGCTGTTTTATTTTAAGTTTCAGAAGTTCCCTATCAGAAGTCTCATTCAATGGAAATGTATAATAATTTGTGAAGATTTCAAAGTTAAAATGTAAAATACAAACAATTTTTATTTTCATTTCATCAAAGCTTTTCGGTTTATGCCATCTTCAGGATGTAAAAAAATATATATATTTATCTAATTCATTTGATAATTCATATAACTTGATCATTAGCTAGCAAATTATAGACCATCAGAAACTACTTCTTGTTTTTCAACTACATTCCCAATTATGTTGATACAAAAATGATGTATATATACAAAGTATATTGTCTGCACATCACTGACAGCAGGAATATAGAGTTTGTTATAATGTAAACCTTGATACATATTTCAAAATTTAGTGTGATTAAAAAAATAAAAACATATTTTAACAAGATTTATATATAATGAAGTTGCCATTTGTGAATCGCCTTTGCTGTTGTAAATGCTTTGCATGTCAACGGTCTAAAGCTGGTATAGAAACCGAATCACCGTTAATGAATCAGTATGAAAATGAATCGGAGAATACAAGGTTGAGATCATTGAGTGGCTCAAAGGTAATTATGTCCTATTTTTATGTCCTTGAATGACTCTTAACAACTTTCAGAGGAAGATCTTGACAGTATTGAGAGGGGGGTTCTTATTGAAGTTTATTTCTCAAGTTTTGTTGAATCAAATTTTATTCTGTGACATTATGTAATCATCTTTTGATTAAGCCTCTTTCTGATGTAGCTGTATTAATGTACATCTTAAACCTATTAATTTTCCCACAATATTAAATTCTGTGATTCACGCATTTTTCTCAAAACATATTTTTTGCAAGTATTATATAAATTTCAACATAACATAATAATCCATTTTGTGTGTACTGAATTTTGCAACTTTTTATTTTTGCTATTACTAAGAAAGAGACTAGAGCACATTTTTTGTTTGCTTTTATAATTTGGCGATTTTTCTATATCGACATACTTGAACAGTACCTATAATTTTGTGAATTTTTATTAAAAAATCGCAAAGATTAGTACCTGCGAAATTTAACATGAGCAAAAATTATTATGTTTAAGGTATGATTTAACTATTCTTATAACTGCATCAATTGATCCATTCAGTTTAAAATGGTATTCATGTTGAAAGAGTTGAGAAGTTAAAGTATTCTTGCAAATCACAAATCCATTTAAAAATAAATCCATCCATTAAGAACGAAAAAGAATCTACAAAGATTAGGACGTATAGTTTTTTTTTGCTCTAACAGAATGAAAAATTCTATCCTGGGCAAACAATATTACTGTTAATTTCTGAAAGATTTTGTTGATAAATTCAGCCAAAGGGACACTCCAATCGCAAAAAGTCTTTTGTGAGAATAGAAAATAGGGGAATTATTTATTTTAAAAAAGTTACAGGAACAACAGAATAAGGTGTATAATATAATAACATTCCAATATGTGTTGGTTTTCAGTGTACATAATGTTTTTTAACCAATAGTACACACTAATAGCTTAATTGGATAAAGATTCATAAAACTCAAATTCTGTGAAGTATGTTACCTTTAAATTTCATTGCACCTATAAAACATTGTGAATAAATTTTCAATTTTAGCTGCAATATTTTGTTGTATCAGTCGAAGCAATAATAATATTAGTTTAAGAAGTCACCTGTCTGTTCAATACTCTAATTTTTCTTTTGAAAACAAGTATAGAGTATGCACAAAACATTCTTTTATGGTTTATATAATTCAATTTCATTTCTGTTTTTCCTTCCAAAAACATTTTATTAACAACATTTATGCCAGAAATATCTGCTATATACAAAGTTGTAAAAAGGAAAAAAAACATTATCTTCACTTTGATGTGCTATATTAATTTTATTGGTCAATGTGATTTAAGAATTCACCATTTTCTATTTTCACTATCCTAAATAATTGCTTTGTTAGCTTAGACCAAATCCTTTTGAATTCTTTTCTTTTTCTTATTTTTCCCCTTTCTATTTTTTTTAATAACAAAATTTAGGAGTACATTATAGCTTTTGTTTGTGCATTTTCTGATGAATGTGTTATACAAGCTTGAAAGTATTGAATATTTCTTTATTTTGAATTTTAAATGAGTTTTTCTTTCTTTTCTTGTTGCTGATGTCCTTTAGAGCAAGTTGTTTTCATATTAAACAAGATTATACCTTTAAACTAAAGCATGTGAAGGGGAAACATGGAAATTCCTAAGGTTAGAAGATTTCTTTTTAAGCATTTCAGGGCAATGATTAGGAAATTCTATTTTTCATCGTGATCAAGATGTGCCATGTTTTTGTTAGTTGCATGTACAAAGAAAACCTTTATATAGTTGAAGTATTCTATCTATAAATACTTTAGATTTTAATTTTAATTTTACATAATTACGAAATAATTTAATGTATTATAATAAAAAGTATGCAGTTGAATTTTGTACATTGTGCTATTACCAAATCGTAATGAAATTAAGCTCACCAAAACAAACCCAGGAGCTGCTGAGGTCTGTTCTTATATGATATTGTTGATAATGTTGATAAGGGAAAATGGAAAAAAACTGTATAATGATGTTATTAATAGGTAATAAAAGTGTTTGTAGCTCTTGGTTGAAAGTCCTAAGTTGAATTTTTGATTCAAGGTTGCCACCAACATGTTATTTTTACATAAGTAATTGACTTTTCTGCAAAACAACTAAAAGTATTTTTAATTTTTAACAAGGAGACTTTGTTCTCTTAAAGGAGAATTAACGTCAAAAATACAACTTTGGCTTAAATTGTTCCTTATGTGTATTTAAATAAAGGGTTAATAATAAAATGTTATAAAATACCATATTTTGCTATAATAAAGGATTTAAAAAATTCACTGTGACGTCACAGTTGCACTATGATTTTTTCATACACAAAGTCAGAATCATTCATGTTAAAAGAAAATCATGAGTGGCGACATGTCTTATTCAGATTTTAACCTTTTGTTATTGAATAAATCTGTGCTTGAAACGTCATTTATTAGATATCGCAGATAGAAAAATAATTATTCCAAAGTAAAAAAGAATGACGGCAAAGTAAGTTTCTTTTCTTATAAGAAAGATGTGCTCATAGTAGATTTTCTTTAATTTTTGTTTTGCAATGAATATTATAACTTCATTACGTATGTATGCAAGGTGTGGTTTCTACTAGATAGATGTAATCGCAATTCCAATAATGCCGATAATATTTTTAGAAATTTTCAAAATAAAAGAAACCAGGTCAGATAGGAAGAAAAATCTCAAAGAACATCTGTTAAAAATGTGCAAGTCTCTGAACACATCACCGTGTTTTCTTGGTTATTTTTCAAAAAGATTCTTTAGGAAAATTCAAAAATACTAGAGTAAACCCTGCCTTGTGTTAGAGAAGTGCACCAAGAGAGCATTTACAGAAATTAAATTTTAAAAACACTTTACTTCTTTTTGATCACTTTGTTGCACCTCTTGAAAGTTTTTTAGAGCCCACGGTTTTCTCCATTCATATTTATCATGTTGAATACTATATGTTGGAAAATTGTTGGTACCGCACCAACTTACAATGGTCTTTTCTTAGTCATAAAACCTAGCATGTTTTCCATATTATCAACTTCGAAACAGTCTTCATGAAATGATCGCTGCAAACTACTTTATCTTTTCCAAATATAAAAGTTTTAACAGTAAACCCAGTGCTGATGTTGTTAAGTTATCTTTCAGCTCTCTGTTTTTCTTTGACAAGATCAGTATTAACAAAAATATATTCTCATCATGAATTGTCTTCGCTACGTGATTTGTAAAAACTACAGCTGGATACCTAAGTGCAACTGTGATGTCATATTTTTGAGTTTTGATTAAACTTCAAACTTAAATAACTAACAAAAGAATTGTGTAAAATGAATGAAACTTTGTAAAAAGTCGTCTTCTACAATTTAAAATCGATTCATTAAAAAAAAAAACATTACATAATTTTGACGTTAATTCTCCCTTAATTAAAAATAAAATGATAATTTAAAGGGACTGCAATGCTATCATAAAATTCAAAGTTTGTTATTTTTTTCTTTTTTTGTATTCATATGCATGCAAGTTCCAATTTATACTGATTTAAGCTGCAGTGTGATCCATTTCTCTATTTTATTGTTATCTGAATGTTATCTTTCCTCATAACTTTTCTTCTTGCAGGAGTGCATCAAAGAAGGCTACTTACAAATGCACCAGCGTTCTTTCCAGGTATGTAATGTATTGAATAATTGCATTATTAAGGCACAACTTTTTCAATGTCATTTGAACATGCTACAATGGAATCAATTTTTTTATTTACCCAGAATAGCCTCTTCAGTTCCTTAAAGGTACTGTTATCAATGAGGGTCCTATAAGGGAGGTCCTAGAGCATTTAAAGCCTGTATTTGGGCTACAGAAGCTGAAATGACAGGAATGGCTGAACTAGACAACCATCCTAGGCATCATTCCTGCTCTCTTGCTGAGTGTTAAGCAGAGGAGTGATTCACACTGTTATAGTCGCTGACATGACTCGGTCGGGGATTGAACACGCGACCTTCCGAACAGGAACCGAGCACTCTACCACAAGGCTACCATTTGATATAATAAGGACGTAATATCTATAATATTAATAGCCCAATCTCTTTTTCTTTGTCTGTCTGCCTGTCACGCAAAATGGTAGGTGAACTGTGAGTATCTTTTGCGAGATATCAGTGTGAAGCCATTCCATTGAGACCCAACTAGAACCTGACGTTCAGGGAAAGTTATCTTGGTAACCATAAGGGATAACTGACGTTTTTTGGGGTCTGTGATACAGGCGATAGGGTGACAAAAAATTTGGGTCTAATTTTTTTTGGGAAGGGTGTCTGACGTCATCAAAACTTTTGATCAACAATATCTCTGTAACGGTTGGTCGTAGTAGGTAGGTCGTAATTTTTTTATCAGTTTTTTTAACTCGCCTTGGCGTCTTTCATTATAAATTGGTTTATAGCAATGAAATTATTAGTATCTGCAATTTAAATCAAATCTAAAGATCTTGAAATTGAAATACCTTGATAACAACAATGTAGTGTAAAAAAAAGGCCAAAAGACTTTTTTATCACAGGATCCCTTGCATAATAAAGTTTTATCAGCGTTTCGGGTAAAGTCACCCATCTTCAAGATGAGTATGATACAAAACGTACATACAATTTTGCTGGGGTTTTTTTTAGTTAAATTTTGATCGATCGTTTCGTTTAAAGGAAAGGTTTAGTTAAAAAAAATTCTTCAATGTATTATTGTTAAGTATGTGATTATAGCACCAATTTCAATCTGAGTTGGATTTCTGCTTTATACGAAAATGGATATTCCATGTTTTCTCTATAATAGGTTTCAACAATTTTGACTGGAAATGAATTCAAGTCTAAATTGAATTGCTGAAATAGATGAGGTTCAACGCCCATTTATATAATAAAAAATATATTGAATTGTAATCGAAATGAAAATGATATGTCAATGTTAATGATTTTGATGTCTCTTCAGGAAGCATCCACCATGACTAGCTACATAGTGTTATAGTTTTACTTATATTTCTGTTATTCTTTTTAGAGGTGTAAGATGCGTTACTTCAAGTTATACCCACAACATATTTATTATGCTAAAGAGCCGACAGTAAGTCCTTCTGTATAATTTGTTGATGTTGATGTGAAAGGTTTGGTTGGGTAAAATCATTGTCTCCTTCTTTCAAACATCTGTTTAAGAGTTTGAACTCAAATTGTCAGTTGAATCTAAGTCTTCATCAAAGCAACTAAATCTGTGTTTGCAAATTTCAAGCTTTTCTGTGAACTACTTTACATTCTCATTCCCTGTTAATAAAACTATTACGTTGCACTTTCTCTTAATCGTCTTTTCTTTTATGTTTTGATGTTGTGGAGGCAGCATCAAACTGGTCTTGAGTAGTTGTTGTCAATAGAATTTCAATAACTAAAAATTGATGATCATAACTGATTTCTTGCTGTCTTTTCTAGTTCTCTATGCTTTGTAAAAACTTTACAATCATTCTTTATCAATCACAAATTTGCTAATTTGTCGGTGAAGTCTTGAAGTTTACTTTATATTCACAGTTTTGTAAATGGATTAATTGGGTAAGTTGTCGGAAAATTATTTACACTTGACAACGACTCTGTCTTATCTTTGCAGATCTCTTTTGATGCCCTGACTTAAGTCTTTGTAGATTATCCTTTTATTTGTTTGCTTGTTTTCCGTTTATTTCTTGTGTACTGGATGCATTCCTTCATTTGATCTTCTTTACGAAGCACCTTTCTTTCAGAATCTTTTGTAGCAGGTCCCTCTCGTGATTGCCATATGCTCATAAGTTTTAGAATTATTTGTTTTGACACTTGATATTGTACATCCTATTATAGTCTTAAACTGGCCAATATTTGCAGCGTAGATCATTCACTATTCAGTAATACGTTACTATACAAAATTATCAAAGATGAAATTAAACGCCAAAAAAATTAACACGAGAAAAAATTAACGCGGTCCAAATCTCATTTTGCTTTAAAACTGACAAAATTAAGGCGGTTTCCTGAATTTTTATTGATTTTATATTTTCTCTTTAAAAGTTACAATTAAAATGTTTAAGTTTCTAAATAAATGGGTTCAATGAACTCTCAATGTTTTTTCTGGCATCTCGTACTGCTTTTGAGATGCCGGCAGTTTTCCACCCATTTATAATTGTTTCCATCCCTTTTGTTGACTTAAAGTGTTCATAGATCGATCCCATAAGTTTACCATGCATTGGAGAGTTGAAAGCTTTAAGTCGATATCGATAATAGTTACATCTCTTTCAGGGTTGTTATGCAGCTCATATTCCTAGGGAAATAAACAGGAATACATGGTATGCAGTTTTGGGAGGTGCATGAATATCAGGCGAGGTGATAGATGAGAATAAACCTTCTACCCTTGTACAAGGTGGGCTAGAAATCATGATACATGTTAAAATTGAATGGAATAATAAAAAGAACTTGGCAATATTTAAATCAAAGATTGAATCCGTACAGTATCCTATACACAATGATTACAAGGACAATACCAAGGAAATCAAGGATGAATTACTCAGAGTTAAAAAACTTGAAAGTCGATAGCAGTGATGATGAGGATGTATCTGAAGAGGTTCAGGAAAACGGGAATGATTGTTTTGTTCTGACTGATTGACTAAATTTTCTACTTTCTTTTAGTGACTCTATAAAATACGTTTTATCCCTTAAACAGTTTTTTCACATTTTAATCCCTTAAACGGCTTTTGCCGCAGGAAGTTAACGTTGTTAAAATTAGTGAACACAAGAATTAAGGGGTGACTAAATTAACAAATATCAAAATTTAAGCGCATATAGAATTAACATGGATAAAAGAAAAGCCGCGTTAATTTCATCATTCGTTAATTTTGTATAATAAGGTACTGAAACAGTTGTCAAACGATTTACAAGAAAGAGCCTCACATTAGCTTCAGGTTACTTCGTCTATTATGTCCTTCTTTTTGCGTAAGTGTACATCAAACTTTTTCTGAAACATGTAGACAACAAAATCGAAATAAGAAAAGGTAATCTAAAGTGATCTTCTCACTTCTTTTTATTGTTGCTTAAATTCTCCTTAAACACATCCGTTCTGCTTAAATTTCGTTTCATAACTAATCTTTAATCCTACGTGTTGTATATTTATTTAGAGCAACTTATTTCATGAGATCCACACATCTGTTATTAGTATTGCTGAAACAAGTGTCAATAATGTCAACAACTGCTTCAAGGTAATTTATACGTTTTTTGATTTATAGCTTACCAGTGTGTTCTGTCATGGCAGGGTATGAATTATTTCTGTTGGGATTCCACTTGAAAAATTGGCAGGTCATTTACTCGTACTTATGTAATGTCTCGATGTATAACTTCACTACTGTAATCTTTGTAATTCCAGTCCTTTTAAGTAACAACACATTGCACCTAGTTTATTATCATTTCTTTAAAAAGACACAGAATACTCTTATTATTTCAGAAATTCTCCTAAAACATTAATTATTTAACATTTTCTGGTTTACAGCTCATGTTTTATCAAAGCAGAGTGTTGTTAATTATGTTCTCATTAGCCAAACACATTACTTAACACAGATTCAAAAAAAACTTGATAATGAAGATTGAATAGAAAATACAGAATCGTCTTTCACCCATCAAGCTAGATGAAATGAAATATTGAACTGCAAAAGATGTAATGATTATTTTTCTACCTTCTCAATATCATAACGTTAAAAAGGTGTTCTTTTATGTTACAGTATTAACATCTCTCCTTCGTTATAGTGAATATATGTCAAGAAAACCATTGAAAATGTTCTTTTTTGAATACTCAGGTGGAGAGTAACATGTATGGTCAAAACACCTGTTATAAAGATGAGAAAAATAACAATATCTTTATTTGCATGGAATTCACCAACTGTTTTTCTCACGATATGATTGGATAATTAATAAGTTCGGGGGATATTATTGGATAATTGATAAGTTCGGGAATATATTGTCTTATTAAAAATTTCAGACATTGTTTTTGTGACAAAGCTATCCTTTCAAAGTTTTGATGTACACAATGACAAATAGCAAACATTTTGCTTAGCAATGGTATGATTATGTTACTTTTTTACAAAAAAAGGATGGCAAAAAAATAATTCAGAATTTTTCATCTGTATGTAGTTTAATGTTTTTGGTATATATTATTTTTTCAGATCATGCTCATTTTTGCAAGCTGTCATCAATTTCTATCACTTCCTTAGGATTATCATATTAACCTGTCAATATCAATTTGCATAGCCAAGATTTAGTTTCATGATCTTTTAGTGCATTCTTTTGTTACTTGTTATGCTCACTTCACTGGTACTCTCTCAAACATTGTCATCTAACTGTACAGGATTTACATTGATAACTTGATCCAGGCTGTATGACAGAATCAGATTTTCCAATGCCTTTTCAATCAGCAATTGAATTATCAATTATCGAACATGGTTGAACTTATGAAATTTATGAATGAGTTATAATAGTCCTTTTTAAGAGTTTCAATGTTACACCTTGGGAAAAGAAAAGTAATTATAAAAGTAATTATAGGCGATTATAATGATTATTAATTCAAACTCTGCTTTGTTATTTCGAAAGAGCTCTAAAAGATACTTTTCACTTTTGAAATATAAAAATAAATTTGTTCTTTTTTTTAAAATTTTTTGAAAATACTTTTGAATTTGAAATGTTACAGCCTGGAGATAGATTCTTTTTAATGAAAATAAATGTCTAATGTAATCATAATTTTACTAATGTGAGCAAGGATCGTGGAAATGAAAACTTCCTCGTTTTAGGTTATTACTGGTGACATGACATTATCATTGTCCTCAGATTCACGTCGTAATATGGAGGACTGGATATCTGCTTTCAAGACGGCAACATACCTACAAAACAACATCAAAGTGAGTTATGTGGTTCATTATGTACAGTGGTTTGTTGTACCAGATGTCTGTTTTAGTTATTTTATTGGGAATTTTGTGATAGTACTGATGTGGTAGAATAATATTGTGATAGTGCTGATGACAATCTAAGATCGAAAAGCTTTTACTGAAAAAGTTTGTTTTTTATATCTTTAACCTTTTTTACCAATGACTTAAAACTTGGCATTATTGTTTACATATTGTGAATGGATAGTTACATCGGTATGTTTTACATGATTTACATAGTTACTTGGAAGAAACTGGAAACCTCATTCAAACATGAAAATGTACATGCTACTAACCCTACAACAGTCATAAAAAGAACATAAATTTAATAGTAAATAAAGTTTTACAGATAAGAATACAAATGATGAAATACTGAATGAGTGTTATTATAGTAAATATAGAATTTTATGTTCACAGAGAAGGAGAGTGTACATGTGTGTGAATTGAACATAGTGATGGAGATTTTTATTGCAATTAATAATGGTGTTGTTATTAAAGCTCTTTACTATAATAACAGAATGTGCAAAAGAAAGATATTGATGGACTTTTGTGTATTCAAAAAGTTAATTTTTATGATCTGCTTTCTTTTTATTTTGAAACTGGGAAAGAAAGTTTGGGGTTTTTGTTCAAGAAATTCTCTGGAGAAACAAAACATTATCATGTTCATTTATTTTGAGAAAATTAGATTTTATCTTGTATTAGATTTTGATAAGAGATTTAAGCCTAGTTTATTAGTTTTCACTGAACTATGTTGAAACTCTTCGCGTGCCAAAAATAAAAAAAGTTCTAGTTTGTTTGGTTTGTTTACAGTTTTGTCTTGTGTTTTCTTTTTTACTCTCCTAAATAAAAGTTCAAACACAACATTTCGCTTTTGTTTTTACTTTTACATTCTTTGTTTGGTTAGTCTGTGTTTTCAAATTTGTTTATCAAACAGCTAAATATTTTTTCCACCATTTATAGTTGTTAAAGTGAAGTGAAAAGCCTAGTTTACACTGGAAAATATCATTGTTTGTTTTGCTTTACGCTATTGGCTTGGATATGCGTTCGGTTAAGCTGAATGGTATTTGTTATAACTGTTTAATTTTTAATGAGAGCCTTCCCTTTTTAATCAGTTTCTCGACAACAAAGTAGAGTTATGTTTTGCTAATGTATGCCTTTGAGTGCATTAAAAAATATTTAAATTTTGCTGTTTTTGACAATTGCACTCCACTGCGTAAGGTTCCTTTTAAAGATGTTATGTTGATGTGATGTTTTTTGATTTGTTGTATTTTCCAACATGTTTCCTTTTGATATATACATATATAAAGAGACTTTTAAAAGTTTTATAAACATGCTATCTAAACAAGACCAAACAAGCTTTTGTTGTTTATTTTTGCGTGAATAAGTTTCATAAAATAAACTCTAAAAGTGCTTACAAATTATTTTCTAAAGAAGAAATTGGAAGCAGATTTGTGAGCTGGATACGTTTAAAAACTTAAAGCATCTTGTGATAATTAATTCATCATTATAAATTTTTGTATATTTATTATGTTTCCAAATTATACATTCTAAATGTTGTTTGTCACCAAATTTAAATAGTCAGATCTTTTTTCCAGAGGCTTGTCACTCATAATGATACTTTTATTTTATCCTGTTCTCTTGCTGCTGTTTTATTTCATTTACTTTGTTTTGTTTTTTATCTAATCTTCGCTGATAAACATGAACTGGATATCAAGATCGTATTGCAGAGAGATACTGTGTGTAGAAATCTGATATAAGTAATTCTTTCAAAAACAAAATTTTTCTTAAAATGTTTTCACAGCAGACTACTTTTGTTATCGTAAAACACGAAGAACATGTTTTTTTTGTTATTGTAAAATGACAGAAAGTTACATTTTACTGTGACAAATTTTCTGACTTTTTCGTGTGGATTTCAGTGGATTGGTTTCGCTAATACCATGGTATGGGCTTTAAGTCTTCAATTTATTTTGAATAATCATCATTATTATTATTGTTATTATGTTGAAATTAATTTAGCAGTTAGAGTGCTATAGATGACAATGCTTTAAAACTTTGCAATGCTTTATCAAGCTGTTTCAGAATATTAGGAGAAGTTGAATCTTTCTTGAAGTTAGGAAGTTGTGACCACACAGGTCATGGTAGAAAGAGAAGAATTAAAATTTTTTATGTAGCTGATTCAAAATTTTTGTACATAATTTCTAATGTCTCTCATTATTTTTCCCCATGAATATATGTAATATCAACCAACATTTGCTAACATAAATATATAGATTTCACAGAAAGAAATAATACAAAAAAGATCACAGAAAATTAAAAGAAAGAATGATTTCAAGTAAATGTCCCACAAAATATTTCAACAGAACAGTATTTTAAGTATGATGTGCCAAGTCAAGCTATTTTGGGCGTCTGCCCATTCAGGAAGAAATACGGATGATTTTAATATATTCCACCTCATTAAAAGTATTTTACATTAAGTGCTTGGTAAATATCCAAAATTTTGATTTGGAAGTTTTAATACTTGCACCCCAAACCCCCAATGAAATGTAATGAACATTCAGATGCTTACTAGATAAATACAGTTTCGCAATTTCAGTGGTTTGAGAAACATGTCAGGGTACTAAAAAAACCTATTAACTTAGCAATTAATATCTACAACAGCTTACAACTCGTCTTCAAGAGACTTTGGTTACACAAATTCATACCAGAGCATCCAATGTTTGACATAATGTTTGACTTTATGTTTTATAAGAATTCGAGGGAAAAATTTGATTTTTGGTTTTCCAGCTTGTAGTAGTTGTAAATATCAAGGTTGTTGAAAGTTCTTTTGTTCGTAAGTGCCACATAGAGGGATTAAAAACAATTTTCTGGCTGCGACTTATTGTATTACTATTATAAAATGACCGAACGTTGTTGGGAATGCTCAACTTTGATTTGGGTCTTTTTTGTGGATAGTGATATATCAAGTATATACGTTGTTGCTAAAAGGAAAAAAGGAAATATAAAGAAGGAAATGAGAAGATATGAAGATAGAATATTATCAACAATGATGGTGTATACATTTCGTGAAAAATAATTGCTTGGTCATGTCAAGTTATAATGATGAAGAACTGCTTTATGAGGAATTTTTTTATGGCTGTACTGTGTCATCGCAGCTGGATTTGACTGTCAATTTTATACAGGTTTGTAAAAAAAGCTCCTTATGCAAAGTTGAGTCATCTGCAAGAATTTAGTAAACAATTCTCTGTGATGTTTCAATATGGATCCAATATCTATTATGGTTCTGAAATAATGGAAATAAATGAAAAACATTGAATAATTTTTTTTCCTATGAAAAAGTATATGTTGGCATGAAGTTTGAGGAAGAAAAGGTCCCTCTTACGCAAACGTTGCCATATAAAAACTGGTGAATAAGTTTGAAAAACTTTATGTTTGCAACTGAAAGCTGAAAAGGAAATATGTCAGTATTCATAGAAACATACAAAACAGACATACAAAATGTTTGTCTTAAAAATTTTCAGCATAAAAAGTGCTATGTGGAGAATCCCAAAGAATATTGAACATACAAATAAATAACTACCGATCATATGAAAAACTGCTTCTGTTGATTTTGATGGTTAGAAACAGAAGAAAAGAACCCTAAACAGCAACAATGAAATTAAATGAATTAATTAATAATTTATTTCTGACAACAAGATGTGTGACTTTTAATTTTACACTAGGATACTCCTATTGTTTAATTCTCACACAAAGTTTGTTTTTCTCATCTCGAGAATTACCAATAATCTGCAATTTATATAACTCTTTTTTTTTTTAATTTCGGGTTTTAAATATCAAATCATAACAAATTGAAGATTATTTCAGATGTTATGTGAGAAGAAGAGAAACAATCTTTTCTTTCTCTTCAACTTCAATCAATCAGGTTATAATATTGTTTTTGCCATTCATAAAGGAATTGCAGATTGTGTTTTGATCATTTTGATTTCAATTTAAGTCAAATGAAAAGATAAACGGGCATGTGTTTTTCACTGTTCCATAAACATTTCAAATCTTTTTGATTTTCTATTAAAGAATGTCGGAGTAAACATCTTTTTTTTGATAATCACTTTAAAATTGCCACATAATGAAAAAAATCTATGTTTTGGAAATCTGAGTAGCAGGAAGATACATTGATGGTTTTCATTTTATGCTGCAATTCTTGTTGCATTAGTAGTGTCTTAAAATGTTTTCAAGTTGTTGCAGTTCTCAGCAAGAAGAATATTGTGAGGTAGTTATCCTAGCCCAGTCAGCAAGTCAAAAAGTCACTGCGAGGAAGAACATTTTCATTGAAATAGTTTATATTCTTCTATAAATGTACTCCCCTGCAGTGATTTTTCAACAAATTTGGCTTGTGGGTAATGGAAGGAGTACTTTAGCTAGGATTATCAATGATTATATTTCTAAAGAGTTGTTTATTAACATTTTTCTTTCTTTTATGAAGTCAGAGCTCACTGACACTTTGAGTGGTGACCATCATTGGTATTCATGCACCCACAGTCGACCAACATTTTGTAATGTATGCCGTGATCCACTCCCGGGCGTAACAGCTAAAGGTTTATCATGTGAAGGTCAGAAACAACACTTTACTACTAGTACTTGTAAAAATTGAATCACTGTATTGATGGTTGCATGAATTGTAAAAGTTTTAATTGTAAAATTGTAATTGTAAGAATTGTATTATGGTTTTTGTAACTCCCTATTTTAGTTTGTCGCTTCAAAGCACATAAAAACTGTGCAGCAAAAGCCCCCCGAAACTGCAAATGGACTACTTTAGAATGTCTTCCTCCTGAAGAAAGGTCTGCATCATCAGTAAATGGTGAAGTAAGTTAAGTATGTTATCTATCCTTGAAAAATCACCGCAATCAATTTTACAGTCAAGTTCTTCTTAGCAGCACGTAAAACCACATATAGGCGAGAGACACTTTTTTCACGATATGAAAGCGTGTGGCATTTGATATCAGTTATTTTTATGATCACAGGGAATCATTGCATTGCATCCCCAATCGAATGTGACGTTCTTGGGAAAATATTTCGAGAACCAATAGGAATAACTGACATTTTTTGTGGTCCGTGATACAGGTGATGAGGTGTCAAAAGTTTTGTGCCTACATATTTTTGGTACTGTGGCTATGGCATCAGCAAAATCTTTGATCTGTGATATCTCTGTAACAGTTGATCGTAGCGTAGCGAAATGATCCCATACACTTTTTTGATCAGTTTTTGGTCACATTTTCTGTTTCCAAATTTGAATTTGACACATAATTTTCGAAGGTAATCTGGGTAAAAAATTTTACTCGGGTTACTAGTATGAATTGTAAGCGTAATTTAGAAACTAATATTCCTGAACATTTGTTTTCTAGTATCCTATGCCTCATCAATGGCTTGAAGGAAATGTATCAAGTAATCTTCGCTGTGTTGTTTGCAATAAAAACTGCGGAAGTAAACGACGACTGCAGGACTGGTATTGTTTATGGTGTGAGAATACTGTATGTTTTCCGTCCGAAACTTAACTATTTTTTTTTGGTGTGAGAATACTGTGTGTTTTCTGTCCGAAACTTCATCATTTTTTTTGGTGTGAGAATACTGTATGCTTTCTGTCCGAAACTTCATCATTTTTTTGTATTGATGTTATTTCAGTGTTTGATTAAGGTCTGGTTGTGAAAAAAGTTTTATTCATTGTAAAAAGTGTTAAGAAGCCTCCTGAATA
Source organism: Turritopsis dohrnii (assembly GCA_027922465.2). Taxonomy (NCBI): domain Eukaryota; kingdom Metazoa; phylum Cnidaria; class Hydrozoa; order Anthoathecata; family Oceaniidae; genus Turritopsis; species Turritopsis dohrnii. The sequence goes on from BQMF02000015.1 coordinate 406,385, forward strand.
ACCTTGAATCCCCTAGTTTTAATCCAAAGCTAATTGTATATAATGAGAACCACCCAAATACTCTGACCGCTTGCTTGAATCCCTATAGAGGCCATTACTATCATGTGTGACTGTAAATCATTTTAAGGGAATGCTTGAAATCTTTAAACTTACATTGACCAATTGATTTTTATTTTTCTATTGTTTCAGGTACATAACAGTTGTAAATCTGAATACCAACGCCACTGCAGTTTAGGTTTAAATCGATTGTCGCTTATACCACCAAATGGCATCAAGCGTGCTGAACAAAAAGGTGCTGGTGTTTGGGAAACAGCACATCCTAACCATCACAGTCCTCTGATCGTATTTGTTAACTCCAAAAGCGGAGACAACCAAGGTATCCGTTTTATGCGACGCTTCAAACAGTTGCTGAACCCCGCTCAAGTATTTGACTTAAGTGTTGCTGGACCAACACTAGGGTATGTTATTATACATGTACATGAAAAACTGAAGTCAATACTTTAAATCTGCTTTAATGCTACATTTTTAAGGAAATACTTTCTGACTGTGTCATGTACTTTACAGGGTATCCATGTGTAAGAGCTTTCAGCAATTCCGTATTCTTGTTTGCGGTGGTGATGGCAGTGTTGGATGGGTGATGACTGAACTGGACAAACAACAGCTAATCAATCGAGTAAGTACAGGAGAGTCAAGTACACTTCAGGAACCTTATTATTGAGAAAGGGTAGCGAAAAACTGTCAAATAAACGAGCAACTTCACCGCTTTAACCCTCCTTAATGCTACTTTGATTTGATTTTTTCAGTGTCAAATTGGTGTTCTTCCCCTTGGCACAGGGAATGATCTGGCACGTGTGTTTGGATGGGGAAGTGCATGTTATGATATTGGTGTCATACCTTTAGTATTGCAACAATTAGAAAGGGCTAGACCACTAATGCTCGACAGGTAGGTGTTGATACTTTATACACCCTGTAAGTATGTTATTTCAAATGAAGCATCTGCTGTTATGATGAGTAGTTTGGACATTTGTTTGAATCTTGTTTTTAATACATCATCATAATATATGTGTAAATGAAGAAGCATATCTTTAAGATTGTACACATCAAATATTCAAAGTTTCTAAAAATTTTGATATTCTAAACTAACATGCTAAAAAACCTTGTGTTTATTCAAAGTGGTGCATGGCTCATAGAGGGGACCATTAATAATGTGATTATGTAACTGCTCTAATCTCAACATGTTCTTTAACTTGTATATCATGCCTACTTTCTTAGTGTTTTTTTATTAAAAGTTTCTGGTTCATTTAGGTGGGCAATTATGACGAAAGAGTTTCCATCAAGCCGCCCTGAGGTAAATTTTTTTCAGTGTAACTTTAGCTTTGAAAGGACTGCCAATCATCAATGTTATAGTACTTGTATTGATAAGTTTGGGAAAAACAGTTACATTCACGAAAGCTTTTTAAAAATTACTCCATCATCAGTGCTATTAGGTACAAATAGTACTCATATAAAATTATACTTATAATTCATCATTTTGTAATTGCTTCCCAGCCGGCACATTTGTTAAAAAATCTCTGCGAATGAATGCATTTCTATATAAATATGCACACAATTTCAATAAAAATTCTCTCCGTCACAGTGACTTTTTGACGATTTTGCAGACTGGGTTTCTAGTAAGTAATTTTGTTTTGTATAGGGAAAGTCTAAGTTACCGGAGTTAGCGGAGAAATTGACATAGATTCACTGGAAAAGTCAATTTATAAACTAAATCAATCTTAGTTCCGGAAGAACAGCAGTTTTCAACCACATCAATATAGTTTTACAAATCAGTCCATGATTGAAGTCAATATTTTTAACACTGTGTTAAGTCTACTCTTTCATCCACTTTCGAAAGTACTCAAGGGAATTGTTGAATGACTAATCCACAACATTTTATTTTCATGTTCTAGGGTGATAACATTTTTCGTTATGAAGATTCAATAGTAATGCATATTACAAGGATGTTAGCATCGAACCAATATGATGTTGTTATCCAGTCGGCCAGGTGAATACTTTAGTAAAGTTGGGGTGGGTAGTATGTATGGCGTACCACATAGTTATTAATTTAAATGTTTGTTGTTAGGTTTTTATGTGAGACTATAAAAGACTTTGTGGAGTTGGTTGGTGTAGCTACATCTGACGATGAAGACTCCTTATCAGCAAAATGTACAACGCTACAACATAAACTAACATTGTTATTACGAACATTACAAATTGAATCTGAGGCTAGTACTATTATGAAGAGGTTAGACAGTAGGTGTAGCAGTACCATGGACGATCTGGATAAAACGGACAAACTGAAAAAGAAAAACCAACCAGTTAAATGGCACAGCGAATCAGAAATATCTGACAGTGAACATTATCGGCAATCATCCAAACTCAACAAAAACACAAAACAAAAAAACTTTATCCCGAAAGATCATCTTTGGTCCAGAGCAAATAGTTTAAAGAAGGCTTTGAGAGAAATAATCGACCACACTGAAAAAGGTGTGTTCTTTTTTATATTTCCAAAGTAAGTTTCAACTGTACTTAAAGGATGATTGATGTTTACATAGTTGCCTTGTTTGTTTGTTTGTTTGTTTGTTTGTTTTTCTTATTGTTTTCTCATTTTTCTTTAGCTGTGGATGAGCAAAATCAAAGAACTGCACAGGCTATAACACAAAGTCTAATGACTTCCAGTTCCAAGACTAGTTTTCTGGACGACCTACCAGAAACGATTATCGACGCTGATGAAAAAGATATATTTACTGACAAAGAGAAGGAAGTGGAAGAGATTAAGGAGGTTCCGACAAATCCGCAACAAGGTGGCAAGATCACTTTATCTCAAGAGGAGTTGGATATTGTGAAGGCTATATCCGAAATAGTGGAACCTGAAAGGTCGACAATGGTAGTACCAAATGCTAGTAAGGTTTTGTTCTTGTTCAGTCATATACCAGGGGCAAATTTGTTGGAAGTGACAGCTGAGGAGTACATTTCTACAGAAGTATACACATCAATGGAAATGCTCTTCGGTGACTTTATGATGATTTTGCCCACTGAGATTTGATCGGAAATAATGGAAATAAAGCCAGACATTGCATGGTTGCAATGGTCAACTAATTATGATGTTCTACAAAATAGTCTGGTGACTTCTTAAAAAGAAATTAGAATTTATCTTAAGTGTAATGTATGAAGTGAAATGTATGAAGTGAGATGTATGAAGTGAAATGTATGAAGTGAAATGTATGAAGTGAGATGTATGAAGTGAAATGTATGAAGTGAAATGTATGAAGTGAAATGTATGAAGTGAAATGTATGAAGTGAGATGTATGAAGTGAAATGTAACTAAAACCTGATTTCACTGTTCTATCTATCGAAACTGCTACTGGAGATTGTTGTTGTTGATGTTAATTCATTTCTTAAACATTCTATCACACCATGAACAGTTATTAGTCTAAGATTTCAATCCTTTGAATTTTTCATATGTTATTCTAGGCCCATCACCATTTGACAATCTCAAGTCTGACGTCTTCTTCGGCAAGAGTAAAAACACAGTCGTCTACCCTGGTACTGTCATTGCACGCGCCTTTCAGAAACCTGTAGATACAGGTATCATAAGTAAAGTGCTTCTCGCCAATGCCAATGCGTTATGTGCTACAGCGCTGTCTGGTTGTAATGATCACGAGTTACTGTAAGTCAATGGTCAATATTATAACCAACATCTAGTCTCGAAAGTTACTTGTAAGTTATAAGAATTTAAACAAGCTTGCCTTTTGATGCAGAAAGGTTGTTCAATTCCATGAGTGAAGACGGTATTGAGTGAGGCTGTTAAATCAAACATTAGCAGTGGTTTTATAACTACTTGTGTGTGGCCAGCGTTATTATTTTAGATATTCTTCTCATAACTTTTTCACTGTTGTTTCATTTTCAGGAGTAATTTCGAAGAAAAATGTGTAATGAATAACTATTTCGGAGTTGGAATAGATGCTAAAATATCATTAGATTTTCATAACAAACGCGAAGAACATCCGGAGAAATGCAGGTATAGAAAAGTACATTTTTATCAACCGTTTAAATAAATTCTTAAAAGTGTTTTTTTTTTCATGGTGTTTTAACAGAGATGTGGGGATAAGGTCTTTACACTGCACAAAGGGTTTTATTTTGAACTTTTCATAATATACTTTACGTTTTTAGAAGTCGCACTCGTAATTTTATTTGGTATGGAGTTCTTGGTGGAAAGGAATTGATTAATCGTACTTACAGAAATCTTGAACAGAACGTCCATCTTGAGGTATAGATTTTGTTTGTGTTAGCAATATGTTTTATATAATGAGGAAATTTATCATGAACCTGATGGTTTGCCTAAGGGCTTTCTTCCGGTTCGATTGTGTTACCATCTGCCAAGACGACGAGAAAAGTTCTCTGTTAACGTAACGCTTATCAAAATTATTTCCAGACACACCAGTGCCATACTAAAATCCATACTATCACTCTGACTTTCAGTTAGTGTCTCTTTATGTTATAGTTCTTCTAACACTTCAGTCAACGAAAAATCCTTCTTTAAAAAAAAACAGTGCTGATCTCCTTTCAGATCTTCAATCATTCTGAACAACGAAACAACTTATAGTATCTTATAATTACTTATAACAAGGTTATATCAACACTTTTTAACCAGTGCTTCTTTTGAAGATCTACCTGTGAACTGACTCTGCATCTTCTTTTTCTTACTAGGTTGATGGTCACAAAATAAATCTTCCCAGCCTTCAAGGCATCGTAGTGCTTAACATACCAAGGTACGAAGAAGTCATGTGTTATACTCTGTACTGTTTCCATTGTATTTGCACTCAATAATATCGTAATGAATAGCTTGTTTTCGAAATTCTGCTGAAAATGTTTGTGGTTTCCGGCCATATCCATTAGGAAGATGCACGTGATTAACCGCTAACAACGCGTTTGTCGATTAGCAATTTACCCTGTGGGTAAATTTACTTAAAATTTTCAAAAAGTTACTGTGATGAAGAGCATTTTTTATGTAAATAGTGTGTATATTTCTATAGAAATGCACTCCTTTGCAGTGATTTCATCAAATTTGCTCACAGGGTAAGTAACCGTGGAAACGTGAAAAAAAACTTTTGAATAAACGAACTCCTCTACTTCATATGATTCGAAAACTTTTCGCTAGTTCATCATATCATTAGTTTTATTTCTATACGCACCTATGAAATTTGTTTTCAAATGGTTGATAAACATGAAAAACTACAATAATTCTGATTTTATCTGTACTTATCTAACTATTCCGGACCATCTAACTTATTGAGACTCCATCCCCAAACCGATTTTACAAGGTTCACACCAAGCGCTTTTGGATAATCTGAAATAGTGAGACAAATAAAAATGCTTTCTTGTATGGGTTTTTTCTAATAGCTTAACATACCCTTTCTCTGTTTTCTTTGTTTTCTGGGCGTACTTTGATCATTCACGCCCAAATTATTATGTGTTGACATCACTTTACATTAAATTGTTGTTATTCGTTAGTTATATGGGTGGATCGAATTTCTGGGGAACGAAGAAAGAGGTCGATGTAAGTCCCTTGTTACACCATAGTTTATTTGAGGGGCGTATCTATTCTCATCCTTTCGTTTCATTATAACGATTTTTTATTTATTTATTTTTGTTTATGTTTTCTCTACGTTTTTTGATTAAGGGGTTTGTGGCGCCGTCCTTTGACGACAAGATGTTGGAAGTTGTTGCTGTACTGGGCGCAAGTCAAATGGGCATGTCAAAAGTGTTTGGAGGAATGCAACATCACAGAATATCTCAAGTATACAAATGCTTAGCCGCCCCTCAGCTATTTGGTTCCTTACTGCAATATACTGATTGTACCCTCAGGGGCGTTTGTTTACGCCCTTTTAAGTTAAGATCTTAAAATGAGGGATTCATCATTGACTATTCAACGCGGATGTTAAAAGCGATCCTTTATAATATTATCTAAACATTGGCCCAACTTTGTCATTCACATGTGTCTATTTTAAATTCCTTTCTTTCTAGTGTCACACGGTGAAGATAACTATCACAGACGAGGCAGTGCCTGTCCAAGTAGATGGTGAAGCCTGGATGCAAAATCCTGGCATTATTCAAATCGTCCACAAAAATCGTGCGCCAATGCTGATGAGGGATAGGGTAAGATTCACGGGAGTTAACGCAATCATTATGGCAACGATGATGTTGTGATTTAAACAAGAGCTTGGAATTCGTTAGAAGGATACATTTCCTCAAAGGATACATTTGAGGAAACCGTTTTTCCTAAATTGAAAGTGTCTTTAACCAAAATAAGTTCTTCCAACTTTTTCCTTTTTATTCACGTTGTCGTCGTCATTGCCGTCACAATTACGTAAACTCTTTTTTTTTTAATTTAAAGCAAACATTACGTCATCTTGACGTCACTGTCGTCGTTATTTATTGAGTTGGTTTCGTTTAAATATTCTGACGACTTTCGCTTTCTGAACGTCTAATTTTTGTCTCGATTACTACCACCAGGAGTTTGAAGAGACGCTGCGCTCATGGAACGAACTGAAGCAGAGTAAAATAGATCGAATCAGTGAACCGTTTAGTGACAGGGACATGGTCGCTATTCAACCAGTGGTAGAGTCGGTGACGTCATTAGTCAGAAGGTAAACGAAATTGATCGTGTTTGGAGGACTCACGCGCAATAGACTTCACTTGAAGGCATACTGAACTACCTATTATGTTTTGTTATTTTTATTTTTTTTATTAATGTGGAAAAAAATTAAGATTCACCAAACACCATGCCAATACACACAAAAATAATTCTACAATCCGAAAAGTTTCTGATTCGATTGTTTTCTGTTTTATTCAAATCTCACAATATACTTTATCAAATTTCATTGTGAATGTTTGATAATTATTTTGATAATAACAGTCACAAGGCTTGATCCTTAAAAGATGGCGCTATTAGAGCCTCCACTGAAGTTTGATCTTTAGAAGTGGGCGCTATTAGAGGCTCTACCGTGATTTCGTTTTCATGACAACCACTTTCCTGTTTACCGTAGCGTGAAAGCAGCCTCCATGATGAATTCTGTCGTGCAGCAAGAACTCTACCAAATGGCCACTACTTTAGCTACTTTAAGTGAATGCTTCCACAAGAAGGTTTCTTCGTCTCCATCTGCAACGTTGTCTCCAGTATGTTTTAATCTAGTTAAATTCCATGTGTATATATTGAAAATTTGTCGCCATTTTGAATGTTTTCTCAACATCCGTACCGCCCAAACGGTTTAAGTCTTTAAACTGAACTCAGTAGAAACCATTATGTTCTTTTTACTCTAGAATGTAAGTCATGGGGAAGTTGTGGAATTTTTGTCGTGTGCCAAGGCCTTTATCAAAGAAGTGAACGAGAAGATGTGGACTCTGAAACCGGTGTGTTAGTTTTGTACAACGACCTATCGAGTTATGTAAAGCATGTGATTCACACAAGCCAGTATCCCTACAATTCAGGAAAAAACCCGGATGTTTAGGATATACAGTTAAGCTCATGTAATTCCAACTCTCAAGAAGTATAAGAGTTTGTTCAAATTATATGAGTGTTCGAGATATAAGATTTTATCTATATCCGCTCAATTTCAAGAGAAGAGAAGAGAGGGGAGAGTATCCATATTGTTAAAAATGGGAAATGTTTTACGAGAGGTCGAATTATAGGGGCTTTCTCACAAGGCTTCACTAGAAGGGATCAAACAACTTGTTCCATTTCGATCATTTTTCGAACTACAAGAGTTCGAATTGCACGAGAGCAACTGTAATATACACCAATAACATACGCTTGCGTATCAGAATCGAAATGTAGATACAAAGATATATTATTCTCTATTTAGAAACTGTCAACGGAGATGGAGAGCCGTATCAACGACTCTCTATCAAAGGCTGATCAGGACATAAAGCTCTATAGTGATCGCCAAGATTACGACGAAGAAGTAAGGATAGACTAGTGTTTGTTTTCCTTCCTGAATGTTTAAAAATGGATTATAATCCGACGTTATCCGATTATAATCCGATGGTATTGAATCTTTTTTCGGACTGTAAAACGTTTTTGAAATTCCTTACTGTCGTTTAATGTTTTTTTTCTTTCTGTTTGCAGCTTGTTTCCACCTCTCGAACAGGCTCGACGAAAACATCAAAATCCTGGCATGTCTTCGGACGTAAAGCAGTTTCGTGTCGAGAGAAATCTGTGGAAGATACCATAGGTAGATATGATTTCTTTTTCTTTTTTTTTTCTTTTTTTTTTAGAAGGTAGGACAATGAACACCATAGGTACAAATGAAGTGTTTTGTAGTGTGTGAAGGAGGATATCACATTGTTTAGTTTTAACACAAATTTGTGAAAGTTGAAATATTCTCTGCTTTATTCGCACGCATGCGTGGACGAATTCAAAATATTTTTTTTTCTTTACAAATGTGAGGGTTGTCGGTGGCACACGCACTTTTCTAAGCACGTTAAAAAACCACTGTGACCCATAACAATCGTTAGTCTAAATCTAGAATTAGTGGTCTGGCTAGATATTCTTACTTGCGTCTGGTTGAAATCCACAGTAAAACATTTTGAGGGAGTAAACTTTCTGTTCTTTATTGCAGATAACCTTGAAAGGAAGCCAATCAGTGAATGGTCAGTGAGTGACGTCGAAGGGTGGTTAGAGACAATCGGTTGTTCAGAGTACCGGGCGGCTTTCCGGCAACACGATATCAGAGGTCCAGAACTTATGGTACTGCAGAAGAGTGATCTACAGGTTTCTATCTTTTTACTAATTTTGTTGAAAGACCTCTACGAAGGAGTGCATTTCTAAAGAAATATACACGTTAATACCATAAAAATGCTCTTCGTCGGAGTTTCACGTTTTTAGCCCATTAGTAACTTTAATACTAAGTATTATTCACTATTTGAATTAAGATCTTCAAAACGAAGCCATACTAAGCCAACGATTCTTTTAAAAGAACCGATAGCCACGTTCTTGTTTGGTCGTTTTTTCTGCCCCATAAGGTTTTGAAAAAAAAGTTTCCGAACATCATGTTTCCTTAACATTATTTGCAGGATCTCGGAATAAGAAAGGTTGGCCATATTACTCGCATACTAGAGAAAATCCGAAGACAGCAACGACAACAAAGCTCATTGAAGTCAATGTGGACCAGAAAAACTGTCTCCTGAATTATCGGAATCATCCAGAAGATTTTTGTTGTAGATAATCTCTGATTTTAAATGCAAATTAACAGAACGCACCACTTTAAAATACCGAAATGGACCATCATGTATGTCCGTTCAAATTCCGGTTGATATATTGAACGACAGTAGACATAGTTTATAAAATCACTGCTGGTACAGCGAATAACATTTCGTAGGAATTGTGTTTCAACACATTGTAAGCAAAAGTTAATTTATTTATTTATTATCCCTCTGACGTCACCTACGACGTCGACATATTGACGTCACGTTTGTTCAGTCAATGAAGAATTGTAAAAGGAAATGTGTTTGTTTGTTTTTGTTATTTATTCCTGGTTATGTTATGTGTTTTGATATTTTCATCTTCTTATACATATTGACAGCCAAGACATGTACTATGAGCATGGGCGCAACTTCATGCGATGATTGGTTTTCTATCCCTTAGAACTAGGAGTTTTGGCAAGCTTCATTGGCTCCCGTACCATCAAGGCGTCATTTCAAGGCGCAATTTTAAATTCAAAATTTTGAACGCTGTACATGTAAATGCATTGTTTTGATTGGACTGTTTTAAGTCCAGTTGTAGTTGAAAAAAAAAACGAGATAAAATGTCCATGGTTGACCATGTATATGTTTAAGGTGAGCTATGTCAATCAATTTGTAAGTTCTTGACGGCATCTATTGTTTTGTTTGTTATTGTTTGTTTGTTTGTTTACGTGGTTGGGTTGATTATTTATTTCGTATTGTTGTCATTTCATTTCTGTTGTTGTGATGTTTTTTGAATTGCTTTCTTATTTCAAAGTTACTGTGTCGGTCTTCAGCTTATGTGAGTATAGATTTACAGTTTTTATCTCTATTTCTGAATCAGATACACACGGTGATGGCTGTTTGTTTTTGTTTTATTTTGTTTTTTGTTTGTGAATGTGTTCTTGTGAAATTTTCTGTCAGCTTGTTTTGTTTGTTATTTTTGTTTTGCTTGTCATTTTTGTTCGTTGTAGTGGTATATATGTTTTGTGTTAAGCTAAATTTACACTGCAGAAAATTTGTTTCGAACCAATTTACACTTCGGAACAGAATATTGTTTTTGTTGTGTCATTGTTTTTCTGCACGCTGTTTAATTTTCTGAGGTAATGATTAGTTCTTGATATCACGAGAGGTGCCTGTCCGCAGAAAACTTGAGCCAAGGGAAAAAGGTTTCAACTATTTTCAACCTTAAAACTTTTTCCGCGGATAAACACAACAAACAAATTTAAACATTTTGCGCATGCGTATCGCGGAAGAATTTCCTATCCGCAACAAACTTTCTGGAGTGTAAATTCAGCTTTATCTGACATTCAGGGAAATTTTTATTCATGAGCAAAGTCATTTCCCAGTGGAAAAATCGTTAAAAAGTCACTGCGACAAAGTATATATCCATTGTACTCCTCCGCAGTGATTTTTCAATAGATTGGGCCACTGTTGTAACAAAAATATTCAAGTTAACGTTCTTTTTTTATTATTTTTTTTTTATGTTCACGGAATATCTTTTAAATTGTATGCTATACACCCCTTTCTATCACGTGGTTTGTAAATACTCTAGACCGTTAGCTAGCTACTGTGTTCCCATGTATTTGTCTCTTTATTTCACGAAGGTCCTGTGAAGAGAGTTAGGTCCGAAAGCACGCTTTTTATGCATAGAAGATATTTCACTTAACTATGTAATTTCAAATGTTATTATTCTCACGTTATGCTAAAGGCTGGGCCTTTATGATACCATAAATCAAGTGCCTACTGTAATAGAAAATTTGATCCAGGCAATATATAATGTTTAAAATATAATATTGTATAAACATTGTGATTGTCAATTCAACCCTGTCAAGACAAGAGTAGAGAACTCATTTTTATTAAAAAAAACATGTGGAATTTTTAGTTAATGTCCTTTACCTTGCCTAAGTCAACCTAATAACGGCGCTATCCGTATATCGAAAAGGCAAGATACCCTGGGTTCGAGGTTGTGCTAAAGTATTCTCTATTTGTAAGAGATTGTTCACAGATGACCTCAACCATTTCTTCAAGATTTTTGACTCCCCCTCCCCCCTCTGTCAACTTGCGTCAACTTCGCTTTACCCCCTCCCCCTGAGTTGACGTCATCTTTTGGGAAGAGACTCCTCCTCGCTTATTTGAAACAGAGAAACAAATTTTGAAATGTTTTCTTAATTAGAAAAATCAAGGGTTTGAAAATCCTAAAGGTTGACGTAAACAGTAGTATCACCTCCCATATCAAATGTACAAATAATCAAAAGGGTGTGATAAAATTTTTTTTCCCAAAACATATCAGTCAACACTGCTGCTACAAAATCTATATCCTTTATTTATATAATAGTGTTTATGTGACTACTTTGAATTACCTTGGGTGATGAGATAGGTTCCTGAACGACAGATATACTAGACATAAACAAGAGCCAGATGGCGCAAAATGGTAGCACCAATTGTACTTTATGTACTTATGAAAAGTTACTACAAAGTTCTTTTAGGCTTGTTTCTTCTTTATATCTCACTGATGGTAAACAGGCATAAACCATAAAATATTAAAATGATTAGTTAGTGTAAATAGGGTCTAAAAGCACTAGAAATTAATTTATTAAAAAGACAAAAGAATTATACATACGTGAGCCATACATTTTTTATAGGAAAATTTTTTTAAGACCATAGTAGAAAAAAGCCACGCCTTTTGAAAAAAATATTATGTTTTTAAGGTGTGAGTAAGGGAAAAAAGCATGTTTTTGTTTTTTAATTAATCATTTTGACAGGAATATGTTTATATCAAGTATGATACCTTTTTGGAAAGCTTATTTACACTTCTAAAAGCTCATGTTAAAAATTTTGAGGTAAACTAAAAATTTTAAATTTTAGAGTGAGTCAAAGAAAATGAACCTTGTTGTACAAACGTAGCTCCATTTACAAAACGAGTTAAGTTTGACTTATGTGTTTTACACTTTTGTAATCACAAGACATAGAGTGAAAACCACTTGTTTTGCATTTACTCAAATAAATTATTTTCAGAGTTATTTTCAATTTCTCTAAAACCTTGTTTTTTGTTTTCATTTTTTTCGTTTACAAGCGTATAACTCCTGTTCTGTTCAAAATTAAAAGATACAAAAAAAGCGTTTTTAGATCTATCCTTTAGCTTCTCAGTAAGCCAAATCTCAATATACGAGCTTTTTTAGTTTTGTAAATGGATGTTGTGCCTAGAAATGTAATAAAAAGCTGGTTTTGTAATACCTGCCTAGATTTGTAATAAAAACGGCTCAAAATGTAATACCTGCCTAGATTTGTAATAAAATCGACTCAAAATGTAATAAAAAAGCTGCCGTGTTTTGTAATAAAATGTTGGCTCAAAATGTAATAAAATAGCTGCCTAGATTTGTAATAAAATCGGCTTATTTTGTAATAACGAACAAAATTGGGCAATTTAGGCCAAATTTTGACCAAATTTTAAAAGTTCTTCAATTTTCGTAAAAATTTGCTCAAGATATAATAAAAAGGTGCTGATTTCGCATTTGACATTCATTTTTTCCAGTTTGACAAAAATTGGGCAAATCGGCCCAATTTGGACCAAATTTTGAAAGTTCTTTAATTTTCGTAAAACTTTGCGTAAAGAACAATTGGAAGATGCTGATTTCGAATTTGACATTCATTATTTCAAATTTAACAAAATTAGGCAAATTTGGCCCAATTTTGAAAGTTCTTTAATTTTTCGTATGCTGATTTCGAACTTGACAGTCATTATTTCAAATAACGTTAGTCTTTTTCTACAAACAAAATTGGGCGTAAAAACAGTATAATTTCAGAACTTATAAATAAATTGCAAAATCTTTACTTTATTTTTATAAGAATCATAAGGCTCATTTCGGCTAAACTTTAAGAATATTTTACAACCATTCAGATTTTATCAAGCCTACTTTAACATTATAAAAACATTCGACTATTTTTAAGCGAAGGGCCAATATATTTTTATTTATAATTGCCTGTGTTTAACGAGTTTTACACTAAGAGAAAAGGCAGACAATACTCTTAGAAATCGACAAAACACATCGAATTGACTCTTTGAAATTGACGTTAGGTTTTTAATAAAAGACAATTTCAAGAAGAAGAAAATAACGGCGCCAAATATTTGTAAAGAATCAAACATTAATTGCTTTTTTCTTCTGTCATTTACTGCAAGAAACTGATGAGATGCTCTTACAAGCACGCAGATTTCTGCCATATTTGCCTGATTTCAGCTGTAATCCATATGTTTTTGATGCGGGTTAGAGACGGGTCATTTTCATTGTTAGGAATTCTGTCGCATCTTAAATAGATAGACAGTAAGTCTACCTTAAACAGTTTCCTTACTCTACGTGCGGCGGCAACTGAACAAAGATTTGCGAGTTTATTCTGAATTTTTGTCTATCGACGATATAGAAAGAATTCTTATGAATCTTATAAGGAAAAGGCCATTCGATTTCGAATTTCGAACAGTTAAATTTATTTTGCGTGCTTCAATTCAGTTTGTTTGTTGAAAGAGGGCTGTTGGTAAACAGAAATGGAATTAAATATTACTGTGAAACCTTTATTCTTTATGTTGTTCGTATTTTTAATTGCTGATATTCGCTGTATATATGGGATTCATGCTGTTGAGGAAGAAGAATATGATATACTTATTAAACTGGTAAAAGGGTTATTTTCCGTATCTGTGAAAGATAGGACAAGAACTGAAAAGAATGCAGTTATAAAGTTTTGGAGAGCGAAAGGAAAGTTTACAGTAATGAACGGAGAATTATTTTATGACGGAAAAAGGGTGAGTTACTATTGCTATGAAACTGTTCAAACATTTTTGACCAAGTTAATGCCAAAGAGTTTTGCGTCCAGAGTTTCTCACGAAGCGATTCATCGCTGATTAATTACTGGAATTCTGAGAAATTATTAGCTGCGCATAGCATATAATTGATGTTTCATTTTGAGACATCTAAAAATAGAACTAGTTCTTGCTGTAAACATTGTAAAATTTGTTTGGGATAGCGAGGGTAAGGGACAGGCTTTGCCTTCAATATTCAAACAGTTCTAAAATGGTTTTTAGTTAAAACTTTTACATGTCTCAAAATGATAAATAAAAGGTCTCTAGAGCTTAGAATTTTCATGAAACTGGTTCGAAAATTACACACCAATATCACGAGACGAAACCAAAGCTATACTACCAAGTTATTAACGTTGATATACGTCATTTGCTCTCTCCTTTTTCTTTCCTTAAGCAATTTTTGGTGGTTTGCAGACAAGCGTATAATTTACTGACCAGAATGGTAAAAGCTTGAAAATTTTCATTTAACCATATGTCATGAATACCTATCATCTTTAAAAATTTTAAGTTAATAGCAACGGTTAACAATTATATCTGGAAATTAAGGGGGTCTATTGAGTCAAATTTGTAACATACGATAAGTTGACAAATTTTGGCGAGAATTTGTATACGCGAATTTGGGCTATCAGAAATTTTTCAAAACAGAAAGTAACAATTGCAGAGCTGTATATTGTCTTGTCACGCACACAATGTTTTTTTTGTATGTAACCTGGTTATTTCATACGCACACTTTTTATGGACGCACAAATTCGCGAAAACATCTTCTCGCGAACATTTGTCACTTTAAGGTATACAAAAAACAATTAAATAAACAAACGCTTGGTTGTTACACTCAAGTCAATCATTTAACCAATTCAACGAAATAGAAATTGGCACGGTGGAATAAATTTATGTCCCATTTTGTCAAACCATGGTGTGTCTTGCCAAACGTGAAACACTCAACTTATGGCATATATTAATTTTATTTAATTTCTTCTTTGTTCATCACTTTCCATCTTCCCTCCATTGTCTTCATCAAAATGAAAAAGTGCTTTTACATTCCAATACAGGTTGTGAAGAAAGATGAAGTTAAAAGAATTGTCCGTAAAACTTTCGAGAAGTGCAAATCGGGAGGATATAAAAAGATTTATCAGAGGGGGAAAGATTCTTTTGCCGGCCTTAGTCAAAGCCAGGTCTCAAAAGCGATCATGGGAGATAAGGACTTACGAAAATACAATATCAAGTTTACAAACAAAGCCCGCCCCCGCCCAGTACGAGCTAAGAAAGTTCAAGACCAGCACCAAATTGATTTAGTTGATATGAGGGGCTCTTCAGTAAAACATAACGGAAAACACTACAAATATATTCTGTCGCTGCTTGACATCTTTTCAAGATTTCATTGGTTGTGTCCTCTGCAAAGTAAACATAGCGCAGGAATAAAAAGAAAACTGAAAAAGATTTATTCTGTCCATGGCTTTCCAAAAAGGCTTCAGAGCGACAACGGTGCTGAATTTAAAAAGGATGTTCAAACATTTTGCAGAAAAAATAAAATAAAACTGATTAGATGCCGTCCATATCACCCCGAATCCCAGGGAAAAGTGGAACGGTCTCATCGGGTACTTCGTCAAAAGATTCACTATGACATGATGAAGAAACGGAAACATGGTGTTAATTGGGCTAAAGAAATGTTTAATTATATGAAAGCTTTAAACAATGATAAAAGGGAAGAGTTGGGGTGGAAAAGCCCTTTTGAAATTTATTTTGGCAGAAAACCTAACGAATTAATTAACGCAGCCATTGAAATTGATAACAGAATATCTACTGAAAGACCTATCCCATGTAACCTAAATGATATCAGAAAAACATTAAAAAACACTAAATCGTGGAGAAAGTTAGCGTCGAAAGCCTCGGACAGGTTGGACAAAAGAATGCAAAGATATCACGCTAAAAAAAACAGTTACAAAATTTATAAGAAAGGAGATCGTGTGTTCGTCCGAAGCAAAAAAGAGAAGGGTAAGAAACGTTCGGATCGAATGATCGAAACTGGAACAGTTATTAAAAGGTTCAAGGACAATGCAAACTACAATATACAAATAGATGAACCAAATTGCCGTGTTCTTAAAAGAGTTCGGATCGAAGATTTGGCCGACTGTCCGGAAGATCAACCTAAACGCAGAAAGGCACAGGATAGTCCGTACTTTATTCCATTGACACACGAGAACCGCCTTGAAATGATCACCGACCAAAACTACGAGATTGTGTATGACCCTCCCCCTGATGGTAACTGTCAGTTTTCGGCATTAGCCTTTGCTTTGGCACATATTGGAATTTTTAGGTCAGCTCATACACTGCGTAGCGATGTCATACGTTTCCTCAGAGATCATGATCGAATTCCAGAGGGCTCTAGAATTCAGGACTTTTTATCAATTAGCATGGATCAATACATCAGATCAATGAGCAGGGATGGAACTTACGGCGATGAATTAACATTGGTAGCTGTGACAGAGCTTTTTAATGTAGGAATCGATATCGTTTCTTCTCTTGGGGTACAAGGATTTAGGCGTATTAGACCTCACAACTTCACGCCTGCACATATACTTACTCTGGGTCATTTTGCTGAGGACCATGGAATGCATTATGTTGTTGTAAATAGCAACGATATACATATAGGGGAAGCTGAGGAATCCTTTGAGCAAATAACCGATTGCGAAGACATCAGCCAACTAGCCAACCGTGAAGACACCAATGATAAACTAACCGACTGTGAGGACATGAGCGACCAATCTACCGACACAGAGGGCATGAGAAACCAAATAACCGACCATGAAAACAACATACCAACCGACTGTGAAGAAATGTGCGACAAATCAACCGAATGTGAGGGCATGAGCGAACAACTTGCAAATCGAGAGGACATGAGCGACCAACTAATCAACCATAAGGACATCAGTGACACAACATCTAAACATGGTAATCCACCAAGCGACTGTAGAGAAAGCTATCTTGACTTGCTACCCATTGAAATACTCGAGCGAATATTTTTACAATCCATGCAACTATCTGACAATACCTTTCCAAATCATGTCTGCTGGACCTTTAATAACGTCCCTAAAGCCCTATCGAGACTAAACAGGTTTGTCATAAATAAAGCAATGGGATTGCTTCCACGACTATATGTTGACAATCCTGACATTTTGCCGGCAGCCAATGCTTCAGGTGAGCATCATGTTAATGTTAAGCGCCTTCGTCAAACCTACGGAATCCACAGTGGACTTATACGTGAGGTAAGGAGAATTGTTGATAATTCAAAGTGGCATATTTGTTGGCTTGTTCTCATTGCAGAAGCGCATGGTTGGTTCATTGTCAGAAATATTTATTGGAGAAAACATTAAATTAGATAATAAGTTACGTTCGAGTCTGGAATAGTTGGGGTGGTTGGAATTATTAGGGTGGGTGAAAACCGGAGCGGGAAAAATTCAGAATAAATCACCGAAGTTGCCCTTTTTTTGAAATCTCTCCAGCGCTGCTTAGAAATGCGGAATGTTTTCTTAGGAAGATGAAATTTTGCTCGCAAATTAATAATCGGGTGGGTGGGTGGCGTGATTTTAATAAGAATGTCCTGGGTGGAAAATTTTCAAAAAACTAACAATAGCGGACAACTACTCGGGACTCGAGAGTAATAAAAATTTATGTTTTCGTTAATATTGTTTTGTTTATATTGGTAATCTTTGATTTAGTTTAAAAGTATGTAGAAATTTTGTTGGAGAGTCCTCGCATCCCTCATATTGTGTATCCCTAGTCTTTTCCTATTTTTTGTGATTGGAAAAAAAACACATTTGTTAGCAAATAGTTTATAAAAGTTTTTTGTTTTTATTAACTTTCTATTCCGCACTTTAGCGAGGTAGTCTTCTGTTCAGTAGTTGCTGATGAAGGTTGCAAAGAATATCCTAAATAATTAATATTCTCAAAAAGAGAAACGAAAGACCTGACATAGATCGATTTAATTCCATGATTGACATACATTAAAACAGAGCCTTTTTATGCAATCCAGTTATTTGACAGTCCATTTGACAAAATGAAACAGCAAAAACCAAAATTGTTACGAAGATCGGAAACCCAGTTAAAATTCAATTAAAATATGACCAGCATAATTTGCATAAATGTTAACAAAATATTAGTGAAATAAAAGTTTACCTAGTCACCTCTACGCGATTGACGTTACAAAATTGTTTTTTGTAAATAAGGTTGTTTTACATTATTTTATATTTTGTATTGAGTTACTGTCAATGTAGACATTGTGAATATGCAAGAAAAGATTTAACATGTCATCATCGCATTTGCTGCACATTCGAATTACTTTGCAGAACCACTTCCTGTATATGCGTATTTCTAACGGGATATAGAAACATTCAATATTTTGGGTTAGAAAACTTTAGATTACGCTGGATTTCACGGTTGGTTGTTCGACTGCAGTTAATCCCTTATCAGAGGAAATTTATTATTTAAAGCGAACGCAAATTTCCTACAATTCTAACCATATAGTACATGATAAAATCGCCTGTAAAATGTTTGGATTGAATGTTGGAAGATAGATAACAAAAATGATAATAGCAGTAATATATCGAAAGCATTATCAATGCTTTCAAAACTTAAAAACGACAAGAAAGTACCAGTTAAAAAAAACGACACATATAAATTTGTGCAATGCCATAAAGGAATCGAACATAATGTGAGTCACATAAAAGAAAGGTGTCATTGCTGGTATTCACTATCTGAGATACATACAAATTAGAAGAATGACTGTCAAATTCGAAATCAGCACCTTTCGATTGTGCTTTGTACAAAATTTTACGAAAATTGAATAACTTTCAAAATTTAGTTTCAATTGGGCCCGATTTGCCTAATTTTGTCAAATTTGAAATAATGAATGTCAAATTCGAAATCAGCATCTTCCAATTGTTCTTTACGCAAAGTTTTACGAAAATTGGAGGACTTTCAAGATTTGGTCCAAATTGGGCCCGATTTGTCCAATTTTCGTCAAACTGGAAAGATGAATGTCAAATTACTATTCAATTATACCTTATGCAAATTTTGTAAGAAAATTGAAGAACACTCAAAATTTGGTCCAAATTAGGCCTAAATTGCCGAATTTTTGTCAAACTGGAAAAAATGAATGTCAAATTTAATGTCAGTACCTTCCAATTGTGCTTTGTACAAATTTTTAAGAAAATTGGAGAACTTTCGAAATTTGGTGCAAATTGGGCCTAAATTGCTCAATTTTTGTCAAATTGAAAAAAAAAGAATGACAAATTCGAAATCAGTACCTTTCAGTTATATCTTCTGCAAATTTTTATGAAAATTGAAGAGCACTCAAAATTTGGTCCAAATTGGGCCCGATTTACCCAATTTTGTTAAATTTGAAAAAATGACAATCAAATTCGAAATCAGTACCCTCCAATTGTGATTTGTACAAATTTTTAAGAAAATTGGAGAACTTTCAAAATTTGGTCCAAATTGGGCCCAACCTTATTACAAAATAAGCCGATTTTATTACAAATCTAGGCAGCTATTTTATTACATTTTGAGCCAATATTTTATTACAAAACGCGGCAGCCTTTTTATTACATTTTGAGTCGGTTTTATTACAAATCTAGGCAGGTATTACATTTTGAGCCGTTTTTATTACAAATCTAGGCAGGTATTACAAAACCAGCTTTTTATTACATTTCTAGGCACAACATGGAACATCAAATACATAAGTGGCTCTGACACGAAAAATGTTTAATTAATTTTAGCACGGAATTTTGAAACAAAAGGATCGATACGCAACATGATAAATATATATTATATTTTCATGATCTGTAATGTACACAAATGAGCCGCTAATACAACGTTTTTGGAAAATAAACAGGCTTCCCAGCCACTGCCTGAAAAAATAGTTTCACCATTGGAAAATTCAGAATTCCTTTCATCCTGTTGTGCCAAAAATATTTTTCAGGAAAGTCAATGATTTTTTCCCTTACTCACACCTTATAATTATAATTTCATGAAACCAAAAATGAATTCAAACAAATAACTGCCTTTTTAAACTAGATGTCTGAAAGTCTTAATACACTAAACAGTGTAGTAGCTAACAACAAACGAGGTAATAAGAAGTTTTGAACTGATAGGCTTTACTAACAAGAAAAACAATATAACCAAATTTGAAGTATCGATGTATTTTCAGCAAGCATAAGTAACTAAAACTTCCGTTTTTATGCAGACCTATTTGATTTATATTCATTCTTTCATGAATTATTTCATATAATATCAAAGAAAACGTCTTTTTAAATGTTTCATATGTAAAACCTTTCGAAGGCTGCGTTCCTTCATTAGAATTTGGATTACATTATTAGCGGAGTCTCGCGGACTCTATTTCGGCTGGAGGAGGAGGAGGAGGAGGAATCCACGGGTGTTTTATACGGTATTCGCTTCCGCTGCTACCGTAAAAATTGTAAACAAGTAAAATTAGTCTCTTTTTTTGGCAAACTGGTCTAGGTAAAGTTCTCGATTTACGGTGTATGTTGCCTGATGTTGCTACGCCTCTCTCGTGTCTCTTCTTTTCTGTGTTTGAGTCCTGAGAAAAAGAAAATTTCCTGACGGTCAAAGTCAAAATTCTCTTGTAAATATAGCTAGGTGGTTCAACACGGCTATACTATTAATTGATGGATTTATTGGTATTGAATAACAGATGCTTGTATATGTATGTAGTTGATAGCAGTTATAGAAAATTCAGAAGGTGAGTTATATGCTGAATATTTTTAGATAAATAATAATAACAAGCTATGCCTTGAGCGTCGCTTTTATCAATCATCGTTAGAACCAAAACACCTCAATTGCTTTTTAGAATTAAGTTTCGGCACTTTCTGTGCATTTTAGATACCAACTCATTGAGTGACATTTCATGATGGTACGGCATAGCTGCGGACAGGTCAGATCTCACCAATGAAGAATGAAATGTTTTATGTTGTAGAGGGTTATATATTAGTATAAATTGACATGATATTCCAATTGCTACGAGTTTATAGTGCAGTTTGATTGTCACCTAAATCGATCAAATGTATATCAGCAGCTTGGAAGATTACGTTTATAGAAAAGCAGGTTTAAAGTTTCCAAAAACATTTCAAGATTATTATACCGTGACTAGATTATGCGCAATAAGTATGGCTTTATGGTAACATTGGTAGTACTTCTTTCCAATCAATATATTGGTTGTTTATTAATGAAGAAATCCTCCAAAAATGGCATGGCGTTGACACTTTTAAGATCAAGGAGAAATTTAAAGGATGGCAGCAGAATGCAACCATCTGAAAATTTAAAGGGACGACCTGGTCAGGGTTACTATATTGCTATTGAGCTTGGAACACCTCCACAAAGGGTAAAAGCTTTGAGTATTATGATTGTAGTCAGAATAGATGCTTGGTTGTGGATCCATATGCAAATATCTTCTAAGTATATAATGATCATTAGATTGAAAATGTACAGAAAACTAGTCTAAATCTGCAAAACATAATGGCAGACGAAAGAGAGAGGCAGAGATTCAGCAAGCATTTTATAGATTATTGCGACATGTTATGTTATCAAAATTTTTCCAACAATTTTACCGACTTTCCAAGTCAGATTTTCTTCATAAAGACAGTCAGTCGGAGGACCTGAACAAAAGATATTTGCGATTGCCGCATTATTCACTTTTCCAGTAATTTTCTTGCCTGAGCGTCGCAAGATAAAATTGTGGAAATAGTTGGGTTTTTTTAAGGGTCCTTTTAGCTTTACTTATATTAGCTGAAAGAGCTATTTCGTAAATGTAAAACTCCAAATGAAATACAACAGTGAGTGACTGTCACTTATTTTCACCTGGAAAATGTTCTTTCGTTCCTGTCCCGATAAATTGAGTTAAACTTTAGGCAAGGTTTGTTGAGATCTCGTTTTGTTAACCAAGATATTGATGAAGCGAGCTGAAGTTTTCCCATGTCAACATTTCAGTCCAGTTTACTTAGCATCCAATGCACACATCAAAATGATTATGACAACAGCTTCACCCCAAGATGTTTTACCCACACCAAACAAGTGAAAAAATCAACCCAATGAACCTAGCCAGCCTTTTTTTGTCAGATTAATTATTCTCTGTCTGAACACTTCCTAATAGATACAGATATACTATTTTTAGGTCAATGTCTTAGTTGATACTGGTAGCAGCAACTTTGCTGTGGCATCCAAGCCTCATCCATATTTACCAGTATATTTTCACCCAGAAAGGTTTGTTTTCTCTATTGTCCCTTTGCATTCATAAACTTTGCTCAATTTTTCAAAATTTGTTTGTTCGAACTCAGGAGTGAGTTATTAGGAGTAACTCAGCAGTAAAGTTATTTTTCGTTTTCATTCAGATCTCTTACTTATGTTGACTTGGAAAGAGGTGTTGCTGTCCCATATACACAAGGCAATTGGCAAGGTCGATTAGGGTCAGACCTTATTCGATTTATTGATGCTCCTAATGCCACAGTACGGGTCAATATTGCTGCAATAGAAAGTTCAGAGAATTTTTTCATTAATGGCTCAAACTGGGAAGGTATTCTTGGCCTCGGATATGCACACTTGTCTAAGGTATATTATCAAGCATTACATTCTAAAATTTCACTGTTTTTGTTTCAATGAAATGTGTCTGGATTAGTGAGGGTCTGGCTTTGCCTTATTCATTCAGTTATTTTTCAATAACTGTTCTCACCAAATTATTTTAATGGTAGCGATTTTTCACTCGAACATACTGATAGTCTGTGACATAAGTGTGATTGACACTTAACAGAAATGAGATTTATGCAGAACGGTACACCTCACCTTGCTTTGACTTATATGTCAATTTTTTGATTTTGATGTCTTTAACTCTTTTTGCAATTTATATATGTTGCCTATTGTTTTTATAGCCTGATAGCAGTGTTACACCTGTTTTCGATCAATTCGTGATTGACAACGTCATTGAAGACACATTTTCCATGCAGTTGTGTAGCAGCTCTGAGTTGGATCCCTCTGCAGAACCTACTGTAGCTGGTACCATGGTAAAGTACTATTGTCGATGTGTGGTCATGGTCAGGCAGGAAAAGTTTTATTTTCAGACTTTCCATAGAGAAAATTGATAAGTGTTTGATGGATTTATTTGACAATAAAAGCATAGAGCAGCAATCTAAAATTATAACTCTAAAATTCCCAAGCAAATATGTCTGACTCATCAATGTTTTGACTTATGTGGGGAAATTTGGAATCAGAATTTTTGACAATTTCTCATCCTTTCAAAAAAATTCCTTTCTAATGTTCAGTTGACAAACATTTTTTTTTTTTTTGCTTTTTGTTTCAGACTCCAGTGGACAAATTATTGAAAAGTCACAGCAAAGGAGTACTTTTTACAGAAATGCACACTATTTCAATGAAAACGCTCTTTGTTGCAGTGACTTTTTCATGATCTTGCTCACTGTGTTCTTGATTGTGAGTGAGATGAACCTGTAGATACTTTTTATATTCAATTTTTGGTTTTTATATTATACATAAGCATAATGTTTTTATACCTTACACAATAAGTGACATGTACCTTTGGAGTTATAACAGTTAAAAATAGTGAAATTACAGCAACTCCATTCCATATATTCAAAATATATATCAGAAAATTTTTATTTTGGTCAATAATTATGTGTAGATTATTTTTCTTTTCATATCCAGCTTTGAAATAAATTACTTGTTATAGGTGTTTGGGGAGGTTGACGATGACCTTTATAAAGGTGACATGCTGTATACGCCAATCGTCAAGAAATGGTATTACGAAGTAATCATTACAGATATTGCTGTAAATGGCGTGAGCTTGGGTGTCAACTGTAAAAAGTACAACTATGATAAGACTATTGTTGATAGCGGCACAACTAATTTAAGAGTTCCTGAGGAAATCTTTGATTTGATTTTGAGTCAGTTAAAGAAATATGACAAGGTAAGACTTTCTGAAAATGGAAATGAAACAGTTTGTGTTGAAAGAGGTCTGTTTCCAGAGAGTTGATAAATTATCAAATTCACGTGAAATCAGGCAAAGTTTGATTAATTTGATCCACATTTATTCAACATTCATTTATTATTTATTTATCTATTCCACATTTATTCCATATAACACATATATATTCCATACATCCCATCAAAAATTTAGAAAAAAACCTATGTGTGCACTGCGATAAGAATTGACTGGTTCTTGAATGTTACTTCCTCTTCAATACATAATTGATAATGTACAATGCTATGAGAAAAAAATCATTGAAAAGTGGCTCCATGGAATAATAAAAGGTTTTCACGAAGAAAACAGATATTCTCAAAGCTAGTAACAACAGTGCTTAAATAAACACAGCAAGAAATGATAGCATTGTAATTGTTGATTTCATGTATTATGGAGATAATGACATTCTGGAGAAAGGTCAATTATTTCTACCTAATACTTGATACTTAATGCAGTCAGAGCGTATTTTGCAAATAAACTTTTTGTGATTTGCTTCATAAAAGGCTTCTTTGTTGTGATATAGCTTGGTGTACCAGATGAATTCTGGATTGGTCATCAAATGATGTGTTGGAATTATGATAAAACACCGTGGGAGGAGTTTCCAGATATGTCCATATCCTTAATGTCTTCACTGAGCAGTGCGAAGGAGTTCACTTTGAAGATCCCTCCACAGGTATATGAAACTACAACCTTCATTTTGTTCGACTCTCGACGATACAACATAAAGAAGTGTGGTTGACACAGTAGCATTGGGACAGGATAGACGTCTCAACAAAGAAGGTTGAGACACGTTATAACGGAACAAATGTTGTCGTAAGAAAAGTAGCTGCCATTTCAAATGCACAGTTTTAGCCAACATAAGATTTCGTGTTGCCTGCATCTCATGGGCCTCTCGTGCAATCAAACTCTTAATTAACGAGTAAATAGGTCAGTAATTAGCCGGCGTTTATGATTCTCCTTTATGCTGCTGACGCTTCATCTGAGAGTTTTCAAATTATTGTAAATAAACTGCTCTTGAAATAAACGTCCATCGTTTCTTTGGAAAAAGTCACTTTCCTTGATCTACCGGGTGAGTCAAAAAAAATACCGGTGTTTCACAAGAAATATCTTTAGATTGAATAACTATAAAAAAAATAGTTATTTTTATTTCTGAATAGAGGAATCCCTTACCCATATTTTTGTGTATCACTTTTCTAATTTTGTTGAGTAAAAAAGAAGTTATGGACAAAAAACTGGAAGCGGTCCTTGTAAAAATCTTCAAACTGGATGCCTACCCAAACTCTTTGTTGTACGGAATTGCGGAATTTCTAAATATTAATACAAGACAGTCTCTATAAAAAGTTTCGGTAAATAAAGTTTTAAGAAAATGTTGAAAAATGTTGGAACTTTTTACTTAACTTAATTATTAAGTAAATCAATCTTTTGCACATTTATTTGTGAATGTGTTTCTTTCCCTTCTGGTTTGCAATAAAAACATATAAATATTGTTTTGAGACGATTTGCTCGGCTTTTTTGTCCATTTTTCAAAGATTTTTACAAGGACCGTTTCCAGTTTTTTGTCAATAACTTCTTTTCTACTCAACCAAATTAGAAATGTAATACACCAAATATTAGGTAAGGGTTCCTCTATTCAGAAATAAAAACAACTATTTTTCATAGTTATTCAATCTAAAGATATTTCTTGTGAAACGCCGGTACTTTTTTTGTGACTCACCCGGTATATACTATGCATACGCTCACGTTAAGTGACTGCCAGGAGAGCGTGGACTTTTCTTCAGTAAGACAGATGCAAGGCGTCCCTTGAAACTTCTCAACCTCCTGAGAGTTCGTTAAAGTTCAAAGAATCTTTTGATGCCTTGAATGACTTTTAATGCATACATTATTATTGAGTAGTTACTAAATGAGAAATTACTAAATTTTGCGATAACGTCAGTGATATGAGGAAAACAGCGCCATGTCATTACCTGTGTTCGTCTCTTTGTTACATAGCTCTACTTGCGTGAAACGATTGAACGGGGCCCTCTTCCTGGTCAACATTGCTACAAGTTTGCAATTACCAAAGCTGAAAAGGGTACAGTTATCGGTGCCGTAATAATGGAGGGCTTTTACGTCGTCTTCGACCGTGAGAATGTACAGGTCGGCTTCGCAGCGACCACATGTGGAGGTATGTAAAGAGACAGTTTTCAAACAGTTTGTCTGCCGATTTTCGAACAACTCAGTTGATAGTGTAAACCTCATTAAATTTGTTTGGGTTAGCGAGGCATTCGGGCTATGCCTCGGTCTTTCAAATAGTTTTAAGAAGTTTTTAGCCGAGAAGTTTAGCTGATTTTAAAAGTTAAGCTGGCTAGATACCGGTAGATATATGCATTTTTTTAAAGAATATTTTTTTCGCGAATGGGAGGTCAAAATTTAATCTTGAAAATTACGGTAATACATTTAAGTGTCTGCTTCGTCATTCCAAAGACATACGTCAACAGCAACATGATAACTTGACGGAATTCATGATATATTTCTACTTGATATTTGTATAGCTGAAGGTCGTCTGAATCCAAGATCGGAAGTACTGGGGCCGTTTAATCGAGGTAAAACATGTTTACATTTAACTAGCCGTTCATATAAGTCAGTTTTCTCATACTACAACTACCATAATTCAGTGCGACGAAATAATTAAAAATTCCTCCGCAGAATATTAAATAGAGTTTCAAAACGAAACAGATATTTAAACACTCCTCAAAGTATTCTCAAAGCAAGTAATTGTAGCATTGCATTGTGGTAGTTGTACTGTAGTATGTACTCGTCATTTTTCCTAAATGTATTATTTCAAATGAGTAACGCTTTTGGCGTCATATTCATCTTAGCCGATCCAGTGGATTGTGAGTACATCGAAACGGAGCAAGCAGACAACGCCTTGTTGACAGTTGCTTACGTCATGGCAGGTGTTTGTGGACTGTGTTTGTTGCCTGTGTTTATTTTGCTTGGGCAAGCGACATGCAGAAGGCGAAATGATTCTGATGGTGTGCCTCTTCGTAGAGATTTCTAGTGACGTTCATTGTCTTGTTGTTTGGGGTAAAACTATGCTAACTGATAACAACGTCCTCGTGTAAGATCCCAGTTGGAAAATTCGCGAAAAATTCACTGCGGAGAAGAGCATTATCTTTGAAAGGGTGTGCATTTCTTTAGATAATTTAGTGTGGTTAAAATTAGAATTTGTGAAAAATTCACTGTGAAGGCACAGTGATTTTTTCACAAATTTGTCCACTGGATGGTTCATACAACCAGTCGATCTCGAAAAATTTTTTTATATAATATATTGTGCAGCGAACACGAAAAAATACCAGGTGAAATGCTTTTGAAAGCATTTAGATGAAGGATTTACAAACCCTTGTTTTGAAAAGTGTGGGGAACATTTCTCCATTCTATACCGCGCCATCCTTCTATGAGACTAGCATTAATTTTTATGGTCGGTTCGCCTTTTTCTTCAGAATTACCCGGTGTAACTCGGACTTTATTTCAGACCAGTATTCTTACCATTGCATCGAGCTCCATTGTTCTCAATACGATTTTAGCACAGGAAGTTTGTAAACGAACTTGACACAAAAATACGACAGTTATACGATTATTTTGCACAAATTTTATCAGGGTAAAAATTTGTTACAAAACAAAAGGAAATTTTTTGAATTCTCAGATGATATATTTATAGATGACATTTATGATTTATATTGTATATATGTATATGTAAAAAAAGATATTTTTAGTATTTGTATGATTTTAAACAGACATTTGAACCAATTGATCACTATAACCTTTTATTCGTTGTTTTGTTATGTTCCGGGCGTCTGTTGTGTGAAGTTGAATACACCTTTCCCGTAATTGATTGCGCAATATTTTTATCATGCTCTACCTCGTTTTCAATATGCTATACCATGACAACCGAATCTCAGCGTGCTCAATCATTAACACTATCACAATCATTACATTAATTGCTCATTACTGAAATGAGTCCCGTGCCATTCTGTTACCATATCAAGGCGGAGTATGGTAAAAAGTATTGCGCAATCAATTACGGGAAAGGTGTATTGGAGCATACGTACAAAACTCCAAACATAAAAACCTGCGTCGATGTGGGCTTAACAGGGGGCGTTATGCTCCGGGCATCTACGGTGGTAATGGGCGTACGGTTGAAAATAAATTGAGGTACATATTAGCAACACTACTAGTCAATGATTTCAAATGCCTGTTGTTAAGCAACAGTCTCAGCCTCGTTTTCGTTGTAGCTGGACCCCAAGCAAATCCCTTAAGCAATATTTTCTCCTGAAATTTCAACAGCAGTGAGGCTTAAAGGATCTCTTCGAAAAAATTGCGTTTGTATTAAAAGATAGTGCTTAGGAACCGATAATGGCGTTGGGATATGCAAATTCATCATCACAATATTTTCCACCATTGTAAGCCAATGTTTTCTTGACAACGTGGTTGTGTTACTTCTTACAGAAGATTACACTTTCCCTATCAAACTAGCATGTAGCTTTAGCTAAAAATGCCCCCGCGCTCAAGCATTCCAATTTGTACAGATAGATACATTAACAACAGAAACGAAAATAAGTTTTTGGCCTAACAAAAAATGTTTTGGTTGATTTGAGACCTGATATGAGGCAAACTAAATATTTCGACAAAATCAGGCCCCCTGCCTGGCGGCAATGCAAAACCAAGTTGCAATACGCAAACCAAATAGATCTACACTTAAACAGATGAAAATCTGCACGAAACTTTGTTTTTGTTATCTCTTAGGCCTAAGTCACACTGATGCTAATATACCCTTCAAAAAGTGTAAATAAGGCTTAACAAGTAATATCAGAAAGTATTTGCTACAAACAAAAGAAATGTGTGAACTGAAACCATGGATACGTATTTTATAATCAAAATAAAATTTGTTAAACATTCTGTAAGAGCCAAAAGAAAAAAAAAAACAAACTTTTTCAAAAAAATAAATTAAAGCGAAAAATCCATTAGAAATCTGCGTTTCAAACTTTGATTTAAAACAAAAAGTAGCCAAAGTTTACATAAAAAGACAAGAAGAAAATATAAGAAGGTTTTGTTGATCATGATCACACTAGGTTTGGAAGACAGTTAAAGAAGAAAAACACGAAGAACGACAATTTGTAATATGGCTTTCTCGTCTACACAGAAATCCAATTAAAATCTTTTTAAGGCAAGATCCCCCAAAAAATCAGTGCATAAAAAAAATTATTGAATGGAAGATTTGGAGCTAAAACATATGCAAAAATATAATGTATGGTTGGCAAAATTTCGGATTTCAAGCTGTGCTTCAAAATCCTTGTCGTTCACTTCACTAAAACAACACAAAAGTAACATGAAAAATGTCTAAGTAATTTTAGCATACGAACTTCCTAAACAACATAGTATAATATAATAACAAATTAGGAAAAAGATACGAAAAAAAAATTCTGTCTCCCACCTACGGTACCAAAAGCAAAATCAGCTAATAATTGTATACCACCGTGTAACAGCAACACGAAAAGTTGGAAGATGATGAACAAAATCGAAAACTGACTTTCGCCTATCTCATGAAACTACTATGCCTCCTCGCTCGCTTACGCTCGCTGCGGGGGCAATAACAGTCTAGTGGTACCGATTCACCAAAAAAAAAACAAGCTGCAAATGTTCCCCGTTGAGGTTTCCTATGACTCATTCGATTGTTATACACGTTTCAGTTTAAACCAGAATTGAAGTGTTTCTAAAGCCCTTAATGAAGTAGGGCTAACAGTAATCAGGCGTTTCAGTAGCCATTGGATTATTAATCAGCGATGTTATGATGAGTTCAGTTCATAGCAGTCCGAGCCAAACTTGTTCTAAAACATTTCTTCCAAATTAAAACCAGATATAAAACTTAACCTTTTCTTTTTCATAAACAATCATTTTATTTAACTCGGTCCCAATATTTTCTAAGTTTTTCTATGAGAATAGTTTCTAAGATCTTTCTTATTTCAAACTGCAGCAAAATTATTAAGGTATATTAAGGTAAAATGCGGAATCTAATCTAAAGGGTGTCTTTTTATGTATAGTGGTATAGCTTCTTAACCATTACCATAATCTGCCATTAGAGACTATCAAATTTTACGGTGAAAATTCTTATAAAACCGTTTGAAAGAATAAGAATCACATGAATAATTTCTCATTATCCCAAACAAATTTACAGGTTTACACTTGTGAACTGTATGTCAGTACGAAAAGCGTGTATGTAATATATTTTAATCAGGCTAATTAATCGGATTTCACATTGTAAGCTGCCTGCTGATTTTGTTAGGAAACAACCTCCGTCTGTTGAAATATTCCTTGCATTTTTGTTTTGTTGGTTTTATTGATATTCTTATTTATTTATTTATTTATTTATTTATTGACTATGTTCTTTATCCCTCTACCGGCCGGAATGCCCAATACCTTTTTACGAGCACTAAACTTCGAGTGTCAAATAAAAGTCCCAACGGAGGAGTGCTATACTTTTTGTTGTGATTTCATTTCTGAAACTTACATGAAACGTAAAAAGATGAATAGTAACGTTTCTTCAAAAATTAACACATGGGAGAAAATAAGTGAAGATCATATGGAAAGGCAACTCATTAATCCATTTTCTCTTTGGGATGGTGCTTCACATAGGAAAGCATTATCGACAGATGCTATTCAATATGGTTGCCCTGTTGAAGGAAGTTTAACAGAAAAGCGAGGCAAAAAGGCACATTCTGATATTAACGTGGAGATGGTAACACTGCTCAATGTTATCCGAAGAAATGGCAATCGAGACAATGATAGAGTCTTCATTAAGTTTGGTGTTTTGTTTGAGCAATACACAAAAATATCAAATAAACTCGTTGGGTTGCTGTTACGCGCTAGAAAGTATGGTTACGTTTGTTTTGATGGCGAAATGCTATATCAGAAGCGTGACGAAGAAGTACTGATATATCTAGTATCCACTGCATGAAGTTTACAGAAAAAAAATGAAATAAAACATTAATGTAAAGTTCATTATGATGTTCCCGCTAAATACTTGAAATTATTGGGTGAATAAGAAAGCGATCAGGAATGTGTCATACAAAAAAAATAAATAAATAAATCACAACAATCAATCAAGCAGCAGTGGGTCCACCTTTACACAACAGGTTAAAACATTTGAGTCATGTGATGTGATTGGATTTTGGTCCAAAAGAGAGCGACCCCATCTATAGAAATATACCCATTATTTCAATAAAAATGTTCGCAGTGACCTTTTGAGGACTTTGCCTACTGGGATTACACAAAAAGTATGAATAAGTTTATTAACGATTGTTTAGTATGAAATATTCATCGTCTTCACGAGTGTAGTTTGAGTTCAATGCCATTGATTAACAATATGTCGAATGTGTCGATACCTCGCTGCTCCAGATAACAATATGTCGAATGTGTCGATACCTCGCTGCTCCAGGTAATACTAATACTTGTCTCCTACCATAAAATAAAAAAGAATCGCTGTTATTTTGACCAACATAATCCTTTACTATTATGCTCGATTTCCTCAATGTGATCCACTCAAGTTAATCGCGTAGTGGGGACGTTAGAAAATAAATGTTTAGTCAAAAATATAGCATAGGACTATAGGGTATAGGTGGAGGGTTTTAGCGAGTGTATTTCTATAGAAACACTATTGTAATAAAAATGCTCTTCATGGTAGTAACTTTTGAACGATTTTGCTCGTTGGGGACTTAACGAAACATTAAGGTTCACCGATCTCAATACCTGTTTGTACTGCTTACTGTGTCTTTGAGACCATCAAATCTGCATATTGCGTTGGAATAGTACCAAGAAAAAATGTTATTTAAAATTTGTCTGAAGTTTCGATATAGATTAATATTAAGACGAGATATTATACTGAAACGAAAAAAATGAAAAAAAATGAAGAACTGAGAATGAAAATTGGGCTAAGAATTGTAGTCCGTTTATATCTTCGGTTGACATTTTGCTAAACCTGGCAAAAATTTGGCTTGTATCCTTTTTTTTCTGCCGGAAAAGGAAATGTTCCACTTATTTTAGATCATTTATTGATACAGTGTTGGTCATTTATTTATACAGTGTTAGTCGATATAAATAGATCTGTATTTTAATGAAGCTTTTGGTACTTGTAAAATATTCTAAATAATTTTATCATTTGTCATCTCCTAAATAGCTATTAATGACATTGAGTAATTTCTTCCTTGTCACGACATGGAAATGCGTGTGTATTGAAAGTAAGGTTTTATTAAGGAAAGCATGTTTTCGCCTTATCGCGAAACACTCGCCAGTTGCCACCAGCCAAACGCGTTAAAATTCTACCTTATTATTTTTTTTGCGATACTTTTGGAAAAATGTAAATATAGCCTCGTTCCCAAGGCCTTTCCTCAATGACTGTTTCAAAAGAAAGGAAAATGCGTCCTGGCTATCTGGAAAAATTGTTTCTTTATTTGCCGATCGTGGCAGGAGTCTTGGCTTTCGGATATATCGTAAAAACAAGAAACCCTGGGTTCGAGGTAATTTCTTCAATTTACACACTCTGTTTTTGAAAACATGTCTATAGTTATATGATGTATTTCTGTTTTCTTTAAAAAACAACTCGAGACATCTACTGTCTCTACATTAGCCTCTGTGGAAGTCACAACGCATTGTCTTGATAAGTCAAACGAATCATCAAACTCTTTGGTGAAAACTTTCATAGCAGTGTTTGAAAGAACGAGGCATCAATGCTCACTTTCCCAAACAAATCTTTCAAGATTTTCTTTATGAAGATTTGATGATCTGAGGTGCTGTTTGATATAACCGTGGATATACTAAATGTGAAAACCGGTTGGAAGAAAAACCAAACCGGTTGGGAGAAGAACCAAACCGGTTGGGAGAAGAACCAAACCGGTTGGGAGAAGAACCAACATTGAAAGTGTATGTTAAACTCCCTTTAAAATATTGTGCGTCATACAGTGAGCACGTAGAGCGTGAGTATAACTACAACGAAATACCACATCACAGAAGGAACATCATCACAGAAGGAACATCATCACAGAAAGAACTACATCATTACAGAAGGAACCACATCATTACAGAAGGAACCACATCACAGCAAGGAAATGATGGGTGAGAGGATTTCTACTTAGGCATTAAGCCATTTCCGACCAGTTATAAAACGTGCTTGTCAGAGTAAGTGTCACTCTTTTGAATAATTTCCTAACCACTAGATACGAATATTTCGCTACAATTTACCTTTTGCACTCGCACAACTATAGGCAAAGAATATGGCGTTTTAGGTTTTTTTTAATATACAATATTTTTTTAGACGCTGCATATACATAATTTTCTCAATTTCCAGGTGAAGAGCCAATTGTAAAATTTTGGAGATACTGTGAAATATATCATTATTATTATTATTATTATTATTATTATTATAAGATTATATTTTAGGCTGAATCCTAAAAAAAGAAGGGCGAATGGAAATTGAAATCTCAAAGGATATACACTCGAAGCAGTAATATACCCTCTGGTAAAAGGGACCAGATAACACAATCGTATCCAAATACGGAGAAAGAAAAGCCTTTCACTTGTGGTTTTTTCGGGTTTTTTCGTTTTTCGATTATTAAAAATGAATTGCTGATCCAATCGGCCTGTAAAGATGAACAACACTCATCTGAATCTCTAGGCCATGTCATTGATAAAATGTACTTAGACAGTGTACTTACACTCAAGAATTTGGATGAAAAACAGTCACTCTCTAATGAAAGCGAGGGTTATTTGTTATTCAGTTTATTTTTTTAACACTTTCTAAAAAATGTTTTGTATCCGGGGTAGTCCTTTGAAGTTTATAATGTCTGCTTTGCGTGGTTAAATGGCCGTTTTAAATCGAAATTTACCACCCACTTTAAGAAACATCCACTCAAATTTACTTAGCAGTGCTTCTGTAGGTGAGAAAAAAAAAGCTTGGGAGAAGAGCTTGTTGTGTAATGACATCAACTGTATTTAAAGATTTTTGACTACCCTCCCCTTTCTGTCAACCTGTGTCAACTTGAAGTCATCGTTTGGAAAGCGCCCCAACCCGCCCTCCACCCAAGTCGAGATATTCATACATATTTTTCTACTAAAGAGAATTTTATTACAATAACAACAACAACGTTTTCTTAATTAAAAAAATCGAGGGTTTGAAAATTGTGCTGATTGACGTCAACCTAGTTTGACCTCCACCCATCTACCGCCCGCCCGTCAACCAGCGTCAACTTTAGCATAAGCCCCACCCTCCACCTAACAGTTGACGTCATTCGTGAACAATCCTACAAAGGGAATTCATAATCTTTCTAATGACGAGAAATTTTCTGTGTTCTTTCAAAATAAATTAGATATTTTATAATGTATATTTACAGACTGTACTGGTAACGTTCAATATTTTTCAAAATATGATCTTTACATGTAATACAAGGAAAAAATTAGTTTTGAGAGGAAACATAGTCTTGGTTGCACATAAACCTGTATACCTAAAAAAAGATTATAAGGGATTTGGTCTGAGTATCAACTCGGATAAGAAGTGCATTCTCAGTTAGGATAAAGTTCTCCGATGTGCTCCTAAAATATCCTTTCAAACGAAAATGTTTTCAGCTTTCTTTTTTTTTAGAATTGGATCGACACTCCTTATAATGATTAAAAATTCTCTCTGTTTTCTTTTTAGAATGTTATTTTGAGGTCAGCCCCCTCACTTGTATTTTTTGTCAATAAGGAACGAACGCTTAGCAAATCCGAATGGCCGACAAATCTATTTATCAATGAAATATATAATAGTATATAAAATGTATCTGCATAAATATCTTCTAAAAGCGCTTTGGTTCAATAAATTTGTTCTAAAGCTTGTAGAGTTCATGGTTCCAATAAATACATGTAAGGAATTGATGTTTCTTTCGTATGTTATATTCACTGAATTGATGTTACTAGACACTTTCCGGCTTCAGCATTGAACTCATACTGTTTGCGACACTTGTAACATCCATATATCGCACCAAAATAACAGTCCGCATAATAACCACTCCTTTGTACATGTTTAACGATCCCATTCAGTAATTTGCCGTTCTGTGTGCAAATGTCTTTGGGGCCTTCAACATAAAAAGAAAGAATTGATTTTTGACTATTTACTCTGCCATTTGTGTACCGTTGGCACGAAAATCTATATCGGGGGTAACTTCGTCTGGGAAAATTTCGTCATTTTGCAAAAATTTTATTAATGCTTTCTTATAAATTTCACTTTTTCAAAATTTTCGTCGGGGAAAATTTTCGTCACGAAGCAAAAATTTCGTCACTTTTGCCCGATAAAATTATCCCCGATAAGTAGTCACCAAACATTATAAGTAACTTTTGTTTTCTTGTAGCAAGAAAAAATAACAACTCTTTTAAGCGAACTTCAAGTCCAAGGTTTCTTGCCTCAATATACCAACCATTAAATTAGTACAAGCTTCTCAAAAGTATTTTTAAAACAAGGCGTTTAGCAAGGAAAATCGTTTTTGTTTTTGTTTTTATTTCATTATAATTTCAGTTTGATAAAAAAATCAATAACAGAACAAAAAATTTCCTCGTACAACACAAAGTCGTGTAAATACACTTGGAAAGCTCTCAGCTCTGATTTCATAAACCAGTACAATATTATAGTCTGTTCAAAAAAAATGTGCACTAATTTCAGCTTTTATATAAAAACCAGGCTCAAGG
Source organism: Turritopsis dohrnii (assembly GCA_027922465.2). Taxonomy (NCBI): domain Eukaryota; kingdom Metazoa; phylum Cnidaria; class Hydrozoa; order Anthoathecata; family Oceaniidae; genus Turritopsis; species Turritopsis dohrnii. The sequence continues at coordinate 442,282 of BQMF02000015.1, forward strand.
GAATTGATGTAATTTGCTAAATCTGGTTTCCACATGATAACTGAAATTAGTGCACATTTTTTTTGAACAGACTATAGACTGTCTAATACAAATCATTTTACGAAAAAACTCCTTCGTTCTCAACACACTATACTGAAATCGGTTTTCATGTAACATTATGTAAGTTAATCTATTCACAACCATGATTGGCCTATTATCTATATATTAATAGCCGATTCTCTGTTTGTTTGTTTGTTTGTTTGTGCGTTTGTTTGTTTGTTTGTAAGTCACGCAAAATGGTAGATTGAGTTGTGAGCGAAATTATTTCTTTTTTTGTGTGCGACGTGAGTTCGAAGCAAATACATTGCAACCCCAATCGAACGTGACTTTTTTTGGCTGATGAACTAATAGGAATAACGTTTCGTTTTTATTATTTTGTTAGTTTTATATTCCACGTTGACTTGGCTTTGAAAACAATACATCAACTAAATACAAAGAAACTAACTGATAAAACATTTTGGACAAAAAGCAGCCGTGGGAGAACGTGGTAGCATCTCGGTTTGCCAGTGTATCCTAACGTATCCTTGCCTGACTGTCTGAGACGGGTGAACTTTTTTTTCGAGTAATGAAAATGTTTAAAAACCTATAGGTAAAAAAAAATATCATAAAACAAAATATTTTTTTTTGCTTTTGTCATAATAGTTGTCTTTAATCGATTTCTTTTAATCTATTTTATTTTATATCAGATCGAACGTTTTTTTATTCACTTGATTCATTTAGCACGTGCCTTTTCTTCTCTCCTCCCGTGTGATCTTTTTAAGAAGAGAATCCATTTTACCCTTACGTTTGATAGCACCCATGTTAGAGCGCGTAACTTTTTTTAAACAAAAGTTAATAAAAAGTTGAAGTTTTCTCTCTATACGTTTTGAGTGTATTGTTACACTGATAAAAGATTGGTTTTACCAGAGGTTGTGACTTCGAATCTGCTTCTGGTTGTACGAGCCGTTTATAAGGAAATTTGACGTTTATTGATACAGTGATACAGAGCAGGTGGACATGGGCGGCGAGCGACGCCGCCTTGGCGGCTAGTGTTTAAAATTGTCTTAATTTCATTTGAGGTGAAAGGTGCACTAATTTGCTCGCTTAACCCACACACAATTAACATAATGTTAGCCAAATCTATATTAAGAATGGCAATAAAAAAGAGATGCTTAAAGATGCCATTTGATTGGATTGAAATTAGTCAAAGATACTTACAAAAGTAACTTTTTGTGTTCCGTCGGACAACTAAAAATACAATAAGAGAAGCTTCAATAACTTATTAAGCCATCTAGTTGTATGAAATCAGAAATTGTGATTACATTAAGCAGATTCCAGGGGGTTCTTTTAATACAAATATTGAGAATATGATATAGTAGAAACATAAACAAAGAAACAGGTGGATACAGTTGTCACTCGATGAGTTGAACCAAACATTAGTGGAACGATCTTTCTTTCAAGCTTTCTGTGTTATTTTGCCCAAATTTAATATATTTCTAATTTTTGTTGGATTGAATGATTTTCTTCGTCCCACGAGGGTTTTCACTCATACAGCATCAACTGAAGTGACGCAAAATAGACAAAACCACTCACTTCGTTTCCCGGTCCCCCTGTCTTGCTCAAGTACTTTCTTTGAAGGTTTTACTGGCGGTGATAGCGTAGGAAAATCTTTACATCGATAATACGTGTTCAACTTTTTGATATCCAAATCAGACATTTTGGAGCCACCTACTGTCAAAGTATGATTTTTTCTCCAGATTATTGTTTTTTTCTTCTGTTCATCTTTCGAGTAGGCATAACTAGAGATAAGTTTACCTATTTTTAGAAATGGTATCGCAAGTTACGCGGTGCAAAACGTAAGCTTAGTTCATTGAAAATATTTTATTTCAAATATTTATTTCAAATATTTTTCGAATACATGTGTGAGCTGATTATAATTTAACAGTGTAGCAGATACACGAAAATGTGCACTAAAACATTGCACTGTTTCCAAAATGTTTTTCATAAGTTGCAGAGTGTGTTCGTTGGACAATATTTAGTAGATAATTAGTAGATAAGCATTACTTACCTTCCATAGTGCATTATTGAGGTAGGATCGTAAGAAGTATTATACATAGCTGCAAGTGGGAAGATTGGGTCGTTTGTTATGTTGAAAAGTTGCTTTGCATCTAATGACAAAAAAAAAAAAAAAAATGTAAACAAAGTCGTTCGAATTATGGAGAGTTCGAGGTATAGACTGAGATATTGTTAGGTTTTAGTTTGAAGGGACTCACTGATTCAGTTTGAATTATGGAGAGTTTGAGTAATGGAAATTCGAATAATAGAGAGTCCACTACATTAGAAATGAATCGTTTTACCTTGCCTGATGTTTTCTTCTTTTATGATTATGTGTTGATCGCGATCCTTCCTTTCATGCTCGTGAGAGAACCCAAGCACATGCAGTAATTCGTGTATGATTATCTTCTTATGCATGCAGTGCCGTGTATTGGGGTTGGATTCATCTTTATCTATCAAAAATAAGGCCTTTTGCCCTCTTTGATAACCAATGCTGGTTGCACATCTGAAACAAAGCAAAAAAACAGAAATAAATTATGGTTAAGGCAATAGTATTTTTGTTGTTGTTCAGATGAAAAGCGTTAGTGCTCCACGGATTTCTTTACTACCCATCATGCTTAGATCTCGATTGAAATTTGAACGGATAAAACGGATAAGGACAGGGCTCCCATTAATAGCGGTTTTTACGCTGAAGGGGTTACCCTGGTTAAAAATGTTTTTAAATAAAAAGAAAAAAAAAAGAAAATTGGAAAAACACTGAATAACATGGTAACACAGTTACGACATTATCAAGAAGATGGAAGAATAACGAGAATGGCACGCACTAATAAAAATTCTAGAACTGCGAAATACACTGAGTGGATGGAATAAACCAATTTCATGCACAGTCTCACCATTAAATCTTGAGGAAACCAGGCCAAAGCATTTATCTAACATGAATGCCTGATGAATCTATTTCCTTGAATTAAATAAAGATGAAAACCGCAACTGATCAATACTAACACATTACTGGGTAATTAAAAATCGTCTTAGCCAAGTAAAGTTTGATATCCGCTAAAACGTTTCGAGTGAAATGCGGAAAAAAAACCCATTTATTTCAAAATGCGTCACTTTTTTTATCAAATGAGTATGTGTAAGCATTATTCATTCATTAACACATCTATTCAATCTCCATTCATTTCTTCGATGTCAAGACAATCGTGTCTCAGCAGAAAATAAATTTTGAGATTTTAAGATCTACCACAAAGTTCGTATTAGATTGCAATAGGTTTGGTGGACCTCTCTTTTGATATGTTAGATGCATCGGTTGTTTACTTTCTTATCAATGTTTGTTTGTTTAAATTTCTAATTACTAGTATGTTATTTACTTATTTATTTATATACTTGTTTGTTTGTTTATTATTTTATTTATATATTTAATTCATCCTCCTGGCCTTGCGGGATGATGGAAAAATTGTATTTTGTATTCGTATTTGTGTGCTTTTCTATACTTGCGTCTTGTCATAAAATTTGATAAAGAAAAAGAATAAACAGCACTATCCTTCTCCCAATCACATTTTCAAATTTACTTACTTAGGGTGACATATAAAACCGGTTGACGCAAGGAAAACGCCTGCTATATAGTTCACTGATTTCTGCATTGTCACCCGCATACAAACCAATTAAAAAGTCTTAACGAGATTGTATGGTAATTGACACTTACTTATGTCCTGCTAAGATCACTAAAGAGCCAACGTCATTATTGATGGTGGTCCGGTTGACATGTTCAACAAACCGTACACAGCTTACTCGTTCAATATCCGACATGCTCTCTTTTATAAGTTTGTATGAAGCACCGTTTAGTTCTAAAGTAAAATAAAAAGTCTCTTTTAATCTCATTAAAATTAAGGAATACAACTTTAGAAAAGAATGATTCTTTTCTATCACATACACTGTATGTAATGCTTCTATAAGAGAAACATTACGCTTGTGAACACCCAAAACATATGTATATTTATCCACTTCCCTTAAACCTCTTCTATCTGAAACCCAACTGTCAATATAATTTATTTTGTCTGTCTTACCAGGGTTTCTGAAGCCGAGAATGAAAATTCGCTATCCTAGCATAATTAAACTTGTTCTATTCTAATGACAAGCAATAATTCCTTATGGTGAAATTTGCTTTTAGTTGTATAACGGGAACAGGATAGCATTTAGGTAAGATACATTATGTTGGCATTTAATTTGAAATACAGTCAAAAATAGATTTTCAAAACCCATCATAAACAGATCAGTAAGATTTGATTGCTTTTAATTACCTACGTTGACGAAACATATACACATGCTCATGTTGCGTGATTTAATTACCTATGTTGACGAAATATACTATGCTGATGTTGCGTGATTTCTTCATTTTGCCAAGAGAATTCTAATCATAGATTAAAAGGAAAAGCCCAGCACCTCCGGTAGCTATATCTCATTTAAACATTGGAGTTCGGGCAAATAATAGCAATTCTATGGATATCTCTGGCGATAAGTCAACTACTAGTTGTAAGTCAACAGGCGGAAAAGCCAACCATTACAAATGGAGACCTAAGGACCCAAAATTCCTAGTTATGTACCTACTATATTCATGTTACAACATTTTCAGCTCAGGGTCAAATCGTTATTTGGGATTGGATGTTAACCTTGATATGACTTTTTGAGGTACATGCTTTAACACCCCAAAATATTGTTTGCATAACTATAATAGCTATATAAAGAATCTCGATAACTCGTACCAGTAGTGAGTCGAACTTTCAGATACTGCATACCAAACGAGTCAACGAGTCATTTCAGAACAAGAGTTTTTTTGCATTGCTGCTGGAAACCAGATAGATTTTCTTACCAATGGATTTTAAACAATGAAGCAGTCAAATATTGGAAAAGGAAAATGAAATGACAACGAGATACTGCGACAAAATAGTAGCATCCTGTTTCAAACACAAATCTCAGATGATTTTTAGAAAACTATGAAGATCAGACTTAGCCACCAATTAGATAACAATCAACTTAATTAACCTTAGATATATCGATCGGACTAGATCAGGAAATAATACTTTCAATCAAACAAAAAACAAAATAATATCACTAAATGAACGAATGACGTCATCTTACCAAATGTGCCTTCACCAACGTTTGTATGTATGTAGTAATGAACAATACCGTTAGGCCAAAGATACTCCAAGCTGTGTTTTTCGTTCTGTTCTTTATGCTTCATGCCTTTCACAGTCGGCCGTGTCTCTATAAAAGTGAATGCAAAATTGCAATTTGATGCTGGAAGGTTAAAGGATTCAATATATTAAAATCTAAAGTGTATAATGAGGTACACTCTTTTTTTTTATAATAATACACTTCATAATAATGTTCAGGCTGAGAATGATCCAAATTTTAAGAATATTGGAAGAATAAAGCACAGGCCCAATTTTTACCACAAAACAATAAAAAGATCAAATATTATGTTGTTGAAATAATTTTATTGGACTAAACATTATACTTGTACTCTTTTGTGGTTCAAAAAGAGAAGCGATTACCTTTAACATGGCATTAACATGATAGTTTTTCTATGGTTTCCTATGTCTGTATATTATAAGCTGTTTTCAAATCTAGCAATTAAGAAATGTTAAGAATATTCGAGGCTCAAAATTCAAATTCCAGTAAGAATATTTAGGCCCACTCAAATTTTTAGTACTCTTATAAAAGAAAAGGATTGTACTTTGGCAAAATAACGTTACTACAGAAAATTAAACTCTAAATTAATACAAGCTATAATCTATAATTAACTGACATTTGAGGCCAACTTTGCTATTGCTGTTACCATGGTTCCTTTTAAGATTCGGGCCCAAGTTGGATTTAAATAGGAGTACTTGTAAATATCTTTCCATTAAAAAAGTCCTAAAGTTTTATTTAATAGCAAACAACTTGAAAACCTATGCTACCATTTATGAGTATTTTTAATTGCTTAAAATAAACATAGTTACTTGCAATTATTTATATCCTGTTTCTAAAATAGTTTGAAATCAACAAATGCCAAGTTGCTAACTGGCAAAGAAATATTTTTTTAAGTAGGCCTCCTACGTGCAATGGGCATTCAACCACAAGTCATGCGAAGAAAAACCAAAAATGTGGCAACCCCGCCATAATTTAAAATAATTTCACACGAAATATTTTGGACAATTTCCAAGAAATGCAATTTAAAAAATGCCGTGGGAAAGATGGTATTCTTTTTTCAAAGAAGTGGCAAATCGACGCCGAATTTCCTTTCAGTAGTTTATCCATCCTTTTGTTGTTATATGAGAGACAGAAGTAAAAGAATGACTTTTAAGGAAGTTCCAAGCATTTAAAAACTCGAACACTATAGTTTGAATGAGCAATATATTTCTTCAAATTTCCAAGGGAGGACCGATTCGTTTTAGATATCTAATATTCAATCAACTTTCGGGTCTACATCCACCATACCCTAATTAAAGTGGAAAAAGGCCCTTTTTATCCATCCTCTCTATTTAAAAAGCTATACTACCTCTCTTGTCTATTATAATTGCAAAGATATCAAATCGTTTGTTAATTAAATCTTTTCATGTTTGTTGGAGTTGATTACTCGGGGGAAGTGCAACATATAAATACCTGTTATTAAATCGACTTATGAAGAGTTGCCAAAAATATAATAATTGTTTTCGTGACGATTAACTAGGAATCCAAACCTCAGTTATACTCATAGTATTTAACAGGTTATGGAAATAAAAAATGTTCTCGTATTGGAATATTATTGACTTAGCAACAGATAGCAACACGCGCAAGATCTAGTAATAAAATTATACTTTTAAACTCGCCTTTTAATTAAGCTTTCTGCACACTATCACATATACGTTTTGTAATAGATTACGTAGAAACAAGTAAAGTAAAATTTATAGATTTCACTAGGAAAGAACAATGAGAATAATAACCTACCAATGAAATCAATTGAAACAGCTACCAAAATGAAGAAGTAGCAATGAAATAGACGTGTCTTATGCATGGCGCCAGCGATTGATTGATCGATTTCAAGTGAATAAGAAACATCTTGAAACAATCGTTTTTATAGTCGATAAGTGCTGGAATGTCATAAAAACATATTTGATGACGAAAAAGCAATTATCATCGGTAGAAACCATGGTAGTTTTTCCTTTTTCTTCTTTTTGCCGCTTTATTGACATCGTCTGTCTTTCCTAAACTTTTCCTTGCATGGGAAACTCTAGAATTGTGAAAATTGATTATGCATGCTCCTCTATTGTCGTATACAGTGACGTCGAGATCTATTTCCTTATCTGCTGCACAAAACGAACAAACATCTGCTTGATCACTCACAAAAGATGATTTATCAGGTAAATGGTGAATGATGGTATAGATATCCCTCCTCCAAAAAATTTCTTAGTTACCTGGAAGGAATTTCGACAAATCGGACTTTGGTTATCCCACATAAAATACCGATAAGCGGACGTCATTCGTGAAGCATTAGCATGACTTTATCGATTTTTAATATACACGTACGCGCACAGAAATGTGGCAAAAAATTACATCACTTCAAAAAATTACATCACTTTCGTAAATGATTTCTTTTCAATAAAACATTGAATGTTGAATTTTCTGTCGAAGTTCTTAATGAACTATTATAAAGGTCAAAGCAGAATTTTCTACGTGGGAATTTCCATAACAGAATTGTTTGTTTACCTACTTCGCTCAATATTCAATCTGGATCCATTTTTAATTATTCTAGTGAGGGATTCCCCATTGCTGACGTCAGCATACTACAGCCTTCCATTGATATTCTTGTTTGATAAGCTTTCTCTAAAAAGTCAATTTTTTCCACTAAGGCCCTGATCACATGGTCTCTTTTCATTCCGGGTAGCATGTAACAAACTATTCTTCAGCCCAGTACCATGATCTTAAAAAACCGCTAACCGTTGAGATGAGTTGCATTGTAAAAACAATGAAATATTCTTTACAAATAATTGTGCTAACCACGCATGTGTATATATACGCCAATTTTTATTTGAGAAACCGAGATATCCTGATACATAGATTGACAATTTTTTATATCGAAATATTAAGTAGGCAAATTATAAGAACAGATGTTTATGCTGTATTATAAGATATGAAATGTGAAACTATAGGGTTTTATCATAATATCTTCTCATATTTTCACCAAGTTTCCTTAAAGGATTTACACTCTTTTTTTATAAGAATACTAAAAACTTGAGAGTGAATCTCAATATTCTTACAAGAATTTTAATTTTGAGCTTCGAATATTCTTAACACATACCTTATCGGGGATAATTTCGGGGATAATTTCGTCGGGGAAAAAGTGACGCTTCGCTTCGTGACAAAAATTTTCCCCGATGAAAATTTTGAAAAAGTGACATTTATAAGGAAGTATTAGTAAAATTTTGCAAAATGACGAAATTTTCCTCGACGAAAAATTTTCCCCGACACAAATTTTCCCCGAAATTATCCACGATAAGGTATTATTAATTGCCAGATTAGGAAACAGATTTACAGACATAGGAAACCATAGAAAAACTATATGTTAAAGGCGTGTTAAAGGTAACCGCTTCCCTTTTTGAACAACAAAAGAGTACAAGTATAATGTTTAGTCCAATAAAATTGTTTCAACACCATATACATATTTGATCTTTTTATTGATTTATGATAAACATTGAGTTTGAGCTATATTCTTTTGATATTCTCAGCCTGAATATTCTTATAAAATTTTTTTTTTAAAAAAAAAGAAGATTGTATTGGACATTTAACTAGAGTTTTCATGCCAACTACTCAAAATGAAAGAAAACTTTGCAATTTCCTAGTAGAACACCATCAATATAACTGCAAGTTCTAGGAAACTAGTAACGATCATATTGAAGAGATACATTAATTTTCTTGTTCAAAATTTTTCCTGTTACAAAATTGGGAAAAATATAATTTTGAAGCATGCAATAAATAGATGCATTGTTCAGAAATCTTTGTTCAGGGAACTTTGTGGATTGCCGTTATGGTCTAGTAGGACGTCAAAGCTAAAAGCATTGTCAGGTACATGTTCTAGATTGTAACAGACTGGTGCCCTAGCGATAGAGTGTTCTCAAGTGGGAGGTCAAGTTTTAAGCATTATCAGGGACAATAATAATATGAATCGATCTATTCAATTTATTATTCAGGTTAAGAGTAGGATTTTGTGTGAGAGAGTTTTCTAGTTGAACAGATGAAGCAATTCCGCACCTACCGTAGCCCAAATGAAGGCTTAAAATACCTTAAAATACTTCTTTCATAAATTAAAAGGCCATTGTAAGCAAGCAATCAGTATTCTAAGCCTTCAAAAAAGCCGAGAAAGCCTGGCTATTTTGGCAACAACTTTATGTATAACTATTTAAAAGAACGTAGCAATTTCCTATGAAGCCTAACACGGTGACCGTAGCCTAGAACAGCTAGGATATTTCTCACGTAGTGATACACGAAGTAGTAGCCGTTCGTTTTGTGGCAAAAAAGTTTTCGAGAGTTTCGTGAGCGTAAGAAAATCTTTCTTCTCAAACATTTTCTCAAAGCGTCGCGAAAATGTCAAAAAAGAAACGATTCATTTGCTTTTCGCTTCTTTGACTGTTTCCAAGGTAAATGGTATTAAGAATAAAATTACAATTTCCTTTATTTGCCGTAAGCAGTAATTTCTTTCAACATCACTGCACGTAAAAATCAAATTCAGGAATAGTGGATGAATCAAAGAATCGCCGATATATATCCAGGAAATTAGATATCGACATAATGTCTGTAATCATCATTGTTTTGATGTGAGATTTTGTTGCTACTGGCAACACTTTCTTTGGAAATCATATATCGCCTTCCTCTGACCATACAGTCCAGTTTAGATGCACGTAATTGTTTCAATAAGGTTTGCATGAAAATTTCATAAGGAGCCGAAACTATGACTTAATGCCCTGACACAACTGAAAGGCAACATGGCGGCATGTCATTTCTACATAAATCAAGGAGAAAGCGGACATCGATGCTTTTGAAATTCTCAAATGCTTTCAGATTTAACATGATATACCTTGTTACATGAAATTAAACTGCGTAACTAATTAAGACGGTCAAATTTAAGCCGCACATTAATTAAGCCGCAATGTACTTAAGTTGCGAAAAAATGTGTATTAATTAAGACGCACCTAAAGAAAAAATAGTTAATAAACAAAAACGGATAAGTTCATTTTTGCAAAATCTCAAAAATGGATAGGTTTCAATGTTGTCAGTCGAAAGTCAACTGAGGTAGTAGTGACATCCAAATTTGATATAAATATAGTATTAATCAAGTCGCAATATTGTAGGCCGCCCTAAAAATGAAGCCACATTTAGTTAAGACTATTTATATGCTGTGCGGCTTAATTTCGTGTAACCTCGGTTCATTGAGGTGGATGGAAATCTTGCTTCATTTTCAACAATTTTATCTTATTTATTTATTTTATTTCAATAAAATCAAGAGTGACCACGTCAGTTTTGACATCAGAATAACCGAATAACTACAGTTTTGATAGAACTGCAATCAGTGAACGTCCTATCGCCAATTGAACTACGGAAAAGGGCATTATATCGTTTCAATCCCTAAACAGAGCAACCTTTGTAGACACCAATCAAATTGTTAAACTGAGCAGACAGACCCATATTGATATAGTGGCTTTATTGCCTTGTACAGGCGTTGATACCCCACCCTCCACCTCTAAGCCAGCAGTCAATGGTGGTTATTGTCAATCAACACTATCTTATAACCTGTTCAGTCTTATTCGTCATGATCACTTTAAGCGCTGAATTGACGTGAGCTAAATGAAAACATTTATATCATTATGAAAACATGTATCTGCCAATATAAATTCAACCGTATTCAAACTAAATACGGTTGATCCTAGTATCGACCCTTGTAGTGCATTACGAGTCCGAGCAACAGTGGTACGTTGTTTAATATATACGAGGCTCTCGAATACACCTTCATGTTGATATGCCATGTTCGAATACACCTTCATGTTGATATACCAAGTTCATCTTTGCGAATATTGCAGCAGTCTCCACAAAGAATGAAGCTGAGTGTTTCACTTCATTTCAATTGAGGCATCAATACTCTATATCCCTAACCAAGAAAACCGAACAGCTGGTAAGGATGTTTTCGCTGATTTAGTTTTTTACTAACTGGCTTTGTAGTAGGTGAACCAGCTCTTTTTCTGAAAATAGCTACTGAACAATCATTCATCAGTTCACTCTTGGACTGGCTTGAAGCGACCAAGTTAATCCTCAAATTTTGAAAGGTACTGAACTGTATGAGTACAATAATTTTATTGGATAGTTTGTTTAGCTGGACCATAGAAGCATTGAAGGACTTTTTATGAAGCTGAGAAATTTTGCGAGCTTGTGGGTTTTCTATAAATTGTAAGAATATACTTTGTCTTCTGTGACATTCTGCAAGAGACAAACCATCCTTAGGTTTTAAGATTGTATTACACGTTTTAATTATACCTGTTTATATAGCCGCTACAAACAGCAACTAATAGCTTCCTTTCTGTAACAACAGATAAACAAAGTTCAAACATTTTTACAGATAGAAATCACAGACACACTAGTATATATGGTTGCAATTCAAGAACTAATGTAGCGAAAGAAATAAACATCATTATTACCTATTAATAAACAGGATCTTTGGTGTTTGCGATATTGGTTTTTACAAGTAAGCCGCTTGAAGTATTTTATTAAAAACCAACTTTTGAAAATTTAAGAATACTTAAAAATTTTTACCATTTCCAAATCTATCCAGAACTGCATTACTAGCTATTTCAGAGAGCAATCAATATGTGAGAGTATTTGATAAACTTTGATTAATAGAGGCTTCATGTTTACGTTCTTGATATTGAGTGCGTTTTGTAGTATGTATGGCTGATTGCTTGCTTTAAGCCATATCAAAACATAACTGAAATATTTAGCCAAACAACTTTGGAGTGGACATAAATTCTGTCATAAGTATAAATATTCAGATCCTCGTCTGTTTATTTCTCAGTATAAAAGGAATACGGAAGGGAATCTAGACCATTTAAAATCATAGAATTGAATGGACATTTCGCAACACAATATGCAAGCTTCCAATCTTTTATCAGTTGTGTAACAGTACAACCATTCACCTAAATTATTGATATTAATACACTGAGTTTCTTTTGAAACACATCTCCATTTCTAAACACTATGAATCAATTTTTAAGGAACTGTGTTATCCTGACACCAATTTTAAAGGAGAGGGCTTTAGACAAAAACAGAAGTTGTACTGATGTTGTAATAGGTGATTGTATCGAAAAACATCAAGATAGATTGAAAGCGTTATCATGTTAATGAACAGCTGAACTTCCTGATCGGTTAATCTAAGGATTTCTGACAACAATATAAAAAGAAACCATTACACGGTCAAGTAATTATAGGGTCAAAGAAGAAGGCTGAAAAAGGTCAGCATGTTTCAAATCAATCATTTGGCAATTAACTGATATTCCTCTTTCATAATCTTTCCTGATTTTGATTCGTGCTTTTTACGATTTTTGAGTACGTTGCGAAACTACAAAGTACAATCATGGGGGAGGATTACATGTTTACGAGTAGTTTATTTTTCATTTCTTTCATATAAATGTTTTCCTAAACAGCCAATTTATAGATCTGCAAAAAGCAGAGAAATGTCGTAACTGAGCACAGGATGCCAGAAAGATGTGAATTGCGCATTCATAAAGAAAAGTACAATCATGGGGGAGGATTACAAGTTTACAAGTAGTTTATTTTTCATTTCTTTCACATAATTGCTTCCCTAAACAGCCAATTTACAGATCTGCAAAAAGCAGAGACATGTCGTAACTGAGCGCAGGATACCAAAACCAAAAAGATGTGAATTGCGTATTCATAAAGAAAAGTATAACACAGGGTTACAGAAAAAAAAATTTTTTTTTTGCCCCAGATAAGGCTTGGACTATTTTTGAACAATTTTGATGCGCTGATTTCGAAAATCACATCCATTTTTGTCTGTTCTTAGGGAGTTAGGGTCAGTGTTAGGGTTAGGTTTAGTCATAAGCGTAAACCACGGGGGGTACTACAAGTATCTTAACTTTATGTCATTAAAAATCAATAGCATTGTTGAAGCGGCACAGTATTGAGGTATAAACTTCCTCTTGTTTGATTTTCTTCTGTGACGAGAATCGCTACAGTCCTGTTTTAACGACCAACAAAAATCAGCCATCATAATTTCGTCCCATCATCCTTGATATCATTCTTCCATTGTTTTAATATCTTGATGAAGTCTTTCTCCTTACGCATCACTCACGTCACCTAAATTTTCTGGAAATTTGTCTGATGGCTAAAGGGAATATGTGCCTTAGTACTCATGTTACAATCAAGTGCATGGAAACTTTGAATTCAACTGTGAATTATTTGTACGTAATTGATGTGTTACACATAAAGGAATTTTACAAGGGATTTGTTGAGGACTTCTGTAAATGCATTCTAGGCTGCTGCTTCTACACTGTTCTTTGAATTAACCAAATTTGTATCTTTAAGTGATTTTCTACTCTGTGGTCCACCGAAAATACCAGCTTTCAGTTTTTCATTGCTCAGACCAAGAAAATACAATGGACGTTCTGTAATCTAGACTCAGATAGTGGTAAAGCCAAAAAAACCCAGAATGACAAGAATACAAAAATGTGATAAATGAACTTCAGAAATAAAAAATTAAAAACCCTTTTTTTAAAAAAACACCTAATAAGCAAAGTGAAGAGAGACTGTTAGAAGTGTCCAATTAAAAAGACCCAAGTGGTATTTAATTCAAATAATAAACAAAACGTACGATATTTGTTTCCTAAAATTCGTGGATTTTGGCTAAAATTTAAAAAAACTGAAAAAATTTATCAAAAAAATGGTAGGAGTTAGCAAAAAATGGACTTCATTTTTGAAATCAGTGTGAAAAACTACTTAGAAAAAACTCTATATGTATTTGGGGAAAATTATTTGTTGGCCTGTGTAATCATGGGGGAGGATTATATGTTTATAGGTAAAGTCTGTTCACCACATTCATGGCCGAATCGTTAGTTTCAGTCTGATAACCTTTCTCATTAGCACATAAATTCAAAAATATGAAACATAAAAAATACGACCAAAGTATGTTTTAACATGGAGGGGGTTCATAAATTTTAGTTAAGTATAAAAAAACCCTTCAGGGAAATTGAACGTGTGATTCTATGGAAAAGTTGAGGAAAGATTATTTTTTCCATAATTCCTACCTGGTGTCCTTTAAAAAACCTTGCTCTTTTGAAATAAGTGTTACATTGAATCTATTACTCACCATTTCAACGAAAGCCTATTGTTCTTATATTTTCATCAAAACAACTTGTACCCACGATGTTTTAGTATTCAAAAATTATCTACGATGTGTGTATCCAACCTCCTGAAAACTGTAAAAGTTCAGAAATAAAAAGATTTTTGAGTCACGAGAGAGGAATACATGTTTATGAGTAGTTTATTTTTCATTTCTTTCACATAATTGTTTGCCTAAACAACCAATTTATAGATCTTCAAAAAGCAGAGAAATGTCGTAACTGCACGTACGATGGCAGAACCAATCAGATGTGAATCATACATCCATAGGCTGGACCTGATCGAACTCTTCTTGAATGTTTTGATACCCCGTGGACAAATTTGTTGAAGAATCTCTGCGAGTGCATTATGATTTCGCTATTCACATAACGGATTTTATTTTAATATGTTGCTTAGTATAAATCTTGTTTTAGGGGTTTGGGGAGAAATGTTCGAAATCATCAATACACCTTTCCCGAAACGTATTGCGCAATAATTTTTCTGCATGAAATTAAGGTTGGGTGTTGCAAAATGTAAACAAACCCTTTTGTGTGTAGAAAACCCAGAGCATATGTCATATGCTACTTTTTTTTGACTTAGTAAAATGTCTTTGACACATTTTCTGTCTTAATACCAGAAATCTTTTGTAAAATCAAATGATAGAGAACGTATAAAACGTAAAGGTTTTCCAAAAAAAGCAGGCTGGGATGAAAATCCTCCCGGGATACTTGCCCCGACATAGTAGTTTCACGAGACAGACGAATGCCAATTTCTGATTTTGTTCATCACATCATCATCATCATCTTCATCTCCATCATCATCCAACTTTCGTGTTGCTGTTACACGGTGGTATGCAATTAGCTGATTTTACTTTTTTCCCGTTGCAAAACTTGGTATCGTAGGTGAAAGACTGAATTTTTTTTCGTATCTTTCTCTTCATTTAGCATTATATTATCTTATGTTATTTAGGAAGGTCCTATTCTAAAATTGCTTAGCCATTTTTCGTATTACTTTTGTGTTTTTAAGTGAAACGGCAAGGATTTTGAAGCCCAGCTTGATTTTTGTATTATTGTTTACATAAAAATTGTAATAATTGCGCACGCGTGAAATATTGTCCCGTCCCGGCAAGACGGGATAATTGTGATCATGTGCGAAAAACCACCTCGCTTTACGGGATCTTAGCAAAAATAAACAAGATCCCGCTTAACCGAGACAGGGTGATTTTTTTTATTTTCATATTGCATAAAAGCTAGGATCTCGTCAAAACCTCTCGTCTCGCCCTGCCGGGATGAAAAGCTCCATTTGATCAGCCCCTTATATAGTGAATTTAAAGAAACATTCCATAAAAAAGTTTGTCTGCAAAACATAGTGGATAGTTTAATCCTTCAAAATGGTGCTTCCGCCATCATCAAATGGAAGAAGGTCCAACTTTCACTTTCTACAGAAAGAATGTCTACAGGGTAATACTCTGAAATTTTCCATGCAGATCTCACATTCAAACTCTTCATACAATTTTTAATACCCAAAATATCTTAAACATCCTCTTCTTGTATATTTTTAAAGCTTTTTATTGGAATATGGCATGAAAATAAAGAAAGGGGTTTAACGCAATACAAAGTAAATGCAACACAATACTAAGGAAAATTTTATTTTCAATAAATTATGTTATGTTTATGTAAAAATCGAATTCTAAAAAGAAAGCTCTTAATTACAACGAACCGGAATAGATAATTCGCGACATCACGTGCATCATATGCAGCGATGGTGGTTAGTACCTTTGAGTGCGACCACTGCCACCCGTGTTCGAGTCCAGTCATGTCGTATCTCAATACACCACTCCGATGCGCTTTAAAAGCAGCGTGTCATCCCATTAGGAGCCATCGACTGACTGCACACTGACCTTCGAGCAAGTTAGAGCAATGCTACACGTATCTCTGGCGGTAAGTCAACTACTAGTTGCTAGTCGGTGGGCGGAAGAACCAACCATTACGGATGGAAGCCCAAGGACTAAAAAACTCCCGTTACTTACTTACTTACATCACTTCATGTCGATCTTGCTAAGTCTACTTTGCTCATTCGGAATACAAAGGCTGTCAAAGAAAGTTTTCACGTTTCATAATTTTTTTTATGAGTAAAAGTAAAATCTGACACGAGCTAAGGTTGGCTGTTGTTTTAGCCTGAAATCTTCTAAAGTTCTTCTTAGCTTTAAGAGCACAATTTCTGATTTAACCTTAACCTATTTCTTAAAAAATTACATCTCGATCATCAGATTACATATTCGCGATTCGAATTAATTTGTAACACAGACTTGTAAGGAACGAAATATATATTAAAAATAGTTGCTGCTCGGCAATAACTCAAGATGATGAGTATCTGACATCATTGCTTATGCACCTTTGCCAGACCATATAATCTAGCTGGTTGACTTCCGGTTGGTTTCAATTTGTCAAAATGTATTTCCGTTATTTGGTTCTGAATTTACCCAGCCACACATATTTCAGTGATTCTAACTTTACTGCAAGGTCCTGTGGATCCAATGCATTTGACTTTTTTGCTATTGACTTGACATCCATTCAGACATTTGTGGTAAGTCCCTCTGCAGTAGTTTGTCCAGGTCATGTGCAAACGTCAATCAAACGTCAATCAAACGTCAATCAAACGTCAATCAAACGTCAATTTTTAACAAATGAGGTGTCAAATCTTTACTGAAAAGAAGTTAGAATTTATATAGGTACAGATTGGAGAAAAACTCACTTAAGCATGCATGTTCTATTTGACTTTAGGACACCCATGGTGGAGTAAAGTATTTAAAATACCCGTGGTTTCTCCTCCTCCTCCTCCTACCGTATTTCATCTTTTTAGTGCCCACTCCCCCCCTCTAATAAGCGCCCCCTTAATCCAAAAATAATTTTATAAGCGCCCAGGACGAATATTTTTTTGATGTTCCACTCAAAGTCATACAACGAAGCTCTATTTGTTTTTAAGATTTTCATTTTTTAAGGATGTTGTGTACCTTACGAAGGTACATCTTAAAACGAAATCCTCGAAAAATGTTCACTACAGACACAGGAATTCACAGGAAAACTTGAAAAAAAATTCGGATTTCCAATTAACTCTTTCGAAATAGCTGACGTGAAGTAGTTACTGAACTCTTTTCTTTCTATGTTCTTAAATGTCGCATTGGTAGTTAGATCTAAAGGCTGCAGAAGATGTGTTAAATTCTTTGGAACATCCACTGGAATAATATTGAGCTCAGAAAGTCTTTTCTAAACAGAAATCTTTTATCATCTCGAGCATTTGGAGGAAGGCACCTTTCAGTTTTTCCTTTGTAGATAACCTTTAATGGTAATAGGTGTCCACTCATGCTTTCGGTCACAGTTAAGGTTATGCAGCGTTTGTCTGTTCCTCCTGCAATAGATACATGCTTTGATCCCTTTTCAGCCATAGTCACCTTATTTGCAGCCACAAATTTAGATGGAGTTTGGTCAAAATTTAATATTAGCTCATCAGGGATTTCATGAGACTTTGTCAGAGAGGAAATCTCATGTAAGTATTGGGAGCTTATTTCTTCCCATAATTCACGTGTTATGATAGGTCTAGAAGTGGTTCAAACCCGGCGAGATATCTTCATACGGCGATAAAGTGATCTCACCCATGATCTTGTTACTTGGAAATCCAGATACCGTCCGTACTTTTCCACATCAAAGCGAACCAAACCGGCGAGCACGCCACGCACAGTATGGATATTGATGGGTGCACCCGATATTCTCAGGTTTTGTACCATGGCCCTCAGCTTTGCATCGAGCTCTGATGATAGAAGAGTGGGTCTTCCACGCTTTACACCAATCACACTAATACTTTCTTCTGGTTGTTGTTGAGCCAGGTGAGATTTGTATGTCGTGGTCCAGCGTCGAATGCTGCTTTCATTTAGCTGCGGAAATTCTTTATAAAAATGTCTAACAGACTGTCTATATCCATGCAAGTTAGCGTAACGAGAGATGCGAATCTTGTCCTTTTCTGCGTACTGGGCTCTTGATTTATTACCCACCTCGCTGCTCTGAGCAGATATACCCTTTAGTTCTTCTGCTACTTTTTTCGCCTCCTTCACCGAAACACCCAAAACACCAGATGATGCATGCTTTGACACAATAGAACTAGCTTGTCTGCAAGCATTCGAGGCACCATCTTTTATAGGCCCAAAATATCTGAACAACGACATTTTTTGCTAAACAAGTTAACAGGATGTCTTCCCTCTTCTCAAAACTTATGGAATGCAGGGACGTAGCAAGACATTTTGAGTTGCGGGGGCTCAATAAATCTGTATTACCGGGAAAGAGGCCCCACCATGGTTGGGGCCGATGCGCCAAGAAAATTTTTGAAAAATACTACCTCCAGATTGCCTATAAAAGCACTCAAAATCTATAATTTCAACATGATTTCCAACATTTAGGAAAGGCAAAAGAAAATCCTCATAATTGACAAAAAAGTTGGTGGTGGTAGGGGGGGGGGGGGGGGGGGTGCATGTAGCATAGTAGAAACTTGTGCTATAGTAGAAACTCATTCATATCATTTGCAGCATGGTTTCTACATTCTATATGAATGTTTCTTCTTTTCTAAATTTTCTTAATTCTTTTATTAACAAACAAAGGATTTTAATTCAAGGAACGTGATACTATTGAATTTAGAAAATTTCAGATTTTTAGTTGAAACATTTAATAGCGGCTAATAGAAGAACTAATTTAAAACGAAATTAAGGTTAACTTAGAAATAGATAATGATATTTTACTACTTGATTTTCGTTGGTTTTGGAGTAGTCCTCTCATCAGAAAGACTTCCAAATCCGTTGCCAGAAGAAGTGTATAATGTTTTAAAAGATCGTTCATTAGAGGGAAATTTAAAAATTTCACGGAAATCAGATCAGCTTGAAAAGAAAATTTACAGATTATTCATGACAAAAAAATACTCCATCAAAAATCTTCCCGATCCTATAACTGGAGAAAACGAAGATTTCATAGTAAGAAAATTTATATGTTGTAAATTTACATTTAATTTATGTTTATATGTGAATTTATATTACGTGTAACTCTTCCAGGAAAAATTTTACTTTAGCACTTTAGCACATACGTGTTTCTACTTTAGCACATAGCGTTTCCACTTTAGCACATGCCTGTTTCCACTTTCGCACATAGCGTTTCCACGTTAGCACATGGCTGTTTCCATTTTAGCACATGGCGTTTCCGCTTTAGCACATACCTGTTTCCACTTTGTCACATGCCTGTTTCCATTGTACCACATACGTGTTTCTACTTTAGCACATGGCGTTTCCATTTTGGCACATGGCTTTTTTCATTATTTATTTTAGGTATATCGAAGTGAAGACGAAAGTTTTCTCATTGTTCCGATGCAACAAGAAGTAGCTAGCATAATTCAAAGATTTTATGAAAATTTTAAGGGAGAAAATCGGGTCAAATTGGCTGCTCGTATTCGCCGTTGTTACTGTGGAATATCTGAACGCCGCGTACAAGACTGGATTAATGATAATCACCAACATTTTGAAAGGAATCCTGCTTTTTTAAATAAGGATGAACTCAAGCCTATTACTGCTGAATCACCGATGGAACGTCTGCAAGTTGACCTCGTTGATTTTACATCATGTAAATCCAGGTTCAATGGCAAAGTTTATTCATATGTTTTAGCTTCATTGGATGTATTCTCTCGATATCTATTCCTATCACCATTAGTTAAGAAAGAAGCACCTGAAATCGCGCAGCATTTGAAAAGAATCTTCCAAATCTTTGGATCTCCGTGTATTGTTCAAACTGATCGGGGCAGTGAATTCAAAGGTATTTTTTACTTTTTCAATAAAAAACAAAGTGAAAAACAAATACCATTATACTTTGACACTAATAATACGATGATTTAGCTTTTACTTTTTTCTACGGCTATAGATTGAAAAATATTACTTTATAAAATGATAGTTCGGCCTTAACTGCTTTTTCACATCTTTCCACAATGTTATATTAACAAGGTTTAATTAGGTTAGGTTTATTTGAACTAATGGCAGCTATTTACCGAGTTCAGTTAATTTGTTGAGAAAGTTTTCTGAGAGATTTATTTTCGTAGGGGAAGTTGAAATTGCCTTGAAAGAAATGCAAATAAAAAAAATCGAAAGCCGATCCTATCACCCACAAAGCCAAGGAAAAATTGAAAGGTCACACGGAATTTGGAAAAGGAAAATAAAGTTTGACTTGAAACAATTTGGCAAAGGTAATAATGATTTGTAACACTGTACATTTTTGAGAAATTTCGTGACAAACAATCTTTTTCAAATTTTTATATGTAATCCATTCTTACCGTTCAGGCTTCGAATGGAATGAAAAAATAGATGAATACGCCAATCAATATAACACTGGCGCTCATCAAAGTTTGGGAAAATGTAGTCCGTTTGAAGTATTCTTTGGTAGAAAACCGAACTTGCGATCCGAGTTTATTGAAGAGGAAAGCGTAGAAGTTATTGATGAAAAAAATCAATTTACTTTTCAACAAAGAGTGAACGAAATCAGAAGTCGCGCATCAGATGCTTCTATGAAAGCTTCTAGTAAGATGGTTTCAAGAAACAAACGAAAATTCCCGCCAGCCGAGTATTCTATAAATGAAAAAGTAATCGTAAAAAATGTTTACTCGGGTAAAAAGATAAAATCTAAGTTTGAGAAAACTTTTTGCGGGATTGTGAAGAATCGAAACAAAGACATGTATCAAGTTGAATACATCCAAGATGGCGTAACAAAGGTTGCTTGGTACCCCGTGAGTCTTGTTACATCTTCCACCAGACAGATTGAAAATAAGAAACAAGCGTCCAAACGCAAAAAAAATGTTAGCGAATTGAAAAGTGATTACCATTTAGACAAGAAAGAGTTCTCAAAAAAAAATTGTAGTAATGAGGATGTGACAAATAGCGAAATACCGGAGGAAGAACCACAAAAGCATTACCATCTCAGAAATAAAAGAGTCTCATCGTATAAGAACCGCAACCGCCAATATAACGATGACCTAAATGAGGCTATTCGATTGAGTAAACAAGAAGTCGCTATCGATCTAACGTATCTCAACAATAACTTAGCTGAACGTGGTTTGCGTCTTGTTGATGTGGATGGTGATGGGAACTGCTTTTTTCGCGCGGTGGCTTGTCATTTGTTTGGCGATGGCGCAAAACACTTTGAAGTGAGAGCACGAGCAGTTCAACAAGTCGTGGAAAACCCTGAGAACTTTAATCAGTTTATTCTTGAAGGTAAAGTTGACCAGTTGGCAATTGAGTTATCAACTGATAGAAAATGGGCAGACAATGAAGCGGTCCAAGCAGTTGCTGATGCGTATGGTACTGTTTGAACTGTGGTCAAATGACCACACAGCTTTTAAATCCAGGAAGTTTACCTCCCATGCTGTTTTTACCAGGCGACTATTTACGGGAAGAAGATGGAATTCCTTCGGTCTTTGAACTACATGGCATTGTTTATATATTACTCCTTATAACAGTTTACGATGAAGTCAAAAAGCATTTTGCTGCTTTTTTCCGATTTCATTGTAAATTCTGGATTAAGTACGATGGCTTGGAGAAACAAAAAGAAAAACTTTATTCAAGTCCTGTTACTGCTTTTAAGAAGATTACACATCTAGCATACTGTAGAGCAGATCTTCTAAATAATGCCGACAGTTATCCTAAAGAATTTATCAACTCGTCGAATGCATCTAAAGGTATCAATATTATTATCAATAACTCTCAGACCTCCAAATGTTTGTATAATCAGAATTTACTAATACTTTTGGTAGGTGAACTTTAATTCTTTTATTAATTAGTCAAAAATAAAATGGTATACCATCAACGGTGAAATAATAGAACAAAATATAACAAAAAAGTATGTATTAAATAACTTTCCATTTTTCTTAGCATTTAAACGAGTGGTGAAAGAAGGGATCCAAATTGATCAGGATGACAAATCGGAAAGAAATAAAGGGAAGCAGAAGAAAGGTCTGGAAAGTAAGAAACTATTAGCTTTTTTAGAAGCTAACTTAAATTTTTTACTTATGTTTTATGCATATGTTCGTTTTGCAGGGGATAAACATGCAAATTTTCGATCCCTGAATGTAATTATAATCAATCAATTGTTTAATCAATTTTCTTTTGCTTATCTGCTGAAGGAGTGGTAAATGAAAGAATCGAAAAGGACCACAAGCAGATGTCAAATTTCAACAATCATACCAAAACGAAAAAAAACAATGAAAATAAAGAAAACAAGATGCCCTACCGGGCAGAAGGATTTCTGCAAGCTTTGCTGCTGAAAATGCCACAAAAATGCAACACTAGCACACTAGTCCTGCAAAACTAAGACAGTCACATCATTCAGCTCGAGAAGCATCAGCATTAAATAAACAAAAATATTGATGCGACTGACAATGTTCGTCAAGAAAGTCAGCCTACCATAACATAAAAAAGGGGCTTTTCTTTACGCTATCGCGGAGATCATTTATGAAGATCTGTTTTTTTGTACGAATAAGCTGAATGATTGTTACTGGATATTTGCCACCCACGTACTCCAAAAAAGTGCATCGACACAATACGAAACTTTAATTTAACCACATTAAATATAACGAATCCTATAAAAAGATTGTGTATACTGGCGGTAACCAACATATCGTTTGGGCAGCACAAACTAATATATAAAGTTTCTATATTGATCTCCTCAGAATGAAAAATATAAATATCACAATAATAATTACTTAGAAATTAAAGCTCATATCTAATCTAAAAGTTAAAAAAAATACAACATACGTAGGGAGAAAAGAGATAAGCTGATATAGCCAGAATACATCCAAAAATTGCTACTAAATATAGTATAAATAGCTGTATAAAGTGCATATGTTGGTGATGTTGGGGAGGAGCTGAAAGGAAGCTAAGCTGAGCTTTAAAAATCCAAAAGCTTCTAAAAATTGACTTCAAACATGCATACACATACAAAATACACGAAGGTCTTTCATATTTAAAAAGGCTTGGAGCAAAAATAAAACAAGAAATACCTTTTCTTCCACACACCATGTATTGGCACTGTTTTCATATTTTAAACTTCAAGAAAACTTCTTTCAAAAAACAGAATAACCACACTGTAATTTAATTTTGTGAACATGATAAGTTCCCAACAGTAATGCAATTCTTTATATAAAATGATAAGCTGTATTAACTTCTTTTAAAGCCATATTTCCATCAAAGAAACTTTTAGCAAACTACACACGTTCTTTCGCTGCCATTTTTAAAACGTTTTGTGGACGATCACATGGCATGGCGAAAATCAGCCAATAAACTATCGCTATTTAAGTGGAGGTGGCTAAATTAGCACCCTTTCGTAGAAATCGGGCATTATGCACCAATGACAATTAAGACGGCTTTTTTATGAACCAATGAAATTGGAGAAACAAATATGACTAGGTTTGGACAGTAAGATGAAAAAAAAAACAAAAAACAAAGACGATCGTAAAGTATTTCTTGCTTACGCAGAAATCCAACAAACACTGGGAAAGTAAGAGATCTTACATTTATGAAAAAGTTTAATTGTAGTGTGTGTAGTGATGCTTATTCAATTCTCTTCTATGTTACTTAAGAAATTCGAAAAAAAAAAAAAAAATACAAGTATGAAGTATTTTTGTTATTATTTTTTTAGAAAGAACATCACTCAAGCAAACACGGAAAAAAGGTAAAACTATGATGTGATGTATTTATTTATTTACTAGGAAATTGTTTTAACGTTTGTTACTATGAAAAGCAGATATAGACAAAAATTGTTCTTTAAGGGAAAAATGCTTATGACCGAAATCTAACAGAAAAAGTAGATGTTGTATCAAATTTACACTCCAAAGAGAATGTACAACTGGTAAGACTGCCAGTGTTGCAAAATTACATCGAATTCGACAGGACAAAAGACGTAAAGTACATCAACGACGATGGGTATCTTGAAAGACTGGAAGATGATATCAAACACAATGGGTTGAAAGAGCCATTAATTTTGGCGGTCAGCAAAGACAGTCAAAGGGCGTACTTGACGGAAGGGAACCATCGAATCATTTGCCTGGAGAATTTGGGTGTTCATTGGGTACCATTAAAGATAAGCTACTGGTTCCTCAATGATGAGACCAATAGCCTTTACCCTTTCATTCCGGGTTTCCTCAAAACATTTCCCAAAAACGTTACGCCAAGAATGTGTGGGTTTGAAAGCAAGGATATTTGATTGCTAAACGTTTTTATGGTCCGTTTATTTTCATTTATTTTTAGTTGTATTAAGTTGCTTGCATATAGTGTAGTACAACCTCCATTTCTTTCTGTTTCATGTTATGTTTTCATATTCAGATTTTACTTTTACAACGCTGAAAGTAAGGACTAATGAAATTTTTTGTTGCTTTCATGTGTAAAACTAACTACTTTACCAAAACTACCAAGGTATTTATCAATCTTCGTGGACAATTACAATTCAAGTCATACAAAATGTAGGCTGTTTAAAACTACATCTAACGCTGTGTTTTTATTTTATTGTTTTTTTTATCCTCTTCATTTATTTTATGATGATACTTTATTTGTTTATGTGGTTTATATGTCTGTTAAGTCTGTTTTGCATATTGTTTTTTAAATGTACATATATTCTAGAGAAAATGAAAGGCTTAACATTGCCCATTTTAACACATTTTGCATTTTCTCTTAACTCATTGTTTAATAAAGATACAACTGAACTCTTTAAATAGAAACCATCTTTGTTTCTTAAATTAAATTAATGTCAACAAAAGATCTCTCAATAAAAGAAATCCCTTTCAATTTTAAGAATTCTGAATGAGTTTCTACTATAGCACACGTTTCTACTATGCTACATGCACAGGGGGGCTCAAGCCCCCAAGCCCCCCCTAATTCTACGTCCTTGGGAATGATGAAATACTGACTCACGCTCGAAATAGACAGAAATCGAATGCGTCTAAATTTAGTCTCAAATTTTGATAGAAATGACAGTGCATTGGAACAATGAAAACTACATGCAGATATTAAAAGAAAAAGTGTCAAAGATAAACTTCGAACACTACGAAGATGCGAGTAAAGAAATTCGTGAAAGCATAAAGGCGATCGAGGCAGAAGAAACAGATTCTGGCGATGAATTAAATGATGACGATGATGATGTAATTTTATTATAAAGGAATAAAACATAGTGTTATCATGGTCATGTTATCACAATTTCCATAATTTCCATGTTTTTTATTTTTTCTTTGTATGAGTGTTAATTAAGCCGCATTATTTTAAGCCGCGTAATTAATTAAGCCGCATTTAATTAAGCCGCATTCTTTGTTGTGCGGCTTAATTAAGTACGCAGCTTAATTTAGTGTCTTAAGGTATTCTTATAAAAACTAGCCGCCAAGGCGGCGTCGTTCGCCGCCCATGTTCAGCATGCGTTGACATCACGAAAAATAAAATTAAGGAATTGGCAACCGAAAGTGTTCCCATGTTGTAGAGCTCGAAAAACTGATCAAAAAAATGTATAGGATCGTTCCGCTACGATCAACTGTTACAGAGATATCATTGTTCAAAGATTTTGATGACGTCACAGACCCCTCCCCCAAAAAATTAGACCCAAATTTTTTGTCACCCCATCGCCTGTATGGCGGACCCCAAGAAACGTCAGTTATCCCTATTGGTTATCGAGATAATTTTTCCTAAACGTCGCATTCGATTAGGGTCTCAATACAATGGTTTCACACTGACGTCGCGCACAAGGAAGAGAAATAATTTATGTGTGATCTTACATTGCTGACTCTCTTTCGCAGTTCACATCTACCATTTTGCGTCACTTACAAACAAACAAACAAACAGACAGAGAATCGGCTATTAATATATAGACAAGACTTCAGGACGTAACACAACGATACATATCTGGTTTCAAAAATGCAAACTTCCCGAATTGCCAAATTACGGTCAAATTTAACAAAATGACTGGCAAATTCAAAATCAACATCTTCCATTTGTGCTTTGTACAAATTTTTGTGAATATTAAAGAACTTTCGAAATTTGATACAAATTTGGTCCAAATTTTCCATTTTCGCTCAAATTTGAAATCTGCACCATTCAATTGTGCTCTGTGCAAAAGTTCATGAAAATTGAAGAACTTTTGAAATTTCGCCCAAATTGCCCGATTTTAGTCAAATCTGACCAAAATCATTGTCAAATTTTGATCAAAATTGAAGAACTTTCGAAATTTGGTCCAAATTTGGCCTAAATTGGCCAATTTTAGTTAAACCTGCCAAAAATCATTGTGAAATTGCGTACACCATCTAAATCCACCATCTAAATCCACATACTGACGTCAACCAAACAGGTAGGATTTAAACCATTCCAGCTCCGTTCCTCTGACACCATATGACCTCAGCTTGTCGGTTAAATTGCTATGACTAATCGTGTCATGCGTGATTTTAATTATTCCTTATTAGTTTTACACTCTTGGATGGTTCTTTATTTCGAATATATGGAGTGAGACTACTGTTGACGCCAAGCTTCGCAAATTTCAAGTAAGGAAAAGTTTGTTATGAAAATTTTCACACTGAATGTGATGAAAGCGGTGTCGAAGAAGTAGAAATAGAGCTGTGATGATGATAGCGGAAATTTTGAAGTTATTTATTTGCAGGACGTCCTGTTGTTGTCGTTGTAAGAAATTTCTCTTGGGTTCAAATATGTATGAATATCTGGACTAAAATTTCGAGAAGAAGCAGGAAATTCTTTTCAACCTATCCCGTAACAATATCGAAAGAATATTAGACATGATCCGCAAAACATATGTTTCCAAAAACCATCTACTTGGCCAAACTAAGTAGAGTGCTTTTGGCTACTCGGCTCAAGAGATGAAAACGATACATACAAACAGCAAGGTCTTTACAAAATAATGAGCATCCTATGTTTATTTCCTTTTGAAGAAAAAAAGTCGGTCTTGAAACGAAATTGTCAAGATTTGTTTCACTTCGAAGTTTACTACACAGTGAGAAATCAATCTTATCAAACAACCAGTTGAAATTCTCACCAGTTGAAATTCTCAGAGCAAGTACCTTCCCCAGATCCAAAATGTCAGTTTTAACAACTTTGTATACAGTAAATTGTTCTATTCATACTATTGAATGGAAACATTATAGAAATAAATGGATTCAGAAAAGTGTCCGTCTAAGTATCCGTCCAAATATCTCTCTTTAACTCGGTACTTTCTCTGTAACTCGGTCTTCTATTCAGTGCACAAGTATCGTTGTTAATAATATCTTTCAAGTCGGTATATGTACTTAAAATACCTAATCAATACCAAAGCTTTCTGGTTACAATAGTGTAGATCTAGTTTTCCTCAAATTAAAGGTCAAGTTGTTGTAGCTTTTTGGTTAGTGAAGGATCACAAGAGCCAAACAATGGCTTAACAACTCTTTCTTCCGCCTCACCACTAGCCAGCTTTTTGTCAACGCCCTCCACTATCTCACCTTCACACAAACTAAGAAATCTTTCTTTGAACTCCGTCAGTATCGACTGGTTTTTAAATCGTGCGGCTAATATACAATCTTCAGGTACAAAATCGCTCATATCCCCTACAGCATGCCACGTGACTGTGAGTTCGTTTGTCTTGAAAGGTTCCAACTTCAATTCTGCCTTCAGCTGGTGGTTCGCACACAGTTTTCCCACTTGCTCGCGTCGCATCAGCAATCTAGATTTCCCTGAAAGTTTATGTTGCAGAAGTTTCAAATTACCAACGCCCCTTTCTTTCCATTTTTTCGAAGACGAGTCAAAACGGTATAATTTACAACGTTGATTGAATACCACTGTTTCCTCCTCTTCACCATTCGACACGGCAACTGTCGTAAGTTGCACGAGAGGTTCCACGTCATCGTTGTGAGCGTTATTATGCATGAACAAAGGCGAACCACTACCAGCAAATGATTTTCTAGAATTACTTTCGAATCCTGCAGCAAACGACAAGCCCTCACCAGAACCACTAAAGACATTTCCATGTGAAACAGGCTTGCACGCTTCCTCAAAGTTGAACTGAAAGCGCTCCGCAGTCAACATATCTGGGAACTTTACAACGTGTCCATCCAACCCAATGGATTGTTTCAACTCGAACATTGTTTTTGAATCGGGAAGTAGCGTTAATTTCAAATCGGGTGAAACTTCCTTTTGATAGAATATTTTATTTTCTGAGACTACAACCACTTTAGTTCTATGAACTTCCTCGTCGTATAGAATAATAGCATCTCCTTCAGCGATCTGTTTGTAATCTTTGGATTGGCCAATGAAACTAAAAAGCGTGCAACTGCCACGAAATACCTCCCGCTGGAAATCGTTCTTGACGTACGATCGAGGTAACGTATGCTGAACTTCTTCTTGTATTTCATCATCTGTGATAACTTCATTAACAGCGACTATTCCACTCTCATTGGAGTTGCAGAATGATTTCTGCAAGGGCATAGAACCGGCCTTGGCTTGTGCACTCTTTTCAGCTACCAGTTCATAAGTGAGAATCACATCATCTTCAACATTTGATCTCGCTAGTTCGTTTTCACGAACACACACTTTAGGCAAAATTGCAGCTTCTGATCTAAAGAAATATTAATAATTAACTTTTAATGTAAACTCGCCCAAAGAACGGATGAAACTGTCAAAACGACAGAGTACTAGAGTACTAGAGTACTAGAGTAGGGACTGCTAAATTCGATCCAATTTTGGTGTTGTGATCGAATGGATAAGGTTCACCTTCGGAGTGTCCGAATCCTCCAAACATCGATAATTAGATAGTTTAAATATCATTTGAAAAGATGTAGCAATTACCTCCGTTTAGGCTTTATTATATATTTTCCCATAGGGCGAAATATATGTTAAAACCGGCATTTTCCTTCTCCTTCTCCGTTCACTTTTATAGCCGCAGTTCAGTATTGAACTCTGGCCTAGCAAAGGTAGATAAGAATAGAGGATAGTCTTCAGTAAAGTAGTACGCCATCTTTTCAGTCAGTGCAGATGGGCTTTTAAAGATTTTTGCTTTTTTCTGCTAGCTTTTAAAATGATTCAATTGATGAAACGTTAAATGATGGAAATAAATTGTTTTATTTCTTAAAAAGTTGTAAAAACTTTTGAATGAACGTGTAAAAAACAATGTGTTATGATGATTGGTAATTAAATGCTTGGAACAAGAAATCTTTGAAGCTGTAATTTCAGTGCAAAGGTGAAAATTCATTATCAATAGCAGGATGAAGAATTATTTAGTATGATCCTGATTGATGTAGCCCAACTGAACGATATGCTGTAGTACAGCCAGGAAACCCTTTTGATATGGAGAACAACTAGTTCAACCATTTATGTTAATTCAAAAACACAAGTAATTACGTGATGTCGTATATGCAACATAAAGTTCAGAAAACCAATTACGTATATATAATATTTTAATACACAGAGGATTGAGACACAATAACTTGAAAGAATCTGGTGAGTATCTGAGTGTACTTCCCTGGAAAGCTGTTTAATCCAACAACAGAAACATAGCTTACTATCAATGAAGTCTATGATCATGTACACTGTTTTGATGCTGTATATCATATTTTATTTTGCAAAATTTAATATGATACTGTCATTTTTCCTTACGAACAACGAACATAAATCAAAACATAATCCAACATGACAGTCTGTAAATTAAATCACACCAGAACACCAAATTCTGGTTTCAGCTATGTAGTGGTTTGATTATGTGTATTATGTGTATTTTCACTTCCAAAACTTTTTTTTCCGTTTGAGATTCATTTTTATCACATAATAAACAATGAGTTGAATTTGGTTTTATAAATTGTCATTTTAAGCCCATCTCTCTTTTGAAAATAACTCTTCTGTCCTAATTTGAAATGCTACACATAATATTTGTTAGTAGAGATTTTGATTGCTTATGATAGTTATTTGCTTATAATGTCTACCCCAAAGTGTTATACTGTAGCTATTAAAATTAGGTTTAACAATTTTCTTTTCTTCTTTTGTACAGTAAACCTGTATACAAACTTGATTGTATGATGTTGTAAGATAGTTTTATCCGAGTTACAAAAAGCAAGTGTTCTGTTGAATTACATTGTTTACCACGATTTTATGGTATAAAGGATGTCAAGCTTCTGCAACTATAAAGATCATACATTTGTGATGACGAAATTCTTTAACACATTGATGATATATGCAGTTGTTTAAGGGAAAATATTAATCACATTTAGGTCTTATAACTTACGTGCCATCGTAGTAACTTCTCACTTTTTAACTCCTCAGCAAAAATTACAAGACAAACATCATTTGACCATGAACATATTCATTTCATAATAAGTCCAAAATGAGTTTTTTTGTGGTGTTAAATTCAGTTCCAGACTGATTAGTAAGGATAACATTTTTATCTGAATGTCAGGTTGATGGTAGCTATACTATAATTATTTAATCACAATTTTCGGAAATATATAGTCGCAAATTTGCGAGTCTTGTTTACATTAGGAACGAAAATTTTCGGCGAAGTAAATTTCGGCGGAAATACTTACGGCGGCCAAACTTTCGGACACTCTTTTGGATTTCGGACAGAAAAACTTTCGAACAACATTGCATTTTCGTTTTTTAATCATTAGTATGATAATGAGCTAAATTATGCAAAAAGTGCGCCATTCCTGAGTACCCTGGATATAAAAACAACAAGGTTGAAATTACGAAAAACAGATGAGTAAACTGCCGGGAAAAGTTATGAAATTATTACGTTCTATTTTGTGTGTTTTGGGGACTTACAAAGTAAGTTTTTAAGACATCAAACAAGATAGACATAGGAAGAACGTCATGTAACTTGGGTACTGTTCCCTAAAATTTCTAGCTATCCCTGAAAAAGGCGATGGTTGTGAAAGGAGGATCATTTAATCGACTACGAGTCGGATGATGACGTCATTTACATATACTTAAGTCTTTTGTTATATATTGTATTACTTTCTGACATGATGACAAATGTCAAAAATAAAGAATTCACTGCACGTCAATCGTGCCACTTCCTATTTTCATGAGCTTGCGCTCTGTCGGAGGTATTCCACAAAATAGCTGCTTTGCGTTTGTTTGGTAAGAAATATTCTACGATGGAGTTCAATCGAGACTTGCTTCAACAGCTAATTTTGCGCCCGATTGCGGAGTGCTTTCTTCTATTTTCCCAAATAAAACGCAGAAAATCTTTTTTTCGCAGAAAATCATCGACGGATTTCTTCTGTACTCTGAATTATACACACTGTAGTGCTTGTAGAACTTAACACGTCCCGTAACTTTGATGATAATGCAAGACACTTATAGAACGATTTTGAGTGAGTGTTGACTGACTTTGCCGAAATATTTAAAGACTGCCACTTGTCAGGCCCCAAATCAACAAAAAATATATTTTTACGAAAATACTTAAATTCCAAAATTTTCGGAAGGAAAAACTTTTGCACAAGCCAAAACTTCGGACGGAAAAACTTTCCGACAAAAATTTGTCTCAAAGTTTTTCCTGCCGAAAATTTTCGTTGTTAATGTATATTTTAATTTCTTGCGTAATTAAGAATCATAAAGGATATTTGTGAAACATTTTCTATTGAGGTATGGTTTCTTTTTATAAAGGATACAATAACATTATTGAGCTGTTGCAATATAATTTCCTTTAAGGTGAATTATTCTTACAAATAATTTCCATCCTCAAAGAGAATGCTTAATTTAGCTAAATTCCTGAAAACCATGTCTTGTTTACATGAACCTATATTTGGTAGGAATTTCTCTACCATTCGTGTGCTATTCAAAACCCAGCAATAGAACTAAGAATCACTCATCAATACATTTAATGCTCTTAAAATCAGTGTGCAAGATAATATTTTCTTGATTCCAGAAAAGATCTTAAAATTTAACAAATTTTTACATGTAACTGACTCATGGAAGCGTTGATTTTCGCTAAGATTCTGAACAAGCCCAACAAGCTGTGAAAATCTTCTTTTTCATGCATTAACCCATGGTCAAGCAAAGAGACTTGATGTTGTAGATTGACTTAATCTTCGGATAATCTGGATATTCTCAATTTCACTTTTTTCGAAAATACGAATTAAAGAAAGTTCCTTTCCAGTGTTTGGATACTAACATTTTTAAATTGTTTTATGAAAGTCATCGCTGCGAAAAGTATTTTCTTCAAAAGAATGTTTTGATGTGCAAGATCTTCTTTTCAATTCCAGTTATTTTATGATTTATGATTATATTTTTCTAAAAAAGATTTTCTTACTTCATTTCCAGGTTCAGGGATTTCTCCTCACTAGTCTTCTTGACCATTATTTTCCGCAACTTCTGCACTTCGACTTGAATATCAGGATCATCGTTGTTGATATGTTTTTCTGGAGATATCATTGGCTCTGCCTTGTAATCATGAGCGGGAACTGACTCAACTGTTGGCGCATCGTGCACTTCAAAGTGGAATGGTGGTGACCTGTTCGTAGACTGTGATTTATCAAAGCTAAAGGATGCTTTGGAAGCAGATGGAACAGATTCAGTGTTTCCTGCTGTTGCATCCAAAGATGTAGCCGCTTTTTTTACTTGATGATTTCGTTCATCCACCTTCGACTCAGTCTCAGATTTTAGTTTTATTGGATTTTTTTCGTTCGGTTGTTGGTTTTTCTGAACGATAGCTTTGTAAAGTGGATCATCACGCCACATGTCTAGAAATCAAAAGCAAAACCCTTTTAGTTTTGGAATAATTTTCAGGTGATTTCTCTTTCGCCGACCACGTCAATGGCAAAGATGATACATTCAGAAATCTGAGCGTCTTTCGTATTCTCTTTAAAGTTTATTATACGCGAAAGTATTTCATTATATCACCTTTATCAAGATAGTACATAAAGAATAAAACACCTACCATTCACTTTTTCCAAATTAATTTTGCACACTACAGCTTCTTCATTTTCATCTTGTAATGCTGGCTTCGTTCCACAATCATCATTGATACTTCTCCTTTTATCTTGAACAAAAGCATCTAATTGTCCCAGGTTGTTTTCCACTGTCCGCTCATGAAGGACAAATGTTAGGCTCAAATCATTGGAAATAGCTTGTAACTTTTCCAGAAAAGGACTTATTTCTGATATGATCATGAGATCAAAAACTTCCTCTTGATCTTCAAAGATTTTTCCTACCTCATCACACGAATTGATCATTTGATTTCTTTGTGCGAGAAATTCATCCCACTGCTTGTCAAACTCTTTTAACATATTTCTTTCTTGCTCATTGAGTTGGGCAAAATATTTGCTTAGGTTGATGTACTTTCGAAAAAGCAATTCTTGGGCAAGTTCTTCTCTGCATTTTTTCATTTTCTTCCAAACGGAACACTCAGACTGTTTTATTCTTTCAGCTATCGTTTTCGCTGCTTCAAACTTAGTATTAATCTGGACCTTCAACTTCTGTAAATAGGATTGCAGC
Organism: Turritopsis dohrnii; assembly: GCA_027922465.2. NCBI lineage: Eukaryota > Metazoa > Cnidaria > Hydrozoa > Anthoathecata > Oceaniidae > Turritopsis > Turritopsis dohrnii. Next base: position 476,264 of record BQMF02000015.1, read on the forward strand.
TCATTTACTTCACGATCTTTATGCGTTCTGTTCTTGCAGTACACGCACAGAAAAGTTTTGCATTCCTTGCAGATGAATTTTGCAAACAAGTCGTGATCTTCACAGATGGGATGAATACACTTTTTCATAACATCATATGAAATCTTGATGAGGTTACTTTCGTTACATTGATGTTTTGCCAAGCATAACTCACATAGCGATTTTCGGCACTGTTGACAATAAAAGGAAGGTGACCTTTCGTGCAGGATAGCCCCTTGACATTTGATTTTTTCCCTAAAAATAAAATTCAATCCGTTATGCGTTTAAAAAGAGGATCATCAAAATTTACAAGTGAGACTTTAGGAATCATAAAAAAATGTGTGAAAATTTAACTTTCTCAAAACTTGATTTCTGCAAAGATATATCAATGTAGTTTTAAATTAAAAAGCTTTTTGGAATGAAAAGCATATGCAGTGCATTCTCTAATTCACGAACACCCTAAGGAAAAAGTATCACAAATATTTTCTGTTTAATTCTTATTTTTATATAATTCTTTTTACACTTTGTTAGAATGTTACGTGTTCTTGGACTTTAGATTTTGTCCACTAGATGCTTTTTGTCTTCCCTATTTATGTGAAAAAATCATTGGCTTTTCTGAAAAATGTTTTTTGCACATCAGGATGAAAAAAACCCTGAATTTTCCAATGGTGAAACTGTTTTTTCAGGAAGTGACCAGGAAATCTGTTTATTTTTCAAAAACATTGTTTTGGGGCTAATTAAGTAATTATTTGTGTACATGAAAGACCATAAAAAAATAAAACATATTGACCATGTTGCGTATTGATCCTTACGTTTCAAAATTCTGTTGTTATAGTGATTAATTAGTTCACGCAAAAATATTGATCTTAGAAAAATCTTTGAGGCTCTTTTTTTTGGTGTTCATTTTTCGTGTCAGAGCCACTTACTTTTGATTTTCCATTTACAAAACTAAATAAGCTCGGAGATTGAAATCTGGCTTACTGAGAAGCTGAAGGATAGATCTAAAAACGTTTTTTTTTATCTTTTAATTTTAAACCGAACAGGAGTTATACTCGTAAAAACGAAAAAAATGAAAACAGAAAGCAATGTTTTAGAGAAATCAAAAATCACTCTGAAAATAATTTATTGGAGTAAAAACAAAGAAAAGCCTTTTTCACTCTATGTCTTGTGATTACAAAAGTGTAAAACACATAACTCGTTTTGCAAATGGAGCCACGTTTTTACAATAAGGTTCATTTTCTCTTGATTCATTCTAAAATTTAAAATTTTTACTTTACCTCAAAATTTTTAACATGGGCTTTTAGAGATGTAAATAAGCTTTCCAAAAATGCATCATACTTGATATAAACATGTTTCTGTCAAAAAGATTAATTAAAAATCAAAAACACGTTTTTTTCTCTTACTCATACCTTAAACGTGCAAATAACAGCTATTCCAAGCCATATCCAGGACCTGAGTCCAATCTCATCATTCTTACTTTGCAAATAAGTTTTGACTTTAGAAGCTGTAAGAATTAATATGCCTTATGTGTATTTAATTTCCTGCAGTACTAATACACAAATTGCGCATATAGATCTACCATTATGATTTACCAACTTGTCTCCCAATTTGGATCCAGTCTTCAAATCATAAAATCACAAGAACTTGGGCTCTGGAGATTTAAAATTCAAAGTGCAAGTGTTATACAAAAGTTTACTTAAATGCAGGGTATTTCAAAAAAGTGGCAACAAGAAATATTACCGCTGTTTTTAAAGTAAATATCCAATTTATTCTTTTAAATTTTATAGCAATGGAATCCTTATCTTTAAGATTTTTCACCTTTAAACAATAGAGATACGGCTGTCAACTTTTGTCTTAATTGATCGTTAAGAAATTAATGCGTTTTTTCAAACTTATTTTTCGATTTTAACTTCTTCTTCTTTCCCATTTCCTACAAAAAATGCATCATGAAGAAGATAAAAGAAAAGGATTCCATAGATATAAAATTTATCAGAATAAATTAGGTATTTATTTTAAAAAGTGCGGAAATTCTTGTTGCCACTTTTTTGAAACACCCTGTGTTTGAATACTTAATGAAAAACTACAGTGTGTCCACGAGAAAGTGGGAAAAACTACAGTGTGTCCACGAGAAAGTGGGTACCTGGTTTAAAACGCAAATAACTGTCCGAATTTTCACCAATACAATGCGGTTTTTATACCGTTGGAAAGACGAATTTATGAGCTTTTCCAAAAATGTAAGTTGTAAAAAGTTTTATTTTAAAGAATAATGACCATTTTTTCTTTCGACACGGTTGTTAATGTTGTAATGATCAATAAAACAGACTTTTGACTCCTTTATCCTTGAGTACCTAAAAGTCAAAATGAGTCCCTAAAAGGTGTCATTTAAAATGAGTACCAAAAAGGAGTCATTTGACTCCTTCATTTGCGTTCAATGATTGTTGTGGACGTTCAATGATTGTTGTCTTTGCAATTTATACATTTTTCTACTACTGTCGCTCATATCAGGTCCATCCCAGTGATTGTGGTCTTACTATACAATTGTGGTCTTACTATACAATTTTAAGCACTGACTCATCACATCATATCATTTACAGTCTCATATAGCTTTTTGTTGCATACATTATTATCATAAGTGTTTATATTACACATTTGAACCACTATCAACTATCACCCTTGTATTACAAATCCATCGTCTTACCAAGTGAGCTATACAACCCTTGTATTTAGATTTAACTTTCTCAGCCATTACTTTTGTGAGCGCTTTGGAGTTGTGTATTCAAGATCACTCTTTTCGCAGGGATTATAAATACCCTTAAATTGTATGTGTTTGTGTTCGAAATCGAGTTGAAATCGAAGAAACTACAACAACGACGTTCTTTTCGAAATTCTTCATTTGCCATTTTCATTCACGACGAACTGGTGATACGAAGGTGAATTTGTTAATATAAAAGGTTTATCATTCACGAAAGTTTTACATCACCTTCAACATTGAAACAGTTAGGGCAAATAATGGTTTTGTGTTTTTCAGTGCGAAATGGTAGCGAAATTTCAGTGAAAACGAAAAGAGGAAGAAAGTATTTTTTATTAAGTATATGTTTATGTTTATGTTTGAGCTGGAAAGTAAAGAAAATTTATTGATTTCTTTAGAGGTATGAAAATCAGAACGTAAAAAGTTTAGAAGTGATTGAAATTGGTTTGAATCATTACACAATCTTATTATACTAACTAGTAACTCGCGTAAAAGTTTTTTACGGCTTTAATTTCGAAAAGGATGTGCAGAAATCCCGCGTTCCCGTGTATGTACCCCGTGATTAAAATTAAATCACGGAATTGTGAATGGAAAATGTACCCATGTTGTAGAGCTGATCAAAAAAGTATATGGGATCGTTTGGCTACGACCAACCGTTGCAGAGATATCCTCGTTCAAAGATTTTAATGACGTCATTGCCGCAGTATCAAATAAAATTTAGGCCCAAATGCTGCGTCAACCCATCACCCGTATTGCGGACCCTAAAAAACGTCAGTTATTCTCCTATTGGTTCTCGAGATATTTCCCCAAAAACGTCGCGTTCGATTGGGGATGCAATACAATGATTCCCCGTGATCATAAAACATCTGACGTCAAATGCCACGTGCTATTATACTAATCGTGAATTCGTCTTGCGTGGTCGAACTGCCGCTATATGACCACGATTAAGAAGATTTTGACCATTAAAAAAACAAAAACAAAACACCCTCACTTTTCGCATTTTATTATTTACATCATGAATACTTTCATAGCATATATTTGTTTTTGTTGTATTTTGTGGGTTTTTTCTCTCCTTTCTTAGTGCTTATTCTTACGGTCAAAGTCTTCGACCACGCAAGACAAATATCTCTCTAACGGTTGGTCGTAGCGAAATGATCCCATACACTTTTTTGATCAATTGTTTTAAGCTCTACAACATGGGTACACTTTCCAGTCCCGATTCCGTAATTGAAATTTTAGTGACGGGTTCGCACACGAGAACGCGAGATTTTTGCACATCCTTTTCGAAAATAAAGAGTGATAAATTTTGTTGAATTTTACGGTCAAAATCTTCTTAATCGTGGTCATATCTTTCGTTAGGCCATGCGTTTTTTTACGATATAGTAGCACGTGCCGTGACGTTAGTTTTTTAATCTATCACGGGGAATCATTGCATTGCATCCCTAATCGAACGCAACGTTTTTGGGGAAATATCTCGAGAACCAATAAGGATAACTGACGTCTTTTAGGGTCCGTGATACAGGCGATGGGGTGACGCAAAATTTGGGCCTAAGTTTTAGTTGGCACTGTGGCTATGACGTCATCAAAATCTTTAACCGACGATATCTCTGCAACGGTTGGTCGTAGCGAAACGATCCCATACATTTTTTTGCTTAATTTTTCGAGCTCTATAACATGTGTACACTTTTAAATCGCTATTCCTTGATTTAATTTTTCGTTACGGGGTTTGCACACCTTTTTTTCGAAGTTAGATGTGGTAAAAAATTTTTACCCGGGTTACCAGTATGGTTGATGTTAGTGAATTGAAAGCCTAATGAAAAGAGGCTGTGTTTGGAAGTGTTCAAATCGGTGAACAAATTAACTTGTGAGATCTTTCATAAGGACTTTGAGGCAATGGAAAACAACAAGATATACTGAAGCAAACCACTACGGGTACCACAACTTGCATGTTACGAAAGGAGTTTCTCGCTTTCTGCAGCAAGAGCGTTCAAAAACTTCCCAATGGAGGCTCAATCAGCAAGAAAGAAAGATGAATTTTTAATGTTTTAAAAGGTTTTTTTTGCTGTTCATAATTGTTTTCCTCCGAGTATGAACTTCAAACTTTCAAACTTTTCAATCCTCCAAGTTTCTTTCAAATTTAACTTCTGATTTAGTTTTTATCATGGCGAAGTTGAGGTCAGCATTTTAAATTTAGTTGCTCTCTATTATTTACCAGTTTTTATCTAATTTACGGATAATCAGGACTCATGAGAGAGAAAGAGACTTTTTATCTGCTCCAAGCGTTTTATTTTACAATTTTTAAGTTCCACGTACTACTTTATGGCGTCGATGTATTTCTGAGTTCACTATTATTCAAAAAATATGTACTTTTTTATATGTTTATGTTGCTGTTGCTTTCCTGTACTCTATTTCATGTAATATAGTGACTCCTTTAAGAGAGTCAAAATAATGACTCCTTTAAGAGAGTCAAAGTATGATGACTCCCTTCGGTGCCTAAAACGACTCCTTTAAAGGAGTCATTATACTATGACTCCTTTAAAGGTGTCGTTTTAGGCAACCCTTTTATGGTGTCATTTGACACTTTTAAAACTGTCAATGTTGCAATAGGTGTATTGTTGCTCTCCCAAGGCTGCAGAAATTACCCAGTTTTTTAAACTTGATGAAGCAATTTTTTGTATGGAAGACGTGTCTGTGAAAAGCCACTCAACAATTTATATGTTGAGATGCAAACACCCTTTAAATATGGTTTTCACATAAAATGTCATATTACAACAGTGTTCAAAAATCATACCTTTAAATATATCTTTACTTTTACAATCGAGGAAATTTTTTTACCAAAGGATTGTTTATTTACTAAGTAAAAAGTAACTTCCACCATCACTTACTTCCGAAGAAATAAGTACTGTAATGTAGTAAATGTCATTTGGGAATGAATGTTAACTCACCTGTTTTGTTGGGCGTTCATTTTATTATACTGTGAATTTAACAAACGTTCTACGAAAAAATTTGATTGTAAGACATCGTCGATAGTTTGATCCTTTTGAATTTTAGTGACTATTTTACAATGACTTGGGCAATTCAAAATGGCGCTTCCATCATCATTAAACTGAAGGAGGTCCAGCTTGCACATTTTACAGAGCGAGTGTCCACAAGGCAACGCTTTAGAATCGATTAAATTCTCCATGCAAATCTCACATTTAAACTCTTCATCCATGATTTGATTTTTATTACCTAACAAACTATAAACGTTTTGTTCTTGTAAGCTTTCGGTTTAAAGCTTTCTGATTGTGCTTCTTCATCATATGATGTTCACGAGTGAGGTACCATTATTAGAATTTCCTGTGACAATGGCATGTATTATTTTACTTCAAGTATAACAACAAAAAACAACAATTACAACATTGAAAGCGATAGGTTTAACAATAACACTAAATCTTGTTTTTCATTGGTTGAATCTTGTTCTATAATAATAAGAATTGATATATTTTCGATTGAAGATTTTAATTTATGTTTGTCATCCATGTAGGTCACCACGCAAGGAGTTAATAATGTGTATGGACTTGCCTAAATTCATTGATAGAAGTTAGATCTACTTTATAAACCATACATAGAGAGGTTTACCAGTATACAGACTAATACCGACTTGATCAAAGACTAAACAACAAGAGGAGTGTGGGAAAGAAAAATAAATGCTTAGAAAATAAGTGACCCATAACGACAAAATTCTTTTAAGAATTAATGACATTGACAACTACAAAATTGATACAATAGAAATGGAATGCAATAGAAATGAAATACAACTGCATTGGACTTTGAACAAATAAATTTCATAAAATACAAAACATAAAAGATGTGGTCAAAGAAGTTTTGATTTTTTTGATTTTTTTTCTTCTCATATTTGACATTCACATTACACTCTGGCTGCTACGACTATTTGGGTCCACTTGGAAAACATCTACAACTATTGTGCACCGATCGGCTTTTATTTTGACATATTCTTACTTAATTAGTCAGCGGCTTTAGCACGCTGACTATTAAAATCGACGTTTTTTTTTTTTGTTTTTTTTTCCAAAATTTCGATGCTCACGGGCTAGATAAAATAGCATATAGCTGTCGTAAGACACAAGAGATTTTCTATTGTGTAAGACTAGACTTGGAACTACGTAATTTTTTCTCTGTGTAAGAGTAGCGCACAAAATGGCAGGGAAGTTTCGGTGTTTCACGTGTATTTATAACGTGAGTTGTTTAAAGAAGGAGGGTATAATTTTGAATTAGAATCAAGTTTGATACTGTTTTGGGTTGCCTAAGATGAAATATTATAGGTAGTTGAAGGATTTCTACCCTGGTGTTAATGCACAGCAGTTTCTCTTCCAGGAAACCTGATATGATTGTTTACTTTTTTGTTTAATTCCAGACTTTTTATTCTTTTCATTTATATTTCGAAGTAGCTAAACATACTTAATTAAGTCTTTCCAGAGAATTTTCTGAAGTTATGTATTTCCAATTTTTTTAAACAGTTAAGTGATAAATTTATATAATAAAAAAGCTTTATGATTTAGGAAATTGTTGATTACGGTTATATTATATCTATTTAAGTGAGTAAAACCTTTTGCTTTAAACTTACTTGATAATCAACTTACCTTATGACCCTGTATATAGAAAGATTTATTTCAATTTCGCAACTTAAAGATCAATGAACTGTTTTAAATTGGAAGTGAGGATTGTAGTGAGGTGATGTCTCAGCAGTGGGAATCTTTCATTTAATATGAGTAATATGATTTAAGAAATGAAGATAATTCAAACTATTTGCCATGTTCGATAGCGATAAAATACATAATTTTATTAATTAAAAATTTTTCGGCTTACGCCATCAGTACAAAACAAATTTGGCATAAGCCGAAAAGCTTTTAATTAATGAAGATGTTTTAATAATAGCTTTAGTGCTTCCACTAAATCTAATATAAACGTTTTCAGTTTGTACAGTGTATTAGCACTTAATAAATTTTATAAGTATTTATAAGTATGTATATACATTATATATATATAACAGCATTTATAACAGCAAACAAACAGAATTACAAAAATGATTGGCTACCTCATTGAGACTTTCTCATAGAAAACGGTTTATTCACCTTACAACCTTTTTATAGCAATTCCTTATCTTGATTTCAAGTAAACCTATTTTTGCTCCTGTCAAAGCTCTCATAAAACTCTTTTGTAGCATCAAACTATTAAATCTGACTTATACGATTACTCTCATAAAACATAAATCGTCAAAAACCATTACCACAACATTAATTTTACTGCTGGTGAGAGCCCACCTTTTACGAATCAAGATCTTTTCCTTGAAGAATAATGCCATAAAGTTTATTTGAATAATACAGGTATTCTTCAAGAAGAAATGCATAATTTCTCAAAATACACTGACACCTTTTGACTATTTAATTGTTTATACAGATTTTTTGAAGGGCTTTTGAGTAATATCAGAAGTGGGTGCATTTCTTATCTTTTATATGTATAACAGCTAGAATTCATGTGACAGAAAAGAATCTGTTTATTCCTGACGAGAACGACTTAACGCAAGTGGCTACAGAGGAGTCAGTATTGATATTTTGTAATTGTTTATTATTGCTTAAAGATCAAAAAATACATGCAAATTATTTGTCTCAAAAATTCTGAAAGAGTCTGTCAACATAAAAACAAACATTTACTATTGATAGCGACCCAGTTACAATCCTAATTTTAAATATAAATGAGACAATAACATAATGAATTATGGTATGTACTAATGGTAATTTTTAATGAAACCTTAATTTTTGTTCTGACTTCAAATTGTGCAATATTATAATATATATATATATATATATATATATATTATAAAATATTGGGTTTCTTATGTTGAGGCACTTTTTTTTTTCTTTTTTTTTTGCTCTGGTAGCTACTATGAAACTGTTTAACTGTATTCAGGTACAGATTTACAGGTGTTTGAACTAACTGGATTCACACAAGTAATTACTATTCCATAAAATTGTAGCAGAACCTCCTGACTTTAGCCATTGTGTCTGCTAAATGATTGATTAAATTGTTTAGTTCTATTTGTATACTTTGCATATTTGCCGCTGACTTGCGGCCTTTTAAGGCTGCTTTATTTCAAATTCAAATATTTCCTATTGATAGGTTGTTTGAGGAAGATATTTGCCAGAATTATTTTCAATTCCCCATCAGGTTCAAATCAATGCTGTTATTGGCCAAATGGCCTCGAATTCATTGATATCTGCCATTTCGAAATGGCCACATGGTTCTGCCCCACCTTCTTTTTTGTACCTTCCTGTACCTTCCTGTACCTTCTTGTACCTTCTTGTACCTTCTTTCTTGTACTCATCATCGCTGGCGATGATGCATTGAAAGGCATTCCTTGTCACTCCTCTTTGTGCTTTATTAACTTTCAATATTTGCATACTGGTGCTATATGGAGTACCTTTCATCGCATCAGGCTCCTCCATCTCTCCCTCAAGTAGAACATTCGAATGCAGCGAATTCTATATTAACGCGCGATTTATCCACCAAAGACTTTTTGAATTTTTATGTCAGACGGACACATTTATTTCTCTAACTTCTGAGCGAAACAAACAATAATATGTTAGTTTGAATTATTTGAGTCACTTACTAGAGGTTATCATTAATAGCTTGAAGGATTCAACCGCTAGTTTTCGAATTGCATGAGTGAATATAAAATTTAATGAAGTCTCTTTTGAATGTGTTGGACGGACATTTTGCGCAAAAGATGATACCAACGTTTTTGGACTTTCACTTGAGTGATATCATATATTGGCTAAATCTATATATTAATAGCCGATTCTCTGTCTGTCTGTTTGTTTGTTTGTTTGTTTGTAAGTCACGCAAATGGTAGATTGAGTTGTGAGCGAAATTATTTCTTTTTTTGTGTGCGACGTGAGTTCGAAGCAAATACATGGCAACCCCAATCGAAAGTGACTTTTTTTGGCTGATGAACTAATAGGAATAACGTTTTGTTTTTATCATTATTGTTAGTTTTATATTTCACGTTGACTTGGCTTTGAAAACAGTAAATCAACTAAATACAAAGAAACTAACTGATTAAACATTTTGGACAAATAGCAGCAGTGGCAGAACGTGGAAGCATATGTTTGGTTTGCCACTAACTCTTGCCTAACTGTCTGAGACGGGTGAACTTTTTTTTGAGCAATCAAAATGATAGGTAAAAAAAGAGTATCATAAAACAAAATGTTTTTTTTGCTTTTCTTTTAATAATTTAATTTCTTCTTTTAATTGCCAAGCATTCTGATCGAACGTTTTTTTATTCTATTTATTCATTTGGCACGTGCCTTTTTTTCTCTCCTCCCGTGTGAACTTTTAAAGAAAAGAAACCATTTTCCCCCTGTTTGATAGCACCCATGTTAGAGGGCGTGACTTTTTTAAAGGGAAATTAAGCCTTAAAATTTTTTTTCTGATTTTGAGCATGAAATACTTCATTTATCCTACAGGAACACCTTTTTATGTATAAAAGGTATTCCAAATGAAAAAAACTGCTAAAAAAACAACTTAGTTAAATCGCCATTACAGCTTTCGTTATAAATATCATGACGTCACAGAGCGAATTTCATTTGCAGAAATATCAGACGTAAGCAGCACATGATGGCATGTTTTTTACGTCTATGTTCTAAAGATGCGAGAAAAGGTAGAAAAACAACATAAATACGAAAATATTTATCATTCATCAACATAAATGTAAAATAAGTTTATCAGCAACGATTCAAGAAAAATAAAAATAGTCATTACCGAAGATTTCATTTTTTATACATCCAAAATATACACATTTGTTTAAAAACTCGCTTACGCACGTATACCTGTTATAAATCTAAAACGTAATACTTTTTAATAAAGGTTTTATATCACGAAGAACTTAATAACTTTCATCAACAAAAACAAAATATTGTAGTTTATGTAATCTTTACAAAAACAGCGATCGCGCTGTGACGTCAAAATTTCCATCTCAGAGCACTGCAATGGCGTCCGTTGTTAGATACTAAATAACGAAAAACTGAGTATAATTATCATCTATATATTAATACCCGATTCTCTGTCTGTCTGTCTGTCTGTCTGTCTGTTTGTTTGTTTGTCTGTCACGCAAAATGATAGATTAAGTTGTGAGAGTGATTATTTTATTTTATTTTGTGCGACGTCAGTGTGAAACCATTGTATTGAAACCCTAATCGAATGCGACGTTTAGGGAAAATTATCTCGGTAACCAATAGGGATAACTGACGTTTTTTGGGGTCCGCGATACAGGCGATAGAGTGACGAAAAATTTGGGTCTAATTTTTTTGGGGGACGGGTGTATGACGTCATCAAAATTTTGATCGACGATATCTCCGAAACGGTTGATCGTAGGAAAACGATCCCATACATTTGTTTGATCAGTTTTTCGAGCTCTACAACATGGGCACACTTATCATTGCAAATTCCTTAATTTTATTTTTCGTGAACTCAACTCAGGCTGAATGGGCGGCGAGCGACGCCGCCTTGGCGGCTAGTCTATATATTAATAGCCAATTCTCCGTCTGTCTGTTTGTTTGTTCGTTTGTTTGTAAGTCACGCAAAATGGTAGATTGAGTTGTGAGCGAAATTATTTTTTTTGTGTGTGCGACGTGAGTTCGAAGCAAATACATTGCAACCCTCAATCGAACGTGACTTTTTTTGGCTGATGAACTAATAGGAATAACGTTTTGTTTTTATTATTATTGTTACTTTTATATACCACGTTGACTTGGCTTTGAAAACAATACATCAACTAAATACAAAGAAACTAACTGAGTAAACGTTTTGGACATAAAGCAGCAGTGGCAGAACGTGGGAGCATGTGCGGTTTACCAGTGTATCCTAATGTATCCTTGCCTGACTGTCTGAGACGGGTGAACTTTTTTTCGAGCAATCAAAATGTTTAAACCGATGGGTAAAAAAATACAAAAATACAAAATATTTTTTTTTGCTTTTGTCATAATAGTTGTCTTAATTTGTTTTAATCGATTTCTTTTAATCTATTTTAGTCAGATCGAACGTTTTTTTTTATTCACTTTATTCATTTAGCACGTGCCTTTTTTCTCTCCTCCCGTGTGATCTTTTTAAGAAGAGAAACCATTTCCCCCTTACGTTTGATAGCACCCATGTTAGAGCGCGTAACTTTTTTAAAACAAAAGTTAATAAAAAGTTGAAGTTTTCTCTCTATACGTTTTGAGTGTATTGTTACACTGATAAAAGATTGGTTTTACCAGAGGTTGTGACTTCGAATCTGCTTCTGGTTGAAGACAAGTTGAACGAGCCGTTAATAAGGTCATTTGACGTTTTTTGATACAGTGATACAGAGCAGGTGGACATGGGCGGCGAGCGACGCCGCCTTGGCGGCTAGTTTAAAATAATTTTTAATGATCACAGAAGATTAATGAGACCTTTCTGCAGCTAATATAAAAAGTTTTTGATAAAGGCTTAATTTCCCTTTAAAACAAAAGCTAATAAAAAGTTGAAGTTTTTTCTTCCTACGTTTTGAGTGTATTGTTGTACTGATCAACGATTGGTTTTAAAAAATAAATAAGTAACACATCATGAAAAACCTGAAAAATAGTTAATGTAACACTGATGTAACACTGACTGCACACCAGAGGTTGTGACTTCGAATCTTTTCCAAGTTGTATGAGCCGTTTATAAGAAAATTTAACGTTTATTGATACAGTGATAAAGAGCAGGTAGACATGGGCGGCGGGTGACGCCGTCTTGGCGGCTAGTCTATATATTAATAGCCGATTCTCTGTCTGTCTGTCTGTTTGTTTGTTTGTTTGTTTGTAAGTCACGCAAAATGGTAGATTGAGTTGTGAGCGAAATTATTTCTTTTTTTGTGTGCGACATGAGTTCGAAGCAAATACATTGCAACCCCAATCGAGCGTGACTTTTTTTGGTTGATGAACTAATAGGAATAACGTTTCGTTTTTATTATTATTGTTAGTTTTATATTCCACGTTGACTTGGCTTTGAAAGCAATACATCAACTAAATACAAAGAAACTAACTGATTAAACATTTTGGACAAAAAGCAGCCGTGGCAGAACGTGATAGCATGTTCGGTTTGCCAGTGTATCCTAGCGTATCCTTGACTGTCTGAGACGGGTAAACTTTTTTTTCGAGCAATCAGAATGTTTAAAAACCGATAGGTAAAAAAGAGTATCATGAAACAAAATATTTTTTTGCTTTTCTTTTAATAATTTAATTTCTTGTTTTTATTGTTATGAGCTCCAGATCGAACGTTTTTTTATTCTATTTATTCATTTAGCACCTGCCTTTTTTTCTCTCCTCCGTGTGATCTTTTTAACAAGAGAAACCATTTCCCCCTTACGTTTGATAGCACCCATGTTAGAGCGCGTAACTTTTTTAAAACAAAAGGTAATAAAAAGTTGAAGTTTTCTCTCTCTACGTTTTGAGTGTATTGTTACACTGATAAAAGATTGGTTTTACCAGAGGTTGTGACTTCGAATCTGCTTCTGGTTGAACACAAGTTGTACGAGCCGTTCATAAGGAAATTTGGCGTTTATTGATACAGTGATACAGAGCAGGTGGACATGGGCGGCGAGCGACGCCGCCTTGGCGGCTAGTTCATACATAATTTGTGATGCAATTCACTAAAAAATATTTGATAAGTAATAAAAGTAAAGCTTTTACCTGAATAATTCTAAATGTCCGTCCGACATAAAAAAAAACTCCAATGTGATTCATAACATGCAGGATATCTTGTTCAGTAAAAGTCCCCCATTAATGATAATAGTGATTTTTAGAAACTAGAAAGGTTTGATTAATACATATGACCATGTTTTTTCGTAAATGTGGAGTTCAATTTTTATCGAAAATGCAACACGTTTCGTAACAGACCCATAAGTCTTCACTGAGCTAGTTACCAGATGAAACAGAAATGATCACCGTAGTGAACACCACCACTTCACTGCTTTATCCTTAGTGATAAAATATTTATAAAAGAATCTGTAAAGTCTTGACATAATTATATTAATAGCATTTAAAGTCTCTGCAAATTCATGCATATTCGAACTGCTAAAAACCTTACACTTCTTCGTCTGGAAGGATTCCATAAAAGTGTGCCAAAATACTTTCATGATCGGAAACTATGGTTTCGCAGAAATATAACTTTTTCTTAGAACTGTCTTCCTACCACAAACTCTACACAATGTTTTTCTTAGAACTGTCTTCCTACCACAAACTCTACACGATGTTTTTAGTAACTTCAGATGATTTTTCTTTTAAAAACATACAGCCACGCGATTTTATTTATGTCGGAGAAGGGAGAGCAAGTCGGTAGATTTTAATTTATCTTTTTTGTTTTGGAATTATAGGTTTTATTTTGTGCTTACCGAATAGTGAAAAAATCATAATTATGGCATTAAGGTGAATAAGGCAAGGCAACATGCTTGGATAAGCATTATTCGAAAGTTAGAGAGAAATTTCAGTAGAATTAAGCGTTGATGTGCTGATGTGTGGTAAATTTGAATAAATTTGTTGAAATATTTCTGCCACGGAGTGCATTTTTATAGAAATATACACACTATTTCAATAAAAATGCTCTTCATCGCAGTGACTTTTTGACGATTTTTCCCCCACTGAGTTGTCTAGCAAAAGGCAGTCATGCTATGCTTACGGTAGAAAGTCTCTTAGTGCATTAACCACTGTTTGCTCGTTTATCTCAGATAGAAAAAATAAAGTTTTGACCATGAACTCAATGATGACATAATGTCAGGCAAGTCAACAGATAAATTATCCTGGTTTTTGCCCCCGCAGCGAGCGTAAGCGAGCGAGGAGGCATAGTAGTTTCACGAGATAGGCGAATGTCAGTTTTCGATTTTGTTCATCATCATCATCATCATCATCATCATCATCATCTTCCAACTTTCGTGTTGACGTTACACGATGGAATACAATTATTAGCTGACTTTGCATTTTTCCCGTATCAAAGCATGGTACTGTAAGTGGAATGTTTTTTCGTATCTCTTTCCTAATTTATTATTATATTATACTATGTTATTTAAAAAGTTCGTATGCTAAAATTAATTAAACATTTATTATATTACTTTTGCGTTTTTTTAGTGAAGTGAACAGCAAGGATTTTGAAGCACAGCTTGAAATCTGAAATTTTGCCAAGCATACGTTTTATGTTTGTATATGTTGTTTTAGCTCTAAAGCTTTCGTTCAATAAATTTTATTCACTGATTTTTGGTGGATCTTGCCATTTTAATTGGATTTCTGTGTATGCAAGAAAGCCATAAATTCTTGTTTTTCTTCTTTAACTGTCCTCCACTAGTGATCATGATCAATAAAACCTTATTACAAATTGTTGTTTTCTTCTTCTTTAACTGTCCTCCACTCATGATCAATAAAACCTTTTTATATTTTTTTCTTGCTATTTTATGTAAACGTTGGCTATTTTTTGTTTTGAACTAAAGTTTGAAACGCAAACTTCTAATGGATTTTTCGCTTTAATGTTTTTTTTTGAAACAGTGTTTTTTTTTCTTTTGGCTCTTATATAATTTCTTTAAGGACAGCTTTATACAGCCGCATAATCGCCGCGTCGAATTAAACTCTTTATTAAATGCGACGAAAATTCGACTGTATAAAGTGAAAAATTAATTAAGTGCGACATAATGAGTTAAGTTCAGCAGAGTTTGTCGAATAAAACGGCAATCTTCGACATAAATTCGGCATCACTTTATACGGCCGCATAATCGTCGAATTTAATAACAGATTGATTGAACTTCGTGAAAAAAGTGCACGAAAGTATTTATTTATTTATTACTTTATTTAATGTCGATAAAATACTGTTACATACGTAAGTGCATAAGTAGTGACAGCGTGTAAGAAATACACGATGATAAAATCATTCGACATTTATGCGGCTGTCTAAAGCCATATCGAATTTGATATGCGGCAACAAAACCTGTATAAAGTGACTGTCGCATTTTTGTCGAATTTT
Organism: Turritopsis dohrnii; assembly: GCA_027922465.2. Classification (NCBI taxonomy): domain Eukaryota; kingdom Metazoa; phylum Cnidaria; class Hydrozoa; order Anthoathecata; family Oceaniidae; genus Turritopsis; species Turritopsis dohrnii. Next base: position 492,090 of record BQMF02000015.1, read on the forward strand.
ACCCGAATAAAAGTAATTTAATTCGACACGGCAATTATGCGGCTGTATAAAGCTGTCCTAACAAATTTTACTTTGATTATAAAATACGTATCCATGTTTCAGTTCACACATTTCTTTTGTTTGTAGCAAATACTTACTGATATTACTTGTTAAGCCTCATTTACACTTTTTGAAAGGTATATTAGCATCAGTGTGACATAGGCCTAGGAGATAACAAAAAGTAACAAAGTTTTGTTTGTTTTTGTTTCCGTTGTATAGGCTTGCAATGTATAGCTTGCTGTGTGTACAAATGCTTGAGCGCGGGAGCATTTTTAGCTAAAGCTACATGCTAGTATAACTAATGCACTTCTGCAGAATTCGTGATCAGCCCTCGTTTTGGTGTCTTACATTACTCCGTGGTATTTATTTAATGAATAAAAGTAAAAATCGCAGTTGGACAATTTCAAGCAATGGTTTACTTAGAAACGAGGTCAGTGTAAACTCGAATGTGAAGGTATACCCAGCGGCAAAATCTTCGAAAGCTGCTGCGATGAAGAGCATTTTTATTGATGTAGTGTGTATATTTCTACGGAAATGCACTCCTTCGCAGGGATTTTTCAACAAATGTGACCACTGGGTAAGGTGAATGAAACAGAGGAAAGGGTGCATTAACCTAGTGGACAAATTTGATGAAAAATATATAGTAAAAATTATATACATTATTTCAATGTTAACACTCTTCACCGCAGTGTCATTTTAACGATTTTGCCAACTGGGAAGGGATTAGGAGATTCATTTTGAACTCTAGGGCATCAAGAAAATTTATTTATCATTAAAAATACAGTTCTTTCGTAATCATATATTAAATAAAACCTTTTTTCTCTTGTGACGAATTCTAGAAAATTAGAATTAGTATTTTCCAGAAGAGAACCGAAAGGATCTGTATCACGTTAGCTACAGGCCAGCTGTAAGCGATATTACTTTGTATTCAAAAACATACAAAAACGTTTCATCTCACGAAAAGAATAGAACATACAAAAACGTAATCACATAATTAACATAAATTAACTGTAAAGTTTGGTTGGCGCTTATGGGTTAGGTATGAGCATGTGCGAGTGTTGATGAGCTCACAAGTGGAAACCAAGCTTTACTATTAATTTGAATATCCACAAACCACCTTCAAAAAGACTTTATACAAAATTCCATCACATCCTTGTTCTCATGCTTTTCTACATGAATAACTCAATGAAGAGATAGAAGTGCTATAACAAAGGATTCTTTCTCAAGCCGCATTACAAGTGCTTCATACTTGAACGTCCACTATATTTACACTTACTTTTTTCTGTATCCGGTCTTGAATTTTGACGATTTGTTTTAAAACCTTTAGTGCAGTATTTAGATTGTATTTATGGAGTCGACCTCATTGACTCCCTCGAAACGTTTGAAAAAGACAAAACGTTGAGTTTAAAACCATTTTCAAAGGAAATAAATCACTCCATGAAATTAGTCTTATTAAAACTTAAATAACCTATAAAAGCTTTTACAAATGTCAAACACAGAAAAAACATGGGTGCGTGTTTGGCCGCCTCTTTTGTTTTGGTTTTACGATATAAAACAGACAGGAAAAGGCGCGGCCACGTATTTTCTTAGCTTGTTTTACTACAATATTCTACAGACCAAACGGACTCGTCAATTCTATGAACCAGGCTAACCCTAAATATTTTAAGTTCAGGAACGTCTTTTCTTCCGTAATCGTTTTTCCAGCAGGATTTTGATCTAGTAAGAAAAACAATCGAGATTACGTTTGTAATTCAAAGGATAGCTGGATTGGCTCCTTTAGAGCATCAGAGCCGGTGCTTAAATTACTTCAAACTATTCCACTTATAAGCTGAGTGATAAGCTAACTAAGTCGGTTCACCTTGTTGTACTCGCTTGAAAGACTCGAAGGTGTTGCAGGCTTCTCTCCTGTTATGGTTGTCAGTCACAGAATACATTTAGTTTTTTCATCGAAATTAAACAAAACACACCTGAACCAGAGACTCGAACTGTGGAGGAGAGGTCTTTTAAAGAAAAATATGCAAGCAACCCTATCGCCACTTAAGACTGAAAAGGCATATCCCAATGCATCATAATGTCCATTGACTATGTGAACCTTATCCCAGTGGACAAAATCTTCAAAATGTCACTGCGATGAAGAGCATTTTTATCGAAATAGTGAGTAAAGTTTTTTTAGAACTGCACTCCTTCGCAGTGATTTTTCAACAAATTTGTCAGCTGAGATAGGCATTATGGTGACAAATTTTCTTTTTTACTTCATCCTTACACTTACCTCTTCGCTTGTAGCCAGATCCTTTTCCGTCTTTCTTTCTGATGTTTTTACACCTATGTCGCTGTTTAGGTTGAGAAGATACTGCACCATGTCTTTACTGTCAAGCAAACACGCGTAGTGTAGCGCTGTATAGAACGCATATGTTTGTATGTTAATGTTAATTTTTGTATGAAACCTTTGGATGAGAAGTTTTGCAAATTCAATCGCACTTGCTTTGGTTGTAGGGTCATTCAGTCCTTCTTCTAGAACCATTACTAAACTGGTTTTTCCAGATGGACCGTGCTGCAATAAAAGAAACAACAACTTTGATACAGTAAAACTTTTGTTGACACCTTCTTATCCGACTATTGTCTCAGTTATCCAGATACTTCTCTTCAATCTGCTTTATAAGCAGACTTTTAAATTCCGACCGTTACCCTGTGAACAAAATCTCAAAAAAGTCACTGCGACGAAGAGCACTTTCATTAAATTGTGGATATATATAGAAATAGATTCCACCCCGGTGATTTTTCAACAAATTTCTCGACTGGATATAGCCCGTTGACTGTCATCCCAATTCCGTCCTTTTTACTTAGACTTGGAGTGTTTAACTAACAATTCCCAACCATCAAACTATTCGGCGAAAACTCTTAAAATAATGTTTGAATGAACGAGACAAATGTTGTTGATAAACTCAATAAGTCAAACAAATTTTACAAGGCTTACACCGTGAAGTTTTGATGATCTGAAATAGTTTGATCAATCCCTGCATTGAAAGATATACACACCTGAACGTTGACGTCTGCTCCGTGTTGAATAAGTAAGTCAAGGATAGCTATATTTCTTTTTTGGCATGCAATATGGACAGCAGCTAGACCTAAACATTTGTAAAAGACATTCGTTCAAAACAAACCAGTGGGCAAAATGTTGCTACAACGAAGAGCTTTTTTATTGATGTAGTGTGTATATTTCGTGAAGCACATGATCTACTCGCCTTGATTGTTCAACCAATTGAGATTGTACTTCTGTTCACCATAAAGAAGAAGGACTCTGACTTTTTCAGTGGAGTTGTCCGAGCAAGCGATATGCAAAGGAGTGTTCTCATCGCAATCAAAAACATCCATGGACGCTCTCCTCTGTTTCAAACAACCAATAATTTTCAAGTTTCCCATGATCGTAGCTACATGGAGAGCAGTCTAGAAAATGATAAAAGGAGAATAAACTTATTCACATTTCCCAGTTTTTGTTTTGTTCACAAGCTGTTTTAACTTAGTGAGTACATCCAGCCTTATTTTCACTGTGACAATTGATTTTGCATAAATTCCGAAAATATTTAGACGTAAAGATTCGGATTATAAACCGGAATTTATGATATAATGATTTAATTTAAAAATGATCGTTGTTTTACCTGACCGCCATAATTCGCTATATCAATGCCATACACACCCGGCGGCGCTTGCTCGATCGCTGCAATCGCTTCCTGCTGTTCGTCTTTGGCAATAAGTATATGGAGGATGCTGAAATGTCAAAAATAACACTCCTTAAATTCAATGACTTTCTTCAATTACCGTTTTGACTCAAAAAGCGAATTCAACAGCAGGGCTTCAGGCCTTTTAAAGCTGTCTGTCTGTCATCGCTAATTCACCAAAGAAACAAAAAGTAAAATCATGAAATTTTCATTTGTTTTGTTCTTAGGTTTGTCTTAGTGTGAATAATTGAATATGACTTATGATTTTATGGGCGGGTATTACGCTAAACCCATTAGGAAATGATACGTTCTTTAAAATTATATTTCTTGATGTTGTTTATGGACAATCCTCAAACAGTCTCTTCATGACATCTCCTCTTCATGGCAAAAAATTGTTGAAGATCTCACAGCCACTGTCTGGTAAGCCACTTCTTATTTCCATATGTTGAAAGTTAACAAAATGCAGCACTTCATACAACTACGAGATGAGGAGGCATATAGAAATTGGATTTGGTAACTCGACCTATGTTGACCCTAAACCTAGCAAAAAGTCCTGGATGCAAGGTTGTGTTTTTACACATCTGTTTTTATATAAGAAACCAAGAAAAAGGTGTAGTTGTGTAAATATGCTACATTTGTAACATTTTTTTTAAAACCTTTATAACTCTTAAGAGTATGTTCATCTAACAATTCCAGACTATCAAACTAATGGGTGAAAACTTATCATGGAGTTTGAAGGAACGAGGCAAATGTTGGTTTTAAACTCAATAAACCAAACGAATTTGATAAGGTTTACACCGTGAAGAGTTTTGATAGATAAACTATGTATTAGTTTGGTTTCTTACAAACGATTGTCCGGTTATTCAAGGAATGTCGTTCGATAAGGGTAAAAAAATAAACAGGGAATTTCCTTCATATTGACGGGGGGTTTCCCTATTAATGAAAATCACTAATGGAAAGCTTAGCAAATATTTATGAATAATATTATAAAACCTAAAAAAATACAGCTTTTCATTCATATTTTATTAGGAATATTATGAAATAATTTCGGATGTGTCCCAGTGGGCAAATTTATTAAAAAACCACTGCAAAGGAGTGCGCTTCTATAGAAATTATACACTATTTCCATGAGAATGCTCTTCTTCGCATAGACTTTATAGGATCGCTTCAGCCTGGTGGATGATGTAAACAAAGAAATTCCATCCTTTCTTTCTTTGTTTATCATCTTTTTTTTTCCTTCATCTTTTTTAATGTTCCTTTTAAAAGGATCGTGTAATTCACCCTTTACATACCATAGCGAGCGAAATCATGAGATTTGTTCAAACGAGACAGAGAGAGAATTTAAACTATGGGCGAATACTAAAGATTTGACTGTTGTAAATTTTAATGGAATTCAATAAGGATATTCAATAATTCAATAATTCAATATTTACTTATTATATAACTTATTTTTTTTGATTTTGTTACAAATTTAGTTTTTTGTAAGTTTGGTGTAGGCCTCCGTGCTTATGTTTCGAAATAAATAATTGCTCTTAAAAAAAAAAAAAAAAAAAAAAAAAAAAAAAAATTCAATAAGGAAACTTACGTATCTCCATCTTGATCAGTTTTTAAGCGTTTGTATTCGTTCTGGTGGTATCCTTTATTTTCCTCCAACACAGCACACTCGTTTTCCTCCTTAGACTGCAGTTGCTCACATACGTTATCGTCACAAAAATCTTTCTTCAACTCTTCCAATATTCGTGCTATACTTTCAGACTGACTTTCAGAATCATTGATAATATTCCAAAATGATTGGTTATCATTCCCGTCACTTTCTCCGGTATCGCACCGTCGTCGTTTACTGTCAGTTGCACATGTCGTACGGCCAAGCATCTCTCTTCTTTAAGGTTATCAGGATCAGTTTTAATCGATGGAGAATCATGCAGTAGCCAATCAAATTCATTACCAAGCTACAATGAAAAAATAAACCTAGTCTCCAGGGTTTGTTTGTTCGCTACTTATCATCAGTCAAAATTTAACACAGAAAACATTATAGCAATATACTAAAGAGATAACTACTGATTTATTGTAACCAACAGTTACAATGAACGACAGCACTTTTCCCTCACACACCACACTATACTATGGGCGCAACTTATGATGGAGATGATAAAGATTGAAGCAAATAAATTATTCAATGATCAATGAAGGGAAAAATAGTTATACGGTTTTCCCCCTGTCATGTCAATCATAATGATCTATACTTTGTACCTTGAGTGGCGTTCAATAAGAGACATGTAATTATGCTTTGCAAACAGCCTCAAAATTCAAGCAACTTGTAGGACAGAGACGTCTAACCATAAATTACTTTGATAAGCAACCTTACACTGAAGAGTACATATTAACGAAGTATACTTTCGTTTTTCAATTATCGATTGCAACTGGTGAACCAGCTGCCCAAACGAAGAAAGAAGTTCGCTTGTCAGCGGTTGCTTATGCACTCATATTTTTTAAATAAAAACAGAAAACAGAAATAAATAAATGAATAAATAAATAAAAATGAGCTGTGTAACACAAGGCTATCACCTCAATCCCCTGTTTTTTTCAGACATTAGGAAACAATAAACTGCTAAAAAAAGCGTCCGAGGAGAAGATCTAGAAACGAAAACCCATAATTATTTTTCAGTTTTAATTCTTTTAAAATTTTTAAATGGTAAGACATAACTGATCAAAATTTGAAAGAACATCTTATCAATGGGTATTTCCCTTAGATCTGGGAGAAAATAAAATGTTGTTTTTTTTTCAATTTCTCTTTCGTCTTTACAAGAGTAAGACATCAGAATCCTGCTTAACGTCATGATCGTATTTATTTATTTATTAATTTATTTATTCATTCATCTTTATTTCGCAAAAATAGAAAACATGTCCTTTCGCAATCGTAATAAACGCACATGCTCTCAAAACCTCAGACAATAATGATATGTGGTGAATGAAGATCATTACGTGGTTCTTGCTAGATACATTTCGTAATAGTCACCCATCTTGCACATGCCATGGAATTTCTCTTCGGGAGAGGGCAGAGGGCAAACCATTTAAGGCATGAAATTAAAATGGATTATAGTGCTCTAGGAACAACACTCTGGAATAATGTTTCCATTAGCAGGTCAAAAAGCTATTAAATATTTCGCAAATGGATAGCACATTAAATTTTATGAAATTATTAAAATTATCGCGCGCTATTAAAGTTCGTCACACGTGTTTCCATAATGATAACTCCATAAAAACAACGAACGAAAACATCGGTTTAGAAGAACCTATAAAATTTCTTCACCTTAGCATTTTTTACATATCTCATCATATGGTAGAGTTTTGAGAGCAAGATATTTTCCAAACTTAAATCAAAACAATTTCCAGTTTTAAGTTTCAGATGACAAATCCAAACACGTACACACACACGTACTAAAATAAATGCTCTAAAAAGCATTCAATTTTTATATCAGAGAATATAGTGATACTCTTTTGAGTGTCAAAACAAATAACCATGTCAGTTAAACCACACCAGATAACTATAAAAGGACACTAGTTCGCTATTTTACTAAATAGCGAGAAAAATATCTCAGACTTTTGCAAGTATTTTGAGTTTTATGTATTTACATACCTGGAAAACACAACGTTCTACACAACCAATTTCTCCGTTTTTCTGTTTAACGATGACAAAAGCGACCGCAATATATTTATGTTGTTTTGGTTTTGTTGAATGGTTTTTTAGTGGTAAGGGAAATCACCGAAACATATAAAGCGTTATTGTTTTATTCAGACAAATATAAATAGTTGTTTCACAACAACCATGGAGGAGTACAATAGGATTTAAACTGATGACATGGCGTAATTGGTAATTGGCAGTCCTCCTTAATCAATTATCTCCATAACATCAATTATCTCCATAATATCTCATACAACCACCATCATGCAACGAGATATGATCATTAAAAGGTTTAGATACAAAGTCCACAGTAGTTAGTTATAATAGAAATTATATGAAATATTATGGAGATGATAGATGCATGAAATATTATGAAGATAATGAAAGAAGGAAAACTACAAAATTACTTCGTACGCGCTTGTATATCAGTGTGCATATAAAGCGTGTACATCAGTGGCGGATACAGCATATGTCAAGCTTGTCCGACATACTTGAATTTTAGTAAGTCGGACTTTGTATTTGTGTAGATGATGTATTTACAATTAAATTGCAAATAAATATATAAGTATAGCAAGTGTCTAGTTCCCACAGACATACACTAAAAAAACAAGCTTAATTCAAGTATTCTCTCATGGGAGAGAAAAATCCACAACACTTTGTGTACCTATACGATATAACTGCCTCTAAGATGTCACAGAGCTTATCTCGTGATGAGGATGTTTCCGTCTTACCCCAAGGCATTCTGTGATCGTACCCACCCTGCTTGGAATACGCTCCGCAAGATGCTTGCTATGAACGATGAAATTCTCTTGGTTCATTCCTCCGTTAATAGAGAACTCAATGTATTCATATAGATTTGGACATGTTGTGTCATGTATCATTGTATCATAAATAAGGAGCATTTTTCATTTTCTGTTGGAATAAGGAAGTCCGTATTTTGAGAGTAAAATAGTTATGAGTAAATAGTAAATAGTTGTCATAACCAGGACTGTTTGTTTACCATCTGACCATAAACCAGTCATAGCAATTATAGATACCGATATACATAGATCACCCATAACAAAAAAGAAAAAGCCAATCAATCTTGAAAAACTGCAAACCAACATAAATATCGAAGCATATAAATTCAAAATCACCCAAGAATTTTCGATCCACAATCCAACAAACTCAAATCAAGAACTATGGGATGAAATAGGAAAAATAATGAAAGAATCAGCAACAGCAATCGTTGGATGGAAAGATAGAAACATCAATAAATCGGACAATGCAGAGATCCCTATCTTATCAAAAATGCAAAGAAATATCCAGCTCCAAATGCAGACAACATCAGATGCAGATAAAAGACACATTCTCAAACAAAACAGAAACAGAATAATGACAATCATACATAACATCAAACGATCAGAAGAAAACAAAAAGATAAAAAGAACCATGCAACACCTCGTGAACCATCAAAATAACAACATAAAGATGTATAAGGCAGTAAATAATATCAACCGAATGAAACCGAGAAAAACACTACTGATACAAACTGACGAAGGGCTGACAACAAGTGAAATAGAACAAACAAAAACCATCGCAGCATACTTCGAATCACAATTCTGGAAAGATGCCGATCCAATGCCAAACATAGATCCCAAAGGCATGGTATTTCCCTTCACGGCCGACGAAATCATAGCTGCCACAAAAAAGCTGAAACAAGGTAAATCACCAGGCTGCGATGATATCCCAATCGAGTTGATCAAACACGCACCAAAGTTTATCCACCAAAAAATTGCAGACATCTACAACAACCTTGCCGATCACGGAGACTGCCCAAAAGAGATTAACCATGGAGTGATTGTTCCACTGCAAAAACCGGGGAAGAAACGAGGTCCACCATCCAACCTCCGACCGATAACCCTGCTGTCATCGCTAAGAAAGATCCTTGCTGCATGTATGATGCAAAGAATTGGCAACAGAATCGATCAACAGATCCCCATCCAACAGGCGGCATATCGCAAAAATAGGTCAACTACAGAGCATGTCTTTGCAATAAAATTAATAATTGAACGCACAATAACATCAAAAGATGAGACAGTTTTCTTAACACTCCTAGACATGAGCAAAGCGTTTGACACTATACTGAGAAAACAACTTATAGAAGACCTACAAAATACAATCAACGAAGATGAACTCTACATAATGAAAAAATTACTGGAAGTAACTCTAACAGTAAAGTGTGGAGAAACGACCAGTAAAACTTTCATGACTGATACAGGAGCCCCACAAGGAGACTGCGCCAGTGCAAACATATTTACATTCTACCTAGCGAAATCGTTACTCAGAGATGACAACACGCTACATGACCATCATTATTTTCAACGAAACATCAAATCAAGTGAAATACCAGATGAACTGACTGAGCACAACTACTCGCAAATAACCCCCAAAAGACACATCGACCTAGATATGCAGTATGCTGACGACATCAGCAAAATTACAAGTGACTACAGCAAACTCCAAAGGTACAAGAAAGAAATAAAAGAACAACTGAAAAAGAGAGGACTGCAGATAAACGACACCAAAACAGAAGAATACAGAATAAACAGGAGTTCAAACGAGTGGAAAAAATGTAAATTCCTGGGTACAATGTTAGACACTCAACAAGACATAAAACGGAGGAAAATCTTAGCGATAAATGCTGCAAAAAATCTGAACCAGTTCTTTAACAACAAAGCCTTGACAACAAAAACAAAAATGAACATCCTACAAACATACATACAGCCAATCTTCCTTTATAACAGCGAGACCTGGACACTATCGAAATCCATGGAAGAACAACTCGACACATTCCAAAGAACACTTATAAGAACATTTGTCCTACATACAATATATCCGAACAAAATCAGCAACCAAAGACTTCGAGAAAGAAAAAAAATGATAGACTGGAGTAAAGTGGTGCAGAGAAGGAGATTCAATTGGTTCGAAAAACTAATCAAGCAAAATGAATCCACACCTATGTATGAGGCGCTCCGATACGCCACATCAAAATACCGGAAACCACCAGGCAAACCAAAAAACCACGTGGATCTCCCGCATGAAGAATGATTTAAAATCTTTGGGGTGGACTTGGGAAGAAGCAGCTCACATCGTAAAAACAAACAAGAAAATGTGGGATAACAAAATTAAAAACTTTTTATAAAAAAAAAAAAAAAAAAAAAAAAAAAAAAAAAAAAAAAATTATATTATTACGATATCTTCATATCTCGGTGATGTAAATGGTAACTTTACGAAATAAACCGAATCAATCAATCAAAATCACATCAAAAATGACAAAATATCCTGGGTTTGGGGAAAAGTATTTCAACTGCAGTTTAAAATTTACTGAAGAACTATTACACGGTTTTAGAATCAAAATCCATAGTTGCAATCTTTAAATAGCCAGATTGTTATTCCCCAAACTTCTTGAGTTACAACAGCAATGACATTGGTAGAGAACAATTTTGGTAACGTACTCCTCTTTGCTTTGCTCCAGTCTTTCCAAACAATGGCATGGTAAAGTGGATCATCACGTCATTTGTCTATAAATGAATAAAATGAATTACTTTTGAAAATCCTTCCAGGTGATGTTTGCTCGTAAACCATGTCCATGGTAACCATGGTAAAGTTGATATAGGAAGAACATGTTTGTCGCATCATCTAGATGAAGATTGAAAAAAGAATGAACCAGCTACCGTTCACTTTTTCCCAATCCACAACTTCTTCACTTTCATTTCCTAATTGTGGATTCACTTTACAGTCATCACTTGAACTTCTCTTTCCTTCACAACAGCATTTAATTTTCCCAGCTAGTTTCCAGGTGTTCGCCCATGAAGGACAAATTTTAGGGACAGATCATTTGAAATCGCTTGCAATCTATCTTTAAGTGAACTTGCTTCTGATATGATCAGAAGATTGAGAATTTCTGCTCGATCTTCAAATAATTCCCTTACCTCATCACACGAATTGGTCATTTGATTTCTTTGTGCCAGAAATTCAATCCACTGCTTGTCAAACTCTTTAAAATATATTTCTTTCTTTTTCGTCGAGTCGAGCCAAATGTTTGCTTAGGTTGATGTACTTTCGCCGAAGTAGTTCTTGGGAAAGATCTTCTCTGCATTTCTGCATTTTCTTCAAAACAGAACACTCAGACTGTTTTATTCTTTCTGCTAAGTTCTTCGCTGCTTCAAACTCAGTGTCAATCTCAACCTTTCACTTTCGTAAATGAGAATCCAGCTCATTTGATTCATGATCTTTATGCGTTCTGTTCTTGCAGTATACACAGAGAAAAGTTTTGCATTCCTTGCATATGAACTTTGCAAACAAGTGGTGATCTTCACAGATGGGATGAAAACATTTTCTGATAACATCGTATGAAACTCTGATATGATTACTTCTTTCACATTCATGTTGTTCCAAGCATAACTCACATAATAACAGTAAGGATAGCTCCTTGACATTTGGTTTTCTCTCTAAAGATAAAGTTCATCTGGTTATGGATTTTGTGTTCAAAAAGGATCTTAAAGATCTGCAAGTGAGACTTCAGGAACGATAGAAAGATAGTGGAAACTTTATTTTCTCAAAAACTGATTTGTGGAAAGATATATCAATATTGGTTTAAATTGAAACGTTTTTGGACTGCGTATAAAGGCTATAAGTGCAAGTACGTTTATCATAAAGGTTCAACTGTAGTTGTATACATATACTGTAGCCAGTGGATTTTATTGCATTGATGAAGTGTCTGTGAAAAGTTTCTCAACAATTTATGTGATAGACGCAAACAAGCTAAAAATATGGTATATTCACAAAAGTGTCATATGACAATAGTGTCCACAAAATGTTGAATCTGGATCTTTCATTTTGTGAAGAGACGAAAATGAATTTTGTATTTATTGTAGGTGTATTTATCTATTAAGAAAAAATAACTTCCACCATTACTTTCTTCTGAACAAATAAGTACAGGAAAGAATCCCATTTGTTGATGAATCTGAGAGTCGGGTGTTCAGCTCATCATACTGTGAATTTACAAACCTTCCACAAAACAATACATCTGCAATACATTGTCGATAGTTTGGTCCTTTTTAATCTCAGTGACTTCTTCACATTGATTTGGGCAATTTAAAATGGCGCTTCCATCATCATCAAATTGAAGAAGATCCAGCTTTTTACAGAACGAATGCTCTGAAATCGATTAAATCTCCCATGCAAATCTCACATTCAAACTCTTCATCCATGATTTGATTTATTCTAACAAATGCTACACTTTCTCTTCCTCTAAACTTTCAATGTAAATTTGTGATGTTTAAGAATAAGCTACCATCATATGGAGGTATAAAACAGATGGAGAAATCTTCCATTGTACTATCCATGATGTGCCGCATTGTTTAAGTCCGAAGTGTGCAGTTATACATAATAGCTGAACTTCCATACGTTTTACAGTGTGTCTTCGAAAAAATCAAACTTTAAAAGTGAATGACTTTTTTATTGGTGTTGTAATAAATTTGATTTTTATATCACTCGATAGAGGATTTTGTAAACTTTTCAAAAATTACAGTTTCGAAATGTGGAGAAAAAATCAGGGAAGAAGAAAGCGATTGTCAACGATTTGCATTACTAACTTTCAGGCGAATGAAAAGAAATGATCTATTCAAACAATGACAGTAACTTGGGAAATAATTTTCAAGTAAAAATACAAATTCATAATGTTGGAAACGGAAATTTTAAAGCTCCTTTTTTAAATGAATATACCGAATTTCAAAATAATTTTTACATTGATGGAAAGCCATTTTCAAGTTCTTTCGGCTAGTATATTTTTGTGAAAAATGAAAAAGTGTTTTTTGTAAAAATAAGGAAAATGTCCTGGACAAATGTAATAAGATTTTTAATGATCGATTAAGATGAATGAAAAGAAACAATTTCTTTGAAACAGTGACAGCAATTTGGAAAACAATAAACAAATTTAGGCTGTGTGTTCACGAAAAACGTTCAACTTTTATGTTTTTAAATATCAATTTGGTGGTCTCAGCGCAAGCATAAAATTACAGTGTAAGCTCTGTAAAGGCGGATTTACACAGAGCGAATGTTTTGCGCAAAGCTTTTAGCGGCAAAAAAATCGCCTCATCTCGATTTACACAAATAAAACTTTGGTGCTCGAATTAATGTTTTCATGGCTAGTTGTAAACAAACAAGATGAATAAATTTAAGAAGTTGTTACTTATAAAATTACTGAATTATTACTGAATTAATTATTACTGAATCAGAATTTTTTGTGTACCTTGATTGGTTGTCTATCACAAGCGAATTTTTGACAAGCGAAAAAGTTGAATTCAATCGTACTCTGCGTAGACGGCTAAAAATTCGATGAAGCGAAATTTTATTGCACAATCGAATTTTTCAAAACAATGGTCCACGAGCGAAAAATTAGGTTCGCGCGAAAAATTCAATGTGTGTAAATCCGCCTTAAAGCGGACTGAAAGAAGCGTCCGCTTTATGGAGATGTCCGCCTTAGAGATTCCATATGGAAATAAATATTTATCAAAAATAAATCGAGAATGGGTCTCTAAAGGTTTATAAAGGTCTAAAGGTACGTAAAGTTAACAGGTTTCACAGGGCAAAGAATGGACACGTTTATGCAATGAAAAATGTTTTTATTCTAAAGATAAAAAGTCAAATGTTACTACCACAATTGAAACCAAAAAGTAAAAGTCAATAACATCGATAATCCAGTTGATTGATCACCTGAAACATGATGTTATTGGCGTTTGCTTTTTGTTTTGAAGCTGTATAACTTTCAAGCGTTTTCTAGCGCTTGCTAACTGTACTGTGATTGGAAACCGTGTGAATCATGGTGCTGACTGCGAACTCGAGATTCCTGTGAATTTCAAATTTCTTGGACCTGTCAAAGCCATTCAGTGGGCATAAATGCTGTGAAAAAAGTTATTCAAGCTCTTGAGAGTTAAGAAAGCCTTTTTTACAAAAATATCACAGGTCATACCAGGTACAATATATTATTGCTGTGAGTTCAGTTGGTAATACAGCCTCACAATACTTGATTACCCATTCCAGGGCTAGTTTTCTCTTTCTTCTTGTTTTTGTGATGTGTTTAGCATGTTTTGCATTTCTTCTTTCATAACATTCCAAAGTACATTCGAATTACTTTTGAACACTCGAGTTACTATTGAACGTTAGTTTTGAACGTCAGAATGGGTGAAAAACAGAAAAAAAATTATTGTTTGTTCGTATAATAAAAACACAAAAAACACATCTCGGTATACCTTAGGCCAACTTTTTTGCGTCGCCTTATTTTAGCGATTTTTAGCGAAAGAGCATAATTTCGCTAAAATTAAAGTTGCGGAATATTTAAATTTCGAAAGTTTAAGAGGTATTAGAAATTAGAAAAGAACGGAATGAACCTGCTTATGGTTTGAATGAGGACATCGGAGAATATGTCCGAAAGATGTTATTGTATTGACATCGTGCAACGACACTTTGCAGCGGAATGATGGAGAGTTCGCAATAACTTCTCGAAAATTTCAAATATTTTTTATAACAAAAGACAAGAAGCCGCTTGGCTTGAAGACTTCAGGACGTAACACAACGATACAGATCTGGTTTCAAAATTACAAACTTGCCGAATTGCCAAATTACGGTCAAATCTAACAAAATGACTGGCAAATTCAAAATCAACATCTTCCATTTGGTCTTTTGTACAGATGTTTATGACTATTAAAGAACTTTCGAAATTTGGTACAAATTTGGCCCAAATTGTTCATTTTTGGTCAAATCAGACAAAATGACTGTCAAATTTGAAATCAGCACAATTCAATTGTGCTCTGTGCAACAGTTCATGAAAATCGAAAAACTTTTGAAATTTCGCCCGAATTGTCCAATTTTAAGTCAAATCTGACCAAAATCATTGTCGAATTCGAAATCAACATCTTTCAATTCAAATGTGATCCGTGCAAATTTTTATGAAAATTGAAGAATTTTCGAATTTTGGTCCAAATTTGGCCTAAATTGCCCAATTTTAGTCAAACCTGCTAATATCATTGTCAAATTCGAAATCAGCACCTTTCAATTGTGATGATTCGTACAAAATTTCATGAAAATTGAAGAATTTTCGAAATTTGGTCCAAATTTGGCCTAAATTGTCCAATTTTAGTAAATCCTGCCAAAATCATTGTCAAATTCGAAATCAGCACTTTCAATTATGACCCGTGCAAAATTTCATGAAAATTGAAGAATTTTCGAAATTTGGTCCAAATTTAGCCTAAATTGCCCAATTTTAGTCAAGCCTGGCAAAATCATTATCAAATTCGAAACCAGCACATTTCAGTTGTGCTCTGTGCAAAATCTCATGAAAATTGGCCAACTGGAAGTCCGAATTTGACCAAATTTGCGAATTCGGCAACGATGTCATGTAAACGCTGCACAAAAACATTCATAACTACTTGGAGTAGTAGTAGGAGGAGGAGGAGAAACCACGGGTATTTTAAATACTTTACTCCACCACGGGTGTCCTAAAGTCAAAAAATGCAAATGCCATAAATTGATGCTTATTATTTGATTATTATACCATCGTATTGGAGATGGAATTTAAAATTTTGTTTCGGCAATTAATTACAAGTTGAGATTGTGTCAAGTAGATGAAGCTTCCTTTTGAAAAAATACCGTATGAAGATAATGTGACAATTCCCATAATAGACCTTTCCCGAATTCATGTTTAAACGATGCATTGTTGCTGAGTTGTCGTGTCTAACCTCACTTTTAATATTCTAGTTACTTCTAATTATTGGAATGGGAATTGGAAATAATAGAGACTATCATTAAGTTATAAAGTCATGAAATCAGTGGAACAATGAATCGCATGAAAACGAGGTTAGATATGAAACTCAGCCACAGTTCAGTGTTTAATCTGAAATTCGGGAAAGGTCTATTGGAATTATAAATCGATTGGAAATTTTTACAAAAGGATGTTACCGGTGTAACGGATTATTTTAACTCCCCCAGTTAAAATAAACTAGAAAATAATGACTCCCCTAGAGTAGAAATTTCCTAGGAAATAATGACTCCCCATTATTTCGGATTGAAAAATGTCAGGGAGTCAAAATAAACTAGTAAATCATGTGTAGACAAAATTTAAATGTTTTAAAGGAATGGGTATATGAATTTTAAACCAGGGGAGTCAGGATTTCCTAGGAAATGTTAACTCTAGGGAGTCATAATTTACTAGTTTATATTAACTGGGGAGTTTTAATTAACTAGTTTATTTTGATGGGGGAGTGAATATAAACTAGTTTATTATGACTGGGAAGTCATTATTTAGGGGAATTAAAATTTACTGTGACACCGTGTAATTACTGATAGGATTAGATTTTTGTCAACAACGCTCATTCTTTCTATTTTAAGAAAGTACTGACACGATCCATAAACACATTGCGCAGCATACGTCGATTACCTGCTAAAAAACGTAGATTTATGTTCACTATATACAGAGAAATCAATTTAATCCAGCAGCTAGTTGAAATTCTCACAGCAAGTAACAATTTCGCATATACAGTAAATTTTTCTTTTCAAATTTTTGAATCATTATAGAAATAAATGTATAGAGAAAAGTAAACTGTTTGTCTGAGTATACGTCCGAATATCTTTCTTAACTCGGTACTTCAACTCGGTTTTCAATTCAGTGTCAGTAAGATATTGTCGGTAATATCTTTCAAGTCGGTAGATGTTCTTGGACCAACCATTCCAACAGCCATCTTGTTATTAGTGTAGATCGACGCTGACCAAAAATTCTCCAAGTTTTCCTCAAATCACTGGTTAAGCTGTTGTAGTTCTTGAGCCAGTGAAGGATCACAAGAGCCAAACACCGGCTTAACCGCCTTTTCTTCCACCTCACCGTTAGCCAGCTTCTTCTCAACGCCCTCGACTATCTCACCTTCACATAAACTAAGAAATTTTTCTTTGAACTCCGTCAGTATCGACTGGTTTTTAAATCGTGCGGCCAATATACAATCTTCAGGTACAGAATCGCTCATGTCCCCTACAGCATGCCACGTTACTGTGAGTTCGTTTGTCTTAAAAGGTTCCAACTTCAATTCTGCATTCAGCTGGTGATTCGCACACAGTTTTCCCACTTGCTCGCGTCGCATCAGCAATCTAGATTTCCCTGAAAGTTTATGTTGCAGAAGTTTCAAATTACCAACGCCCCTTTCTTTCCATTTTTTCGAAGACGAGTCAAAACGGTATAATTTACAACGTTGATTGAATACCACTGTTTCCTCCTCTTCACCATTCGACACGGCAACTGTCGTAAGTTGCACGAGAGGTTCCACGTAAATAGTAGATTCTTCCTCGTCATCGTTGTGAACGTTATTTTGCATGAACAAAGACGAACCACTACCAGCGAATGATTTTCCAGAATTACTTTCGAATGCTGATGGTCCACCTGCAGCAACAGAAGCAAACGACAAGCCCACACCAGAGCCACCAAAAACATTTCCATGTGAAACAGGCTTGCAGGCTTCCTCAAAGTTGAACTGAAAGCTTTCCGCAGTCAACATGTCCGGGAATTTTACAACGTGACCATCCAACCCAATGGATTGTTTCAACTCGAACATTGTTTTCGAATCGGGAAGTAGCGTTAATTTCAAATCGGGTGAGACTTCCTTTTGATAGAATATTTTATTTTCTGAGACTACAACCACTTCAGTTCTAACGACCTCTTGGTTGCAGAGAATAATAACATCTCCTTCAGCGATCTGTCTGTAATCATTGGGTTGGCCGATAAAACTGAAAAGCGTACAACTACCACGAAATACCTCACGCTGCAAATCGTTCTTGACGTACGATCGAGGTAATTCATGCTGAATTTCTTCTTGTATTTTATCAATTTCGATGACTTCATTAAGAGCGACTATTCCACTCTCGTTGCAGTTGTAGAATGATTTCGGTAAGAGCATGGAGTTAGCCTTGTTTTGTGCACTCTTTTCAGCTACCAGTTCATGAGTAAGAATCAAATCATCGGCAACATTTGATTTCGCTAGTTCGTTTTCACGAACACACACTGTAGGCGACGTTGCAGCTTCTGAGCTAAAGAGATCATAAAAACCTTTTACAGTAAACTCGACTTTTCGAAACGATAGAGTGTTGGAGTTGAGGCTGTTGAAGCTGATCGAATTATGGGATTGTGGTCAAGTGGATATGGTGTAGATCTTACGTTCGAAGTGTCGTAGGTTCAAATACACAGAACTAGGTAATTAAACCAGATTTGACGAGATATAACTATTTGAATATTACATCACTGCAGCTAACTGCTTGTAATTATTTTTTTAAGTACTTACGTAATTTAAGAATCATAACTGAAATACAGTGTGTTTCAAAAAAGTGGAAGTAAGAAATATTACCGCAGTTTTTAAAGTAAATATCCAATTTATTCTTATAGATTTTATATCAATGGAATCCTTAACACACTTACGTTTCGCCAACAGTGCGTGATGGTCGAACTCCAATACATACTGACGGCTCGTTAAAAAACGTTTTCGGCAACAATAGTTCTTTGGCTCTCTTCGTCAACACGCTGTCGGGAATCGCATCGAACGTCACTTTAACATCAGTGGCGTCCGTTACTAAGGTTTTGACGTCGTTATCTTCGACAGATTCTTCAGAATCAGATATAATGATGACCTCAGACTCTGTTGACTCAACTGCCTTATTCTCAGCTATAATATTTTGTTCCATCCTTTTGAATGAGCAAGCCTCTTCAAATATCTTAGCAAACCGACAGGCAGTTTCTTCGTCTTTAAAACGAGCAGCAAACATCTGTTCTTTCACATCACCATCAGAAATATCAGCACCAGTCTTCCAAGTGTAAGCTTTTCTATTTCCAGTCATAGGTTTAATGGTCATTCCTTGAATCAGACCATGGTTAGCACACAGTTTGTGAATCTGCTCTCGCCTCATGATCAGCCTATGCTGTTGAGTTTTTCGGTTTCGTAAAATTCGCAGCTCACCAATACCTCGTTCTTTCCACTGCTTGTCAAATCTGAACATCTTCGAACGTTCCTTGAATAGCACTTCTTCATCTTCCTCACCTGTGCCCAACATCACGTGTTCTAAACTCACGATTGGTACAAATTGCGAATCGTTGTCGTTGTCATCACCGTCACCAGGTGTTTTCGGAGAGACGGGTGATCGTACAGTCGGCGACATTTTCGATTTTGCATCCGGAGTTTTCGGTTCTGTTGAAAGTTCCTTTTCTAACTTGAAAGTAAAAGATGTATTTGAAAAAGCTGAAGGCACATTATCACTGGTTTGCGCCGGAATGTCATCTACGCTACTAGCAGCCGACAATGACGGCGACGGTGTGCTGCCAAAAGTAAACAAGGTCTCAGTGTTTAGACCTTGAGGCATCCACGAAAAAACAGAATCTTTGTTGGAGGTGGTCTTCTTGGAGTTCTGATTTGGAGAAGTTTTTGTTTTCGGAGGTAAGCCAGTAGGGGGTGGCATCAAAACACGATCGGCAGCTTCAGTCTCTAAAGTCGACTTTCCATCAGATTCTCCCTTCTTTGCTAGAAAAAAACCGCCGGCCGACGAAGTTTCGGCCTTTGGAGATTCAGCTGGAGTGATGAATAAGCCAGCAGCAGGCGGAGCAGAAACAGATTGGCTTGTGAAAGTTGCCGCTGGAGTTCCAGTGATGTCCGGATTAAATGGGACGGGCGTTGAAAATAATGCTGGATCGAGTTTCACAACAGGTGTTTTTTCCTTAACGTTATGACAGTTACGACAATGCTCTCGGTATCCATCGTTTTTGGCAAGACATGACGGACACTCCCACGTATTCGGATCTGCTTCAAATTTATTATTGGAAGGAACATTACTTTGCTTAACAGCAACATCTGAACATTTCGAATCATCCACCTTTTTATCAGAATCAAATTCGGGTTTCAGTGATTCCTTTTGGGAACCAAAGCTGAAAGAAGATGGTGATGGTTCGTTTTGTGTCAACCCAAAACTGAATGAGGATGATTCAGATTTATCCGGTTTCGAACCAAAACTAAATGAGGTTGTTTGTGGTTTATCCTGTGTCGACCCAAAACTGAAAGAGGTTGTTTGTGGTTTATCCTGTGTCGACCCAAAACTGAAAGAGGTTGTTTGTGGTTTATCCTGTGTTGAACCAAAACTAAATGAGGTTGTTTGCAGTTTATCCTGTGTCGACCCAAAACTGAATGGGGTTGTTTGTGGTTTATCCTGTGTTAAACCAAAACTGAATGAGGTTGTTTGTGGTTTATCCTGTGTTGAACCAAAACTTAATGATGACGTATCTGTCGGTTGAGTAGCTGATGGATTTGGGGCAGTGCATGCAATACATTTTGTACTTTCAGCTTCATTTGTTATCAAGCATGTTTCACATGTCCATGATCCTGGCTTTGGAGCGAATTTAGCAAATATATTCACTTTCCCTTTCAAGGGGTCAGATGATTCTTCCTTTACATGTGAATTTGATGAAGCCGTTGATGCTTTGTCTTGCTCAGAGGCATGAACAAATGAAGTTGCTTCTGACTTCTCCTGCTTCAAACCAAAACTAAATGAGCTTGTTTGTGGTTTATCCTGTGTTGAACCAAAACTGAATGATGAAGTTTCTGACGCTTGAGTAGCTGATGGATTTGGGGCAGTGCATGCAACACATTTTGCACTTTCAGCTTCATTTGTTATCAAGCATGTTTCACATGTCCATGATCCTGGCTTTGGAGGGAATTTAGCGAATATATTCACTTTCTCCTTCGACGGGTCAGATGATTCTTCTTTTACCTGTGAATTTAATGAAGCCGTTGATGCTTTGTCTTGCTCAGGTGCATGAACAAATGAAGTTGATTCTGACTTCTCCTGTTTCAAACCGAAACTGAATGAGGCTGTTTGTGGTTTATCCTGAGTTGAGCCAAAGCTGAATGAAGATGCTTGTGACTTCTCCTGTGTCGAACCAAAAGCTAAATGAAGCCCCTTCCGTTTTATCCTGTGTCAAGCCAAAACTGAATGAGGTTGCTTGTGGATTCTCCTGTGTCGAACCAAATTTAAAAATGGGTGCTTCTGGATTTTCTTGTATCGAACCAAAACTGACTGATGACGTTTCTGATGCTGGAGTAGCTGATGGATTTGGGGCAGTGCACGCAACACATTTTGTACTTTCAGCTTCATTCGGTACTAAACATGTTTCGCAGGTCCATGATCCAGGCTTCGGAGCAAATTTGGCAAATATATTCACTTTCCCTTTTACATGGTTCTGCAGCCTTTGCTTCTTTAGGTTCCTGTGATAGATTAGTTTGTGTACCTTCTTTTCTCTTTGCAACGATCTCCTTACAACGTTCAAATTTCTCTTTAAAATCAAGAGCGACATCTCGATTTTTCAACTTCAATGCCAATTGTTCAGGTTTTGCTTCTTCGTCTGAAAAATCAGCAGGTGTAAACCAGACCCAAGCCTTATCCGATTTGTTAAGTGGCTTCAGCTGCATGTCCACTAATATGGAATGGTTTGCACACAATTTAAAAATCTGTTCTCGTCGCATGAGTACACGACACGTGTTGTCGATTTTGTTTCTACTGAGTTTCACTTCACCTATACCTTTCTCCTTCCACTGCCTGGCTTCACTGTCGAAACGAAACAACTTGCCACGATCAGCGAATAATATTTCCTCGTGTTCCTCCCCTGTCATTACTTTTCCCAACTTCTGCACTGCCACAATCGCTTCAACTTGTATATCAGGATCATCGGTGTTGTTGTATTTTCCTGGAGATAATGGCTCTGCCTGGGGATCACCAACGGTAACTGCCTGAATTGCTGGCGTGTCTTGGACTCCAAAGTGAAATGGTGATTGTGTGTTTGCAAACTGTGACTTACCAAAGCTAAAGAAGGGTTTGGAAGTAGATGGTGATTCAGTGTTGGATACTAACACATCTGAAGATGTAGTGGTTACGCTATCTTGATGAGTTGCTTCATTGACTGTCGGTTCACTAGTAACTTCAGTGAGATTTTTCTCCGATTCAAATTTCACCCGCATCAACTCCTTACAATTTTCAAATTCTTTCATGAATTCATCAACGACAGATTTATTTTTGAATTTGGCACAGAAATTCTGAGCTACTGGCGGCATTCCTTCAGAATAGTCTGACGGAGTGAACCAAATTGCCGATCGGTCAGATGTAGATAGAGGTCTGAGATCCATGTTGGGCATGATAGCATGATTGGCACAAAGTTTATAAATCATATCTCGTCTCATCAAAACTCTACAATAACCAGTTTTGACGTTTCTAGTAAGCTTAAGGTCGCCTACACCACGTTCCTTCCACTGTTGGTCGTATCTATACAACTTGGCACGGTGTTTGAAAAGAACTTCGTCATCCTCCTCACCAGTTGAAACATTTTCTATTTTGTCAACTTGAACGATAGCATCGTAGTGTGGATCATAACTCTCCTCCACTTCTCCATCGGACATCACCTTTAGCTGAAAATAACTGTGCCCCAGCTCCACTGAATGATCCGGAAATCCCGCCAAATCCCTGTGTTGAAGTTGTTGCGAGCGCTGCAAACGAAGATGAACCAGATTTCGAACCAAAGTTAAATAGATTTCTTTCATTTGTTACAAAACTGGAACTGGATTGTGTTTCTAATCCCTGAGATGAAGAAAAGTTAGTGGCTTCTCTATTATCAGTGACAGTATTTTCACCAAACATGTTCTTCTTTTGTGTTACGAAATTGTCAACGCAGCCATAGCAACCAGGACAATCAGGCTTCTGTTCATACAAATAAAATGTTGGCGGGAGTTGGAATCGAGATGCCTTCATTTTCTGAGCAAAATTGGGTTTGTTTTCAAATGTGACAGTGACTCTTCATCAAGATCAGCAATATCTGTTGGGATGCTTTTATTTTGGTGGCCGAACCTGGATAGAAAACGTAAAAATAATAATACACATAAGCTGAAGAACAAAAATTTATTAGAAACAGAAATATCACGTTGTTTGTGTCAGGAATAAATAGAGATATATCTCTAGTGAGAGACTACACTTCTTTTTAAAATGGAATTGATGGGACCGTAGTGTGGATCACAACCTGTATGATCTACACTTTGTTATGTTAAATTGAAGCGAGAATCAGATGATCTCTTCATCTTACCTTTCATCAGTTTGCCAGCCAGAACTATTGATCTCATTGTAGTCAGCGTCTTCTGTTGAATCTCTTCTACCACTCGATGCTCGAGAACCTTGATAAACATTCTCGTAATTTTCTAAGTCATCATCAGGATCATAATCGTAGTCATCATAATTGTCATAAAATTCATCTCCATAATACTCCTTATCCTCATAATAATTGTATTCATTCCCGTAATAAGATTCACCATTGCCGTATTGTTCAACTATTTCGTCGTTAAAGTCATTAGAAGCTTGCATAGCATCTTTAAAGAATTCTTCCTCGTCAACAACACGTGGCTCCTCTTTATGACCAATAGCATCAAGCCCGGTATTGTTTCCAGTGAAAAATGGCTTTTGTGGTGATACCGACGTCCAGAACGATGAAGGATCAATACCAGTTTCCACAAGACCTTTTTCGAAAACCGGTAACTTGTTCATGCCTGGGATTGCCTCTGGCTTAGGAGAGCCAGAACCTTGCTTGGGTGGTGTCTTAGGTTGATCCTTTAGAAGTGAAGTCATCATAGGAAAATTTTGTGTCAATGGGATGACAGAAGGTTTTAATTCACCTGCCAAATTCTGTTTGGAGCTATCAGTGATGGCATCTCCTTTTGCAGCAAAACTAAAACCGGCAAAGTGACTCATAGTGGCTGGTGAAATCACTTGGGACTGTGAGTCCTTTGCGCTGGCAGGCAATTTGAAAGATAAATTCTGAAACGGGCTAGGCTTTACTTCTGCAGAACTCTCTTCCACTTCTCTAAACGTGTTAGACTGAAAGCTTGACATATCACTTTCACTCGTAGACAGTGGGATATCATCAAATACCTGTTTCATAAGAAAAGGATTACCAGCATTCTGGTTATGTTGTTGAGATACAGCAGGAAAACTGAATATCGGTTTTCCAGCTGAAGATTCTGATATAGCATCAGGAAGAGCTTTAAAACTAAAGGTTGAAAATGCGCCAGGACCAGAATTAATATTTGATGCCATGCCACCACTTGTATCCAATTTAGTTGTCCCTGACTGAGGTGTTTCATCAATCTTGTCACTTTGATGGAAATGAGAAAGAGGTGGTGGATAGGAGACTTGAGTAGTTGGTGCACCAAAAGTGAATCCAGTGACGTTTGATTCTGTTGACAGATTGGCAGCATCAATTGTTTGAGGGAGCTGAAATGTAAAAGGTGCCGATTGTGGCAATGTGCCTGCACTTGCTTTAGATGTGGGCAAACTCGTTACCACATCTCCGCCATTTACAATCTTCTGACATTCCAGGAAGGCATCCTTAAATTTGTCAGCTACTTCTTGTGTTTTAAACTTAATAGTAAGTTGCTCAGGACGGACTTCTCCTTCTGCTGCATCAGCCAGTGTAAACCAGGTCCAGGCAGCCTTAGCATTTGCTTTAGACTCCAGACACATATCCGGTGTTATAAAGTGATTACAACATACTCGGAAAACAGCTTCCCGACGCATTGTAATACGAGATTTTTTACTTCTTTCATTCAGCAGTATTTTCACATCCCCAAGACCTCTTTCCTTCCATTGTGAAGTCTCCTTATCAAAACGATAAAGCTTTGCTCGATGAACAAACTTTGTGATTTCATCTTCTTCACCAGTAACCAGATCACTTTTAGATGTAAGCTTTACAATCGGTTCAACGTAAATGTCGTCGGATTCAACTATAGGAGTACCAGCAGAGTTAACAGATACATTCGGTGTGAGCTTCTTTTCCGCTAGTGGTGTTGTTGTTGTCGGATCTCGTAAAGTAGGGGCCTCCCCTTCCCCGCTTTCTTCACGCACCTGTTCAACATGCTCTGCCAAACCAGCAAAATAACCTTTCTCAAAGGATGGCTGTGGCGAAAACGAGTCCCACCACATGTCAGTAGTAGGTGTTTCCAAGCCATTCACTGTCATGACTGGAGTAGCACCAGATGCTACCGACCCGAAAGAGTTGGAGTTTTGAACCATGTGTGGAGTGATTTGTGGAGGTGGGTGACCATGCGGCATCACATAACGAGGTGTGGTCATCACCATCACTGGCTGTTGAGTTGAGAAGTACTGCTCCTGTTGTTGCTGTTGCTGCCGCTGTTGTAAGTCAATGTGAGCCTTGTACATTGCTAAAGCTTGCTTTAAAACCCGATTTTCTTTTTCTTTGGCTTCAAGTTGGTCTTGTAGCATACTCCTTTCAAACATGGCTGACACGTCGCCACTATTGGCAAAAGAATCTTGAGAAATTTCATTAGCTGCTATCCCCAAATCACCATCTTCAAAATCCAAACATTTCTTGCTACTCATGACATATGGTTTATTAAGAGTGGCTGCAGTACCTGCACCTTCTAATTTTCGTAACTGATCTACCACGCTGTGCTTGAAGTCTGGGGCATGGGCAGAATTGTTGATACACACAATCAGTTTTTCTTTGGCTTTCGTTGTATAGAACAAGTGGTCCTTCTCACCTGCCAATGTTTCAGTGTCACAGGCGGATGCAAGTTGTATGTAAATCTATGAAAAATAATGATAACAAAAACCTTATTTCATATACTATGATCCCTTCAACATTAAATCTATCATTCATGTTAAACATCTCCGTCTTGTTGTACTTCCACAATGACGCACCGTTTTGTGAACAACCAATTCTTTTAGAACCTTTTAGAACCATTACAGAATGTTTAAATTGAAGCTAATTTTTATTGTATTGAAATTAGTGTGATCTTATACCGAAACACAGCAATTAAATTTCCAAGAGGACACTTTATTCCTTAATACAATGTATTATGAATTCTACTTATCCCTTCCTTTGAAGTTCATACATGAAGCACAAGGTGTAAAATATCCTTAATTATTCAAAAAGCTGAATGAAGAGTTGAGAAGGAAAGGTATTTTTTAAGAAAATCAAACATCTTTTAAATAGCTCCTTAAAATAACTAGAATGAGAATGTACATTTGTGTTATACAAAAAATGCCATAAAGCATTTTTGGAGAGCAGTGGTATCTTTTGTCAATTCTCAAAATTTCACAGAATGATTTCAAAGGTAAGTTTGCACCACATTTCAAAGGAGTTGCTATTGCAGCTTATTGAAAATTTCATCCAACGGGATACAATGCAAACGTGTTTCATGAAATAAGATCACTTGCAACCAATAGAGAATGTACACGCAATTTACCTGAGCTTGGGTGTGGAAGGATTGCAAACTATTCACTTCATCAAAATATGTTAGTGCATCTTGTAGATTCCCAGTCAACATAGCAGATTCCCCTAGCTTTTGATAATTTTTACTCCACAGGTCATTTATAGCATCAGGCTAAATATGATAGTACATTGAGTATATAGAAAAAAAACCAAAAAAAGTGAAAAACAGTAAAAACAAACAACACCTCATTTACTACGGATGTAATGTATAAAACTGTCCCACCAAAATTCCTTCTTAAAGTCTATACCATATATATTTCAGGCATGTTTTGACAGTGATAGTGGTTGTCATGACAAAAGGCTAAACTATAGTTATAGATTGCATGAAACTTTTGAACATACCAATAAAGGTTCAGCTAACGGTGGAATAAGAGGGTTTTCTACCACTGGAATAGTTTTATTTCTGAAAAACAAAAAACATAATTCAAATAAAGAAATTTGAAACGGAAAAGGACACTTCATACAGATTTGAGAATAAGGATGGATGGATGATGAAAGTGAGTTGATTAAGGATGAGCTAAGGAAAGATCTGGTGTGTTGATTTTCTTGTCCAATGATTGGTCTTAAATAATGTGAGTAAACTCTTACTTTTTATATATACCCAGAATACGTAAAGCCTCTTTCATATAGTAAACAGCGCGATTTTGAAGGCTCTAAAAACAAGGAAAAACTTGATAAAAGACAAAATTATCTACAGCAAACACAAACCTAGATAGCAACCCCACAACTCACCTGCCAGTGATCTTGGTAATCGTAGTCTCTCTCCTTTGTAGATTGAACAGAAACAGCCTAAAGTTACAAAATAAGCCAAAAACAATGACATCCTGGAGTATTGGGACTCATTCTTTTCAATTGAAAAATACACCCTTTATCAGTGTCTACAAAAATATAAATACACTGTGGCTGATGTGGGCAACAAGCATTTCATTTTGAACTGTCATACCTTGCTGAAATTATTATGTGCAGTTACACACATTAAAGAAAAACAGTATTTCAGTGCGAATCTGGTTCACGAGATGTTAAAATATTATGAGATTGAATACTGTTTGTTTTCTTATTAATTTCTTATTAATTTGTTCACGAGAAATAATAACACTTTTATGTGAAATATCATTTTGTTTACTTTAAATTGCAAGTCGTTTTATTATGTGTAAAGAATTTCAGGTTGATCATGCAATTAAGATTTTTTAATCCATCCATTGCTTGGATTCCTCGGATCTATAGTGGTAGCAAACTCATCCAAGAAATGTAAATGAAGACCATAAGATAACAAAAGCATTTCTGAAACAGACCAACATTTTTACAAACATTTAAATGAATGCTTAAAGAAATTCTGTAAGTAACTACATTGACATATTATATATGTTAAAAAATACAATGAAATAAAAAAAAACATCCACCTTTTCCCAAAATGCAACAGCAATATAAATCAGAATTCGTGGATCAATGCCATGGTTACGCAAACACCGCAGAACCTCAAGGCCCTTTTGCATAACAACTTTTAACTTGGCTGCACTTTGGGTTCTACAGAAAATAAAGGAATTTTAAACTTCATTTCAACTTCAAGAGATGAAATACATCATACAAAACTTTGATAAATTTGTTTGAGTCAGTGAGTACAAAATTGTCATTTTTTAAAAGATATTTGAGGGAAAAGTTTGGCAAAATCTAAATTGGCATATTAACCTTCTACAGGACCAGAAAAATTTCTCGCAATTACATGCCTAGACAACCAATACCTCAATAAATAACGAAATTCTTATAGAAAAGTGAAACACTGAAATAATTTGAAATTCGAAATAAAGGAACCTTTTAGCCAGTATCACTAAACATAATTAATCAACTAGTTACAAGCTATCACAACTTAACTTGTGTTTTGATCAATTATTGTTGCAATAAATTTATTTATTAATTTTTTATAAAAAAGATACAAAGTGTTCTCATTATAATCATTCTGATTATAGTCTACTTTTTATAGTATACTTCTTATTAGGAATTAAACCCTTTTTGAAAATGAAAAAAAATAAATATTAAACATAAATAAAATAGCTGATGTCAACATAAATAGGGTGATTTTTAGACTTTTGGAATGACTTTTAAGCTTTTTCCCAGTTATTATTTGAAACTTATTGACACCTATATCTACCTATTTTATTTCATATCATGCCAGGGCAACATCTTCTTTGTTTTCTTATGAGATTTCTTTGTGAACTTTTGGAGTATGATTATTTTATATTCACCTGAGGACTGGTGTATTATTATTTTCTGATATGATATTTAATGCAGAATAAGAAGTATACCAATTCTCAGAAAATTATGTTTCATTTAGATCAAGTAAGTTACAGATATAGCTCTACTTATGAAACATTATGCAAATACCATATAATTTCAGTTCATGTCTTATTTTGTCTTTAACTTACCAAACAATGATGCAAATTACCGTATTTGCCGGTGTATAGACGGATTTCTGTGTTTACATTTTTCGAAGCGCAACGCGTATGCGCAAAAAAGTGGAGGCAAAACAAATTGATTGCCTCCACCATTTTTGCATCGAAACAGTACATGCGAAGGTTATAAAATGCTCACTTACTTGTAATTTCCAACTTTTTTCATATGTGTATGAAAATATATCATTATTCGAAGTTCGTGCTGTGCATATGGATGTACAGACAGAAAAACAAGCTCTTCTGAAATGATTTTCTGTCGCTTTCCACCAAAGAAAAGAGATGATCAAAAGGAAAGGTAATGGGTTAGTAAACTGAAGAAAAATGAGTGGCCTTAAACAGATGCAGACATTGAAAATGCTAGATTGTGCAGTGCTCACTTCGTATCAGATAATCTAAATCTTATTTTTTCAACTTTTTAAGGAAATTCAGCTTTGTAATTTAATTGTTTCTCAACTATTCTAGTTTGTTGTACCTCAACACAGTGTCAATACTGCATAACACAACAAATATATTTGGCTTAGGTTCAATGGACATATGAATAAAGATGTCAATTTTCCATTATGGTGTGAAACAATTTATGAAGTGTTCATACTTTCTTTTTAATAGGCAAAAAGTCTAATGACAAGTTTAATCCATCTTCGTGTTTTCCAAGAACTGTTCTGATATACAGACCACCAAAAGACTGAAAGGTATGAACACATAACCAAAAGAACATTTTAGCCATAACCAGTACCCAAAGATCATCACGATGAGGAGACTTTTGATGACAATGATGAAAATCTATATCGTAGAAGGTCAGTAGAGATTTAATTATGAATAATGTGTTTGGGGAAAAGTTCCATTTTTGCTAATGTCTTTGTCATAGTATTTTTTTTGCTAACTTGAAAAAGAACATCTGATTTATACACAGTGATCAGCAGTGATATCTTATTTTTTAAGTGAAAAGCTCGTGAAGCTTTCTTTTGTACATTCATTCTAATTTTTTGGTCTTGCTAAAGTTTTTTAAACATTGTATTCTTTTTAGACAAGGACAGCCTTAATGAAGATTGCAGCTACAAATGAAGAACTACAATCAACCAAACATGATTTGAATAGTAGTAATGCCATGCTATCAAAATATCGAATTGATCTTTGACGCAACATTAAAGAAAATCACAGATTGAAGAAAGGTATAATCAATATCAAGAATGAAAATGTGTTTCGATACAAACATGTTTCAAAGAATCAAAAAAATTGCTTTCTGCACCGGAATTTCCAATTCAATCTTTTAGCTACAAATTTTGATTTTTCATTAATTGTAAAATCTGATGTCTTAACACAGCAGAATTTGCTTGGACTTTTTATATCATATATGTAAATATCTTGAATCTTGTAGATATAAAGAAATTATAAGCCTGTAATGACATTTTCCTTTAATTTGTTCTTAACTCACTGGGTGTATTGATAAGGTAATTGTATGTGTCTGGCCAAGTGACGTCTGGTAATTGAGCAACAGAAACCCAACCATCTGAAATGCTGTATGGGTCTTGAAGTAGTTCACCATTGCTGAGAGTCAATTTCTTAACATGCTGTGCTTTATCACAATTTTCTAAGTTTTTATAATATCCAGAGTATGTTTCCCACACCATTTTATGTTGAAAACGAATGCACGTGTTTGGAAATGGAAAATTTTTATTTTTTGTAACCACACTTTCAAAACATGATTAAAAAAGATTGCAAAGCTTCACGTGTTTGTTAAGCAATACTTAAATCTGATTGGGAGAATAAAAATTTTCAATCAAACGATATTCTTTCTTGATCAACTATAATTTAATGAATGCCAATTTTTTTTTGAAGCAGAGTTATCGAGCGCAAGAAAACAATACTTTACAAGGCTTTGTTGCTCTTACAATTTCAAAAACAAAGATGGCTAAGTTTTATGTGTATATTTGGAGGTC
Organism: Turritopsis dohrnii; assembly: GCA_027922465.2. Taxonomy (NCBI): domain Eukaryota; kingdom Metazoa; phylum Cnidaria; class Hydrozoa; order Anthoathecata; family Oceaniidae; genus Turritopsis; species Turritopsis dohrnii. The sequence goes on from BQMF02000015.1 coordinate 523,298, forward strand.
CATTCAATATTTCTCATACATTTTCCGTGTTTGTTTATGTTTTTTTGCCTCCAAAACCGCGCATGGGACTGGGAACGACAACATGATACGTCACACGAAATCCGTCTATAGGTCGACTTTGTGTATAAGTTGAACAGTGAATGTTCAAATAGATGCTAGATCGTTGAGCCTGGTGTATAAGTCGAACTTAAACTTGATCATCTTTTATCTGATCAAACGTGGAAAGTGCATAATTTTTTCGCGGCAACAAAAACTGGTTCCCTTAACTTGTCACGCATCCATTTTATCAATAATTTGCAGAAGTAATCTACATGAACTCATACCGACGTGAAAATACAAGAGTGAACATGTGCGCTGAGTTATTTTGTGTGATTTGTTGTGTTTTTTGTATGATGTTGTTTATCAGGTTCACACTTTCTACAACTAAATACATTTCAAAGCATAATAACTAGAATGTAGCTTTAGCTAAAAATGCCCCTGCACTTAAGCATTCCAATTTGTACACACAGCAAGCTATACATTGCAAGCCTATACAACGGAAACAAAAACAAACAAAACTTTCTTACTTTTTGTTACCTCTTAGGCCTATGTCACACTGATGCTAATATACCTTTCAAAAAGTGTAAATAAGGCTTAACAAGTAATATCAGAAAGTATTTGCTACAAACAAAAGGAATGTGTGAACTGAAACCATAGATAAAAATTAATGAAAATAAGATTTGTTAAAGAAATTCTGTAAAAACCAAAAGAAAAAAAAAACTTTTTTGGAAATCTGTGTTTCAAACTTTGATTCGAAACGAAAAATAGCCAAAGTTTACATAAAAAAAACAAGGACAGAAAGAAGGAAAAACACGAAGAACAACAATTAGGCTTTCTTGCATACACAGAAATCCAATTAAAATTTTTTTAAGGCAAGATCCGCCAAGAATCAGTGGGTGAGTGTAAAACAATTGCATGAATGATTTTTTTAACGATTTTTAGTTTAACGATGATAAAAATAATGATGAAATTGACCTGATGTATAAGTCTACTCCTGACTTAAGCACTAAATTAACGTAAAAAAATATAGTCTTACACACCAGCAAATACGGTAGCTTTACGGTAATTTTGGGCACATGCTCTCAAATAGATGCTGATGATAATCCAGAAACAAATTCCTGGAAATGAGTCCATAAAATTGGTAGATGGTAGTTAAATTTTTGGTTTGGTTTCTCTATTCCTCATGCTTTCACCAAGTTCTGTAAAAAATTTGAAGATTATATCTTCAATTGATATTATGGCTGTTTTTCTTGAAAACATTGATATCTTTTCATTCTGGTCTGTAAAATACACACCCTGAAGAAATTTGAAAATTGCTAACATTGCTTTTTTGATATTTCAGATATACCTTCAACATGGCATAGGTCCCAATTTGTTCAATTGACAGTCAAGGTTGACCCCAACTAGCTAACAGATTATTACAGTTTATTATAAGTACATTCATAAATTTCCAAAGCAGAACTTTGAGCTTCAACATTTTAGGACAGATTTTTGTAGTTACACTTGTCATACCAGCCATGTGTGTGATTGTCACACGCCTAAATCAATCTTAGCGTGAGTGGAGGCATGTGCATGCAATAGCACACCTCTTACGACCAGTCCGGTACTACATGCCCTTTTTAAACCTTCATGGAATGAATTATCATTTAAAAAAATGTGAAGAGAAAGAACCATAAACTCCATGAGTTCTATACCCCACTTTTCCAGTGTACAATCCATATGCTGAGTACCACCACTCTTTCTCCTGTTCTGTAACCAAACTCCCACAGATTCCAACAGGAAGTAGCGCCAAGATATCTTCCTCCCGACTACACTCCACATTCAAACTTTTGCTGCTACGAATTACACCATAAATAAATGCCTGAACAAAATATAAATTTCAGTTTCTTTTTGAAATGAATGATCAATCTCATACTTCTGCACACAGCTTTTTCATTCAATTGTAACTTGCTATGTTCTTTTGAAGACGAAAATAGCTTACTTCAACATCTCGTAGACACATGCTGGAAAAATGACAGTTGGTCATGTTTTTAACATCCAATGAGATTCCTTCAAACAGGCGACCCACCATAACACCAACTATAAAAAAGGCATATCAAAATACGCAAGAAAGAAAGAAATCAGTAATCGAAACATTAACAGGTTCTCACCACCAGGTTTCATGTGCTCTTTTATCCTGTCCCAGTGTAAACCAAGCCATATAATCAAATTCAGATCTTGAGCATGTTCGGAGACTGTTACTGAAATAATAAAATAAACATTTTTTAGTGAAATATAAACCATAGGAAATATTATGGTATTGTTTCTAAACTAATGTTTTAATGGAGCAGTTCTAAAAGTGTTACTACGTTACTAACCTTCATCATACTGAACTAACTTTTGCGGTTCAGGCAAAAGTACTTCAGTGTTCAAAAGACACACATCACCAGCCAAATATGTCTATAAAGAAGAAAGAAACAAAATATCTTTCAAACCAACAACCACAAGATTGTTTTGCAAGACTGGTTGCACAAAATAAAACATCACAAAAAACATTAATGCAATGCGAATTTATCTTGAATGAATTACTTAAGATCAAGTTCAAGATATATGAGTGAAAAAAGCATATTTTGGCTTCAAGATTCTGGCTGTTCCCTCGTCATTGGTTTTAAGCATCCACAATATTTAAAACTTATCCCCTTGTGACTGTAATAAGTGCCAGTCTGCTTCATTTTCAGCATAGAAAGGTTAAAAATGGTCATTCCAAAACAGCTATACAATGAGTCTACAATATTGATCTAATGCTATATTCATGTTTCCTGTTACAATGCATATACTTTAAAACAAACATGACACCAAGAAATGAAACATCAAGGAAGGAAATGAAGAAAAGAGAATAAGACAATTTGAATTTTGGGAAACAAAAGAGAGCAAATTTCAACTCACATTTTCGTTTGTGTTACAAAACAGATGCTCCAGTAATTTTCGACGTCCCTGTAAATGAAAAATTTTTGATTATTTAACAACCCCTACATCAACAAAGAAGAAGAGGAGAAGATCCAAATAACCTGTTCAGTGCAGAAATCTGACAAGCAATCTTTTAACCAATTCTCGCCAAATTGTGATTCCATGGAAAGTAAGAGATGTCCTAGAGAGTATTTGATCATACAAAATAAATGATAATCAAAAAATATTAAGACAAGCAAGCAGTTGTTTAAGTGTAATAACCTACTTACCTGTCTGTGAAAAACGGAAGCAGGCTTGAACTGACCAATCGTACACAGGAGTACTTTTGAGACGTTTTAACGGTGAATGTCTCGAGAAAAGCTTTGATGTCATGTAGGGCGCTTCAACACCCCAACTAGCCAATAAAAAGACACACGCCATGCGGTTTGCCTTCATCCAACTTATGGTATCCTGAACAGAAGAGTTTACATACTTAACATTTCAGTTTAAAGATTAGAAACTTTAGAAAGGTTCACCATTCCAGTGATTACATCTAACTTACTAGGAAAACACCCAGAAAAGATTCCTGTCTTGACATTCAAAAAATATTATATGGTGTCAGACTTCTCCATGAAGAAATTTGTGCCAGCACGCGAAAATGTACTGGCAAAACCTTTTGGGAACACCGCTTAAAACAGTAATTTAAAGTTTTTAATCCTGAGTACAATTCTTTTAATTTCTAAAACATTGCTTTGTACAATTTTGTAGTAGAAGAAGATCTATCAACAAAGAAAACGTATTATCAAAGTTAAAGGGGTACTAAACTAAAAAAATCACGAGTTCATTTTTGTTCATTTTTGTGCACTATTTGAAACAGCTTTAAAAATGCTGAAAGTCAGTTTTTGAATTTTACAAATATGTAAATAACTCAAGAAGTATTTGTGATACACAGCTAGAAATTTCTATGTGTAGTGGCAACACCTACAGGTATCGAATTACTAAAAATAATTTTTGCCATAGTTACCCGGTTTTGTTTCCAGGTCTCTTCTGTTTTTTACTGACAAACCTATAAAGATCTGTTCAGGTAAGGGAAAAGAAATTTTAGACAATGGAACAGTTTTTACTGGACGTAAATTAAAGCGAAATTTGCCAGAGTAACAGTGTTGAATGCTGATATATAGCTTTGTCAGCAAAAAATATTACAGCCCTTGAACCAAGCCGTAGTAGCAATGGCAATAAATTTCTTTGCTATTTTCATAACTGCAGTTATTTATCACTCTACATGCAATGTTCTAACAATATATCATTAAAAAATTCTGAGTTATTCACACATTTATATGTCAGCAATATCTTCTTGAACGTTGTGATGTCACGTTGCCATGGAGATAATTTTTTGGAAAAAACCTTTAACTAGCAATATATCGGGAACGAAAAATGATTTTTTGAAAATTCAAGAACTGACTTTCATCATTTTTAAAATTCTTCCAAATGGTACAAAAAAACCAATTTTGATTTTTTGAGTTTAGTTCCCCTTTAAGGAAGATTCATGTGCGTTTTCCAAAAATGAATGTAAACAATTTGGTTTCTTTCTTTAACTAGCCTCAATTTTAACTAAAATTAAGACTTCATGTAAGTGAGAATATATTTTCAAGCTCCAAATAGGAGCAAAGGAAAAAATTGAATCCTGTATTGAGCTTGTATGATTACATTCGAGTTCCCAATTCACAGTTTGCGTGACATTAAAAAAGAAGATGCTTGAAAGAAGGAAAAATAATTCAAGCACTTCATCACACGGTAAAAAAATATCATTATGAAGTAATTTTAACAAAAGAAAAAATATTTGAATAATAACGGAGTTTAGAGATGAAACCATTGTATATTGAAGTACAAAATGAAATCTACAACAAATTCTGTTGTTAGACTTTAAACAGCTCAACAAAGAAACAAAATTCTCACATCTTGAGCTAACTTCATTATGAAGAAAGCTGCATGTAAGTAAAGTTGCCCCTTCATTTCAGAGATGCAATCTTTCCATTCCGGAGATAACTGGATATTGTCATTTTGGAGTCCACTGAATTCCAATACAGCAGAATCAAACCTGACGAAAGGCAAAAACATGGAATGGCGTTATAAAATACAGGAAAAAGAATTTAAAACTGAAAATAAAAGAAACAATCCAACAAAATATCATGTACAATATTAACAACAAATAAAATTACCTTTGCAAAATAGGTTGCACAATCCTACTTGTTGACAATTTCATATGGAGGTTGATAAGTTTGATCAATGTCAGTGAAAAACACAGACACGCTGTCAGACTGTTATCAGAGATCTGTCTATATTCATCAAAAACATTACATGCAGTTTCCAGCCACCCCAAATCTCCATCAAAAGCACTTGTTTTCTCTACTGATTGGCAATGTAGAAATGCTCTCTTGTAGGACTCTACGTAATTGAAATTAGTGTATTATCTAAAGCAATTCTATAAGATGCACAAAATCTAGGCCATTATGCTTGAATATCAAATTCTGGATTTATGTCATACCACAGAAGTGATACACTAAAGCAGTACCTAGTACCTTTCCTGAAATTACCAGCGTATAAAACACAGAATTGAACCCACAACATCCAAAATCTGGAACTAGCTTTCAAACAATTTAACAACAGACTCAATAAAACACTCTGGTCATCTGCATGTTGCCACCATGAACTATGACTTATAAAACATTCTATACGCTGACTGAAGGTTATACGACCATCAAATAAGTTCAAAAAAAATGAAGAAAATAATTTCTTAAGTCTCTTGATTGAAATGCTTTTGTAATTATGAATAACTACCTGCTTCCATATACATTTCGACAAGCTTTACATGTAGTGACGGTTCACGTGCACGTCTTGTCTATGGTCAGAATTGAAGAAGTATAGCAGTTTAATACATTTTCATAGCGTGCAAGCACATGTATAGACTGGAATTACTCTATATATAAGTGCAAACATGTCATGCATAAGACTAAATAAATATCGAAAGAATAAACTCAATTTCTAAGCTTCAATGCAAAAGAAAATGTTTGTTACACATTACAATAAATTGACAATATGTAAATCTCAGGTTGCCTGTTCCAAATTCAATGTTTGAATTGACATCTAATTGTGTGATTACAGTGACATACAAAATGTATAAACATATTATTATATATTATGATGTTCAATTTCTTAAAATTATAAACTTGATTTAAGACAAAAGTCAATTTACTTAAGAGCTTTTAAAACAGCTGTATTATATAATACTTCATTCTACTCTTAACTCCAACCACTACTTACTAATTCATCAGCCAGCAGTATTTCCATTTGTTCAAAGTCTTTTGGGTTAGCTTGAGACATAATACACCACTAAAGCATTTTAAAGTACAAAAATTCAAAATATCGCAAAAACTATAACTCAAGTATTCTCACACTTCAAATGCCTCTTTGTTTAGACACACTAACACAGATAAATTTCTAAATGCTTTTGATGCAAAATATCAAGAAATAAGCAAAAGCAAGTCAGAATAATAAATATCAGTGCAGCAATGAAGAAAATCTAAAATCTATAAACTTTGACAAAATAAGGCCATTGGATTGCAATGATTAACAACAAATCTAGTGAACTCCATTTTTATATTCAAGATCAGGTTGACTATTGTTGAGGTATATTTACAAACCTTTAATTCAAAAACAGCTGGGTGTCCTGGACAAAATCGACTGCCTTTATCTGCCCAGACCTAAACCACAAATATAAGTACAGTATTGGCGAAAGAAACAACAAGGAAAAAATATTTGTGATTTTATATTGGTTCCAAAGCAACTTCTGAATATTTTTACCACAAGCTCAGAATGCAGAAGGAAAATACAAAGTCGCTCTTGCAATTCCTTACGGAGACTGCAACAATACAGTACCTTTAAGAGTCTTGTTGTTAATTTTAATTTAAGAAGCTTTTAAAAGTGAAAAAAAACAACAACTGTAATAGAAAAAGTAAAGTCACGTTAACTGTTACTAAAACGATCGCACACTTCATTTATTTAACACAAGTGATATGTCACACAAAATATTTGTAAAATATTCGTAAAATATTCGTAAAAAAAGCCTGTAAAATATACATACTTTTGCTCGCAATGGATCCAGTGGACACTTGCAACAAAGTGAAATGACTAAAAAAAAGTGATTTAAATGACCATCTGTGCTAATAACAACTATGCAAGTTTAAGGTTAAAATTTTCTTCCTCTAGATTAAGCAAACAAGAATTCGTCCCAATTTCATAGATTTCCCTGTGATTTGTATAAGAGTAAAAGAGAAAAATATCTACCTTTGACCAAAACATCTTTCTGTGTACTGCATAGTTCAAGTGATCTAAAATAAAGGAAGTATGCTATATATAATCCATATAATCCAAGTAGAGGTAAAATTTGAATATCATTCGCTATTACCTTTTGTATGCTGACAATGCCTCAGGATAATTCTTTAATGCCTCTTGAATTTCACCCATCAAATTATGTACTCTAAAAAATTTGAAAATATTTGAGATACTGAAAAACTTTATTAATTTGTCAAGGGAGGTCTGTTTTCCCAGTTTTGAGGTTACTGATGAAGTTTCATGCCATACAGGCCACTCTTAAAGTCAACCTGGATTTTTCAAAGTTGTGAACAAAAAACCATACCGATAATCTCTGTCTTGAATGCTGAGATATTCTTCTAAACGCCTAAACAGGTGAACATTTTGTAAGAAACAAAATCTTGTAAGATCAGGATTCGAATTAACACTTCTAAAGTGATTCGTGTAATTTAGTGATTTGCTTTGTACAGTGACTCCATGAGGCAGCCCCAAGGTGGCAGTGGAGGGAAAATTTTTTTGAAATATAGGTGTCTAGATTGGCAGAAAATGCACTTGCGGCCAATTTATGTTGGTGTCGGATTTATTAAACAACACTATTTTTACGGTGTAATTTTCTTTGTTCGTTCATTTTCTATAGCGAGTTGAAGCTTTCATTAAGATTACATGCTAACACTTTAAGCCCTGATGTTTCGTTGAATTACGATCGAATCAGCAGCCCCATTTGGAACCATGCCACAGGGACCTTACACTCCAAAGAGCCAGACAAGTCTAAACTGATTCGCGTTATATTCAACTCAACCACAGGAAAGTGCGGACCAATGCAAGCTATATATGATAGCCAGAACGAGGAAGAACCTCAATTGCCCTACGATGCGGTCGTAACTTTCAAGCGAACTCTCTTTCTGAACAAACAAACAACCATTGTTTACATTTGTTGTTAAAAATTATACAAATATGAGACAATTGTCGCAACACATTACATTTCACTTGTAAAAATTCGGATGTCGGCAGAATGTCTGTCCTTGTAAACAAATATGGCAGGCTTATGTAGCGAGTGCGTGGCACTTCCTAATGTGATTATCGTTTTGAGGGAAGAACTAGCCAAAAAATACAGAGAGACCTAACTTTCCAGCGGAAAAATTATGTCTGATGTCAATGTACATAAGGACATTGTGGTCCGTGATTTTATTATAATTTGGAAAATTTTTTTTTTTGTGAAATTATGAAAATGGCTTGTGATTTACGAATTGTTAATTCGTACCTCGAAGATGTTTGCCAAACACATGTCATACAAGAAACAAAAACTTTTTCTAGCAGGTATAAATCAGTTCATCTATGATTTTAGAGTAAAAAAAAAAAGCTCCGTCTAGACAGCAATTTGAATGCCGGAATATAAACAACTGACAGTCAAAATGCTTGAATTCAAAGATTTTGGTACTGTAGAAGAGATATATACATTATCAAATCATAAAAAAAAATTTAAGGTAAGTTTATACAATAAATAAACATTTTTATAAATAACAACTTATATTTTTTGAAAAAATGATGTGTGTAAATCCCCCGTGTTGGAATAGGTAAAGAAACTCATGTTTTAGAGTGTGAAAAACATATGGGATCATTTTGCTATGATAAACTGCTACCAAGACATCGTTGATCTAAGATGTTAATATTTCCCCAAAAACAATGCATTCGCTTAGTGATCAAATGTAGTGGTTGCCCTGTCACACCATCTACTATATATACTAATTGTGATATAGCACTAATTTGCTTTACATGCAACTAAGAAGTTGACTGTAAAATTTAATTAAAACAGTCAATCTCTCAACTAAAAGTGGGATGCACACTCACTGTCATATATAAGATTATAAATTACAACTGACCTTTTTGCTTGATCATATTCTTTTGCCTCATAATACAAACGCGCAATAGCAAACGACTTGGATTTCCTCTGCAAATAAATTAATCAATACAATCAATCGCATGAATTATGCATACCAATAATAGCCTATAAGGACATGACACTAGCCAAATACGTCTGATTAAATCACACAATCATATGGATCAGATGTAAGTATTAAAAAACAACATCAGACATAAGCATATGGAGAAGATACTATAGGAGAAAAAGGTGATACTACACTGTACATTTTGTTGGCTCATGCATTCACCCTTTGTAAGCTGATTAGAGCAGAGTTTTATTACATACTGATGATACAGAGACAAATTAATTTATGTTCTTATGAAAAATTTAACTGTTAGTTAATGAAACAGTTCAACATAATCATTACCTCCAATGGGCTTTGCATACTGCGATCAAACTTTTCCACGTATCGTTCAACATCATGTCGTGTGGGAGTGTGCTTAGGGGTCTTTTGTGTAGGTACCTTCTTGATCTGGAACATTTTCTCCCGTCATACAATCAACACCATAAATCTTAACAGTTGCACCACAGAAAAGATTTTCTACTTTGTGAACTAAACAAATATTGAAGTGTATGTGAATCGATAATACCAGTGATCGATGCATGTATTTACAGAGTGAGTTATATTTTTATTTATTTCAAATTTTATACATGGATAAAATGTGTATAAAACTTCAAGTTTCACGTACTAATTGTGATATAATATAACTTGCTCTGTAAATACATGCATCAGGCACTAAGTGTATTAAGTGAACTAAACATATCAAGAAAATTTAAGGATAGCCATCACCCCTATAATCGAATAAAAAAATCAATTTGTTTTTATTTCATAAAAAGATAAAGCTTTCAGAGAGTTTCCTGAAAATGTATAATATGGTGCTATAATAACTTATTCTTTGGTACAATATTTTAAATTTAGTGGTATTTCATTTCATGTTTATTGCAATTTGTTTACAGAACTTTTTTTAAGCATGTTTACAAGAACTGTGATCTCTTTTTATAGTAGACTATCAATTATTCATGTCAAGCAAATACGAGCTATTGTTTCTTTTGTAATGTTGTTTATTCAACCGATCCCAAAATGGAATTTCTTTGGAAGACCTTATCTTGATGATAAGTATTTTGCGTTACTTACCTGTCTTTAAATACCTCCAGGAACCCCTACAATGGAGGTATCGTTACATAGTTTTTTGTAATTGAAAGAATAGATTTATAAGAACAAAACGTTATTACAATTTTTTCTTTAAGTGAATATTCGCTCTGCAATGAAGGGAGAAAGTCAAGGAAAGGCTATTTTAAAAAGCGTTTTTCGTAAATCTTTTATTACGTTAGAACTAAGACTTGTTTAGAAAAGCTGTAGTAACGTTTTTTAAATTAGTAAACATAGAACACAATAGCCTAAAAATGTTGCAGAAAATATTTTTCAAAGGGTCCGTGGATCTCCTAGAAATTAAGCCTTTTCAAAATGCCCTTATCCACAATAACTTTTTAAAACTAAATATTGAAAATAAAATTATATATATACATAGAAAAGGTTTTCAAAAATATATACTTGGTTGATGAAAAATAACCACATTAAAGTTATGGACACAAAACTGAAAACATGCAGCAAGGAGTGATGACTATCCTTACATTATACATTAATATCATATCAATGTATATGCTTAATATGCTCAATGATTTATTTGTTATCCATATTATGGATATAAATCATTGAGCATATTCAAAAGAACAATATCTACAACTTCATTGATGTTTTCCAATGTAAAGTAAATATGGTTGAAAAAATGCTGAATCACAAAAGTGGCATATTTATGGCAAAATAAATAATAAAAAATTTTTACTTATGTAATTTTAACTGATGATCAGTGGACACTAACCGAAATGTTTCTGTGCTGTATTTTGATACTGTTACAATATTAAAAATATTGAGAAAGCGTAAAAAGAACTTAAGGTAACATTAGTAAATGTTTAAAGAAATCTCTCAATGTAATAAGATTCTGTCAGACAATAATTTGCATAAATTCAAACAATGTTTACTGAAAACATCCTCATAATATCGTTATTTTCATCCATTTTGAAAATTACGAACATTCTTGAACACATAAAACCTGGAGTGACACAAGGAGACAGTTAAAACGAATGATCCTTGTGTTTTAATGACAAGTGCCAATTCAGCTCAATTCTTGCAAAATTTGATCATTGCCTTTTTAAGTTACACAGCAATTCCCAGACTTTAATTTATTTGTTTCCCCATACTTGCAAAATACAACACATTTTGAGGTACAGATTGGCTGTTTGTTAGATCTAAATCAACAGTTTTGAAAAGTTGTTCTTGCTCATGTGCTTCATGATATCGTTTGATTAAGTCCCGTAGGTTACCTTTGTTGGTTGGTTTTTGCATAAACGTGAAGGGTTCAGCACCGACTGATTCCGGCACTTTTGACATGGTTGTTAGAATTTCTTTGAAGTCTGAAAGAAATACTGGAACATCTTCATGCGTGTTAATACCAAGCCATTTTGTGAAGTCATTGTCATCTTGTAGGCTACGTAAACTTCGTTTAAGTTGAGCATGGATACTTTTTTCAGCAGTTGGCAACACTCGTTTACCACCTTCATAGTGAGGAAAAGGCTTCCGAACTATGCTCTTCTGATTACAAGTTTTTGGTGGTGATAACTTCTTCCTAGTGTCATCGGCAATAGACACACGAAGCATAAAACCATCCATCACTTTATTGTTAAGTAACTTGCAAGCCTTTAGCGCTTCCTCAGAATATTGGTATCTCACAAATCCGTAAGTATATTTGGAAGAGGCAGGTTGTATAAAGGTATTACACACAACACCAGCTTCAGAAAATAGCTCCAAAAGTTTTTCTTCAGTTATATGATTTGCAAGATTTGACACATGCACCGAATACAAGGATCTCAATTGCTGCGAGTCCATTACTTTATCCATCATTTTCATTAAATTTCTTTTAAATAAGAAACACACAATAGACATAAGACAAAAAGACAAATGATGTCTATAAATCGATTTAAGCATCAGCCTTCCCTTACCTATTGTAACTTTTACAAAAGACTTCAAAAGCCTCTTTAGAATTAGGTATACATGTTCACATTGGTTTGATGTACATTATCTGATTGGTTATTAAGACAGCAGCCTCTTCCCCAGAATAACTCAATCTATCAGCTTTGCAATGTTCAGAATTGAAAGAGAAGATATTTTTTCTGTGATCTCAAAAGTTTTTGTAAATATTTTATGAAATTGGAAATTCAGAGAATTCTGCTGACCAAATAGCTTTCTACAGAAGAATAATAAAGAAACATTATAAGTTATTTTATGGTTTAGGGTTTTAAGGTTTAGCGCAAAGATTGCTTGCTTGTCTCCTGACCAGATGTTCCTCTTTCTGGAAATGATTTGTTAGCCTTTTCATTGGCTTCATCAGTAAGAAGAAAAGCAGACTACCAATCAGAATGCTGTTGCAGAAGTCTGCTGGCACTTTGCGAGTGACCTGGGAGTGAACACTCATTTTCAGCCTGTTCAGACACTAATATTATAAACTTGTTCAGATATTTATTCACCCTGTAGAATTTATAAAGTGTTTTATCTTGTTATATCCATTAAATTTGCCAAATATCCAAAATATCATATACTATAGAATATTTCAATGAATGACAATTTTTCTTGGTTCACTGATTGAAGCTTTCAACAAAAAAGACAAAAGATACCACAAAAATTACGAGACTACCGTAAAGCGGGGTGACTTCGATCAGCGGGGTGACTTCAATCAGTAAAAATAAACTGTTTAAACTCTGAAATTAAAGTGCGTTTTTCACATTTTTTAAGATTTTCATTTAGATTCTTATTGTAAAATATCATCAGAATCGTCTTCAAGCGAAACAATCAATTTCTTCCGAAATTAACGACGAAAAACATCAAAATTTTCACCGCTCACATATGTCATCGCTCTACGTCGTATTCAAGAGTTTAGCCTGGACATTTTTGGTAGAATGTGAAGTATAGAGGCTGATGGTAAAGAAAATTATAATATGTCTGAAAGAAATTCTGTTCTTCACCGCTATATTCTGTTTTTCTTTTCCTTATTCCTTTATCGATAATATCGTGTTTATAAAAACACGAAAAAAACGAATGTTTTATATCGCTATAAGTTACATGTTCGCAAGAACTTCGTGAAAAGTCGTCGTATCTCATGGGAGATTTAATGACTTACCGAAGAAATTTTAATAAGCGTGCTCTTTCCCCATGATGATAGATCTCAAAAATATTGTTTGAGATACAATGAAATTTCAATGTTAATTTCGTTTCGTATTAACGAGGGTCACACATGTGTGAAAGTCTTAAATATCTTTTGTTTTACTAATATTCGCTGATCTTTCACGGTCGAACATTTACCGCGGATGAGAAATGGTGGTCTGTTAATATTGTAATAATGGCGCTTTAAAAACATTGTCAAATATAAATATAAGTAATTTGGCGCTTCTCATAAGCTGATCGAAGTCACCCCATAATCGATATTGTCGTTTTCTTGGAAAGATCAGGTTATTTCTCTGGAATTACAAGTTAAGTTAATGTGAAATTTTGCAATGAAATAGAAGAAATATGTAATGTAATGATTCCAAAGTTTCAGAAGTAATGGTTTAGTATTTCGGAAGTTACTTTTAAAATAGTGGCAAAATTGATCGAAGTCACCCCACTTTATGGTATGAGCTTTATAAGCATCACAAAAATAATCAGAAAGAGACATAAAAAGGGATATATATATATGTAAAATATGAAACATAGAAAACACAGATAATTTAAAATTCGTTATAAATAATTATAGCGCGCAAAAAGGAAGCTAATTATAAAAACCAGTCTTACAGCTTTATTCATAACGTTCTTTCGTTTACTTATTCTTTATTCATGACTTTACAACGATGTATATAAAAAACTATCCATTAAAGGACAAATTAAAAAGTTAGTGTAAGTGTATCCTCCCCACTTTCACTTTTCCTGAAATAACTCGCGTGATTCGTGAATGTTCCCGCCATGTTGTTTGCATACCGTCGAAGAGCTTGAGGAAATGCGCGCGCAGCACTTTTTAGTGTGGAAGAAAAAAAAGGGGGGCGGGAGGGGGAGAGAGAGAGAGAGAGAGAGAGATAAATGCAGTCAAACTTGTACATTAGATACATCTTTCAGGAAAAAAATATTGTTCACATTGTACAGGTGTCTCCGAATTTGTTTAACATTACCACCTTAAGCTTCCAATAAAATTATTTTTGTTGCACAACCGTTTTGCAGCATTTTTTGTTGTGCATGCAACAAGTGTAGGAAATTGTGTTGTGCACAACATTCAGACTGTTGTGCAAAAGTTCTGAAAAACGGTTGTACAACAGTACCAATGATTTTATTGGAAACCAAGCTTTAGGCCGACTTTTTTTGCGTCAGTAAAATTTTGCGAAACTGGGTGAACAAAGGGTGTAACGCAATCTAATTTTAGCGAATATGACCACTTAATAAATTAGCGAGTGGGGGAAATTATAGAGAATTGTGCCAGAAGGTTAAAAAAACAAACAAACATGATTTCCACAAAGTTATGTTACTATAAGTCCTTGTGTTTACAAATGGATCCTTTCTCAATTTTGTTTAATACTCCCATTATATTTCCGATTTCGATACAAGACATCGAAGATGAGGAGCTAGTAGGTGATGAGCCAGCCAAGATGATGAGTTCATAGATAAGAAATAAAATATACATCATTTAATTAAGTTTTTTTCTATTTTTATACCCCTGTTTGAATGATCCGCTCTGTCAAAACAATGTTTTCTTGCCAAGAAGAGGCCATGGGAACGAGGTTGGAAAAAATTTTTGCAAAATTTAAATTTTCCGCAACTTTAGTTTTAGCGAAGATATGCTCACTCGATAAAATCGCTAAAATAAGGCGACACAAAAATAAGTCTGTCTAAGGTATTTTGACTCCACCCACCACCACCACTATAATATAAATTACAACGTAGATATCGATTAATAGTAGTGATTACATCGCTAAAAATGGCTCTCTATAGGCTCTTCTCTCTGGGGTAATCGACATCTTTTTTTAAGCGGTGGCAGAGAGAGGACACTATCACACCCTGTGGAAAATTCCTGCTTCGATTATTGAAGTGTTTCGGGAAGAAATAGAGCGTTGTCAAAGAAAAAATAGCTACATGACGGTTTTCAAGTCAATTTTCTGATGAAGTCGGTCAAGTACACTATGGGAACATTGTCGCCCTCCTCCGCATATCCAATACTCGCAAATTCCATAAATACAAGCCATCTGTTCGAAGCAATAGAATTATGGAAATGGATTCGTATTGCCAATTCAGTGGAATGGATATTTACAAATATTGAACAAATTCATAGGAGATTTGATAGGAGATAGGATAGGAGATAGGAGAGAAAAAAATGCCTATCTCAATAGGAATTGGTGATCGCATAATTGATCTCTGGGCTTTCTATATTGTCTCTTGGGGGCTTGAGCCCTCAGCTTTTTTGTCAATTATGAGCAATTTGTTTTTGCCTTTCCTAAAAATTGAAAATCATGTTGAAATTATAAATTTTGAGTGCTTTTATAGGCAATCTAGAGGTAGTTTTTTTTTCTTGGCACACCGCCCCAACCATGGCCTCTTTCGGTAATACAGATTTATTTTTGCCGGACTGATTTTATCCATGTGACCTAGCCCTGCTAACCGGGCCAGCTCCCCTAGGCAGGCGCGTCTGTGTAACAAAAAGATGCTCAGAAAAAATATTCCGCTGTAAAACTTGCAGAGCACACTTTTATGCTGGAATAATGTTAAGGAGTGTGTAGTGGTTCTGAAACAAAAAAGTTCCCACGAATTCGCTGGTCCGTTATGACGTAATAACCCAAAAACACATTTTGTGGCGTCATAAGAAGAAGAAAAAATTCAAAATGGCGGAAAAAAACTTTTTTATATATCATTGTATAGCAAATTAAATGCAGAACAAAGTTTCCTACCAAACATTTATCTGAAAATGTATTGTAGACTATTTATGGAACAAAGACGACTATTGGATTTTATCAATGCTTTCAGGAGAAGGTGTGTGGTTCCTTGTTGTTCACCTCATTTTTGCTTTCATATGAACCAGAAACTATGAAAATCAAAGTGAACAGGAGAGGACAATAAAGATAAATCCATTTAATTCATGTAATTAAGCAATTTCTGACGTAGGTTGCCTAATTTTCATGGCAATTCGTACGCAGGTATTTGCAAACACATGAAAGGAGGAAACGTTTAAGACGTGACCTTTTCAATCACTGTAAACTACTAAGTGAAACGCAGAAAGTAGAAGATTAATAGTGGACAAATAAGCACGTATCAAATAGTCTTCGTCATAATCATCATCGTAATCATCAACGCCTATTTCCTCGTTTCTTATATTATCCGTAACATCATGTATTTTACAAATTTTTTCGATGTTAGAATAAGTTGTTCCAGGAGAAATTCCTGTTCATTCAGACAACCAAGGCTTAATCTGTACTGTCATTGAGTTACACACATATTCCTTTTTCGCCAAAACAAAGCGTAAAATAATATTAATGGTTCTTTCAAAGATCGGTTGGAATCCTTCATTTGATGCAGATTCTTCACGGCTTCATTGAATTATGGTATCATTGGCCATATCTATGTGTTGGTCTTGTTTCTTCTCTGAAATCAATCTTATTTCAAACAAAAGCTGTGAACACACTACTGTGAAATCCTGATGGTAGAGCTACAGAGATCATATTCATTTAAGCAAGTGCTGTTTCATGGGATCTAACAACAGAATGGGAAACACCATGCCCAAAACCATTCAACTTTTGAATTAACGTTTTTTAGAGCCTGCTATCTGCCTTGTTTCCATGCTTAAAGATAATGCTTTTGTGCCCTTTGATGATGAAAATATCATATCTTGGGTGACAATCAAAACTTTTGGTTTAAACTCCTACACATATATTATCTAATGTGGGGTCATCAGAAAGACCAAGACATCAAGACAAAAAGGTTTAAAAGTTTAAGAGAATTCAAACACTCTTTTAATGTCAGCTACAATGATTTGGGTGGCCACAAACAACTCCTCTGGAATTTCTTTTTGATTTCTAAAGATGGACTACATGAAATAGAAGCTGGTTGACAAATTTGTTGAAATATTCTTCTTGTTGAAATTCACGTTCACTTTCTGTGTCACTTTGACTACTACCTTTCATTCTAACATTTCTGAATGCTTTTTTCAGGTGGATCATGAAAACATAGTTTCTTTAAACTTTGACATTATCTTTGGCTTGATTCTCCATCTACTATAAGTCCAGGCATTTAAACCCTTATTTTCTCTAATTATTCTGACAAACTTATCATACAGTTCTTTCGGCATGACAGTCTCAATCAGTTTGATTACTCCTTCATCAATGTAATTGAATAATAACTCCAATGACTAGTGGTATAATGTATTGTTTTTACTTTTGTGAACTGAATACACATTTATGTTATAACACTTTTATGATGAACTTCCTTTCTATAATTCAACATCATGGTCTTTTTAAGTCTTAGCTCGCCAGCATCTGATGTCATAGCCTTTACTAAGTGGAATATTTTTTTCGAATCCCAAAGATGTATATATACCCATTTCAATTGTGCACACACATCAAAACTCAATTTATGAGAAAATATAATTCTTTAAAACCTTTGGAGAAAATGTTACAATATAACCGACATCTAATAAATTGAAAGCAATTCTGACCTAACAAAGGGCTTCCCTTTTCACAAATGATGAAAACCTCTTCCAAAATGCCAGATCTAGTTTTATTCTATGTGATCTTAATGCACCAGGAAATTTGGGTAAAGCTTTTGCTTAGAACAGCTAGGTTTGACTACTGCCCTTGATAACTTCTTACTACTTGCAACACTTCCTTGCTCTTTCCATTTTAGACACTATATATCTGTGAATTTTCTGTAGCAACTGCTATGATAGTGTAAACTGAAATCTAACTGACTATTCTGGGTATTGACTAAAAAGGTAAACAATGCTACCTTAAACATAGGATAGAGATAAGTAGATTATAAAGCAGCATCTAATAGAGACTAATAAGGCTAATTATAATATTTTATACGCTGTGGATATTCGTCCGCACTTTTATAAAGTGTGGACAAATAATTTTGAAGTTATTCGTCTGCACCTTTAGTGAGTGCCATAAAATCCGTTAGAAGATAATTTGAATATATTTAAAGTGCTTAAAGTGGTATATAGCTTGTGAATAAAGATTGCACTATGGTGAAAGAGATTGCGACCGGGGTTCATTTTTTTACAATTGCAGAATTAGAAGAATCTGTTAAAAGTTACGAAAGAACGTCTAACACATTGTATGCCGTAAATTAGTGCGAACGAATAACTTCAAAATTATTGCGGACGAATATCCACTTCGTATTTTATATATATATAGGATTTCGATACAAAAAACACATTTACATTCAGTAAAATTTAGTCTTAGCCTTTAATGAAGTTACAACATCGTTTAATTACTTATTTACCAATTTTCTAGTATGATAGGACAGCAGCTTATTAATACTGGCTCTACTCTATTGATTGAGGATTGTTTTTCCTTTTTTTGGTTTGGTTCAATTACAATGGCTTTTGTGTACCTAAACCCTCGTTAAGCAGTGCTACTGTTTAGGCTTTCATATAAACAATATTGAAACAGCAGCCATCCTCCAGAGAAAGAGGAGAGGGGGGGATGATTAAACAACAAACCTGACGACACGCTGAACCCAGTTCCTCTGGCTCTTCTGGTGATTCATGTGAATTTTAAAAAGTATCAAAGGTCTTCTGCAATATTTTGTTTACTGTTTCTTCATTATTGTTCCCAGGAAAATGAAGAAAGCATTTCACCTTAAAGCTATCCCCTAACAACGTGGTGAGCAATTCAATTATTTATCATAACTAAAGTTAGCATCTTTAGTTTTTTTACCGATATTATTTTCGCAGTGGATATTCGTCCGCACTTTTATAAAGTGCGGACGAATAATTTTGAAGTTATTCGTCCGCACCTTTAGTGAGTGCCATGTGCAAACAAATACCAACTGTAAAGTGAAACTTCGCACAAAGTCCGAACATTGTGAAGTATCATAACAATAGAAAAACTATACAAAAGTGCGCGAGCAACTTTTTCTCTTTCCACGTGCGTGGTGAATTGGAGGGAAGGAAAATCCGTTAGAAGATAATTTAAATATATTTAAAGTGCTTAAAGTGGTATAGCTTGTGAATAAGATTGCACTATGGTGAAAGAGATTGCGACAGGGGTTCAGTTTTTTACAATTGCGGAATTAGAAGAATCTGTTAAAAGTTACGAAAGAAAAAATTATGTTTCTCTTTATGTGAGAGATTCCAGGCTTATTAAAGAGAAAGGTGAAAAACAAGTAATTAGAAAAAGTAGAGATGCAGATACTTCTCTCCGCTATAGCAAAATTGTATATAGCTGTATTAAGGGAGGAAAAAAATTCAAGAGTGAATCGACCGGAGCCAGACCAAATCAAAGGTAAGAGAGTGTTTCATACAAATTATTTTTTTTTTAAATATGTTCTCAAATGATTGAAATTATTAAGTCTTTCATATTTGTATTCGATTTGTATTCGATTTTTGAATTTTATATTTCTACGAAAAATCCATATTCAGTGTGCTTTTTCTTTAATATATTAATTAACTTTTTGAATGTCTTATTGCGAGTTATAGTACATTTCGACAAGGTTGCGCAATGTTTATCAAAATATTGCTGTCAAAAGATGGAAAGCACCTGTTTGTAAAAGAAATGTGTGAAACTCACAATCATGAAATAAACCCGGTAAGGTCCGTCCATCTGTCAAATGTCTTCGCAAAATAGCAATTAAAAACCGCACCTTTCTGACCCGTAATAAATGTTCCAACACTCCTATGTATCGAATAAATTTATTGTTTTTATTGTGACTAGGAATCATATGCGTATTTACCTAACGCGAGGAAACTAGATGACCAGAAAAAAAAAGAGGTCGAACACATGTTAAGACTGAAAGTCAATAAAAAGATGCTCCAAACTGAAATACTTAAGGACACAGGCCAGATTTGCAGTCTACGCGATTTATCCAACTACAAGGCAAGAATGGAGAAGAACTCTCCACGGAATGACTTGTCAAGTCTCATTTCGAAACTGGAGAGCCAACCAGGCAATTAAATTATTTTTAACTATGTAATATGTTTTAAATCAATATTTTTATAAAGGTGTTCATTTTGACAATCTTGATTCCTTTAGGAACAACTGTAGAGTTATTAACAGATACAGAAGATAATTTGCTTGGCATATTTTATCAAGATTCGTACATGAAAAGTACGTATATCTGCTATCGACATATATGATACGGGAAAATGGACATAGCATGAGTCCTGGGAACAAGATTGTATTTAATAAAATCATTCTAATTTCTAATCTTGAATTTACTATGTTTAGATGTGTTTTCGACATACCCTGACTTAATAATGGTAGATGCTACACATAAACTTAATAATTTGCAGATGCCATTATATATGATAGTTGTGGAAGATGGTAACGGCGAAAGTGAGATTGTTGCGCTATTTTTAGTGGTTTCAGAAGGAGAAGAAACCATACGAAAAATGACTAAGATTTTCAAAGACCAAAATGGAAACTTTCCATTAGTGAAAACTATCATTTCTGACAAAGATTTTGTGGAACGAGAAATATTTGCAACTGAATTTGAAAATGCTAACCTGGTCATATGCCGCTTCCATGTTAGCAGAAATTTTAGAAGAGAGATCACCACGCAAAAACTTGGTATAAATGAGAATGACAGACAAAATGTTTTAGTCATTTTGAGAAGCTTGCTTTACAGTAAGACCGAAGAAGAATATGAAACCAATTTAGACCACCTGGTATCGTTACGTTTGCCAACGGTAACAGACTACTTCATGACAAATTGGCATCCTTGTAGGTATGAGTGGGTGTTTGGTCTTATTGAGGCTACATCGTATATGAACCTTACCAACAACCGACTTGAAAGCCTGAATCAAAAAATGAAAAGTGTTTGTACGGCTTACAGTAATTTAAACACCTCATTCGAGGACATTTTAACTGTCATTGCAAGTTTACGGACAGAACGAAATCAACGAGCAGTTAACATCTCGGAAAAAGTACCCGTTTCTGCTGCGCATCCTGACATATCTGGTTATGTTAAAATAGTTACACCGTATGCTTTTAGATTTATTCAAATGCAACACAACCTGATGCTAGCATACGACTTAAATAACGTTACCGCCGAAAACAATGGTTACCACAAATTTCCAAGTGGATCTATTGCTGATTCGTCTACCTGCACATGTTTTTTTAGAAAACATGTACAACTCCCTTGTCGTCATATAATGGCAGTACGCAAGTTAACTCGCCTCTCACTTACTGATAACACGTTAGTTTGTAAAAGATGGTTGTTTACGACATTTAAGGAATGCAGCAAATTTATGCTCAGTGAAAAAAAAGTTAGCGCATCGATTACCTACTCATCAGTTGAAAAAACAAGCAAAGGGAAATTGTCGCAGGGTTATAAGCTGAAGCAAGCCCGAGAGGTTTGTCAGGACATTTCCTCAGCTATGTGTTTGCTTGGATCTCGACATTTCCTGGAGTGCTTAGCAAAATTAAAAACGCTACGAGACGCTCTCAAAGAACAAAAGGAATTTGGAATTCTCATCCATGATGGTATGTACTCGAGATTTCCTAATCATCCACACAATGCATAACGCGTAGTTTTTATATCTTTTTCGCTTAACCTTTAATTTCAGATCCATTGTATGCACAGACTGAAGCGGATTTTGAAGTGGTTGGTATTCTACAAGGTAAGATTTCCGTTTAAAGTTTGAAATTCGAAGTTTTTATTATTGGAAATGTGATCTTATAGAGCCCGTTCCAAATTCATCAAATGTTATTTCGTTGGATGAAAGTGAAACCGTCATCAAAGAGTGCATAGATGTAACTGCACCGCAACCTGGTGATGGTGGTAAAAATCTAATGTTCTCATAATTTTCTTGTATTTCTCTTACGAAACCTATAACACGAGAACAATTATTCATATGTAGCTTTTCCTTTGGTTAAAAACAACACATTGATTGAACCACCTGCGCAACAAGTGGAAAATGCGGTTCAACCTCTTCCAATGGTTTCTGAAATTGAATTGCAGGAATTAGGTATTCTATCTCTTCTTACAACTGGAAAATTTCAAAAATTCTTCAATATCATTTTAGAAATAATCTATAATTTATAATCATAATAATTCAGATTACGCTTCAGATGATGATACACGAGATGAAGTTATCAAACGGATTGATGAAACTATAAGAAACCTTACATCGGAACAACTGGTGTCACTTTACCAGGAAAAGAATATCAGTAGTCATTTGCAAAAAATTGTTAATGGGGATATACGCTCTTGGCGACATTCAACATATCACAGATTGACTGACCAAGGCCAAGAGACTTTCCAATTGTCCCGAAACATTGACAAGGGTGGGTTTTCGAAAGAGCAATACCTAACAATTTCGGAAACAATATTTTCTGATAACAGTTTTAAACGCTCAGACGAAAGAAGGTGGATAGACTATACTTCAAAAGTTCTTGTTCCTGAAACTTTGATTAAGTTGGTGATGGAAATATGCAAATGTGACCAGGAACTCTCGGAAAGATACCTCAGCGAAGGTGGCGACGTTGATCTTAAAAAGCTCTTTTCTGTTGGAAGCCATAACACAAAAGGTAAATCTGATATTAACAATCAAGTTGTCGACGTAGTAAGGCACAAAAGATAACCTAAACTTGGATCGCTCTTTTATATTTTCCAGAAAAGGTTCCTGTCAACAAAATCTAGTATAACAATCTAAGTTAACATTTAGGTACTAACACATCATCAAAGATCACTACTGATAAAAAACACCAAAAGCCGAACTCAGGTTAGCGGCTTTTTGCTCACTTATTTTTCCTTGAGTTTGTTTTGGCTCACGATATTAATATAAATAAGCACTGCTACGAATTTTTCAGGTAAAACCGTAAACTTGCTTGACAATAAGAAGACTTTAAAACGTAAACTGAGTTTTAAAGAAGAAACTTCTAGCGGTAAGAGTTATTTGCGTTCAGTTACATATGAATTCCAACTTTTCAGAGTCAAAATATTCAATTTTTTGACATATCAAATTAGACCATCCGCAACAAAAGTCGGTGAAAACAGAAATGACTTCTCTGGGAGACCAAAAACTTTTGACAAAAAGTGCGCACAAGTATTTTGCTTTTTTATATTTTAAAAGAGTTTTTAATGTATTATAATATCATGCGCTATAATTCATTTAGATGTTGTTTTATCGGAAATAAAACTGCCAATAACACTACGTAAGCGGGGCAAACCAAGTGGTGCTGAGACCACTGTGATCGGGATTACAAAAAAGAAGAACATGTCAGGTTTAATACCTTTTGTAAAAATGGTTCCTAAAGACAAGGAAAGAGGTAAAGTATGATTATTTGATAGTTAATCATTTAAGGCTGACAACATACATACTTTCAATCAATAAAAACTTTCAATTTAGTAATGTTATCTTGGTTTGTGGCACAAAAGTATGTGTCTGAAGCTATTACGGAAATGTTATTGATTGATGACAAAATGGTCTTCAAAGATCAGGCACAACATCATCCAGCGCTAGCAGAAGATTTAAACTTTTACATGATTAAAAAGTTTTTTACAGTACGAGGCTGGAAAGCAGTTGAAAGAGCCATTTGTAGTTTCAAGAAAAAACCACATTACAGTTGCAACGGTTGCTGTAGAACGATTTCGAAAGAAAGCAATTCTATACAATGTGACAGGTGTCTGACATGGTACCACTGGGAGTGCGTGCTTTTGAAAAAAGCACCTAAGGTTAAAAACTGGTACTGTTGTTACTGTAAAAAGGAAATTGGAAATAGCAGAAACAAAAAATAAAACAAAAAATATTTTCATCACAAACAGTCGTTAAATCCATTCTCCAGATTCCATATTTTACATATACACCTTTCACTGAAAATAATGCGTGCGTAGTTTCAGAATGTCACACGCCATGAAAAAACCCACTTATCTCCACTTTCGTGTAACCCATCTCTTTCCATTATTTCGTGATAACACATGCGCTATCGATGTTGTTTGTATGCCGTAAAATTAGTGCGGACGAATAACTTCAAAATTATTCGTCCGCACTTTATAAAAGTGCGGACGAATATCCACTGCGTATTATTTTACAGACCTGAAATATAAGCACATTCTAATAGCAAGCTCCACCGAAAGATAAGTCTGTAAAATATGGACTAGAACATAACACTTAGAATCGTTCACATACGAAACAAAACGATAGACCCGATAAACTGGAACTTTAGACCCAATTTACAAACAAAGGAACCAGGTTATGAGTGGGAACTTTTTGGTTCTGTTATCAGTAATATTTAACTCGACGATTTCTGCATAGAA
The DNA here is from genome assembly GCA_027922465.2 of Turritopsis dohrnii. Classification (NCBI taxonomy): domain Eukaryota; kingdom Metazoa; phylum Cnidaria; class Hydrozoa; order Anthoathecata; family Oceaniidae; genus Turritopsis; species Turritopsis dohrnii. The sequence goes on from BQMF02000015.1 coordinate 548,098, forward strand.
ACTGTGGTCTGCAAGTTGTACAGAGGGCATGACAAGTTTTTGTGGCACAGACGCCGGCCGTCGCGGATATGATCCGTGTTCCGTGCTGTCTGTCTTACCATGCGTGCAGAACAAATTGGCCTTCTATATATTATTATTATACCACGGGAGTTAATACTGCAATCTGATTGGCTTAACACTAGCATAATATTTTTGAATATAAGGTGCATTACAATGGCTTCTCTCTGTATTTTCGAATAAATCGCAAAATTCTGCGAGACGTCATTTTGTAAACAAAGGTTTTTCATGTTAAAACACATAGTGAAAAACACTAGTGCTACTAGTGGTATAATAAAAAAGTTATTTGGTCTCGTTCTCATCCACTATGCAAAATATTGGGCTACGTGAAAACAATATTGGACTCGGCTTTCGCCTCGTCCAATATTGTTTTCACGCACGCCCAATATTTTGCATAGTGGATTCGATCTCGTCCAATCTATATATTAATAGCCGATTCTCCGTCTGTCTGTCTGTCTGTTTGTTTGTTCGTTTGTTTGTAAGTCACGCAAAATGGTAGATTGAGTTGTGAGCGAAATTATTTCTTTTTTTGTGTGCGACGTGAGTTCGAAGCAAATACATTGCAACCCCAATCGAACGTGACTTTTTTTGGCTGATGAACTAATAGGAATAACGTTTCGTTTTTATTATTTTGTTAGTTTTATATTCCACGTTGACTTGGCTTTGAAAACAATACATCAACTAAATACAAAGAAACTAACTGATAAAACATTTTGGACAAAAAGCAGCCGTGGGAGAACGTGGTAGCATCTCGGTTTGCCAGTGTATCCTAACGTATCCTTGCCTGACTGTCTGAGACGGGTGAACTTTTTTTCGAGTAATGAAAATGTTTAAAAACCTATAGGTAAAAAAAAAATATCATAAAACAAAATATTTTTTTTTGCTTTTGTCATAATAGTTGTCTTTAATCGATTTCTTTTAATCTATTTTATTTTATATCAGATCGAACGTTTTTTTATTCACTTGATTCATTTAGCACGTGCCTTTTCTTCTCTCCTCCCGTGTGATCTTTTTAAGAAGAGAATCCATTTTCCCCTTACGTTTGATAGCACCCATGTTAGAGCGCGTAACTTTTTTAAGGTGGTAACCCTGTAATTCAAAAAAAAAATTTCAAAAATTGTCTTTCATCCATATTTCTTTGATAAACATTTGAGAAATATGTTACTAATATGCAATAAGACAAAAATGTTACAAATTTCAAAAAAAAAATTACCGTTAGGACCAAAAAATCCTATTTTGGTCCCGAAAACGCATGTGTACCTCTTAACAAAGACAACTGAAGTTTGGCTTGACCAATTGGTCCCAAATTCTCAGGGAGCATTTACATTAGTATTCTCTAGGTACCAGCTGAGCCAAAATTCCAAAAAAAATTTTTTTTGCCAATATAAGGGCATTTTTTGCAAGAAATTTTTTAATTAAGAACAAAAAGCATGATTGATGAATAAATTATCCAAGTCCTGTTATCAAAAATGCTATTTTCTCCACGCAGGAACACTAAGAAGTCACTATTGAATTTACCCTGAAAATTTGAAGTCAAAAGCTTTTATGGATGTGAAAATATGCTTGTTAGAAAATTGAAAAATGACCAAAATATGACACTGAGAAAACGCAGTTTAAATAAAAAGTTCTAAAAAATCAGTCAGTAAATGCTCCACTAGCATATTGAACACCTTCCCTTTCATCATTTTCGTCTTGATAGCCTTTAGCAATGGCTCTAAGTTTTTTTCTTCTGTTCTTGAATTTGTCTGTGGACTTTTGCTTTTTTTCCTTCAGGCTTATTTTCTGCGCTGCCTGTGTGGTTCATCGGACATATGTGTTCCGCCTCCCATATTTCATATCCCTTTGGGTTTATCAACTTTCTTCTCTCCCATCGTTTACAGCTTTTGCAATTTTTAGTCAATATTTCATAATCAACACACTTCCCAGATGATATTGTTGTCACAATACCGTTTAGTGAAGCAAAACCTCTACGTTGCCATGTACCGTCTAAACTAGCTGTCACGTGTGCTGGTGTTTGTTCGTCATATTTTTCTTTCAGCTCAGTTTTTCTTATCTCATCTGCTGCATTCTTCATACAATCTTGTGCAGTTTGTGTGTAAGCATTATGCAGTTCTGTTTGCAAATTTTCAAATGAAGACTTTGACATTGGATTGGTCATGTTCATTACGTTACAAAACTTTGTGATGCTACTGTATCCTAATCCAATTTCACGAAAAGCGAATAATGTTCTAATGTTGACATCAAAACTTTTTCTTCCCCTTTTACCACTGTCTCTTTCATTTGAGGAGCAAAATATAGTTTCCAAACTACATCTTGAACACTTTACTGAAAAATATAATGCAAATCCTCGCTTTTTATGCGGTAAATAAGAAACAATGACGTTGTGGGCGCAATTCGGGCAACGGCATAACAATATTAAAATGTTCATCAAAATATCTGAGTTCATGATGAAGTTGAAACCAGAGATGTCCTCTTTATTTTCATCTGCATCAGATTCATGAAGCTCCATTGTTGCTTCATCTGCAACTGAAGTATTGTTATCATCAACATCACCATCAGCAATCGTGTACAACACACTTTTTTCTTGAGGTGCCTTAGCTGCTTTTTTAACCTTCTTTTTCAGAAAACCTCTTGATTTGTTTGCTCTTAACTTCTTATACCTTTTACTTGAACCCATGATGACAATTTCAATAACAAATGGCTATAAATATTGACGGCTTGAACTTGGAGAAATTATGACAGCAGAATTGTCTCTCTCTCCAAGGAGCTCTTCTTTGAGAAAAAGTAAAGAGGGCTCAAGGCATGGAAAATAGAGTTTTCTAGCTAAAATCTATTAGCCAAGACCTTAATCTATCCGCTGACCAAATTTGAAGTCGATCTGAGTTCTATAACTAGAGATATAGACTAAGAAGCGTTGTCAAGGCGGTGGAACCTAAATATGCAACACAAAAAGGGGCAAAAAGTGCGAATTTGGAAAATTTTATCGGAAAAAAATTACCCCATCGGAAAGTATATAGAATAAGCTATCTTTTACAGCAATATAAAAATTTTCAATTTTTTTTCAAAATTTGGGTTTTTTTACAGGGTTACCACCTTAAAGGAGAACGGAGGTCAAAAATTTTTTTTTCAGAAATCTTTGCTAAGACACATAAGAAATCATGAAATAACATTAAAACTTCCCAAAATGTATGAAAAATACGTAAAAAGAACTAATTTCTTTCTTTCGGTCGCCACCATTTGCATTTATGAAATGACGTCACCAGGCTTAGATGAATTTATTTAAGCTCAGTATGAGTAAACGTTTACAATGAGCAGCTCTGAAGAGGAAGCTGAAGATCTTTCAAATATTAGCGACGAAGACTTAGATTTCAGTGGTAATGACGGATACACTTGTGAGCCAGAATATTCCAAGGAAGAACTAATAAAACTTGGTATTGAAGCAGTTGACTCTGATGATTCAGCGAAGAAAATAGTGAGGAGGATGAAATGGACACCAGCCGACTGGAAAATTTACATTGGTGCACATGTGGAAACTGTGGCATAATGCCGTCTTTGGTTGAATTGAAGTGCTGTAAAGAATATAGTGAATTGCTGGCTTCGAAATTGAAGAAAGTTAAGTGCATAAGTGAACACGAGGAGTTTGTTTGTTTAAATAAAATTGTTTTGAGCACAGCATTCATTTAGTATCGGAGATACCAAAAAAAAAAATTCAAGCTTGTCAAGGAAATAAGTAACAAGTGCGTCGTTTACCTTCCTATCGTATTTTGATTTTATTAAATTATATTGAATATTTTTTTCGTAGTTCACATACACGTGGTTGTTTATATTTACAACAAGGTTTTTGTTTCTAAATAAAGAGTTGCAACTAATTAATTATTCATGAAGGAGTTTTGTAGCAAAAAGTGTTCTCCTTCATTGTAACAGATTATGCTCATTTTTGCTTTTCTAGGCAATTTCGATTTGTGGCTTATAAACAATATTCTGCGCGGAGTCATTATTCTGGATGGAAGTGGTCTTCACAAACTCGTTTGTCGCCAGTAAATGTGAACGAGTCTACAGTGCAACCAGTGCCGATGTTATGAAGCCATCTAGCTGCACGTCTTTTTTCTTCTTCGCTATTTGGCTTTGGTACAATGTAAAGGCCTTTTTTATCCTGATGCATTTGCACACCCATACGCAATGCAGGTCGGCATGTCTATAAGAATGCAAAGACACGATGGAGAGCGACCTTTTTACTTTTTTCTCATTAATTATTCATAACTACAATCATACTAATCATAAAAAGAAAATTTATTTACCAAAGGAGAAAGAAAAAAAAATAAACTTGTGCGAACTTAGCTACAAAACTTATTTTATTAATTTCATCTTGCTGAAATTTAAGTAGAGTTAATTAAGAGTTAAGCCACTAAAGTGATTTTTTCAAATGTCTTTTAATTTCTTTATACCAATCAATATGCAATGTGAGGATACACGGAATCGTTGTGCACAACACTTTCAGCAGAAAAACACTCAGAAAGTAAGAAAAAACCTATAAGAAGCATCACTTACCTAAGATCTTTGAATCACCATGTAATTACCACAAAATTGAAAAAAGAATAAAAAGAAAACGTAACAAATATCGATTAAATAGGATGTCAAAAGTTACTTCCAGCGCAGTGACTCAATAATCTTACGAGCAATAATGATAAGCCTGGTTACGTCACGATAAGTGATAATCATACGGCAACGAGTAAAAAAATCTGAGCAATGGCGTCCCTTCCAAGCTTATTTTTGGGCAAAATATAATTATTTGGAAGAAAAAAACTTTACCAGTGACTTTGTGATAATAAAAGGCAACAATTTCAAAAAAAAAAATTTTTGACCTCCGTTCTCCTTTAAAACAAAAGGTAATAAAAAGTTGAAGTTTTCTCTCTATACGTTTTGAGTGTATTGTTACACTGATAAAAGATTGGTTTTACCAGAGGTTGTGACTTCGAATCTGCTTCTGGTTGTACGAGCCGTTTATAAGGAAATTTGACGTTTATTGATACAGTGATACAGAGCAGGTGGACATGGGCGGCGAGCGACGCCGCCTTGGCGGCTAGTAACTGTTTAATAGCCGATTCTCTGTTTGTTTGTTTGTTTGTGCGTTTGTTTGTTTGTAAGTCACGCAAAATGGTAGATTGAGTTGTGAGAGTGATTATTTTATTTTTTGTGTGCGACGTCAGTGTGAAACCATTGTATTGAGACCCTAATCGAATGCGACTTTTAGGGAAAATTATCTCGGTAACTAATAGGGATAACTGACGTTTATTGAGGTCCGCGATACAGGCGATAGAGTGACGAAAAATTTGGGTCTAATTTTTTTGGGGGACGGGTCTATGACGTCATCAAAATTTTGATCGACGATATCTCCGAAACGGTTGGTCGTAGGAAAACGATCCCATACATTTTTTTGATCAGTTTTTCGAGCTCTACAACATGTGCACACTTATCATTGCAAATTCCTTAATTTTATTTTCGGTGAACTCAAATTTAGGCCAAATTTTTTGGGGGACGGGTCTGTGACGTCATCAAAATGTTTGAACGAAGATATCTCTCTAACGGTTGACCATAGGAAAAGGATCCCATACATGTTTTTGATCAGTTTTTCGAGCTCTGCAACATGGGCACACTTATTATTGGTAAATCCTTAATTTTATTTTTCGTGAACCCAACGCATACTGAAGGTGGACATGGGCGGCGAGCGACGCCGCCTTGGCGGCTAGTTACAATAAAATACTTTAAACGAAAAATGGATTCCTCGTGTCTAATAATCGAGACATACCAAAACAGTATGCACAAGAAATGTTAATGCACAATAATGGTAGCTCATGATGAAGAAACCGAAAGTTAACAAGAGCAAAAGGTTAACGATTTGTTAGGGCAATATTAATTCAATCATGGATGAAGAGTTTGAATGTGAGATTTGCATGGAAGATTTAATCGATTCCAAAGCCTTACCTTGTGGACACTCGTTCTGTAAAAAGTGCAAGCTGGATCTCCTTCAGTTTAATGATGATGATGGAAGCGCTATTTTGAATTGCCCCAATCAATGTAAAAAAGTGACCAAGATTCAAAAGGATCAAACTATTGACGATGTATTGCAGACAAATTTTTTCGTGGAACGTTTGTTAAGTTCACAGTATGATAAAATGAATGCCCAACAAAACTGGTGCATGTGGTGAGTTATAACTAATTAATGTATTTTCATCTTTTCAATGAGAGAGGGTTACAAACAGGTTCTGTGTTTCTAGGGCACTGAATTTGCAAGTTTAAATCAAAAATAAGAAACCTTTATCAGTTAGGCACAACAAGCAAACAAGAGACCCTACAATTGAGGGATCAAGGTCCATCATTAGAGACCGTGCTTATATATAAGAGAACAAAAGATAATGAACCAAATCAACTGGTAAACATTGCATAAAAGTGCCTACAGGGTTTTGATTTAAAGTTTTCAGTTGCGATAATAGGTGGTATGTTATCAAAGTAGGGCCTGATTGCACAGAAACACAACCGTAAATATCCACTAACAATGGTTGAAAGCACAGGAACACAAAAATCCCTAGCTCATAGTGTAGTATCATTCTATTGCTGGATCCCTCATTTGCTTGTTGTGCCTAAAGTTAATACTTGCCAGCCACACAATATATATTTATGATTAAATTAGCTTTCTAAAATAATTTTCTAAATTCCTCAACTATATATATAATTCTAAAACATAAATTTCATCTAGTCAAAGCCTTTGGCGATTATGATTTTTTATTTGCATAAGGATTTTTACAAACCTAATTTCTCAAATATTAAAGAAAATAGTTATTACAAAAATGAAAATAAGTAATACGTTAAAAAGGTATCTTAAAATTATAAAATTGAATAGAAATAAATAATTAATAAGGTAATTAAATGTGTTAAAAAGTATTTATTTAAAATTTGTATTAAAAGTATATATAATGAATGGTAACAAAAGAGGAGTGAAAGTGGAAAAATTTAAAGAATTTGCATACTGGAACACAGTGGCCAAGACCTAAAAGAAATAAAACTTTAAATTAGATGAGGCACAGACTGGTTGTAGGTAAAATAATAGGCCCGGATAAACAGCAAGTAATAAATTGGTGACGATTTTTTGTGAAGATTAGGCCACTGATTTGGCATTCTCTTGTTGAACCAAGTTCTGTTGGTTTCGGCACCCTCATCATCTGAGAAGGCGCTTGTGAACTGATCGTTCAGGATTCTTGCAATATCTTCATCATTGCTAAAGGTTGAGTTGTTTACCTTTAGTGGATCTTCACCTGATGTTTCTCTTCTTTTTGATTTATGATTTTGAAGAGGTTTTATCTTTTCTGTTGTTTTAAGTCATTTAATGCATTTGTGCATGCTTTTTTTTATGTAAGTGCAGCATCTTAAAACTTGATCCAATCTGTTTTTAATTGGTTTTCTTGTAGTTATTGTATTGTCTTTGTTTTTTCCTGATTACACGTTTACACTCTTGGTTAATCCAAGGTTTGTGGTGCCATGTTGATGTCATTGTACTGGGAATGTTTCTTTCTTGAGCATTGAGCAAGCTGGATTTGATTTTGTCCCAAATTTGTTGCTAAGGTGTTTCAATTGTTGCTTTCAACAGTAGGTCATTCATGCTTCTTTGTATGTCAGTATAAAGAGCATCCAAGTTGGCTCCGTGCCACTGATAGATTTTCCTGGGAACAGCTTTATGACGTTTCAGATGGCATAAGTAATTTGTCAAAACGGCAGTGTCAGGGTCCTCAAAACCTGGTATGCCTTTGCACTGCATAAGAAGTCCTGGGCGGTTGGTGAGCATGAGATCTAGGCAGGAATCTATACGGGTGTTGAATATAACAAGTTGTGTGAAGCTTCCATTTTCAAAAGTGTCCATGAAAAGTTCATTGGTTTCAATGGTGTTTCTGTAGCCAGCAATCATTTTGAGATCCCAGTTAATGCCTGGCAGATTGAAATCGCCGCCAATCCAGAAGAAGAATAAATTCAGGTACCTGTTCAGTCACACATGAATATCCAATTCATGTGTGGCTGTTCCTCAGTTGTTAGCCAAACCCTTACTTGCTTGAGCCTGTTTGACTGATTAGTTGATTTCTCTGAGGAGCATGTAATTTGAGTACAGTGATTGTCCAATATGCTTTTTCGACTTTTGTATGTATTAACAGCCCACCAATGATGTCTTTGATTTATTTTGAAATTGATTGTTATTGTTTATGTCTGTAAGAACAAACCAGGTGGCTTTTACTGACTGGAATAGTATATTTTATTGTCAGTATTTATGCTCTGTACAATGATATATCTACAGAGGTGGCCATTATTACTTGTTCTGTAACTATAGCTACCATCATACACATAGCTTGTAAAATTGCCTCAAGGGAGCAGTCAATTTAGAAGTTTGTGTTATGGTTTGGTTGACAGTACGAGCTACACTGTGTTTTCAATTTGCAGGAAGCTGGAATATGTTTTGATTTGTGTTCGGAATAAGGAAGGCCGTTTGGAATTGACAGTATATACATAAATTCGTAAAGCTTCCAAACTCAAAAGTTACTTGTGTACAAAGCGAAAAGAATAAGATAGAACTAAGGTGCTGGATACCTTATTCCAAGAAATTAACGCGAAAGAAATTAACGTGGAGGAAATTAACGTGGTTGAAGAACTTTTATTTTAAATTTTCAATGAAATTAACACCAATCTGAGTGACAGGCATGTAAGTTAAGTAAGGGGAAGAACTCAAGAATATTACTTTAAAACACGGCAATGTTTTTTTGTTTTTTTTGCAACACATGAGCAGCTAAAGTGCACTGAGCGAGGTAATTATTTAAAAAAACGTCTTTGACATGCACATTTCTGTAAAATGTCTTGACATTTGAAAGTTACAGAAAAGTTTGTACATAACATTAACATGTTATCATAATTTGTTCATATAATTCATTTTAAAGGAAATGATGCTATATAAAATTAACGTGAATTCTTAAAAACTGCATTAATTAGATAGCGCGTTAATTTCATTATCTATATACATGTTTAATAATAATCATGAAAATGTCATAAATTTCATGAAATTTGAAGAACTTTCGAAATTTGGTCCAAATTTGGCCCAAATTGTCCAATTTTAGTCAAGTCTGACAAAGTGACCGGCAACTTCGAAATCAGCACCTTGTCTAAATTGCCCAATTTTAGTCAAACCTGTCCTAAGTTCCTAGCATAGGTCAGTCATTAACTTTTCTGAATAAGCAAACAAACCGTAATCCGAACGGACTTTCCGAAAACAACAAAAAACTGTGACAGAGATACATAGATAGATAGAATGTGTAAACCAAACAATTTCCTACGCTATAAGCGCGGAAATTGCATAACATAGTAACCATAGTACAGTTATCTTTCTACATGTTATCTACAACTTCAGTGTTAGTCTATCTAATCTAACTTTAGACTTAAGAACTTTTCCAACATTTTAACCATAAATTTAATCTATATAATTATTAGTAATTTTAATATTTTGTATATTGTTTTGTTTATAGTAGGTCCACATCAGTTTTTATACTGCAATCATTGTACGACCTTCTTAATAATCAACACGTATACACTTTATGGTTTAAACTAACTGCTTGTGTAAATAATTCAATGATATGGAAGGCATGGAAGTATTCTCATGTGAAATGAGTGTACTCTGGCTTAGATCTCAGTTTACAATAACCTTTTTCATGTGGTACTGTTTATAAAACATGTTAAATTTTTGATCAGGTCTTCAAAATATTTCTCATATTGGTGTTCTACACCTTTAAAGGTGTAGAAAATAAAGTGACAATGCTTTGCACTTGACAGTGCTAATTGATTTTTGAATCGATGTGTAATATCCATTCGAGAAGCATTTCCCTCCATTTTTCATCTGAAAAAAAGTCTTTCGATGTGGCATATCTCTTTGCTTTTGGGCACTAAATTTCAACAAACACCTAAAGTTCCTTTTGAATCATCAATAAATAACCCATCGAGAGTAGCAGCCAACCAAAAAAGGTTCAATGAAGTTTGTCAGCATTCTTGTGCATATGATCATTTAACTCAAGATTCTATGAGCATTGTTTGAGGTTATGTTGTTCTTTGTGAAAACCATAGCTGACACCCACTTTGGTCATCTGTATATTCGTGATGACTTGTATATTGAATTCTATTTGTACAAAGTGATGGAACAGTGTTGATCTAATATACTCCATATATTTTGTATTTGTTTCACTTGAAAACATATCAGAAGAAGAGTGTACAGAGCCAATTTCATTATAAATTTATTAAGCTTTATTTCATCTCTTACATTCTGGCAGGGATATGACAAGTACTAATACTTATTCTGGGATCAATAATTTGCACAATTGATCCCTTTTATGTCAATGGGTTTTTTGAAAGGACTTCCTTGATTCTCCAGTTCTCTGTAACAGCTGGAACACCCTGTTGCCTCATCCAATTTCTTAGAAGACATTTGTTAGTTCATTTTTATGTGTATAATTCAAACAAACCAATAATATGATTACAATAACCACTTCCAGGGCAAGTTGCTGGGGAACTATACATTCCATAAACTTTAAAGCTACTGCATCTGGACAAAAATCTCTCATTATACTTGCTTTGCATTTACATTCAAGAAAAATAAATTTCCCACTTTAAGTTGTAAAGATAGTGTCGGCTCTTTATTAGCATAACAATTAAGTGCAGGTTAAATTTGATATCGTGAAGTAATAGTTCAGTAAGATATCTTGCTCTTTCATCATCCATTTGATCAGGTATGGTCTCATACTGAATCATAGATTAAAAAATAAGTCATTTCCAGAAAAGTATATTTCCTTGTCTACTGACTAAAGGGAAGAAAAAGGCAAAAATCAATTTTCATTTTATTTTTAAAGATTTACTTCCAGGTCTTGATTATGCTTCAGAATGAACTTTGTCTTTAGGTGGAAAACCAAATGTCAAGGAGCTATCCTACACAAAGCATCGCCTTCCTGTTACTGTAAGCAATGTCGACAGTTGTTATGTGAGTTATGCTTGGAACAACATCAATGTGAAAGAAGTAACCATATCAAAGTTTCGTATAATGTTATCAAAAAATGTTTTCATCCCATATGTGAACGTCACCACTTGTTTGCAAAGTTCATATGCAAGGAATGCAAAACTTTTCTCTGTGTATACTGCAAGAACAGAACGCATAAAAATCATGAATCAAATGAGCTGGATTCTCATTTACAAAAGTTGAAGACTGAGATTAACACCGAGTTTGAAGCAGCAAAAAACTTAGCAGAAAGAATAAAACAGTCTGAGTGTTCTGTTTTAAAGAAAATGCGAAAATGCAGACAAGAACTTTCCCAAGAACTACTTCGGCGAAAGTACGTCGACTTAAGCAAATATTTGGCTCAACTCAATGAAAAAGAAAGAAATATAATAAGAGAATTTGACAAACAATGGGTTGAATTTCTTGCACAAAGAAATCAAGTGACCAGTTCGTGTAATGAGGTAAGGAAAATCTTGGAAGATCGGGAGGAAATTTTCAATCTTGTGATCATATCCGAAGCAAGTTCACTTATGGAAAGATTACAAACGATTTCCAATGATCTGTCTCTAAAATTTGTCCTTCATGGACGAACAACTGGAAACAAGCTTGGAAAATTAGATGCTGTTGTGCAGAAGAAAAAGAGAAGTTCAAGTAGTGACTGTGAAGTGAAGTCAGAATTACTAAATGAAAATGACGAGGTTGTGCAGTGCAAAATTGATTGGGAAAAAGTAAATAGTATGTGTTTTACTCTTTGCTTATTAAGACAATGTGTGTTATATAGTAACATGTTTCCCATATTAAGCTTTCACATACAGAGAAACGTTTCAATTTCTTAAAATATCACCATCTGACGTTGTTGATTAAGGAGAATTCACATAAAAAATATTTTGAACGCGATCTTTTGTTTTTGATTGTTAGACAAGTGGCATGATGATCCGCTATACGAAGCTATCGTTCAGAGAGACCAAAAACAGAATATTTCAACAGGGAAAGACGTCCAGAAAAATCCATCCAAACTAAAATCTGTGTCAGAATCGATAATGGACGAAGCAAATCAACAAACGAACGTATGGGCTAGAAGAGACTCGACAGAAGTAGGTTCTGGCATGACATCAAATACTACTTTTAGTCCTGGTGCATTTTCAACCTTTAGTTTTAAAGCTCTTCCTGATGCTATATCAGACTCTTCAGCTGGAAAACCGATATTCAGTTTTCCTGCTGTATCTCAACAACATAACCAGAATGCTGGTAATCCTTTTCTTACGAAACAGGTATTAGATGATATCCCACTGTCTACGAGTGAAAGTGATATGTCAAGCTTTCAGTCTAACACGTTTAGAGAAGTGGAAGAGAGTTCTGCAGAAGTAAAGCCTAGCCCGTTTCAGAATTTATCTTTCAAATTGCCTGCCAGCGCAAAGGACTCACAGTCCCAAGTGATTTCACCAGCCACTATGAGTCACTTTGCCGGTTTTAGTTTTGCTGCAAAAGGAGATGCCATCACTGATAGCTCCAGACAGAATTTGGCAGGTGAATTAAAATCTGCTGTCATCCCATTGACACAAAATTTCCCTATGATGACTTCACTTCTAAAGGATCAACCTAAGACACCACCCAAGCAAGGTTCTGGCTCTCCTAAGCCAGAGGCAATTCCAGGCATGAACAAGTTACCGGTTTTCGAAAAAGGTCTTGTGGAAACTGGTATTGATCCATCATCATTCTGGACATCGGTATCACCACAAAAGCCATTTTTCACTGGAAACAATACTGGGCTTGATGCTATTGGTCATAAAGAGGAGCCACGTGTTGTTGACGAGGAAGAATTCTTTAAAGATGCTATGCAAGTTTCTAATGACTTTAACGACGTAATAGTTGAACAATACGGCAATGGTGAATCTTATTACGAGAATGAATACAATTATTATGGGGACTGCGAAGTGAAGCCAGAATCACAAAATGAAAATAAAGAAGTTGTGGAGTGCAAAATTGATTGGGAAAAAGTGAACGGTAGGTGTTTCATTCTTTGCATATTATCGCGATAATAAGATTATCAACTTTACCATTGACATGGTTGGAGTCCAAAAATATCACCTGGAATGATTAGGAAAAGAAAAACATTTTATTTATTTTTAGATAAGTGGCATGATGATCCACTTTACAATACTATCTTGCAGAAAGGTAAACAAGAGAAATCACATGTACCCACTATCAGGTTTGGATCGAGACAACAGAAACCACAAGCACCCATTTTCAACGATAAACCACAAGCAAACTCTTTTTTTTTTTACCCGACACAAGATAAACTGGAAACAACTTCATTCAGTTTTGGATCGACACCGGATAAACCGGAAACAACCTCATTCGGTTTTGGTTCAACACAGGATATATTTGCTCACTTCGCTCCAAGGCCAGGATCATGGACATGTGAAACATGTTTGATAACAAATGAAGCTGAAAGTACAAAATGTATTGCATGCACTGCCCCAAATCCATCAGCTACTCAACCGACAGAAACGTCATCATTAAGTTTTGGTTCAACACAGGATAAACCACAAACAACCTCATTCAGTTTTGGGTCGACACAGGATAAACTGCAAACAACCTCATTCAGTTTCGGTTTGAAGCAGGAGAAGTCAGAAGCAACTTCATTTGTTCATGCCTCTGAGCAAGACAAAGCATCAACGGCTTCATCAAATTCACATGTAAAGGAAGAATCATCTGACCCGTTGAAAGAGAAAGTGAATATATTTGCTAAATTCGCTCCAAAGCCAGGATCATGGACATGTGAAACATGCTTGATAACAAATGAAGCTGAAAGTACAAAATGTATTGCATGCACTGCCCCAAATCCATCAGCTACTCAACCGACAGAAACGTCATCATTAAGTTTTGGTTCAACACAGGATAAACCACAAACAACCTCATTCAGTTTTGGGTCGACACAGGATAAACTGCAAACAACCTCATTCAGTTTCGGTTTGAAGCAGGAGAAGTCAGAAGCAACTTCATTTGTTCATGCCTCTGAGCAAGACAAAGCATCAACGGCTTCATCAAATTCACATGTAAAGGAAGAATCATCTGACCCGTTGAAAGAGAAAGTGAATATATTTGCTAAATTCGCTCCAAAGCCAGGATCATGGACATGTGAAACATGCTTGATAACAAATGAAGCTGAAAGTACAAAATGTATTGCATGCACTGCCCCAAATCCATCAGCTACTCAACCGACAGAAACGTCATCATTAAGTTTTGGTTCAACACAGGATAAACCACAAACAACCTCATTCAGTTTTGGTTCGACACAGGACAAACCACAAACAACCCCATTCAGTTTTGGGTCAACACAGGATAAACTGCAAACAACCTCATTCAGTTTCGGTTTGAAACAGGAGAAGTCAGAAGCAACTTCATTTGTTCGTGCCTCTGAGCAAGACAAAGCATCAACGGCTTCATCAAATTCACAGGTAAAAGAAGAATCATCTGACCCGTTGAAAGAGAAAGTGAATATATTTGCTAAATTCGCTCCAAAGCCAGGATCATGGACATGTGAAACATGCTTGATAACAAATGAAGCTGAAAGTACAAAATGTATTGCATGCACTGCCCCAAATCCATCAGCTACTCAACCGACAGAAACGTCATCATTAAGTTTTGGTTCAACACAGGATAAACCACAAACAACCTCATTCAGTTTTGGGTCGACACAGGATAAACTGCAAACAACCTCATTCAGTTTCGGTTTGAAGCAGGAGAAGTCAGAAGCAACTTCATTTGTTCATGCCTCTGAGCAAGACAAAGCATCAACGGCTTCATCAAATTCACATGTAAAGGAAGAATCATCTGACCCGTTGAAAGAGAAAGTGAATATATTTGCTAAATTCGCTCCAAAGCCAGGATCATGGACATGTGAAACATGCTTGATAACAAATGAAGCTGAAAGTACAAAATGTATTGCATGCACTGCCCCAAATCCATCAGCTACTCAACCGACAGAAACGTCATCATTAAGTTTTGGTTCAACACAGGATAAACCACAAACAACCTCATTCAGTTTTGGTTCGACACAGGACAAACCACAAACAACCCCATTCAGTTTTGGGTCAACACAGGATAAACTGCAAACAACCTCATTCAGTTTCGGTTTGAAACAGGAGAAGTCAGAAGCAACTTCATTTGTTCGTGCCTCTGAGCAAGACAAAGCATCAACGGCTTCATCAAATTCACAGGTAAAAGAAGAATCATCTGACCCGTTGAAAGAGAAAGTGAATATATTTGCTAAATTCGCTCCAAAGCCAGGATCATGGACATGTGAAACATGCTTGATAACAAATGAAGCTGAAAGTACAAAATGTATTGCATGCACTGCCCCAAATCCATCAGCTACTCAACCGACAGAAACGTCATCATTAAGTTTTGGTTCAACACAGGATAAACCACAAACAACCTCATTCAGTTTTGGTTCAACACAGGATAAACCACAAACAACCTCATTTAGTTTTGGTTCAATACAGGATAAACCACAAACAACCTCATTCAGTTTTGGGTCGACACAGGATAAACCACAAACAACCTCATTTAGTTTTGGTTCAACACAGGATAAACCTGAAGCAACCTCACTTAGTTTTGGTTCGACACAGGATACACCACAAACAACCTCCTTTAGTTTTGGTTCAACACAGGATAAACCTGAAACAACCTCATTCAGTTTTGGATCGACACAGGATAAACCTCAAACAACCTCATTTAGTTTTGGTTCGACACCGGATAAATCTGAAGCATCCTCATTCAGTTTTGGGTTGACACACAACGAACCATCAGCATCTTCTTTCAGCTTTGGTTCCCAGAAGGAATCACTGAAACCCGAATTCGATTCTGATAAAAAGGTGGATGATTCGAAATGTTCAGATGTTGCTGTTAATCAAAGTAATGTTCCTTCCCATAATAAATTTGAAGCAGATCCGAATACGTGGGAGTGTCCGTCATGTCTTGCCAAAAACGATCGATACCGAGAGCATTGTCGTAACTGTCATAACGTTAAGGAAAAAACACCTGTTGTGAAACTCGATCCAGCATTATTTTCAACGCCTGTCCCATTTAATCCGGACATCACTAGAACTCCAGCGGCAACTTTCACAAGCCAATCTGGTTCTGCTCCGCCTGCTACTGGCTTATTCATCACTCCAGCTGAATCTCCAAAGGCCGAAACTTCGTCGGCCGGCGGTTTTTTTCTAGCAAAGAAGGGAGAATCTGATGGAAAGTCGACTTTAGAGACTGAAGCTGCCGATCGTGTTTTGATGCCACCCCCTACTGGCTTACCTCCGAAAACGAAAACTACTCCACAACAGAACTCCAAGAAGACCACCTCCAACAAAGATTCTGTTTTTTCGTGGATGCCTCAAGGTCTAAACACTGAGACCTTGTTTACTTTTGGCAGCACACCGTCGCCGTCATTGTCGGCTGCTAGCAGCGTGGATGACATTCCTGCGCAAACCAGTGATAATGTGCCTTCAGCTTTTTCAAATACATCTTTTACTTTCAAGTTAGAAAAGGAACTTTCAACAGAACCGAAAACTCCGGATGCAAAATCGAAAATGTCGCCGACTATACGATCACCCGTCTCTCCGAAAACACCTGATGACGGTGATGACAACGACAACGATTCGCAATTTGTACCAATCGTGAGTTTAGAACACGTGATGTTGGGCACAGGTGAGGAAGATGAAGAAGTGCTATTCAAGGAACGTTCGAAGATGTTCAGATTTGACAAGCAGTGGAAAGAACGAGGTATTGGTGAGCTGCGAATTTTACGGAACCGAAAAACTCAACAGCATAGATTGATTATGAGGCGAGAAAAGATTCTTAAACTGTGTGCTAACCATGGTCTGATTCAAGGAATGACTATTAAACCTATGACTGGAAATAGAAAAGCTTACACTTGGAAGACTGGTGCTGATATTTCTGATGATGACGTGAAAGAACAGATGTTTGCTGCTCGTTTTAAAGACGAAGAAACTGCCTGTCGGTTTGTTAAGATATTTGAAGAGGCTTGCTCATTCAAAAGGATGGAACAAAATATTATAGCTGAGAATAAGGCAGTTGAGTCAACAGAGTCTGAGGTCATCATTATATCTGATTCTGAAGAATCTGTCGAAGATAACGACGTCAAAACCTTAGTAACGGACGCCACTGATGTTAAAGTGACGTTCGATGCGATTCCCGACAGCGTGTTGACGAAGAAAGCCAAAGAACTATTGTTGCCGAAAACGTTTTTTAACGAGCCGCCAGTATGTATTGGAGTTCCACCAATACGGAGTGTTGCTGAAACGTAAGTGTACCGTTCTGAATGGGGAATTTTATTTTTAAGTTTCTGGGATACCCCAGTTAGCTTCTGTTACACTAGTAAATGTCGCAATCAGCAGTGAATGTCGCAAAGATAGAAATAGATAGACATCCATTTATCAATAATTAATGTCGCTAATCGTTACATTAGCTGTGGCATTGCTCAAAAGCGATTGTCGCAACTGAACGGTAAATCTCGTAGTCAGACTTTTCCCGAATTTCTGTTTAAATATGGTGTTATAGAAGAGCCAACAAGTATCACCTCGTTTTAAAGATTTTTACTATGGAATAATATTATAATTATGAAATGGAAATAATATGTAAATTACTGGGAAATAAGAAATATAATTAGTGAAATAATAAAATGTATAGAAACGAGGCGTAACTTGCTGTTGATTGCGAATAAAGATTGCTATTTAATTTTTTGATGACATGTGGTATGGAAAGTGTAGGGGATTTCAGAGAATATTACCGGATATTGATATAAAGGTTGTAACTTGGTCTGACACGAGTGTGGTGATGTCATGCTCCGCCTTATTTTCGTTGTCCGAAGAAATGAAAAGCTCATCAGACTGTCCGCAGAAAACCTGGAAATAAAATGTTATCTTTATAGGACTTTCCAATGAAATCGTTTCTTTTTAAGAAAATTCTTTCTTACAGTGATGACTTTTTGGAAAAATTCAAAAACGTTAACATCCAATCTCTGCCAAGGAACTTTCTTTTAATCGTAATGAAATTGGGCAATATCCAATTCATTTAATTCATTAGTCATTTTTAGCTAATATCAAAAAGGTATCTTGTTGATAATAACATATCTCTTGTCAATGGGTCGTTACATAAAAAA
The DNA here is from genome assembly GCA_027922465.2 of Turritopsis dohrnii. Taxonomy (NCBI): domain Eukaryota; kingdom Metazoa; phylum Cnidaria; class Hydrozoa; order Anthoathecata; family Oceaniidae; genus Turritopsis; species Turritopsis dohrnii. The sequence continues at coordinate 566,403 of BQMF02000015.1, forward strand.
CTAGCTTTTCACAGACTTTTGCCTGGTTAATTGCCTTAGTGAAAATTATAAAATGCATGTGTCAGTGGCACGAAAAAATTTGGTTACTTTCCAAGACTTTTGGAACTGTTCAGCAGTTACCTCAAAGATTTAAAATCATAACATTAAAGAAAAAACAGTACAGTGAACTCTCTCTAATTCGAGCACCCAAGGGACCGAAAGAAACGTTCGATTTATGAAAAGTTCGACTTTCGGAGGTTTATTTATAAAGAAATGTTATGAAGGGCCCATGAAATTCGTTCGAATAGGAGAGAGTTCGAATTATAATGATTCCACAGGGGCGCTTAATCGAGTCTTACAGTAATTAACAAAATATAAACGAGCAGTTGGCTGCTGTGACGTAATTTCCAAAAAGTTCTATCTTTTCAAATGACATTCATTTTAATTACCTAAAGTCTGTCTCAATATAATTGGCAGTGGAAACAAATCACCTCATGACTTTTGATAGCCACTTCCGATTCCAAAAATAATTTTTGCATGTTTTAGATAAACAAAAGCACTATATTTGAATATATTTTTGGTTGAAAAATTCGCGATTTTTTGCAGTTAAATTTGCGATTTAAAAAATAAAGCTTTTTTTCTACTTAAGCTATAACTTTCATTTTTGCACCAGCGGTAGCCCTGCCTTAGGCAAAGAAAGTTATAAAGTTTGAGGGCAAACCGATGGGTCGTTCGGAAGATATGGGACCCGAAGTACCCCTCAGTAGCGATTTTATGCGAAACATCAAATCTCCAACTTTCAACAAAAAACGGGGGTTATCTTTTCTTTCATCAACAGCTCAATTAAAAGTTGAAAAGTGTTACAGTAATGCGTTGATGTTTATTGACCATTAAGCAAAACAAAGGGAAGCAGCTTAATTGTTTTTTATTGTTAAAACGATGTGGAATAAAAAAGTCACACAGATCTTGAAAGCGTTTTTGTTGAACACAATAAGATATCTTTTAAACACAAAGCTTTGAAACCGTATGATACAATAGAAAGAAAATTTACAATATTTACATTTAAATTGCCGTAGTGTGTTTATAGCAGTAAACTTTGATTATTCCCAAAACACAAATAACAGTTTCCCAAAAGATAATTAAAAAGATCGTTGAATGTGATGTGTTTAAAAAATGGTTCCACCATCATTGCCCCCGTTTTTTGTTGAAAGTCGGAGATTTGATGTTTCACATAAAATCGCTACTGAGGGATACTTCAGGTCCCATATCTTCCGAACGACCCATCGGTTTGCCCTCAAACTTTATAACTTTCTTTGCCTAAGGCAGGGCTACCACTGGTGCAAAAATGAAAGTTATAGCTTAAGTAGAAAAAAAGCTTTATTTTTTAAATCGCAAATTTAACTGCAAAAAATCGCGAATTTTTCAACCAAAAATATATTCAAATATAGTGCTTATTATTATCTAAAACATGCATAAACAATTTTTGGAATCGAAAGTGGCTATCAAAAGTTATGAGGTGATTTGTTTCCACTGCCAATTATATTGAGACAGACTTTAGTTCTGTAGATTCGAACCTATGACACGAACGTAAGATCTACATCATATCCACTTGGCCACAACCCCATAATTCAATCAGCTTCAACAGTCTCAACTCCAACACTATTGTTTCGAAAAGTTTTTAAATCCAGTTTACTGTAATAGTTTTTTTGTGATCTCTTTAGATCAGAAGCTGCAACGTCACCTGCAGTGTGTGTTCGTGAAAGCGAACTAGCCAAATTAAATGTTGCCGATGATTTGATTCTTACTCATGAACTGGTAACTGAAAAGAGTGCACAAACCAAGGCTAACTCCATGCTCTTACCGAAGTCATTCTACAACTGCAATGAGAGTGAAATAGTCGCTGTTAATGAAGTTATCGAAAATGATGAAATCCAAGAAGAAATTCAGCATGGATTAACTCGACTGCACGTCAAGAACGATTTCCAGCGTGAGGTATTTCGTGGTAGTTGTACGCTTTTCAGTTTTATCGGCCAATCTAAGGATTACAAACAGATCGCTAAAGGAGATGTTATTATTCTCTGCGACCAAGAGGTCGATAGAACTGAAGTGGTTGTAGTCTCAGAAAATAAAATATTCTATCAAAAGGAAGTCTCACCCGATTTGAAATTAACGCTACTTCCCGATTCGAAAACAATGTTCGAGTTGAGACAATCCATTGGGTTGGATGGTCACGTTGTTGGATTTCCAGACAATGTGACTGCGACGCGCTTCCGGTTGAACTTTGAGAAGAGAAACAAGCCTGTTTCACATGGAAATGTCTTTGGTGGCTCTGGTGTGGGCTTGTCATTTGCTTCTATTGCTGCAGGTGGACCATCAGGATTCGAAAGTAATTCTGGAAAATCATTCGCTGGTAGTGGTTCGTCTTTGTTCATGCAAAATAACGTTCACAACGATGACGAGGAAGAATCTACTATTTACGTGGAACCTCTCGTGCAACTTACGACAGTTGCCGTGTCGAATAGTGAAGAGGAGGAAACAGTGGTATTCAATCAACGTTGTAAATTATACCGTTTTGATTCTTCTTCGAAAAAATGGAAAGAAAGAGGCGTTGGTAATTTGAAACTTCTGCAACATAAACTTTCAGGGAAATCAAGATTGCTGATGCGACGCGAGCAAGTGGGGAAACTGTGTGCGAATCACCAGCTGAATGCAGAATTGAAGTTGGAACCTTTCAAGACAAACGAACTCACAGTCACGTGGCATGCTGTAGGGGATATGAGCGATTCTGTACCTGAAGATTGTATATTAGCCGCACGATTTAAAAACCGGTCGATACTGACGGAGTTCAAAGAAAAATTTCTTAGTTTGTGTGAAGGTGAGATAGTCGAGGGCGTTGAGAAGAAGATGACTAACGGTGGGGCGGAAGAAAGGGCGGTTAAGCCAGTATTTGGCTCTTGTGATCCTTCACTGGCTGAAGAACTGCAACAACGTAACCAGTGATTTAAGGAAAACTTTGAGAAGTTTTGGTCAGCGTCGATCTACACTAATAACAAGATGGCTGTGGGAATGGTTAAGTGATCGAATAACAGTTGAGTTGTTAAAGCCTGGAATACACTATCCATTTGAATGGATAAAAAAAAAACGATGAAAAAAACTTATTCAACACAGGTCTTTACACTTATCTAACAAACCTAACCAACTACACGTTTTTTTTATAAAAATAACTTCTATAAGAATGTCAGGGTGAAAATCGCCGGGGACTATATTTAAATTTATGACAATTTTGCCCACTGAGACTATATTTTTATTTAATTCCCTATTAAACTCGCGTGACCCCCCCTTGAGATAGATGGAAGTTGAACACGTCCATTTTTTCATACGTTTTTCATTTAAACTGAGACAGGTGAAAATCTATCAGTTTTTAGCGTATACATTATAAAAATTTGACGGATCCACTAAAACTGATGCATTAAAATTGATAATGTATCCCAGGCTTAAGTCCGAAATATAACATATTTTTCATATTTAATAAAAATGTTGATGTTATTTGCAATACTGCATTTCTGAAATAATAGACATTTCTCTACTTTTAGTTTAGTCGTCAAAGCAATGGCAAACTAACCAGTGTGTCTCTTAAGGTGTGAGTAAGGGAAAAAAACGTGTTTTTGTTTTTTAATTAATTCCTTTGACAGGAATATGTTTATATCAAGTATGATACATTTTTGGAAAGCTTATTTACATCTCTAAAAGCCCATGTTAAAAATTTTAAGGTAAACTAAAAATGTAAGATTTTAGAACGAGTCAAAGAAAATGAACCTTGTTGTAAAAACGTAGCTCTATTTACAAAACGAGTTAAGTTTAACTTATGTTTTTTACACTTTTGTAATCACAAGAGATAGAGTAAAAAACGGTTTTTTCTTTTTTTACTCAAACAAATTATTTTCAGAGTTATTTTCAATTTCTCAAAAGTATCGTTTTCTGTTTTCATTTTTTTTGCTTTCAAGACTATAACTCATATTCTGTTCAAATTAAAAAGATAAAAAAAACCGTTTTTAGATCTACCCTTCAGCTTTTCAGTAAGCCAAGTCTCACTGTCAGAGCTTTTTTAGTTTTGTAAATGAAGCATCAAACGTTAGTGGCTCTGACACGAAAAATGAACTCTGAAAAAAGAGCTTCAAAGATTTTTCTAAGATCAACTTTTTCGCGCGCGCACTAATTAATCACTATGACAACGGAATTTTGTCGACAGGTAGTTCAAGCGCCATGTTAAATTTTTATTCCTTCTGCACGAGTAGAGTGAAAAACGGAAAAACAAAAGTAAATCTTATGAAACCTGGGAGATGTCTGTTGGAATCATAAGCAAGAAAGAAAAAATGATAAAAGAAATGAATGACTGTGGGTAAGTCTCGTATTAAGAATATAATGATTCTTTTTTCATTATTGAACGCAATGAGAATAAACACGCTTTGATTGACGTTGTAATAAAGTAGTTGCAACGTTTTTAGATATTTATTATGCCTGGTGGGAAGACTGTAACAATTATGGTTTGACGTATTCTATAAGTATAACAAAACAAAAAGTATAACAAAACTTACTTACTATAGGACAACACTTTCAATCAACAGTTTGAAAATTTCGCGCTGCAATATGCTCAATGTGTGTGATGTTATCATGATCTTTCATGTACACAACTAATTAACTTAATCAGCCGCTAAAACAACATTTACTAAACAGACTTCCCAACCGATTTTTGAAAAAATAATTTCACCATTGGAAAATTCAGAGTTCCTTTCATACTTATACAAAAAAATTATTTTCAGAAAATTTAATGATTTTTTCCCTTACTCACACCTTAAGAAAGTTTTTTTCTCACAAGTTACTGATAAATGGTTTAAAAGTATATTTAGTTTTTTTCTTCTTCAATATGTGTGAAATATTGATGATAGTGCCTCTTACGGCCTACTTAGAATGTCAGATACTCATACTTGGGTTATTACTTGGGTTATTACCGAGTAGCAACTATTTTTAATATATATTTCGTTCCTTACAAGTCTGTGTTACAAATTAATTCGAATCGCCAAGATGCAATCTGATGATCAAGATGTAATTTTTTAAGAAATAGGTTAATGTTAAATCAGAAATTTTGTTCTAGCTTTCATCTTGATAGTTCGCGTTATTACCTCATATCCACTTTGTCCTCAAGTCCACTTTGCTCATTCGGTATACTAAAAGCTGTCAAAGAAAGCTTTTACATCTCACGATTTTTTTATGAGTAAAAGTAAAATCTGACACGAGCTAAGGTTGGCTGTTGTTTTAGCCTGAAATCTTCTAAAGTTCTTCTTAGCTGTTGGATTTTTTATCAGTACTGAAGATGCCGAGGCTTTTTTATTACCAACGAAAGGACCGTTTCGTTGGCAGTGAAAAAACGTGCTGAACTCTTCCAAGAAGAGATTTTAATTTGTCGATAGAAATACGTATTTCGTATTTCTATGATCTGTCTGATCTTTCAATCCAATTAGTTACGTCTTTTGCATAATTATGCATACTAATAAACTTGTCCAGACTCCTGGATGCGTTTTTAAACATATTGTTCAAACACACAAACAAAGCAAACACAAGATAGAAAAAAATTTAATTTTGAAGGATCAAACTATCGACGATGTTTTGCAGACAGACTTTTTTGTGAAGCGTTTGATAAACTCACATTGTGATAAAATGAGCGTCCGATAAAACAAGTGAGTTAAAAAAGATTTCTGTCCTCTAAAGCTTGGTTTCCAATAAAATTATTTTTGTTGCACAGCGGTTGTGCAACCGTTTTTCAGAACTTTCGCACAACAAGCCTGAATGTTGTGCAACAAAAGATATGTTGTACAACACCTGTTGCAGAGATAGAAAAAAATCTATCTCTGCAACAATTTCCTACACTTGTTGCACAACAAAGTGCTGCAAAACGGTTGTGCAACAAAAATAATTCTATTGGAAACCAAGCTTAAGAATCATCATCAAATGGCATTAATTACTTTACAAAATTATTTTTTTGGAAGTAAATGATGGTGGAAATTATTCTTTTTTCGTAAATAAATACTCCGTTGGTAGAAATATGTTCATTCCCTCTTCCTTTGTAAAAGTATAGACAAAGTAAGAGGAAAAATGGATGATGTTGTAATATGAAACCTTATGTGAAAAACCATATATTTTTGGATGTTTCTATATGTGGTATATGCTTTTCACTCCAAAAACCTTTCCATTTTAATCATTATTGAGATATCTTTGCAGAAATCAATATATTAAGTTATTATTTTTCTATGGTTCCTGAAGTCTCACTTGCAGATCTTGATGATCCTTTCCTTTTTCGTAACAGAATGAACTTTAAATATCTATATCATATCTGTTTATCATCTTTAACGGAAAAAGCAAATGTCAAGGTGTTACCAACATGGACTATTAGCAAAAAGTAAGCGTGTTACCAAGTAGCCTTTAGAATGAAGAATTTTCGAGGTCACCTGAGCTGGTTTCTTCAAATTCTTGCGTAGGAGAAAATATTAACGAACGAATATGGATTGCTTTTTCTTTTTTTGAGACTTACAAAATCATCGTATTTGATGGTACCATAGAAACTACGGTAAATGTAATAGATTCTTTAGAAATGTTCAACACTTCCCTCAGAGATGTTAAATGTTAAAGATAATGAACATGAGATAGATAATGATCATAAAGTCGAGAAAGTGTCACCAGTTTCCTTATGAGATAAATCTCCACGAGGGAGTCAATCATTTTGTTTACTTTGTTTGAACGCTTTGTTAATAGTAAACAGCTGTTCGTTCGCAGACCATTTCTCAATTGTTCTATTCCTGCTAACATCAACACTCAGCTCAGCTGACATTATCTTTAATATCTTTTCCACAATATCAAGAAAATGCTACCTTATTTGTTTCAAGTCAATGAAACTTTTTCATGTGTACCTGATGCTAATTCCTTTGTTGGCTCAAGATAACATCCAGGTCCTGTATAAAGTTTCTTACCAATCAATACAGTTTTAGATAAACAAAGCACGGTTTTCATGACTTTCACTAAATTAAATATTCCACAAATGTTTGAGGGTGAAAAGTACTTGAATCCTTAGCATTAGCTAAAGAACGTTCCGGAAATTATGTTACAACAGCATCGCCTCACTTTCAAGCTGTACAGTAACGGCGATTGCCTTCAAAAAAAGAAACGACACTTCAGGAAAAAACCCTTCAATAAGTTGCTTTTTATCATTTTCAAGTAATTACAATAAAAAAATATAAACACGACGTTGGCTGCTGTGACGCTATTTCCAAAACGTTATATTTTTTTCAAATGACATTTTCTTACATCGGTAGTTACCGATGTTCGATGACACTTCCAATGTGCCATTCACCCCTTTTGTCCACTCGACCACAACTCCATAATTAAATTAATTCTAGCGATCTCTATTCTATTTCACATCTCAGTCCCTTGTCATTTCGGACATTTTGTCGGTCGCTTTACAGAGTTTACCGTCAAAGTTTTTATGATTTCCATAGATTGAAAGCTTCAACTTCAACAATGTGTTCGTAAAAATGAGCCAACCAGATCTAATGTTGAGCATAATTGTATCTTGTTGGCTGAAAATAGTACACAAACCAAGACCGATTGTATGATCAATATAAACCACAATGATAGTGAAATGCCCGCAGCTAATGAAGTTATCGAGGATGCTGAAAAACAAGCAGAAGTTCAGTAGAACTTCAGGAGTCCCGATTCAGTCACAACAATGAAGGGAAACAACCGATCGAAGGGACATATTAAATTCACAGACATGTTGACTAATGGTATGGAGCGCTATTACGGAAAAAAATAATTTCGGGGAATGTCAAAACTTCTTGTTGGGGTTACACACACTTTCGATGGGGTAACACGATAACTGTGCTGGCCTTATGAAAAATAAAGTGGGGTTACACTCAACCATGAAATCGGGGAATGACAAATGAAAATCCATGCTCCTGTTACACGAAGTCGAACGCAGGCAATCATTAAAAATTTCGATAACAGATCGACTGAGGTACATAAAAACGCTGTCAGATTGATCAGGTCCCGTCGTGTTAGTGTGGCCTGCTACACGACATCTCATGCGCCATGTGATCAGCACTGTTCTGGATAAGAAAGAGTTTAGAAGCTAAAGAAGAAGATGGTTGACGAAATCGAACGATCGATATCTAATTTAATTGTTGCTGTAGAAAGTTTTGGAAATATCAAATCAACATATTTCAGTTTCATTTGCTATATCATTGGGTAGCAAACATGATGAACATAACAGTACAGTGAAATCAGAGAGCAAAGGAGCCATTTCTTGGATTCTGCAGTTTAATAATTCCGGATTCGTGTCTAACCCATCACGAACTTCTCTCACATGTGATAAAGAAATTTGAAGAGCTTCCTGAAACCCTTCCAAAATTATAATCTTGATACCATGAAGCATCCACCGTTGTGCACTTATTGGTAGCCATGACTATTGCCGAGAAAGCGTGGAAATAGGTTCGAGTAAGCAACACACGAAGATGTCGGAATAATGACGTGACGTCAGTCAATATAAGAGCTATTCTTTAAGCTTCTCCAAATCATAATCGAGGTCATCGATATGTTTTGACATTCCCCACTTTCATAACATGACTGTAATCCCACTATAATTATGTACATTATCGTATTACTCCATCGAAAGTGTGTGTTGCCCCATCAAAAGTGTGTGTAACCCCAACACGAAGTTTTGACATTCCCCCGAAATTATTTTTTTCCGTCATGGCGCTGCATATAATGGAGTTTATAGAAAACATAGCTGTAGATGTTCTCCAAGCAAACTAAATACGACCAATATATGAAATGGTTGTAACAGTCGCTGTGTAATGTAAGTGTCAAACATAAGAAAAATCAAAAAATCTACATCTTCTTCGGTCCCATGTTCTGTGTTTTGTATTTTATGAAATTTATGTGTACAATCCAGTTGCATTTCATTTCTATTGTGTTTCATTTGTATTAAATGAATTTTCTATGTGTCAAAGTTATTACAAGAAACGCTATGTATTTGAAATCCATTGTTTTATGAATAACATTCATTACCTTCAGCACATACGCACGAAAGAAAAGCATGAATGATTTTGATCAAAATTATGTTAATTTTGTTTGGCAGAATAAGTTGTCAAATTTCCTTTATTAACCCAGAGACAAACAAAAAATTCTTGATCAATTTGGAATGATGTCATTATGTTAGGAACACGTACCGGCAAAAAAAAAAAAATAATAAAAAAGCGTGTACACGTTTTTTTTTTATAAGAAAAATTTTTATAAGAAAATGAGGCTCAAAAACCTCAAAACCTTAAGAAAATCTTAAGAAAATGCCGAGCCTCAGTTTTTCAGAAATCAATAGTTTTTCTTCTTGTTTTTTTGTACACATTTTGAGCAAGCAAATATACTCTTCTCCCTACTGACTATTCTATGACATTACATAACAGGCCAGTGTTTTTGAAGGAAAAAAGGTTGTCATTCAAACTTCCCTCCTGAATTCAGCAGGAAGTCGTATTGCTATTTGGAGGAAAAAATGATTTTTTTTTCTCCAAAATTGATGTTTCTATTGCTTATGATAAAAACAAAGTCTTAACAAAAGGAAATTCAGAGCGGAAAAGTAAAGAAAATATTAAGAAAATCTCAGCCTCATTTGGTCAAAAACCTTAAGAAAATCGAGGCTCGGGCCAAAAAGTGACTTTCTTATAAAAAAAAAACGTGTATCACAAATCAAAATGTCAGTGCCAAATGAAAAATTTCTTCTTCAAACCACAAGTTAATCTGCAAATACTGAGACAGATATTGCAAAAAATAAGCAAAACATAAGGTGAAAACAACCTCAATGATTTATCATACCTCAGAAATTATGAAATCACTTAAACTTAATAAAACTGAAGACTAGTTCAAATATAAAGCGTCTTATACGTCGGTAAAGAATTTATTGTACTACTAATCACTAAAAAATTGTGTTCCCCTCCAGACATGATAAAAGAAAATCTAAGAATTACAAGTGCATTTTCCATAACTATGCACACCCAAGATATAGGTCTACATTGTTACGTACATTCAAAAATAACTTTAGATACGTAAATACATCTGAATGGCAAAATTCTTTATTTTTTTGTATGAAATATGTAATATTAAGGATATCTGATGGTGTGGAGTTTTTCGGCTCTCCGACGGGGAAATGAATACACAGTATATGTGGTATATGTGATGTAACTTTAACGTTCAAAACTGAAATACAATATACAAAATACAAAGTACAAACGTTCAAAACTGAATGAAATAATACATAACTACAATCTTTGACAAAACCTAAGTGAATAAATTATAAAAAACATACCAGTTTGCCACATACACTAGTTGAAAAATTGAAAATTGAGTAGGTACAGTCAGTGATTTGAGTGAACTCATATGCGTTGAAAAGATGACTGATGAAACAAAAAACGTGTAAAAGTGTAAATTGAATTACAAAAATTACACAATACACAAATGACTAATTAAAGAACAAAAGTAAGTTATATATTACGTAAAAACAAAGTAGACATTGAAGACATTAGTAGACAAACAAAGTAGACATTGGACAGAGTACAAAGTACAACTACATGACTGACATATACAATACATATACACTGAATTACGCATGAAATTTTGGGAATGCATTCTACACTCCCCCACACATGCAAAAATTTCATGTTGATTGGATATTGTCCTTCATTTCCGATTCAATGAGTGTATTTAATCGAGTGACTTCCTCGATGATGTCGATATCATCAATTCCATGAATCATGATTAATTCACGAACGGATCGATTTGTTTCTCGAAATGTTTCTTCATTTTCATTCTTATATTGTATCGTTGCTTTTCGTATGATCCCGTCTCGACTTGGAGCAATATCTTTGACGATACCATATTGATATAAACTCTTTAGGATCGACTCACGTTTCCGGAACAATACGATATCTCCGACTTGTAAATGGTGATCGGTCTTGTACCATTTGGGATGATCCATTAGCAACGGTATGTGACATAAAAGCCAAACTTCAAACCAGGAATTGAATATTCTTTCATTCGCTTTCATTAACTTTTTAGGATTTGCTGTGATGGTAACAGGACCAACTGGACTGCGGTTGTTGTTACGGCCAAGTAGTAGTCGGTTTGGTGTCAAAAGATCGCTGACTTCAAAATCCGATACGGTGTTACCAAGGGCTAATGGCATGTCATTAATACAGTTTGCGATTTCTGCTCCGACTGTCTCCCATTGTATGATCGACAATTTTTCACCTTGAAAGCTTTTCTCGATTGACTTTTTGACTTCCCTAATTTTTCGTTCCACACGTCCGTGCACATAGTGACCGCCAACAGGACACAATTCAAATTTTACTTTGGCGTCGACATACAATCTTTCTCTTATATCTTTATAATTAAATATCATGCTTTCACACCCTTTTATTAATTGACTTCCTTCATCAGGTAGTAATATCTTTGGGTAGCCAACCTCTGATGAGAAGCGGATGAATGATAAGATGAAGGCTTGTGTACTGTAATCCTCCATTAACTTAAGATTTACGGCTGATGTTGAGCAGCAACAGAACACCACAAACCAGACTTTCACAGTGGTTCGTTTATGATGAGGGGAGTAAGCAGTAAACGGACCAGCCAGATCAACTTGTGTGATATAATATGCTGGTGCGATCGTAGCATTGTACTTAGAGATTGGTCCCATTATGATTTGAATTTGCTTTTTCTCAAGATATCTACATCGCTCACATCTCCGACGAAACATTTTCACTATCTGACGACCTTCAATGATGAACGCATTCTTCAATACTTGTCGCCATACTGATTCCACACCTGAATGCTTAACATCCTTATCATGCCAGTGAATATCGTTTACTATGCTGTACGCGATTGGTGAGTACTTATCCACAATAGGTACACAAAAGGTTAATTCGGAAAGATCTTTCATTGCATTGGTGAAACGACCGGTAATCGAAATCTCATCAGACGGTAGAATGCGGCCAGTATACCAAAGTATTTCATCCTTTTCTGTACTGAATTTCTCATAGAATCTCGGCTTATTGAAGTGCTTTACTTCAGCAGCTGCTTTCTTGTAATAGTAATTTTTGCCTCGATTGTGTTCAGCTTCAGTTAAAATGATAGATTGTGATTTTTGTTTGATATCTTTGCGTCGTTTCATGCAGTTGACGAATTTCAACACGTAACCAAGTATGCGAGTAACTTTTTCAAAGCGATACTTGTTTGGATCTAAAACATACTTTGAAAATGTGTATCTCTTTCGGACTTCATCACCTTCTATGATTGAATGGGTGCTATGAGTAATCGCAGATATGATTGGCAACTCCTTTTTGACTTCAATGATTTCATTACTTGTGAGGTTCAACTCTGATATTGATCTCATAGGCATGTTTTCGACTGGCAGTTTCATCCAATCATAACCGTTGATCCATACAGATGTTGAATTGATGCTATTGATATCGGCACATTTCCGAGTTCCAATGTCAGCAACCATGTTTACGGAGTCGACAAAATACCAATCCTGTGGTTCGGTGAATCGTCTAATTTCAATCACTCTATTACGAACCCATTGCCGCAGCGGCTTTTCATCATTTTGAATCCAGTGTAATACTATTTGGCTGTCAGATAATTTGTAGTGCTTCTTGTGATACTCTCCGAGTGCTCTCCGAACTACTTCACCAGAGTGCGCATTGAGTAGTGCGGCGATGAGCTCTGCACGTGGTTGAGAAGTCCCATCGGGAATGATTCTTGATCGCCCAAGGATAAGTTGACATGAGTATTCACCATTGCTTCTTTTAAATCTGATGTAAATGGCTGAGCATGCTATGTTTCGACTAGCATCTCCAAAATCGAGGGTTTCCATATTTAAATCGACCGCATCAACAGGGACGACTGCTCTCCTCCATCGAAGTGTCTTTAATTGTTGAATTGTTTCAAAGTTTGACAACCAAGTTGATCGTAGATCGTCAGGTATCTGATCATCCCAATCGAGTTTTCGATGAATGAGATCATGCAAATCAAGCTTCATTGCGCTGACGATTGGAGTAACTTTCCCTGTCAAGTCAAACACTTCACCAACTTTTGACACGCAATGCCTTCTGGTCAATCTATCTGGAATTTGCCTTGTGATTTCATCAATCTTCTTACGGCCTCTTATTCTCTTAGCAAAACACATCTCTCCAATAGCAACGCTTAGCACATCATCTTTGGTGAACCATTTCATTCCACCTACGCTTATACTCTTATTGTCATCTGATAACTTCTCTAGCGGATCCTCACCAGAAAACGAGATTCCTTTCAAACTGAATCCACCTCTGTTCAACACTATCTCCAACTCATCTGCCCTTGTCTTTGCTAACTTTAATGTGCTCTCTCCCGACATACAATCGTCAACATAAATATCTTTGCGAATAACTCTAGCTACTTCTGGATACATTGATTCTGAAAATTTAGCTGTCTGCCGCAAACCTCGTTCGGCCTGATTACCACTAGACTTGACACCATAAATCAATGTTTTTATAACTTTTTCTTGTGGGTCTTTCTCAGGATTTAGCTCGTTAACCCATAAGTATCTTTGAAAACACCAATCTTCTTCTCGCAATTTAACAGTGTTATACATCTTTTGTATATCTGTATGATATCCTATTTTATGAGTGAACCATCGAATAATTATTTCCTGAAGTCGATTCATATTGTTTCGACCTTTCGCAATTACATCATTCAAACTATATCCAGAGTCGGTCGGTTGGGATGCGTCGAACACTAGACGGCACGGTGTACTTAGAGAACTTTCTTTCCAAACAGCCCTCCATGGTATGTAGTTTCTGGCACTGTCTTCCTGTAACATTTTTTGCTGCTTTGACGATAAATTGGAAACGTAATCCACATGACCAAGTAACTGAAGTTTAGCCTCTGATGCAATGACATCACTTTTATCTTTTTCATTTTTGTTGAGTTTCTTGATTTGTTGATTGAGTGTTTTCAGAGCTTTGTGGCGGTATGGAACGAGTCTTAATCTTGGTTCTTGTGTGAATGGTAGTGAGGCAATAGTACATCTGTTATCAATATCCACCACAACAGATCTGTCAATGATGTTTTGCTCTACTTCCTCCCTTATGCTAATTTCTTCTAGACTATCGTGATGTTTGCACTCTATGCAGCTTCTGCACTTAACACATCGATAGGTTATATTCGTACCAGCTGCTTCACACTCTTCATGCAGTTTGACATGTTGACTAAGATGAGATTTACTGGAAATTTTTGAACTGAAATGAAGATCGATATCATTGGATTTATAGCCAAGCACACTGATGTCGGGATTTATTTGATATCCTTGATGATAAAGTGATAGTTGATTGCAGAGGAAGGTTGATGGATTGTTGCTTTTAACATGAAAATGATTTTCGATTTGGGTGAATAATTTATGCGGACCGCCAATTACTCCAGTAGAACCATCTGAATTAGTGAATACCGATTCATAAATCGTGAGTCCAGAGGGTAGTTGGAATATTTGTTGAGGATGATATCTGAGGTACTTGATACCAACCATGAAGTCGACACTACCTCCGACAACATTCGGTAACTTGGGAAGGTTTGATATTTTTCCTCCTTGTAACTGATATGCGTTTTGAATATCTTTCTCAACTCTGCCTTTTAGTGGGTATTCAGGAAAAGTTGCTGTTATCGTATCCAAGCATATGCCAGTCATAGTAGCTGTTCCACCATTGTGTAGCGGTAACTGAACTGTGTATATTCCATGAGGTGATTGAGTCTTCAGTTCCCCAACTCCACCAATGTCAACTGGCCCACTATACTCCTGCACTGCTCTATTGTAAATACGATCAATCGCAGATTTTTTTGAAACAAAATCACCACATCCAGTATCGAAGAAGATGTTGTAGCACTCACCATCAACTCGTATCGTTTGCAGCTGATATATGCCTTTGTCTTGTATGATGTCGGAATCATTATCTTTTTTTACATGTCTGATGATGGTGTTTTTATTGTGAGATTTGTAATAAAACGATAGGGCAATATTTCTAGAGAATTCTGGTAAATCAGCAGATTTTTGTCGAAGGATAAATCTATCTTTATACTTAGCAAGCAGATTTCTATTCTCCTCACTATCTTTGTGATCTTCACAAACCAGAAAGTGTTTCTTTTGTGGGTACTTTTGATGTCCTGGGTGTTGGCAAACGAAATCTCTTTGACATCTTCCTTCTCTATGCTTCTCATCTCTAGCTAATGCACCTGGTAACAAACACTGGAAACATAATCCCTTTTTCTTCACTTCTCTAAATCTCTCCTGAGGGGTCATTCTGACAAATTTTTCGCAAGCAAAATACTGCACTACTTTCATTCCAGCAGGGCCTGATGTAGCAACATGCCCATTCTCACCACAGATATAACATTTGGTAATTTCTCTGTACTCATTGCTCTGATAACCTGCATGATGAACTCTTCCTGATGAACCTTTCTTTGGTTTGTCGCTATCCACTTTGTACCACACTAACATTCTCTGCTGTTGAATTCGATATTCTTTTTTCCAAAAACTCAACAAACCTTCTCCACAAAGCCTCATCTTCTAAAACTTCATCACAAATACTGTCTAACCATTTAGTCATTCTCTCATCCCCAATCCTTTTGTAGATACGCTCAAGAGTGTCCCCATTATACAACTTTGACTCTATATTATGATTTTGCGCTAACTTGATCAAATCTTTAATAAGGTTTATAATCTTACTGAGAGCTTCTGATATTCGCTCAGAATTTCTGAATTTCCAAATTGATTCTATGTTATTCAATTGTTCAAGTTTTTTACTAAGCATAATCTTGGGATTCCCATAAGTGCGTTTTAGTCTTATCCAAATTTCCTCTATATCATCCACTGATTGAACTAGCATTAATGCAGGATTTTCAAGATGATTGTTTTTTAGCATGTCAGATAATAATCGTTTTGGCGTTGTTTTTAAATACAGCTTTTCAAAATTGGTTTTGAAGGTATAAATATCCATACTGGAATCGAAGTCCTTGAATTTCCCAAGTGTTATATTTAGCTTGCTTTCCTTGAACAATTTTTCCTTATCTCTGTTTCCAAATCGTTAAGCATTCTGATGATATCATCCAACAGGAACTTGAAGCGTTTCTCTTCTTTTGCTTTCTTCTCTTGGGATATAGCAAAATTTGTCATTCGAAACTGATGTCGTTGACCATTTCCATCACTCAAGAATGCTTTGATATCCATCATTACTCTTTCACATGTTTTGCTGTACCTTGAATCGAAATCGCTGCAAATACGTTTCATTTGGTTGACTTTACGACGATACAAGGTTCGTAAATCATTCATCTTTTGTAACGTGATATCTATGTCCTCCAAAGACATAATATTTGAAATTGGGTTTTCGTCAATAAAATCCGATATATCTTCCGATAAAGTCTGCACGTCCAGCACCACTTCATCCATTTTTGAATTGACAGAATCTTGAAAGTGCAAGTCAGAAAGTTGAGCTACACCGGGATCAGAGTCTTTATCTTCCTTCATGCCTTCACTGTGAAGTAAACCGTAGTCCAATCTCTGAGTAATCCGTGAGCTTCTCCTCATCAATACTTGCTTTGAATCAGGATTTCATGAACAATAGTTGAATATAACTGTTTTGAATGTGGAGTTTTTCGGCTCTCCGACGGGGAAATGAATACACAGTATATGTGGTATATGTGATGTAACTTTAACGTTCAAAACTGAAATACAATATACAAAATACAAAGTACAAACGTTCAAAACTGAATGAAATAATACATAACTACAATCTTTGACAAAACCTAAGTGAATAAATTATAAAAAACATACCAGTTTGCCACATACACTAGTTGAAAAATTGAAAATTGAGTAGGTACAGTCAGTGATTTGAGTGAACTCATATGCGTTGAAAAGATGACTGATGAAACAAAAAACGTGTAAAAGTGTAAATTGAATTACAAAAATTACACAATACACAAATGACTAATTAAAGAACAAAAGTAAGTTATATATTACGTAAAAACAAAGTAGACATTGAAGACATTAGTAGACAAACAAAGTAGACATTGGACAGAGTACAAAGTACAACTACATGACTGACATATACAATACATATACACTGAATTACGCATGAAATTTTGGGAATGCATTCTACAGATGGCAGATATGACATTATACATTTTTAGTCATGTACCGTCAATGTTCCTAATTGCGGACAGCCTTCCTAATTCCGGACACAAAACAAAACATATTCTAACTCTGTGTAAATTAAAAACACGGCACATCTCGTACTGTCAACCAAACTATAATAAAAAAAAACTTCTAAATCAGAGATAAGCAGCATATTTATTTCAACGCAAAAACATTGCCAATATGCATTAAGAATTTATTTTTCTAAATTTTAAAGATTTCTTTTACAACAGTATCTTCGATGGTAGCCATATACAGATAAAAAATAATAATGGCCACATGAAATAACCAATATTTATATCATTTAATCATCGTAACAATCGTAACATCGTAACTGGTCAAAAATGTATTATGTTTAAAAATTAGTTAAGGTATGAAAATGAATTCAGAATATGCTTTTAGAAAGTTAATTTCATCATAAAATAAGTCAAATATAAAAGTTTTGCACGTCAATCACAGTGGAGGAGGACAGTTTTGCACGCCAATCACAGTGATTTCCTAAATTTGGAATATAGCAACTCTTATTTTTGTGTTTTTTGTTGTTGTACTTGTAGTAATATGATACATGTCATTGTCACAAGAAAAGTTAATAATGGTAGCTTAATCGCAAACATCATGATAAAGCACAATCAGAAAGCTTTAAACCGAAAGCTCACAAAAACAAAACGTTTATGATTTCTTAGGTAATAGCAATCAAATCATGGATGAAGAGTTTAAATGCGAGATTTGCATGGAAGATTTAATCGATTCCAAATCGTTACCCTGTGGACACTCGCTCTGTAAAAACTGCAAGCTGGATCTCCTTCAGTTTAAAGAAGATGGAAGCGCTATTTTGAATTGCCCCAATGAATGTGAAGAAGTCACTGAGATTCAGAACGATCAAACTCTGGATGACCTTTTAAGGACAAATGTTTTTGTGGAACATTTGTTAAATTCACAGTATAATAAAATGAACATCCAACAAAACTGGTGAGTTAACATTTTTTTATGTTCTTTAATATTCATTATCAAATGGCATTTACTGCATTACAGTACTCATTTCTTAGGAAGTAAGTAATGTTAGAAATTGCGTATGAAAGTTTCGTATGAAAATCCCCTCCTTTGTTAAAGTATTGACATAGTTACAGGTATAAGTTTTGAACACTGTTGCAATATGACACTTTATGTAAAAACCATGTTTAAAGGAAGTTTGCAACAACCACATACAAGTTATTGAGTGGCTTTTACAGATACGTCTTCAATGAAATAAATGCACCAGCAACTTGTAAATACACAATCGCAATAGTGAAAGTCTTTATTGATACTACAGTTAACACTCCGATTTGTGATTCCTTTTTCCTTTTGGTGAATTAGACAGTTTTTCAGTCCAAAAATGTTTCATTTCATTCTTTGCAGAAATCAAGTTTTGAGATGGTTTCTGAAGTCTGACCTACAGATCTTGATGATCATTTTTAAACGCAAGGCTCATTTTATATTTACGTGAATTTTTTATTTAGGGTGAAAACCAAATGTCAAGGAGCTATCCTACACGATACATCCCCTTCCTGTTACTGTAAACACTATCGAAAGTTGTTATGTGAGTTATGCTTGGAACAACATGAATGTGAAAGAAGTAACCATTTCAAGGTTTCATACGATGTTATCAAAAACTATTTTCATCCCATCTGTGAAGATCACCACTTGTTTGCAAAGTTCATATGCAAGGAATGTGAAACTTTTCTCTGTGTATACTGCAAGCACAGAACGCATAAAGATCATGAATCAAATGAGCTGGATTCTCATTTACAAAAGTTGAAGGCCGAGATTAACACTGAATTGGAAGCAGCGAAAAACGTAGCAGAAAGAATAAAACAGTCTGATTATTCTGTTTTGAAGAAAATGCAAAACTGCAGAGAAGAACTTTACCAAGAACTACTTCGGCGAAAGTACGTCGATCTAAGGAAACATTTGGCTCAACTCAATGAAAAAGAAAAAAATATATTAAGAGAATTTGACAAACAGTGGGTTGAATTTCTCGCACAAAGAAATCAAATGACTAACTCGTGTGATGTGGTAAAGAAAATATTTGAAGATCAAGCAGAAATTCTCAATCTTGTGATCATATCAGAAGCAAGTTCACTTAAGGATAGATTGCAAGCGATTTCCAATGATCTGTCTCTAAAATTTGTCCTTCATGGACGAACATCTAGAAACCAGCTTGGAAAATTAGATGCTGTTGTGCAGGAGAAAAAGAGAAGTTCAAGTGATGACTGTGAAGTGAATCCAGCATTAGGAAATGAAAATGAAAAAGTTGTGGATTGCAAAATTGATTGGGAAAAAGTAAATAGTACGTGTTTTACTCGATGTCCGTTATGTAGCAAAAATGTTTTCCTATATTAAGCTTTCACATACAGAGAGACGTTTCAAGTTTTTAAAATATGAACATTACAATTGACGTTCTTGATGAAGGAGAATTCACATAAAAAATATTTTGAACGAGATCTTTTGTTTTTGATTTGTAGACAAGTGGCGTGATGATCCGCTATACAAAGCTATCGTTCAGAGAGACCAAAAACAGAATATTTCAACAGGGAAAGACGACCAGAAAAATTCAGCCAAACCAAAATCTGTGACGGGATCGATAAAGGACGAAGCAAGTCAACAAACAAACGTATGGGCAAGAAGAGACTCGACAGAAGTAGGTTTTGGCATGACATCAAATACTAATTCCGGTCCTGGTGCATTTTCAGCCTTTAGTTTAGCCTCAGCTGGAAAACCGATATTCAGATTTGCTGCTACATCTCAACAGCATGATGCTGTTAGTTCTTTTCTGACGAAACAGGTATCAGATGATAGCCCACTGTCAACGAGTGAGAATGATATGTCAAGTATTAAGTCTAACACGTTTAAAGAAGTGGAAGAGAGTTCTGCAGAAGTAAAGCCTAGCCCGTTTCAGAACTTCTCTTTCAAATTGCCTGCCAGTGCAAAGGACTCACAGTCCCAAGTGATTTCACCAGCCACTATGAGTCACTTTGCCGGTTTTAGTTTTGCTGCAAAAGGTGATGCCATCACTGATAGCTCCAGACAGAATTTGTCGAGTGAATTAAAACCTGCTGTCATCCCATTGACACAAAATTTCCCTATGATGACTTCACTTCTAAAGGACCAACCTAAGACACCACCCAAGCAAGGTTCTGGCTCTCCTAAGCCAGAGCCACGTGTTGTTGACGAGGAAGAATTCTTTAAAGATGCTATGCAAGGTTCTAATGATTTTAACGACGTAATAGTTGAACAATACGGCAATGGTGAATCTTATTACGGGAATGAATACAATTATTATGAAGATAAGGAGTATTATGGAGATGAATTTTATGACGATTATGATGACTACGATTATGATCCTGATGATGACTTAGAAAATTACGAGAATGTTTATCAAGGTTCTCGAGCATCGAGTGGTAGAAGAGATTCATCAGAAGACGATGACTACAATGAGATCAATAGTTCTGGCCGGCAAAATGATGAAAGGTAAGATGAAGAGATCATCTGATTCTCACCTAAATTTAATGTAACATAGTGTAGATCATACAGGTTATGATCCACACTACGGTTCCATCAATTCCATTTTAAAAAGAAGTGTAGTCTCTCACTAGAGATATATCTCTATTTATTCCTGGCACAAAGAACGTGATATTTCTGTTTCTAATAAATGTCTGTTCTTCAAATTATGTGAATTATTATTTTTACGTTTTCTATCCAGGTTTGGCCACCAAAATAAAGGCATGCCAACGGATATTGCTTATCTGGATGAAGAAGTCACTTTCACATTTGAAAACAAACCCAATTTTGTTCAGAAAATGAAGGCATCTCGATTCCAACTCCCGCCGACGTTTTATTTGTATGAACAGAAGCCTATTTGTCCTGGTTGCTATGGCTGCGTAGAGAATTTTACAACTCGAACCAAGAACACATCTAGTAAGAAAGCTGGCACTGAAAATAGACTTGCGGGTTCAGTGACAACTACTTACAGATTTGGTGGAGGCGCTATCAACTTTTCTTCATCGCAGCGATTAAAATATGAATTGGGAACAGAATCAACCTCATTCGGTTTTAACTCGACACAGAATGAATTGCAAGCAACCTCGTTTGGTTTTGGGTCAACACCAAATAAACAGGAATCTACCTCATTCGGTTTCGGATCGACAAAGAATAAACCGCAATCTACATCATTCGGTTTTGGCTCGACACAGAATAAACTGCAATCTACATCATTCGGTTTTGGCTCGACACAGAATAAACCGCAATCTACATCATTCGGCTTTGGCTCGACACAGAATAAACCGCAATCTACATCATTCGGTTTGGGCTCGACACAGAATAAACCGCAATCTACATCATTCGGTTTTGGCTCGACACAGAATAAACCGCAAGCAACGTCATTCGGCTTCGGGTCGACATCGAATAAACCGCAATTTACATCATTCGGTTTTGGCTCGACACAGAATAAACCGCAAGCAACGTCATTCGGCTTCGGGTCGACATCGAATAAACCGGAAGCTACCTCATTCGGCTTCGAGTCGACACAGAGCAAACCACAAGCAACCTCATTCGGCTTCGGGTCAACACAGAATAAACCGGAAGCTACCTCATTCGGCTTCGGGTCGACGCAGAATAAACCGCAAGCAACCTCATTCGGTTTCGGATCGACACAGAATAAACTGCAAGCTACATCATTCGGTTTTGCTTCGACCCAGAATAAACCGCAATCTACATCATTCGGTTTTGGTTCGACACAGAATAAACCGCAAGCAACGTCATTCGGCTTCGGGTCGACATCGAATAAACCGGAAGCTACCTCATTCGGCTTCGGGTCGACACAGAGCAAACCACAAGCAACCTCATTCGGCTTCGGGTCAACACAGAATAAACCGGAAGCTACCTCATTCGGCTTCGGGTCGACGCAGAATAAACCGCAAGCAACCTCATTCGGTTTCGGATCGACACAGAATAAACTGCAAGCTACATCATTCGGTTTTGCTTCGACACAGAATAAACCGCATTCTACATCATTCGGTTTTGTCTTGACACAGAATAAACCGCAATCTACATCATTCGGTTTTGGCTCGACACAGAATAAACCGCAAGCAACTTCATTCGGCTTCGGGTCGACATCGAATAAAGCAAAAGCTACCTCATTCGGGTTCGGGTCGGAATCTAATAACGCAAAAGTTACCTCATTCGGTTTTGGCTCGACACAGAATAAATCGCAATCTACATCATTCGGTTTTGGCTCGACACAGAATAAACCGCAAGCAACCTCATTCGGCTTCGGGTTGACATCGAATAAAGCAAAAGCTACCTCATTCGGTTTCGGGTCGACACAGAATAAACCGGAAGCTACCTCATTCGGCTTCGGGTCGACACAGAGTAAACCGCAAACAACCTCATTCGGTTTTGACTGGGCACAGGATATATTTGCTAACTTCTTTCGAGGATCATGGACATGTGAAACATGCTTGATAAAGAATGAAGCTGAAAGTGCAAAATGTGTTGCATGCACTACCCCAAATCCATCAGCTGCTCAAGCGTCAGAAACATCATCATTCAGTTTCGGTTCGATGCAGGAAAATCCAGAAGCACCCTTTCTTAAATTTGGTTCGACACAGGAGAATCCACAAGCAACCTCATTCAGTTTTGGCTCGACACAGGATAAACCGGAAGGGGCTTCATTCAGTTTTGGTTCGACACAGGAGAAGTCACAAGCATCTTCATTCAGTTTTGACTCAACACAGGATAAACCGCAAACAGCCTCATTCAGTTTCGGTTTAAAACAGGAGAAGTCAGAAGCAACTTCATTTGTTAATGCCACTGAGCAAGACAAAGCAGCAACGGCTTCATCAAATTCACATGTAAAGGAAGAATCATCTGACCCCTTGAAAGAGAGAGTGAATGTTAATAAATATATTGATATTGCTAAATTCGCTCCAAGGCCAGGACCATGGACATGTGAGAAATGCTTGATAACAAATGAAGTTGAAAGTACAAAATGTATTGCATGCACTGCCCCAAATTTTTCATCTACATACGAATTATACGAATTTGGTATCAAAGCAAACCCTAAGTCCGTAACAGCCTTCAATTCTAGGTCATTACACGAGAAACTGCATCCAACATCATTGAGTTTTCGCTCCACACAGAAGAAACCGATAACAACCTCTTCCACACCGTTCTTCGGAAAGAAACAATTGAACGACCTGTCGGAAAAGAAAGTAAATATGTTTGCGAAATTTGCTTCAAGGCCATATTCTTGGACTTGTGGAATATGTCATTTTCGAAATGAAGCTGACATGACGAAATGTTCTGCATGCGCTGCCCCAACAACTATTTAGACAGAGACGTCATCGTTGAACTTTGTGAGCGATGTAAACACCGTCGCCTCACCAGGCACACACCAGTGCTAATGTGAACATACCAGTGCTAATGTGACCTCTGCTTTTGCAAATACATCTTCTTCATTCTTGATTCGTTAGAAAAGGAAGCTTCAACGGAACCGAAAAGTCCCGAATCAAATTCGGAAACTTCGCTGACTACGATCACTGAGCTGAGAATAAGGAAGTTGACAGAACCTGATGTCATAGATTTTTCGGTTATTCTTTTACTCAACACTGATTATTTCTGTATGTAGACTATGTTTCAATTGTATCATTTTTTTGGTCCACTCCCCTCCCCTCTGGTGCATTGGACCGGTTTGGAGAGCCCATATTAATATCAATCCGCTCTTTGCTCACAACAATGGCATAAACAAAGTAAAATCCACAATTAGACAGAAAATTAAAAGATGTCATGTAACACTTATGAGTATCTGTGTTCTTTGCCCAATAATTTTTGCCTTCGTACGTATCATACTCAATCAGTATGATACCTGCAAGTAGATTCTTGGTGTGTTAGTGATTTCCTGATCAGGCTTTTGATTATAAGGCCACCTACTAATAAATCGTGATTACTAGCAGAAACACTTGTGATGGCGGACGAAAGAACGACACCGTCAACTTCGTCAGTCATTTTGTGAGAGCTTTGAGAATTACGCTAGGCATCGATCTCCACTGTACAAAACCAGAAAATATATAAAAGGATTTTTGGAACGCAACACGGATGTTTTTGCTTTTCTCAATCCATTTATTTCTATAATAATACTATTCAAAAATGTGAAAAAATATTGAATTTACATAAAAAATTGTTAAAAGCCACCATTTTGGATCTAAGATGTAATCCCTGATGTAAGGTGCTTATACTGAGAAATTTCGGCTGGTTATATGTTGTAGCTTCTCGTTCCTGTTGTTTCTGCATTCTTTTGTTTCCAAACTTTTTCAGAAAAACAAAACTTTTTTGTGTTAGCACATTCTAGAGAAACTTCAAACTTTGGGTTTTTATTGCCTTTTTGAGACCAATATTTCACGACATAAGGAGCTACTGTACGGCTGAGTGTGTGTCTGCAAATAATTATGACGAATAATATTTATCGAGTGACAAGCGGCTTTGTGTGTCTATGTTTGAAAAGCGTCTTGAATGCTAGATCATAACGAGGAATGTACGAGACTAGTCTGCATCGTCTTTAGGTCGCTTTGTTAGTAATGGTTCCGTGAAGTCTGGCCTGTAATAAAGAGAATGAAATGTAGCAACCGAGAACGCAGCCTAGTCAGCTGTTCCAGTGGTAAATCCTGATATTGAGAAAAAATGCAAATATTTGTTTGTTCAATTATTATCTACTAGGTAAGGGTAAACAATTGAAAGATGATTGAGCATCACCAGGAAAGGTCGGACGATTGAAAGATGATTGAGCATCACCAGGGTTGTTAACTAAAATTACGCAGTGAAGCCAATTAACAATTAATTAACAATTTCACTCACTGTTCTGTGTCAGTGGGAAATCTTAGCTCGCGATCGGCCATCATGAAACTTCGTTGATAACCAGTTTGTTGTTTGACTGTCATCATGTTTTTGTGCGTGGTGGAGAATGAATAGAAAGAGACAGCCACGAATACAAGCAGGACGAACAACACGAGCAGGATTGTAACACTAGTCTGTGGTGTCGACGAGTTGAATAATCGAAGTCT
The DNA here is from genome assembly GCA_027922465.2 of Turritopsis dohrnii. NCBI lineage: Eukaryota > Metazoa > Cnidaria > Hydrozoa > Anthoathecata > Oceaniidae > Turritopsis > Turritopsis dohrnii. The sequence continues at coordinate 591,783 of BQMF02000015.1, forward strand.
GGAAAGACCTGCAAAAAAACAGTTTTCTAAAATTGTTATGGTCATTCATTAGGGAGGTTACGCAACTACGAGGGTAACGTGGACACGTTGACGTGAACTAAAAGAACGATGTAGAATTATTAGTAACTGAAAGTTTGAAGAATTTATTTTGGTTAGATAAAACATTCGATTGACAAGATGGTATGAGTTAGCTCCGTTGTCAACACGGCATGGCTATCACGTGTTTTATAGAGCGCGTAAATCAATCAATGATACATAAATATTGCGAAATTTTGCTCAATTATGTCGCAAGAAGTAGAGACGAATTCCTCATAGAAAATGAAGCTTTTGTTTAAAATCGCGGTTCTCGTTGCTGTTTTGATTGCGTAAGTTCTATATCGATTATTCAAGCAGCAGACAATATTGTTCGCTAATTTTCTTCAACTGTTAGACGATTTTTGTCAATCTATGTCAGTATCTATTGCTTAAATCTTATCGCCAGCGACGGATAAAATTAAATTATTAGAATTAAGAGCTTGGAGAAATGACTCAAATTTTTATGACCTGTGGAGGAGGTATCGGCAACTGTGCATTTCGACAACTTGACATTGTGTTCCGTGGTAATCACCAGACATACGTTATAAGGTGTGTCAGGCTGTAGGTTAGAAAAGCTGTACACTCCACGTGTTCTGTTGACGATCACGGGTGAAATCTGTCGAGTTTGAAAGGCGTCAGTGAATAAGGAGATCTGTGCACGGGAGACGATAGTTTTCTTTGACGTCACTTCCCAGCATACTGTTATGTCGGTCGGCAAAGCATGGGTGACGTTGATGGACATGTATGGAATATCTAGAAAAGTAATAACTGTTATGAAATCTTCCACAATAGTTAAGAGATTACTAAAGGGAAGAACTCAGGATTGTTATCATCACATGTTCTTTTCCTTACTGAGCTTTTAATTAAACGGTCGAAGAAATTAGTCCATTGGTCCATTATTTTTTCTTCACTTTTTAACATTCTGGTTTTATAGGTTATTTTTGTTCTTTTTTTAGGAAGTCCCCCATATCCTCTTTATGCTCTTTCTACGCACATTATTTTCTCATGGGAAACATGGGAACTCTCATCTGCAAATATATTAGACAGATGGTTAAAGACCCATATGCAAATGAATAGCATACAAGCCATCTGAAACTCGATAAAACAGATACCAGGATGTCAACCAGATAGAAAAAAAACAATCTGAAATGCTCAAAGAAATAACCCATTTAAGATTTTCCTTTCAAGCATAAACCAATGATAGCGTGGTTATGAAGTGATTTAAGCTGACGGAAATGACCAAAACGCATCTCCATCAGCTGAAATAACCACGCTATCAAAGTAATCGGTGAAGAGCACAAATCGACGCCATTATTATCCATTGAGAGTTTAAACCAAATAAAGGGGCTGCATGTTCGTGCGTAAATGTCTGAATGGTGACATCTGTGAGAACTTTAATGATTATTTCTCGATAATTCAGCATCGAACTGTCACTTGAAACAATACTGCGTCTCTCACGTGCGAGAACAGAATATGCACGTAAATCTTTTTACTTTACTGGCGCTAGGATTTATAATGAACTGCCGCTCAGTTTGAGGAAAGAGGAGTCTCCTGCTAAGTTCAAGTATAGAGAATACCTCGAAAGCTTGACACTCAAAATGTAGTTTTTTTGAATCTTATATAAAAAAACTTCATTCAGGATCAATGAAGAAGGCAATTCTTCATTCATCATTCAAGTGCATAAACTAATGCCCCCTAATAATGAGGCTTCAAAGATGAATTTCAAAAGTCGTTGCTCCAAACAAATTCATGGAAATGTTTTAAATATGCAGCAGTGGAAAAAGCCTTTGATATGAAGTAAAATTAAGCCTTTTAGATGCAAGTAATATGCAGCCGTCATTTTGATTGCATTTTAAGCTCGTTGGATTTGAGACATGTGTTGTTAAGTCTTATAACAATAGGCAAGAAGTGAAACGTTCAGTTTCTTGATTTTGAAGCAGCAAGTCCGTGGATGGGTGAGTTTTTCGGATGTCAAGAGCAGTCGGCGCGGTACATAATAGCTACAGCAATCAAAATAGCTTGTATGAAACTTAATTGTGTGAAACCATACCTGTTGTACTAAGCAGTGAATTTGCAGCAAAAAATACACCGATGTGTGCTAGAAACGAGACTGCAATTTGTGCGCTCAAATCCATCCTCATATTGTCGTATTCTTTCTGTTATTTAAAAACGTTTATTCACGTTTTTATTAGCTAAAGAAACCAACGCATTGTCTATATTACAGACGTATAGTCTTTTTGACGTTGTCCAATCTCAGAATTAGATATTGTGAAGGCCTTTTTGGGGGCTCATATTCTGGTGAGGTTATATCTAAATGAATGTAAAAGTCTTGATTTTGTGTCTCAAAATAAAATAAACGATTTTTTTACTAATGTCTTGATGACGCGCTTAGTTGGAGCTCTGAAGATCCTTCAGACAGAGAGTAGCAGAGAGTATTTCATAACCTTCTCAGCCTCTCAGTATTGAAATTCTCGTTTGAGAGTAATTTTCATTATATACAAATACTTCACAAGATGCCCTTACTCTCTCTACATACCGAAACGTTTAAACTTTTTGTCTTCCGCATTCCTGTTTTTCGATATTAGTAAGGTTTCTCTTATTTAGTTTCGCATTTATTCCTGTTCTTCTGAGTCAACGGTGTGAAATCACTAGCTAATCTTTCTTCTCATTTCAAAACAGATATAATTCTGAAAAACAGTGATAGAAAACCAAGAATACACTATTTTCATAAAAGTATCTCAAGATAAGTGTATTAATTTTGCATTAGGTTACATTTTTTGTAAGTGCAACACCGTCAATTTTCCTAATCTTCATTTTCCGAAAACGACATACCCTGAATATCCGTTAAAAGAATAAGTAATGCAAACTGACGTAAATGTAGATTTTGTCGTCAGAGAGTAACCAGTTAAAAGTTACATATCAAACCCCCTCTCTATCCTGCAAAACAAAATTCAATGACCAGTCCTCCTAAATTTTGTGAAAAACACATTTCGATTATGTCTGAGTAACTAAATTTCCTTCGTGCCCACAAAGTCAAATAAAAGTGTATAGTCGTATTAACACTTTCATGATACAACCTCTTTCCCATGTTCCCTTCATCAATCCATCTAATATTTAAGGAGAAGATTTAGCACAAGCTTTGTGATTGGAGCCAGACAGAGAACTATCATGGCCAGACGATCTAAGTAAAAGACGTGTGAACACAGATTAATATTAAATTGTAACAATGAAGACAAATACAGCAGCTTCGCGCATCTGTTTTAAGAGAAGACCCAAATGGTGTATGTGTGTTGTAAAGATAATAGGAACGAGAAGAAAATATGAAGACACTGAAAGAAGATAAGGAAGAATTGAAAACAGCAAACGTTCAGTATGTTTATTCGCTTTCGCTTCTCTTTCGATGTTTTCATTCTTGTTGACTGTGTCATACACTATTGGTTGCCGTAAATTTGTAAGAGCATGATAACAAACTTGGTCTTTCTGTTTTGTTAACGTTCTCAGTGGTAAGCCCAGAAATTATTTTATAAAACTTGTCTTGTCTTTCTTGTTAAAATAAACTGATAAAAAGACTCCTACTAGCTGTAAAATAAAACACAGCAAGGGTCCTTGCTGCTTATGTGGCTTTTACACATGACACCTTTTCTTATGATAACATTTGTGTTCATAGAATTGGCGATAATACTTCATATAAGACATCGTGCTCATTCTCCATCGAGTCATTATTGCAGAAAGCCCCACGTAAAAGAGCGATCTTGCAATCACACCAATCGAGCAAAGAAAAGTGTGTATTCAAAGGGCAAGGAAGAAGAAACCATATTGTTACTGCTAAATGTGGATTCGCTGAACTGAAATCTGAATCACTTGGCAGTGTGAAGGTTGCTTTAGAAAACAAAGGATTATGGGATGCATTTCGATCAGTTGGGACCGAGATGGTAATCACCAAAAATGGAAGGTATTGATCGTTTCTTGAACAATACAGCCTTTTTTCCATCTATCAAAATCAAAAACAAAATAAATAAGTAAATAAATAAAAAATAAAAACTTAAAATGTTGGTGTTCAATTATACACTCAAGTGATTTTTAACTTGGTAAATACATGTTGTGGCACAAAAATTATTCTTACTGACATCCAAAAACTTGTTATCTTTTTTCTTTTATCTTTTGAAAATGTATAACAAACAAACAGACAAAAGCTGTCTGATAAATATCCAAAAGTAGTTACGTTAGAAGTCGGTTGTCAATTGTAACGCCTTTGTAACGCCTTTGTTGGAAGTCGCGGTTGTCGCCTATAATGTTCGCTTAACGTTTATTCAATGTACTAAAAAACGTCGCGTACACAAAAATTCGCGAGCAAATTCATTTTGTGTACGCAACTTTTTTCTTTTCTAGGATTCGCGACTTTTTGTGCTCGCGACTTCTAAATATTTTCGCAAAGAATATTTCGCAAATCCCCGAGCTATTTTTTCTCATTTCCCTGAAGAACCCTGAAGAATTACCCCCGTTGAATAGCCAGCCATCCTTTAGTTGTATTCCAACGTCTTGTGTCAGCCCATCAATGATTGAACAAAGTCAGCGAATGCAAAAACTGGGTGCATTTTTATTGAGAATGACCTCCATAGTGGAAAACTGCTCGATTCCTTCAATTTATGTATTTTACAGGACTTTATGCGTACAAAAATGTTTCTCAAAATGGTGTATTTTAATGTACTTTTAATGTACGCGACTTTTATCAGTTTAGGCTGCTCGGGGCAATTAATGCTCGCGACAATTAATGCTCGCGAAAATATTTTCGCATTTTCCCTGAATGGCTTTTCCACTTTATTCACTGAAATATTTACATTGTCGTTGGCTTATTAATGTAAAGATAAACTCATCACTGTAAAAAAAACACTATAAACTTCAACCGTTGGTTTCCTGTTGGTTACAGCACAGTAACAGTTAAGGTTCAACTGAGCCTTCTGCAGATAGTAACTGATAGCATTGGTCTTTTTTTACCCTTTAATGTTTTTTAAAAAGTTAATTTTCAAGACAGGACGTTATAAGATACAGCAAGAATGTTTTTCTCTGAGAGATCGAGATGGACCCGTGATTTTTTTTTAAAAAAAGCCTTCTTCAAACTTAAGACATGGTGCAAAATGGATGGTAAGTTAATTCATCATCACATACAGCTATTTGAAGAATAACTGAGGCTTCCCAGATGTATAGCTACATTGGCCTTGAGTAGCAGCTACAAATATTGTTATCTCCTTTATTTCAGACGCATGTTCCCTCCTTTACGATTCATAATTTCTGGCTTAAATTCTTCAAAACGTTATGTAGTGGGGATAGAGATGCATTCGGCAGATAATTTCCGTTACAAATATCATGATTCCACCTGGTGCATTACTGGAAAAGCGTTTGCCGATGCACCGAAAACAAACAGGACAAACGTACATCCCGAATCTCCGTCCAATGGAGCAAAGTGGACATCCAACATTATATCATTCCATAAACTAAAAATTACGAACAATGTGAATGGATTGGGGAAGCATGTGAGTTTGCTTGTTTATTATTGTTTATTATTATTATTATTATTTAAAGTTTATGATAAATATCTGTTCGGAAACTTGAAAATTTCTATTCTTAAGTCAATTCGTTCTCAGACTACACACTTCACTTCTTTTGTTGTGCTATGTAATTGTGATTAGTATAACGAGTGAAACAATGCATATCATGCCGAAAACGAGGCTTGGGTTTAAAACGAAAACGAGGCGAAGTTAAATTGTTCGGCGAAGTATCAACGTTCAAAATTAAATTAAATTCATATTAAACGCTGATATTTCGTTCCAACCAACGCTATGCATTGTCATCGCTTTGCTTGTTGACCCAATGACTTATGTCTGAGGTAAAAAAATATCGTAAAATGTCGTAGACAAGGAGGTGTTCAACTCATGTACTTTAAAACTTTGTAACTATGCGAAAAAACCTTGTTGCTTCCATTTATGGCCAACAGTCACCAATACTCAGCCCTTAAATGTCTTCGCTTCGATTTTTTCTTATCTTTAGATTTTACTTAATTCTTTGCAAAAATACCAACCACGTTTACATATAACAGAATGCAATGACGTCAGTGACGATATATTTGGCCGGCATCCGACAATAACCATCATATTTCCCGAAACAGCTTTCATTGCCGTTACCGCTTACCAATCAGAAGAGGTAGGTGAAACTCTTTCTCTAAACTTTTTCTTTAACAATCTGGACTCTTTAACAAACTTTTGCGTGTGACCACATCTTAATGTTTATTTAATGGCCTGATCATACATCCCAGGTTACCTCGATTTGGCGAGTCAACTTATATTCACGAGTTAGTGTTTACGTGAAATAAATATATTTTGACACCAACCCGGGTTACAAATTCATTCGATGCTTCTTTTCCCCACATGTAAACATGATTCAAGCAGAGTGTGAAAGCTAACCTGCAATCCTTACCCAAACGTCCTAAACATGTTCAAAAACAAAAACGTTTTTTGAAATTGTCAGGCGATACGTGTGGAGAACAAGACAGACATGAGTTGAATATAGTGTCATCAATCAATATCATATGCCAATGTCATTATCGCTTCCACATTTGACGCGTGTGCATTTTGAAATGATGGAAACTCTATAATAATTTTGATGACTTTTTTTCCTTACAATTTACCCATGAACACAACCCAATCGAATTTTCATGTGACTTTTCTTTATGGTCGAACTGACATTGTTTTAAAGTCTCTAATGAGCGAAGTGTTTAAAGGCTGGCCTCCACTTATCCGGATTTTTACCGGATCGTATCGGATTTCGATTTACGCATGCGCTTTAGCTTGAATTTTTCAATCCAGTGCAATCCAAAAGGGATTTCAAAAAAGTTGAAGAAAGTTCAATTTTTCCAATATGATCATAGCAATGACCTATAAATCACACGAGTTTTAAAATATCATAGAGATAGTTATAACCTTCTTCTTCTTTGCATAAAGTTATCAAAAGTAGAACAGCTCAAATTTGCACACTGTTTTTCAGACACTTTTTATTCGAGTGGGAATGTTCACTGGACAGCATTTTGATCTGATCCAAATAAGCAGAAAGCAGACTTAAATGGACAACACCTACGAACAACAAATATCTAAATACCATAATTAATCGATATAATATTTCAAAGAATTTTTTTTGGGCGGAAATAAAACATGAATGAACTACAATTTTTCAGAAACAAAAAAAACACATGCTGGCGGACTGCCTTTTAATATGTCTTATGATATCTGTGATAACATTGATAGCATAAAACTTTTATAAAAAGAAGCAGACAAAATTCTATTATAACACAAATGTCGCCAATATTAAACAAAATGAAATTTAAAACAACCATGTCTAACCACGTGTCAATTTCACGAAATATCAGTCAGTCTTCCTGAGTGCTCCTCCTTTACAAAATGTTTTTACGAGTTACGAATTTTTAGAATTCCTATAATGCTTTCTCGGGTGTGTTTGTTTATCTTACCTATATTTACTTTACCTTTGTTGGTATTTATTTACGACATATTTCAAGAATCTAGAAACAAACGAATAAATAAATATACAAGAATTATAAAAAAAAACAAAAAAAAACAACTACATAATCAAAACAAACTAAATTCTTTAAAAGAAAAGAAAAAAGTTCGTGACAAAATATTGATTTTTTTAAGTAAAACCTTGCCACTGAAATGACGTTTTCAAATTTTTAGATGACCCAATTAAAAATCGATAACAATCCATTCGCCAAGGGATTTCGTGATTCCAACGCCTTGGAAATTGAGAGGTAGTTTTTTTTATTATTGTTTCAAATTATAAATGTTTTGTTGACCCAGATGAAACTTTGGAGTGAAACATGACGTATTAGCTGCGTTTAATCCATTTTAACTGCCGGCGTTATAAAAAAATATATATATTTCTAAAGATAAAGCATCACATCACAGGGAAAAATCCGAAAAAACTTGTTCTTTTATTCTCCTAGTACATACCTAGTATCATTTTCGCCTTGTGTGAAGAATAGGTACATTATATGAAAAATAAGCATATTATGTACTTTGGAGGACGATGATCCACATCTATGTCAAACATATGATGTCATTACACCCAGACTTTCTTTAGTCATAGATCAAACTGTTGACAGCTACTTTAAAAGACGAATAATTCAGTTCTTATGACTCATAGATATTCTTTTGCAATTTTAGAGTCTGCCAGTACAACAAACCGCCAATACGCTATGACGCTGTTCCAAGTCATCATTTTCCTGATCCGTGGTTGTCTGCAAATTCTCTTCTACAATGTAAGTTCTGAAATATAATGCTTTTCCAGTGGGCAAAATCGTCAAAATATCTCTGCGATGAAGTTCATTTTTATTCAAAAAACGTGTATATTTCTTTAGAAATGCACTTCTTCGCAGTGATTTTTCAACAACTTGAGCCCTACAATATTATAATGGGGCAGTTTCCTCTCAGGGTTTCTTAGGAAATGGTTCCTTTTCTTGTATCCGCAAGTTGTCTGCGAAATATGTTTTTTTTGTGTGTTTTATTTTAGGTAACTGCTGTATGTTATATTCGCCCATACAACCGACATTTTTCAATAATATTCACAGAAAAACGTGTTGTTTTCGTTTCTGTGATAAGCAAGCAATCTGCTACAAAACCCATTATGGTTAACTCCAATTTTTCAGCACTATCTATTGTTGCTTTTACCTCGCTCGACAGGAAGTGGAAAAATAAGAATTAAAAATTGTTTCTTGTCGTGGTACATGCTTTGATAAATAGTCTGTACTCATATTTTATTAAACCCTTTACCTTTTACATTACCCAGTGGACAAAATCGTTGTCACTGCGAAGAAGAGCATTTCTATTGAAATCGCGTGTATATTACTATAGAAATACACTCCTTCGCAGAGGTTTTTTTAACAAATGTGCCTGTTAGTAATCCTTATCAGGATTTGGTAGTCAGGAAGTTAATTCCGTTCCAAAAAACGTTTGGTGCTTCGGATAAAATTGTGGACCTGTTATAAGATTCTGTGGCGGAGTGCTTTAATTAATTGCTACTAAGCTTGGAATACATTATCCTTTAAATGGACCACTTTAAACGGACCAGTCAGATATTCACCTGTCTCAGTTTAAATGGAAAGCGTTTGAACGTGTTCAATTGTTTTCTTAATTCCTGTTGTTTTAAATAAAAGAAGAGGTGATACATAATTAAATAGAAATATAGTCCTAGTGGGCAAAATCGTCATAAAAAAACGTGTAGTTGGTTACGTTTGTTGTTGTTGGTAGACACCTGTGTTGGATCAGTTTTTTTCATCAGTTTTTTTCGTGTCCATTACAACTGATCCATATAAATTGATCCATTTAAATGAGTAATATTCCAAGCTTTTAAGATATTGTACATAAAGATAATTATGAAGTGGATATACTTTTGAGATTATACATAACATTACATGTATATAAAACCTTTGTTGTGTTTTTCTTTGTCAACATTCCCAAAAACTGTTGTTTATTTTACGACTTTTGGGGCTCCTCAAAAAACTATTCAACCTATGTGACGTATCTACTGTACATCTCTCTCCAATAAACGCCCCTTTTTGATTCGAAAATTATTACATAAGCACCCCTCCCTAGTTAGCGGCTCCCTGAGATCGGAAAAATCTGATCCGGGTGGTCATGACAGTAGTGCGGTATGTAATGTTTGATGAAGAAGTGAAATTAAAGTTGAGTTTATTGACAAATCTTGTTCCTTTAGAAAATTCTATATATTTACAAAATTAAACGAAATACTTCTCCAAGTACCATTGAGAAATGTGGTTTCTTTGTCAATTGGTCTGCATTATTGTTGTTACATACTCCGCACAAGATCCTATCAATGATCGGAATAAAAGGTTTTATGTCACTAAGCAGCTTTACGTGTTTACATTCATCTGAGATTTAATCAGGACAGACAGATAGACGAATAAATAGATAATACACAGGCTAGAAAAGTAAAAGAGTAAAGTATCCCGGCTATTCTATAGATTAACTTTTGGTTGACGAAGAATGATTGTTATACTATGTCCTTCCGCGATATCTTGAAAAGAGCAATATTATATTCCTCTACAGAAGCTGAAAATGGACTTGCTGTAATAACGCCTAGATTGGGACCATAAATAAAATGAGTTACGAATTTTATAATGTATACTTTATATTTTCTGTTTTGTTTTGTTTTTTATAAAGCAAATGCACAAAATATACACGGCTTCTTCCAATCACAGAAAACGTGATTCCATTAAATCATTTAGAAATGTGACAAAGACTAAACTCCTATTCTCTCAGTCTAATGTTTGTCTTTATACATTTTGGGGTTTCTTTGAAAGCCTTTGATAACAACTTGGGATATCAAGATGATATAGTATTCCATTACCGCCAGTATAATGAAATGAAGGCAATCACTTCTTAAGACCAATTACGTCACCATAAATGTCACGTTACCGGAAAAACATCATCGACCAATTAAAATTACATATCAGCGTTATTTCCCATCAGACATCATTTTAATGACTGGCTGTTTTTGTAAACATTCATCGAAAGTACGTGATTTAGTAAAGTGATCTTCAGATTTGGGTTAAGATCATCCCAAAGTATCTGATAGAGGATTTTCGTTTATCGTTATTCGAAGAGGTAGACGATAATCTTTAAATCAGTATAGTTACTATGCTGGAACTCAAATATTGACGATAGTTCTTGGGCGTTTTCTCGGTTGCAATAAAGATTTACGCCCTCTGCAACGAATGCTAAAGAAACTACCAAGAAGGAACATAAGTGCTACTATTATGTATTGCTTCCGCTTATGTTCGAAGTTCTCCCTTAAAAACTTCTTCTTGTCTTCGCTTAGTTCCTTGTTGTTCCTTGTAACAGCCTCTGTTTTGTTTCTCATCCACGTAACTTGAGAGGTATTTTGTCTCTTCGAGCTATTAATGTCATGATAAAGAAAGTTGACATCAACTTGTGTATTAGACGACATCGACGTCATTATCGTCGAATTTGACGTCCTCAGTGAAGGCGACGGTGACAAAATTAATTGCCCTTCACATGGCGCGTAATCCCAAACAAACAGAAGAGCCACCAGTGCGTAAAGCCTTTCCATTAACTACGCTTCTTCTCAGGTCTCTTCTCAAATGATTTCTTTTCTAAATCAAAAGAAGTTGAAAACAAAATCCTCAGGTTTTAAATTTGAAATCTTGTTGTGTTCTTTTCGTATTTAAAAACGATATTACAATGCATTTCTTTATTCCAATAGTTCCGTGTGTTGATAGAAAATATACCTCCTTTCCTTGAGAATGGTTAACCTTTATTTCTATTTCTATATAAGTTCTTTTGATAGATTTTGGAAGACGCGTAAGTGGTTTAAACTAATTCTTCTATATTTGTGGTCAAACACTCACAGCTTGAAAAGAAAAGAAAAGCGCAATTTGTAAACACTATGAGTTTTGTAAATTTGAGTTTACGAAAAAATATTAGACATAAAATACGGAAACAAATAAAATGTCATTCAGAACGATAAACACTTTGTTTTTTTGTAACTTTGTTTTTTTGAAAATAATTTCAAGTTAAGAATTTCTTAAGAATATGATTAGTCTGAAATATGAAATCTCAAACCACAGTGAAATACATCAACTTTATATGAGGTTTCAATTCGTGTGATTGCGCATGCGCGAAATTATTTGAACATGTGTAGAATCGTACACGTCGATCTGCTACATAAAATCATACCATGACTGACACACGAGTATATACGGAGGGCAACCTTGAACACAGATTCCCTTTCCTTTTCGATATACGGACGGTGGCAAAGTAAAAGCGAAGTGGAAGGCGGACTGAAGTGAATGCTTCTGCGCGTGTTCATAAAAATACGCAGTTGCTGAACGGATTTCTTGCTTTTTTCCTGTGCATCAAAAAGGCAAGAAATCCTGGGTATGAGGTTGTGCGACGTGTAAACAAGATTCGGGAAAGGTGTAGTGATGATGTATGACGGTCAGCAATTTTGTTTAAACAAATTTAGCCTTGTATTTAAGATTTTCATTTCCTTTGGTTTTTCTACTGGTAAACGACGATATTGTAAGTGAATATTATTCATTGATATAAATATGGCTTTATTGAAACAATAGCAAATACAGAGACAACGTGAAACTTAACAAAATGGACATTAGCACGGTATTAAAACAGATATCCGGAAATATTCGGAAAAAAGTGTAGAAAAGATAAAAAAAATAAGTGATACCTTTTACTATGCCAATCACTTTCAGCTCAAAAATAACGTAGAGAATACTTGTTGACATATGAGAGTATTCTGTTGAAACAGTTTGTGTTCAGCAAGGATATGCTGTTCAATGCTTGCTCTCTTAAAAAAACCGATGCTAAATAAATGAAAATACCACTGTCCAACCACATCGCGTTTGATATGTGTACTTGATACTTACTTGATGGATTTTAGCCAGGATATATAGAAACCAAAATCATGTTTACCAATAAAGACACTATTATGATCACTGCGAAGGAGTGTATTTCTATAGAAATATATTCACTTTTTCAATAAAAATGTTCTTCACCAAAGTGACTTTGCGTGATTTTTCCCACTGTGAAAGACACTATTATTCTATAAATGTATCGAATCGTTTCCCACAATCCTAAATTTGTCTGAATCATAATGTCCACCTTATATTTACCCCCGAATATGTTGTGGTTCCTATGTACATTTCAACATGTACCTATGTTGTTTCGTAACCTCTGCTAAGTATTACGTAACAAAAAGAAGCTTATGTAACCATGGTAACAACGAGGTATGGCAACGTGAGAAAAAATACCAACAAAAATATTGAGAGTTAACAAATTAAAGTTGAAAGAACTTATTTATATCTGAAAGAAATTAGTGGATTGCAAAACCAATAACGAAATAACAGCTATCAAGATACACAACAAAATCTTTATCAGTATAAAAGGATTTAACTGTACTGTAACTTCAAAACATGACTTTTCACGTTGTGTATAAAACATGCAAATCCAATCATGTATTCTCACCAAATTTTCCCAATGATGTCACAAGAGGACATTCTTTCTAAACAAATTCCACATGGACAAAAAAAACTCTGTTCTAAAGTAGATATTCTCACTGCTGTTGTGAGAATATTCAATAACTCAATTCGTTTATGTTAGAATTCACATGGAATGATTTTATATTACATAAAAACTGTTTTTTTGGGATAACAAGCACATGAAGAAAACAGTGAACTCAAAAAACAGTAACGGTTTTCATAAAAAAGAAAAATGAACAGAATTAAAATCCAGGATTGTTTTCATTGTTTCAATTTTGTCACTTTGGTTGCGGTACCAAACAAATGAAGCAATTGTCTTTCGGAAGCAAACACTTTGAAAACACCACAAAAGTACCCTATCCCGGAAGGTCCCCTTCCCCATTTTTCGCACTGGTATCACCCGCCCTTTAACCATGGATTTAGGAAATATAACGCCTGTAAGGGTCTGGCGTTAATTTAGGATCTTCGTGAAAAAGGGCGGCTTAATATTATACGAACCGTGAATCAATAGCTTCTTCTTCGACAGATCAAAGGAAAGAATAAGTATGAATAAAAACTTATTCAGTTGCGTCAATGTGTGTTTTTAGATAAAGTTTTGTGTAAACAAAAAAAATCGAAATCCTCTTTCATCTGTTTGCCGGTTTATTTTAGGATTTTTGTATTTAGATGATTCAAAATGGACATGTTTACTTATTTTCTTTCAAATTGAATCCTCTTTTTGTTTCCGGTCGTCTTATCATCCGCCATGTTATTTTATTTGGAAATTTTTATCTAAACAAAGAATGTGTTTTACAATGATGGTCTGGGAGTGCTAACAGCGATGCCAGTATAAGACAAGAAAAACACAGACCAATGACATAAACGAAAAGATCTGAAACAGTTGAAAGTGAGTTTGACCAGGTAACAGTTCTATATGTCATGGTTACCCTACCCAAGAATAGCCTCATTGATTCCATCACACACTAATAACTATTCACACGATGCGTATTACTAAAGCCTGGTTCAGACCTGACAATTACGACGATTAAACTTTAGTGTAATCGTCGTAATCGTCTAATGCGAACACTTTTGTAATCGTCGTAATCGTCATAAACGCCTGGCGTTTACGACGGCAAAATATAAAAAAAATATTGATGTTTTATCGTCGTAGTCGCACTATTGCATGTAAAAATCTATTGAATTTTACATCCATTCTATTGTTTTAAGATCGTGAAAGCACGTGTTCAAATTTTACAAAGAAGTTCAAACTGAACAAGGAAAAGAAGTATGATGTGCTTGAAGCAATTTTGGAATTAGTGTTTTGAGATCCTTGAGAGTGTTCAGACCTGGCGATTGGCGATTACGACGATTGATATTTTTTTCATAATCGTCAGGTCTGAACCAGGCTTAAGCGTCGTGCCAATATAATCACAAGATTTGAAATTAATTTAAGCACTTTTGTTAATAGCTTTGAGAATATCAGTTTTCTTCGTGAAAACCTCTTATTATTCCATGGAGCCATTTTTTTTTTTTTTTTTTTTTCTCATTGTATAGTGCCAGTGCAGGGTATGTATAAGAGATAATAACATTCCTAGAAAGGTTAGTATATATATATATATACAAACCTTTTCCTATATAGTTTTTGTTTTTAAAGTTTTCTCAAAAATTTCCCAAACCATACTACCCCACCTCTTTTTTGATGTAGTAATTTGATAAAAAATATCACAAATTGACCCATAGCAATAATTAGTTATGAGGAACTTATTAACAAGTAATCAGCATGTAACAATATATAAAGAAACAAAACAAGGTCGGGTTTGATAGTCTGACGTCGTCTGAACTGGAAATTTGGGAAATGCGTATTAAAACCTATCTTATGACTTATAATAACTGATGTTGAAACGAAAAGTTGAGGACGTGAAACATTTGAACAAACGGCGCAATGCGAAAATATAAGAGCGAATTTCATTACATTATCAGGGTGAAAAAATGACGGGTTTAAAATTAGATAAGGAGAAAGTAAAATCAAAGGAAAAAAACTCTCAAAATTAGTTACTTTACTCAACTAATTTTTCATTTTTAGCCAATTTTCTCCTTTCCTCATTAATTGTTTCTGTCACAACCAACTCCAGATCCAGTCCCCACTGTGCAACCTTCTTTAAAAATCACTGCGAAGGAGCACTCCTTCTATAGAAATATACACATTTTTCAATGAAAATGCTCTCTTCATCGCAGTGACATTTTGACGATTTTGGCCACTGAGTCGCTGCGTGTAAATAGGCAGATTACATGAATCGTTCAAATATGGTCTCAAAAACAAACATCATCAAATGGAGGATAAAGTTCAGAACAGCAGCTGTTAAATGTTTTATGGCTTTCCGTTCATCGGTATCCTAAGTATGGTTAACTAAAATGATTCAAATAGCTCTTCCCATGGATAAATTCATGTCCATCCTTACAACTTTTATAATGAGTCCCTTCTGATTAATAGTGACGTTTGCATCACCAACACAACGTGATGAAACACGATTCCCTCTTCTTCATAAAATAATCTTCTGATACCCAGATCAATAATTCTACGATAAAATATAGATAACGAATTGCATAATAATGTACAACAAAACTTTCAATCGTATATGTACATTAATTTTGTTAAGCGAAGGAAAGGAACTACTTCAACTATTTTTAAATTCACTGCGGAGATAAAAATTGAAATGTCTTTTACTGACAATGTCCTACCTTCTCAGCAATTCATTGATTGGACCCTCCTTACATCATCAAGGTAACCGCGTCTGGCATGTGATTTCAGGAATCTATACTGTGACACACCCTCCTACACAGTGACTCTACAACACGATTTGGATACTTTTACCTATATAAAAAGGAGGATTTTGTGCATTTTACTGTAGGAGGTAGTGCTGCAGCATTTCAAAACACAGTTAAGCACTTGTCTGTTGATCCACACCAAGTAACACGGATCGCTGTTTTTGGTGCTATGCATTGAAAAACTTATTGCATAACAACAAATAAGAGAATATGGGCGTATTTTGAGAATATGGCGTTTCGTATGGCGTTTTATTTGGGAAATTAAACCGTAATTTTTCCAGAGACTATACAACAAAGAAATAATTAGAGAGAGGGAGACACACACACACAGATAGAGAGAGAGTGGATGTTCGGATTATTATTACTTGTCATGACATATGTGATTAGATCTGAATAAAAAATCCACAGGTTACTCGTTAGAGACATAACAGCTTTTATCTGGCTTTTCTTATTATCAACTGCAAAATAATTAGGATTGAAGGTTGGGACAAAAATGCAATTGTACAGGGGAGGAGAGTGTTAGCAATCTAACCATAAAAGAAAAGCGTTCAAATAATCCCATTGGTTATATAAATTGAATTCACAAATTATGTTAATGCTCTCCTACACAAATTTCGACATACCTCTAGATCCGCCACTGGGCATCACACCTTGCAAATCCTTGCTAAGTCAATTCGACGGAGAAATTCGTGATGATTCTAATAGGCGCTCAATGGAATAATATACCTTGAAGTTGGGCGCTATTTTACCGTAGAATGAATGCCAAAAATCTTAAAACGCCCAATTTTTAAAAAGAGAAGCCGTCAATTATGTTATTTTCCATTTCATTACATAATAAAATTTCTTTTACACACGTTTCCATCAAATGGCCGTTAATTAAAAAGCCATTAGCAAATGTCAGTAGATAAGAAGAGGTTTGTGGAACAAACAACAGACTCCTGACCCATAGCCAGTACCCATTTCTGAAACCTGTTGAACCCTGTAGAAACTTGGACACAAAGCATAAAAAGAGGAGTGACTTGTGATAAAACCAAGACCAAGAATCATTAACATTTCCTGTTTTTCACCCGCATTAAAAGTAGTGGTCTTAAAAGTACTGGTGTCTGTTGAAAACCACAACAATCAGGGCTAAAAATAAAGGCCAGTCAACGGTCATTTTGCCTGGCGGACATTATTCAAAAAAGTTCACTTACCTTTGTCAACCTTTTGTCAAGCGATTTCGTTCTACTAAGAAATTAATTATTTTTACTTGGTTAATAGTTGCTTTGAGTGCTTTAAGTTTTTAATCTGTAACAGCAAGATGAACATGATTTTAAGGGAACTACGTGTGGTGAAAAAAAATTTGGTTGGAAGACTTTCATAATTGACCGGCATAATTTTCGTTATATTTGCTGAAATAGTGAATCCAATCGTCCTTAATTTTGTCGGAGCTAATGACGTCATCTGTCTTTTGCTGTTTGACCGAAATCATATGGTAGCAATTTCTCAATGCTATGGAATTCATTTTTATACTACCACCAAGCTAATACGTCAGTTGACTTGTATACAGAAATACGTTAAACTTTATTCCAAACACAAACCCTACAACATTTTTCTATACAACCTCTCGTCACACTCTTCTCACACCTGCTTTTGTATGTCAAGAAAAAATATCGACAGATGTTCATTCGGTCAATCGGAATGTTTCGAAATTCTTTGTTCATTTTTTTCACTGCAAAATCAAAATCTGTTTTCCTTCCATTTGATAGTTAACTAAATACGTGAATTCCCTGCGATGAAGAGCACTTTTATTCAAATGGTGCGTATATTTCTTTACAAATGTACTCCTTCGCAGTGATTAAACAAAATTTTCAACAAATCCCATTTCCCTTTGCCTCATTGTAGTAATGTTATTTTTCGATTTTCTCTTCTTCTACTTTTCCATTTCCTACAAAATTTACATCACGAGAAAGACCAAAAAATAAGGATTCCATCGATATAAAATTTATAAAAATTAATTGAATATTTTCTTTGCGATGAAAATTTTTGTTGCAAAAGTTTTGAAACACACTTTAGAATGTGTGAAAGCTGGATTTTCATTCGAAACTCTCGGGTTTTCACGTCGTAACTGAATGTGCATGCATAATAGACGGAAAGAATATTGATGGTTTTGATAGTGTAAATCATTGTTAGGACAACCCTTCTATATCTTGAATTTTTTAAACACTATTTATTACCAGGGTAAAACAAAATGGTTCATGAAACTTCCCTAACAGCATAGATTCAAAACTTCCTGAAACTCATTAGTTGAAAAAGTATTGTGAATAAAAATTATTACACGAGAATCTAGTTATAATTACATCCTAAACAATCCTAAACAATCATAAAGAAGCACAAGGAAATCGAAGCAACAAGAAATACACAGAATAATATAGGTATCTTTCAATCTTTTAAAAAAAAAAAGTTCATGCATGCAAATTATCCTAAAGATTATTATGGCCAAGATTCAAACAGATACAGTCGACTTTCGATATCTCGAACTCTCAGGGGACCGGGATAAAAAGTTCGAGATATCGACAGTTCGAGATATCGAGAAGGCTCATGTGAAAAGGTTGGGTACCCAATTTGGGTGCCCAATTGGGCTAGCTATTTGGGTACCGAATATAAACTACAGACCGGAATGAAAATTCCGTTTACCGCCCAGGCGCTTGCTTAGGGAAAAAATAACACCAGTAAGGATATAGTGTTTATTCAATTTTAATACTTGTTGAAAAGTAAAGCTTTAACTTGGTGTTTTACGTAAAAGATTTACGAACTCGATATGTATTAGGAACCTAAGATAAAGGCCTCTATTTGAAAAGTTTACAAAGGATGTCGAAGCTTATGTTTCAAGAGTGGAGCCGGATTTCCTTCACGGTGGACGCGATCGCACGACAACACTATTGACATGTAATGATGAATTGTGTGGTTTAAAACGTTCGCATTGTGCAATAAAAACTCGTTGTTACTCCTGTTATTCGGTCGTCCACTCGACTTAAACTTAGAACTAAATTTACAGACCAAATCTCAGAAGATGTTTTGTTTAAACACTAGCAGCATAGCAATCATTATTTCCAGTAAAACTAATAAATTTGCACAAAAACGAAATTTGAACGAGTCCTTGTTTTTTTCTGTTTTCTGGGAGGAGAAGCGGGCGCATACGACGGGCATCATGGATCAGGTTTGTGTTTCTACTGGCTGCAAAATCGAAAGTACCAAATTCAAAATGGCGGCCGTTTGAGAACGCGCAAATTATTCTTTTCGAAATTAGAACATTTCATCTCAAAGTGAGTTGTATCTAGTAATGTTTTTCTTGTGCGCCTAGGTGCTCTGATAAAACCCTGGAACAAAAATCAAGTGTTAACAGTTGGCATATTTTTAGTTTTCTGGTACCCAAATAGGAAGGTTAGCCGCCCAATTGCGCACCCAAATTGGGTACCCAACCTTTTCACATGAGCCTATCGAGAAAGGGGTAGGAAAGTTTTTTCGCTTAGATTTCGTGCTTTTTTTTCCAACTGGTCAATAATTTGTTCTTATTCTTAACCCAGGCTGATTGTGTTCTTTGAGACGTCATACTTTTGGGCTAACTTTTTTCTAGACATCCTTTTCTTGCATGTCTTTCAATGCTTTATACTTTTCTTCTACAACAGATTTGTAAATCTTTCCTTAACGAGCTTCATTAGGGAGATTCGTAAACTCGACGAGCCTGTTACACGAAAAAAATTAATTACTTGTGAGAATTATATTGAAGCTGTTCTACTAAGGGGCTGTTTATATGGAAGCCGAGCCAGCCCGTTTGCAGGGCTAGCCCTTTAGCCGGGCTGGAAATTTTTTCTGTTTATTTGAAGCGGGCTGGCCCTGCAAACGGGCTGACCTCTTTTTCATGCAAACCAAGCGGGAAAATTTAAGCGTCAGAAAGAAAGATTTGCAAATTTTAAGCCAATGAAAATCTGTGTATTTGTAACGAGGCTAGCCCGTTTGCCGGGCTGGCTCACCTGAGACTGTTTACATGGGATTTTTTTCAGCCCGCTTGCCGAGATCTCGGGTAAAATAGCCGAGATCTCGGTAAGCGGGCCAGCCCTCCTGTTCATATAAACAAAATTCTTAATTACTTTAAAATTACCATGAAGGCGAGATCTCGGCTAAAGGGCTAGCCCTGCAAACGGGCTGGCTCGACTTCCATATAAACAGCCCCTAAAACGGTACTTCAGAGATTTAAAGCCTTTTGTTGTATCAAAAGAAACATCATTACTTTGCACGCTTATTTGAAGTGTTGATGTGAAGTTTCTAAAGACTTTGTAGGGAAAAATTCACGAACAACTCTACTAAGTTGTATACAATTCCCTACAAATCTATAGAAAAATAGTTTCGTGTAAACGGAACATGATTTTTCCGAATCCCCCTAATGTTTTCGCCTTTACAATCAATTAATCTTTCAAAAAAACTAGATTCATTATACTTTATAGAAAATTCGATTGAAGAATGGGATATTTTATCAAAACATTAAATAATGCGAAAATCACCCCGGATTTATTTTGGGGGAAAGTTCGAGATATCGAGGTTCGGAATATCGAGGGTCGACTGTAAATTGAAAACAACATAATATATAAATGTCCAATTCATATATTTTCTGAAAGAACTCAAGCAGCATATGTAAAGTTATAAATTTCTTCACTGTTTAAAAGGAGTTTCAAGAATTAGATTAATAAAAGGATTATTCAAAATGTTCTGATGACGATATTGTACCCTCAGTGTTTGCTTTTTCTCCATCATCAGAATATCGCACGTGCTTGGTTATGTTGTGTTGCACATATGTGCTTCGCACGCATTCTCTGCATACTTGGAACTTATATGAAACGAACGGTAACCGAAGTATTGTGCAGCGATGGTACAACGATGCAGGATGGTGTAGTGGTCAGTACCTTTGAGTGTGACCGCTGCGACCCGTGTTCGAGTCCAGTCATGTCGCATCTCAATACTCCACACTCCGATGCGCTTTAAAAGCAGCGTATCAGTCCATTAGGAGACATCGACTGACCTTCGGCAAGTTAGACCTATGCTGACGTATCTCTGGTGGCGGTAAGTCAACTACCATTACGAATGGAAGCCAAAGGACTATAAACTGTCGGTTACTTACTTACCTACTTACTACCCAGCCGGCACAAGACGTTTTTAAGACGTCTTTAATTCGTCTTAATCAGGTCTTCATAAGACGTATCTTGATAATGCGCATTTAAAACGCCCATAATGCGTCTTCAAAAGACGTCTTAGAATCAGACGTTTTGAAGACGTCTTATTATCGTTTTCGCAATGCCGTCGAATTCATATTTTAAACGAGGACTTGGAAAGACGTTTTTAATGCGTATTTAAGACGTCCTTGAATTTCGATTTCGCGCGTGGCGGGAAGAAATGACGGGGGTAAATATTAATAGTGTATTCGTAAAATATTGATATAAAAGTTTCGAACTTGTCAGTTTTTTTTTTTAATTTTACAAAAACAACTATTATATCTTTCTTTTAAGTAGCAAAAAAAATTACATTTCATTGGTAAAAAGCTTTGAAACATTTTCTAACAATATCGGATCTCCCGTTCGTCAATTTTACAAAATATTTCTGGAAGTTGTGATTTCTCATTGCATAAATCAAGACTTCGCTGATAAATCGGTAAGTGTTTTTTACTTTTTAAATATAATTTTAAATATATAAATCTATATAATTTTGTTACTTGAGATTAAGTCAATGTTTATGTTAGTTTGAGGACGTGAGTAGTCAGTAGTGGAAGATTTATGCTTGATTTCTAAAGATTTCTGGCAATATTTCAAGTTTTGAGTTTTGTTGTTTAACTTTATATTAGCAACTTACTGACTTTCCTGTTTCATTTCGTGAGAGATTTTTTCTGTTTCAATTTGCTTTGTCGTTGGTTTAATGTAGTAGTAGAAGTGTAGTAATGTAATGAAGTGATTTGTGGATGGCTGATAGATGATAACTGTGATGTTTTTGCTTGTAGTTACTTCAGAATATTGACACCATATGTGACAGTTTATGGGAAAAGGATAACAAGCTAAATTTCGATTTAAATCGAAATTTCGATTTTTGATTATTTAAAGCTAAATTTCGATTTTTTAAAATCGAAATTTAGCTTCAAAAAATCGAAATCGAAATCGAAATTTAGCTTCTAAAAAATCGAAATTTAGCTTCTCAAAATCGAAATCGAAATCGAAATTTAGCTTCTAAAATTCGAATTCGAAATTTAGATTCTAAAAAAATCGATTTTTGAATTCTAAATGGAGTACCATTATCGCTGTTAAAAAGTTTTGTTTATATATTTTTCACATCGGTATGCGCCATTTTGGTTCTTGACCGGGGGACTTTGTTACTTCGCTAAATCGAAATAAAAAGTTTCCGAAAAATATCCATCAAGTTTACATTTCTATATCGTTTTGTTTTAATAATCTGGTCATCTGTCGTCAGTGATCTTTTATTGAATCTAATGCTCCCGTTATGGACTTCGTCTCATGATAAAAGACAATAAAAAATACGTATATAACAGGTTATATACTTTCATTAAAATAAAGGTGAGTATAACAAAAGCTGTTAAAATATTTTCATTTGTCTCTCTCCTCCTTTGAACCTTAAAAAAAATTTGAATTTCCAGTTAATAACGAAACTCCAGGTGTTGAGTGTTTCTTTTTTTTCGCAATGTTTACAATTTTTTGCAATGTTTGCATTTTTCTTGAAATTTGATTGACTCGCATGCCAGATGGCCGCGCGGTGGCCTAAAAAAGTATAATCGAATCCAACTTCCAAGCACACAAAATCTGGCCGTCGTCGGCCAACAAAGTTGAGCAATAGTTGTCACTGAACATGCACAGAACTCGCCGCGTACGTACGTACGGGCAAAATCGCACAAGTGGAGGTTGGCCTTTAAGTCACCAGAAGATCACATTACAAGGTTTTAAAATAATAAACTTTTTCCCCCGAAGGAGTTTACCAAAATAGCGATGGAACAACGGAATAAAAAAGAATTACAGCGTACGGTTTCTATTCTTAACAACTTTATCAGTAACTGTCGTTTCTTTTATATCTAACTGAATGAGAACCAGGTAATTAGTTCAGTATTAAACACTAACGCGTGCTACCTGTAATTACACTGAATTCGGTACAACAACAACATCTAGAATTTACATAATTTAAGCCGAAAAGGATTCTTATTGGTTAAGAAGCCGCGAAACTTTTACCAGCCAATCGGATTGCAAGAAGTATGTCAACACGAAAATTAATGCAAAACAGAAGCGAAAGAAAGTAGAATTTCAGCATGTTGCGACATCCATCAAAAGTTAACAGCCGGACGTTTAAACTTTTGAAATTTTTTGTTGTAAAGTGAATATACATTTTCATTGTTTCTATTGGCTATATACCAATAAAACTTTATATGATTAGTGGTCACACAAAAAAGCAAAATGTACGGTTTAGTGTTCCCATTATAACGAAACATTTACAATGACAACAAAATCTTATTTACGTAACACTTATTCTTATGATTAACATCGATTCTGGTTAAAGAAATCGATTTTCTGATTTATGAAATCGAATAATTAGATTCTTTTAAAATCGAATAATTTAGATTCTTTTAAAATCGAATAATTTAGATTCTTTTAAAATCGAAATTTAGCTTCAAAAAATCGAAATCGAAATCGAAATTTAGCTTCTAAAAAATCGAAATTTAGCTTCTAAAAATCGAAATCGAAATCGAAATTTAGATTTCATAAAATCGATTTTTTGCAGCTAAATTTCGATTTAAAAAGAATCGAAATTTAGCTTGTTATCCTTTTCCCATAAACCGTCACATATATAGTACCATGACATTATGGAATCCTTTTTGAGGGGGAAAATCATAAGAAGTTATAATTTCTAGTAAATTAATCAGTAATTCATCACAAATTTATCTGTAGTAATCATTTCTGATTAATAACTTACTACCAATACGTAGAAACCATCCACAATGACATTGCAAAAATTATAGAACAAATTTTCGAACGCATGAAATATTTTTTTTCCATTCAGAACTTTGAAGTCGTACGAAAAGATAAATTTGAAAATGATGGTTGTTTTACCATGACAGATGCAAAGTTTAGTTTAGAAATTTAAAGTTTAGACATTTTACTTTGATTAAGATACTCTAGATTATTTTATTTTACCCAATAACGAGCACAATAACGAGTTTTTGGAAAAGTTTGTCTGTCATATTTGTTTTTATATTCAAGTTATAAAGATATAAATACATCAGTATTTATGTTATTCTTGTGTTTCTTGCACTGATATTTAATTTTTGTGCTTGTTATGAGTTTGTTGTTCTGTCATATATATACACCTCGATGATGTTTCAAAATGTCTATGGAGTTTAATGATAGACATGAATGTTTTGCCTGTTTTTCAGGTTTCAGTTAATCCAAGTAAATAAATCAGATTTCCAGTACGCTGTTAATTTAATACTGAAATGGTAATTAACTTCTTTAATTTAATTTTCATGCTTTTCTATGCTTGTTGCACACATTACTTTATTGTATGTATCCTTTCTGCATTCTGTTTGTTCTGTTCTGCTAAGAGTGTGTGTCATTCTTTATTTAGATTATTCTCCACCCAAGTTGTTTATTGTTCTTTTAACATGATAACAAGAAAAAAGTGAGGAGAAAAGATTATACCAAGCAGTTACTGGTATGTGTCCTGTTTACTCTAGATGTTTTCATTTTTGTGATTGTTATAACACCTCTCATTAAATAGGGTTTTTGTATTTTAGATTACTGTCAAAAAAGCTGAGGAGGAGGAAATACACAAAATCATGCGATAAACTAAAAACTGATTTTGTTTCACTGAAGAAAAACATGACAACAGCTGCTCCTGCTAATTGAAAAATCGCCATTTTTATTTGCATGTCTTTTTGGTTGGTTTTCAAACAGTTTCTGTCATTCTGAGTTTAGTTGCAGTAAAATCAAACAAGAAACAGTTCCAACCCATGACAATTTTTAATATTTGAACATTACTTCGATTTAGCTAACCCTTTTTCAAGAGTCGTTTTTATACCTTTATATTTCATGAAAGACTATACTTACGTTTTATGGAATATTTTTTAATAATGACAAGCCCTAAACTTTGGCAGTGTTATGAGCTATTTGTTCCCCAATTAATTTATAAACTACATGTAAATATTTGAATAAGAAGATTTTATCATCAGTATTATAATACCTGAAGATGTAAAAAGTAACTTACGAAAAGCTTCGTATAATAAATTTGTTTTATCAATACTGTTTCTGTGTTTTTCACTACCAAACTATGGCTTCCTTATTTACATCTTAAAGTGGTTTTACAAACGTTTTTAGCAGATAAAATGAAGACGTCTTTTAAACGTTAGAAAAAGACGTCTTAAATCTGTCTTCAACTAGTCGGATTTGTCCGTTTAGAAAACGTCTTTTTACAACGTCTTAAAGACGTCTTGAAAAGACGTTTTTTAAACGTCTTAAAGAAGTTTTAAACGTCTAAAAATGCGTTTTAAAAACGTCTTAAAGACGTCTTGGAAGATGTCTTAAAGACGTCTTGAAAAGACGTTTTCTAAACGGACAAATCCGACCAGTTTAAGACGGATTTAAGACGTCTTCCAAGACGTCTTTAAGACGTTTTTAAAACGTCTTTTTGCCGGCTGGGTATTGATACAGAGATATGAGGTATTTCGAAATCAGCCGAGTTTGTAGAGGAATTAGCCAGCACCGATTCAAAGCAATTTTTTTTGTTGCATAAAATATCTCAGCCAATCAGGGAATACTATTTCGATGGACGTTCAATTATTCGAATGCCCAAAGTCATCAATAAATTTTTATCGTCTGAGTAAAAATTGTTGTTGGTCGAAACTTCTTTTAAGAAAATATTTTCTCAAAATAAGAGCGAAATTAAAATGATGTAAGAATTTGTTCGCCCTTTTGAGTATTGTGTTATTACATAAATATGTCGTGATTTCACACTTTTTTAAAAGAATGTGTTAAAATAAGGATGTCTTTTTTTAATAAGTAAAATATTGTAGCAATTTATAATTGAAATGAATATAGACAAATGTTACAGAGTCATTCGCTCTGGGAGTTTCTACATGTTGTTCATGACTTTACTGTTGACTTCGCGATGATAATTTTACAAGCAAAGGCCCTGCCTTGTCTCTTTTTTCATAATGGAACATACTGTACGCTTTTCAAAGTCCATCAACTAAATCTGTCAGTTCGATTCCGTTAATTCATTTTCGTATAAATTCGTGAATTTAAGAAATTTCCAAAATACTACAACAAAATTCGTTGACTGTTCATTTTTTTAGTTTTTGATCTATACCGAAGCTATTCCCTGAAATGAAATATCGAATTCTCATCAAAGCCACGAAGTTCATGTAGTTCAAATAACAGTCATTTAAGGCGTCGTTTCTGACAATTTCATTATATCTACAATATCTGCAAAAACTTTCATATTCTTATAAACAAACGTTTTCGTACAAAC
This sequence comes from Turritopsis dohrnii, assembly GCA_027922465.2. Lineage (NCBI taxonomy): Eukaryota > Metazoa > Cnidaria > Hydrozoa > Anthoathecata > Oceaniidae > Turritopsis > Turritopsis dohrnii. The sequence goes on from BQMF02000015.1 coordinate 618,310, forward strand.
AAATAAAATGTAGGCACGTTTTGTCCCAAGACTTTTCTTTTCTACGTCTCAAGGGAGCAATTTTTTCTTCTCGATGTTTATTTATAGCTCAAGGGAATGTTGCCATGTTGTAGTGTAAAACCCGGGGCTTTTAAAGCACGATCATAAGGCTTTGTTGTTTGTAAATTTATAATCTTTGGCTTATATTTTCAGGGGGTGTAAGTAAAAGATCTAAATAATATTTAAAGTAAAAACTGTTATTAGTGTATTGTATTAGTTATAACAACGATGTAATACATTAGGTATATTACTATAAATGTATTATTGAGTATGTAATTGTGAAATACTGTTAAAGAAATTCTCGTTTTCTACGTATTATTACCCCCGTCATTAACACATTTTAAATCAAAATGTGGTTTTTATATAGTCCGCAACTTAACAGACGTCAAGAGAGAAAATTGGTTCAATGTACATTTTAGAAAATCGAATAACACAAAAGTTTATTTTAAACTTTTATTTTAACGTTGTTTAACATTTTTAGAAAGTACCTTGAAAGACTAAATTATAACTGTATGTTCTCACAGAAATTATGAAGTTTGGTTTAATAATATTTTTATGGTGTCTGATCATCAATCTTGGCGAGTGTAGAAATTTACCAAATGGCACAAATACAACAGACCCATCACTTTGTGATGTTGCTAAAAGAACTTACAGAAGTGCGGGTTATGAAGATGAAGATATAAATACTTTAAAAAGTACAGGTAAGATTTCTGAAAAAAAACAACAACAACAATTACATCCTTTTATAACAATACATGCGAGAGGAATATGTTAAGCTACATTACCACTTTTTGATGTATGGCTACATCATTCAACATTCGTAATGTGTATGTGAAAATCATATCCATATTTGTGTTCAATTACTTTAGGATTTTCTCAACAGTGTTTTTTGTGTTACAATGTGAAAACTCTGAACTTACAAGGATTATTAGACAAAACAAAGTCGACCCTTTTATACATGTTGTATTAGAAAAGATCTTGTTGTGTCTCAAATAACCTTCTGCATTGCTAAAAATGATTCTGTACAAGAGTAAATCATTACAGAAGTTTAACACAACTTCTAGCAGTACTTTATTCAGTATTTATTTATTTGAAATATAATCAATATATTGCAACTTTGTTGGATGGTTGAAAACTCACTTGAATAATTCGTTTTTACAATTTCTTATACTTTTAGAAATTGGTCTGAAGGTATGCGGGAAATATCAAACATGCTGTAAAGCCCAGGCAGAATTAAATCTCGTTAAACTAAGTGAACGAAAAAGAACTGGTTTGACCAGTCCTTTGCAAAATCAGCTAAATTCCACATTTTATCAGACTGGTGGAAAATTCAAAGGTTAGTTCATGTTTAGTGTGGTTATTCTTTTCTTAGTGTTTTCAAATGACTTTTACACTACTGAATTATTTTAACATGGACTAAAGTTCCTTATAACTGAAAGTTTAAAAGTAATATACATTAAGTTTGTTCTTCCCCCTTATCAATATGAATGTACGAGCCATGACCAAAAGCAATCCTAAGTGAGTGGAGATCTTTGATACATTGCAAAACTTTATTATTATAGTATTATTATATAATTATGATTTCTTATAAAAGCGCTCCTAATCATAAAATGGCATAACTCAACGTTAAAGCTGATGAATTTGGTGTGTTGTTGGGGAAAATTGTAATTTCTATGTTTGTGTGACTATTCATCTTTGTCTCTGAAAATAAAATGTTACTTATGCCATGAAAAGTATATATAATCTTTCATATATATTTTAGTGAAAAATATTGTTTATTAGAATCATCGTTAGTAAATGTTGTTTTGGGACAATTGTTTTTTTAATTTTTCTTTTAATGTGCTCATAATTAACATTTTTTGACTGTTATTCAGGATTTCCTCTCTACTGATACATTACGACTCTCGGTGAATGTTTTAGTGGACTTTATTTATATTCAGAATTAATGATAACTTTGTAAGACTTCCTCAGTAGATCAAAAAAAATGATGAAGCCGTTAAATGATTATTAGAATTAAAACATTTTTAACCCCCTACTGAGATGAAAGCGTCATTCATTTTTTGTTTAAAAGAAAATTATTGAATCTTAATATCACTCTGAATAGGTTGACAACTTGGTGTTATTTGAGATCTCAATAGAATATGTGACAAATTTTTTGTATACCCTCTTCACCGTTCTTCAAAATTGTTTGTTTTAAATGTGAAAAGCATCCACAAATAAATTTTCTTTTATTACATCGCTGTTCTTAAAAACTATACCGGAAAGAAAGCCGTTTTTTGTCTATTGAATAAAAAAAAATATGTGACTGAGCTAATTATGGTTTATCGTACCAAATTCTCTGTCATGGTATTTTGATGATGGAACGGTGATAAAATCTCTTAAATGCTTTTTCACTCTGACCCCTTTTGTTCCAATCATCTATTTATACATTAAAAAAAAAATTATCTACGTACACTGGTGAATGCCAAAACAGTAGAAACAAAAAGTAATTCTTAAACTAATTATTTTTTGTTTTAATATTGTACTGAAAAATCTGGAATGAAGTTTCTTTGGCTATTACGGAATCTTAATAACATAACTAACTCTGATGCTGAGAAACCTTACGATCTTCTTTTATAGAATTGATGCGAAGTCTTATTACCCGATCTCAGGAGAGTCTTGATTCTATGTTTGAGAAAACATATGGTCCCCATTACGAAAACAACCGACAAGTATTCAAGTCTTTATACATATCCTTTCATCAATATCTAAATGGCAGTGAGTTAGATCTAGATACAAGCATCAATTCATTTTTTGCAAAACTACACGAAAAAGTGTACATTATGACTAAACCATGGTCGACATTTACCAAAAAATATGAAAACTGTATATACGAAAGTACAAACTATGTGAAGCCTTTCGGCATCATCCAAACAAAAGTTCAGCATCAGACATATCGGTCATTTTCGGCATCACGAGTTTTCCTGCAGGGACTAAAGGAAGGAATGGAAGTCATAATGCAATTGTTACAAATGCCTGTTCATGACGAATGTTCCATTGCCTTCATGAAAATGACCCAGTGTTCAATCTGTAGTAGCATCTCAGAAAGTCTCAAGCCATGTTCAAACTACTGCAATAATGTGATGAAAGGTTGCTTCGCATACATCATCATGATTCAACCAAAATGGGATGAGTACATTAAGGAAATGATGACGCTCGCAGAAAAACTGGAGGGTCCATTTAGCCTTGAAGCTGTTGTGGACTCACTAGGAGTAAAGATATCAGAGGCAATAATGGTTTTTCAAGAGAATCAGTCAAACATTACAGCTAAGGTATGGTCCATATGAAAGTCAAATTCAGTCATTGGAAAACATCAACATCTTGGAATATTACTAGAATCATCCGAGCTGTATTATTATCCTGAATGTTCTTTTTTGCATCAAATGTCATCATTTTTGTATTGTTTAGGTTGAAGAACGATGTGGCAAGGAACCTGCCAATAATGCTATCAATGGACGAAAACGTAGATCTCTTGATAAAGGCACCAAGGGCATTCTTGACAACTTGAAGTCAGAATCAGAAAAGTTAATGAATGGTTTCACATCAAAGACAGAGAAGGCAGTGAAAAGTTTGGAAAAGGAAACTTCTAAAGAAACTGTTGATCAGCCTTCTGGCACACTACCTTCTGGAATATCTTTCCTTTACAATATAGATGGAAGCAACAAGAAAGAGCAGAGTGAGTTTGAAAGGTATGTCTTTTATCATTACAGGGGAATACTTAATTTCATTTTACAACTTTGTGAAGAAACTGTGGTGTCATCGACTTCCTATAATTTTAAATTACTTTTCTTTGACTAACAGCCTAAAAATGCTTGTGTAGACTTTTTCTTATTATTTCGTGAGTAAGATTGATATTGATCTTTGAACTGTTTATTTCTCAGAAGTTGCTCTGCCTGAACAGGTTCATGATGACTTCATCACTTCTGTTTCATTATAATAACCTTTCTCTTCCTGATGTTTTCCCTTTTATTTGGAATTGCCCTAACCTGCTTTATATTGGAGATAAAATTTGAAGCAAGATAACGGATATAGATTGACATATCTCCTCCTCTTCTTCAAACGTTGATATAGGAATGCAATATCCTGATTAGAAAATGCTTAACATCTGACATCATTCCTCGTCATGACCAAGCAAGTTGTGTCACACTTTTGATTTGTTGATATCATCTCACCTTTCGTTGTTTGCCATCCAACAATATTTTTTTACGCACTTGAATAAATAAATAAATAAAAAACAGAGTAGTGTAGCCTATCATCATGGCTACTAATTGGACGGTGTTAATTAAATGGTATTCATTGAGCAATCATTAATTATAATGATGAGACAAGCCACACTGAATTATTTTGATGTGAGAAAAGAAGTTCTAATTCTTTAGGGATTACTTTAAACTTGTTTCTACATATTTTTTATTGTTTTTTCTTTCCTTTCTTATTAGATAGAATGGTAGTCCATAGATTACAATCAGGAGATTTTTGTACATTTTAGATATAATACCTTTTAATTTAGGTGTTAAATCGTGGAAAAAGATACGTTCACCTTTTGCAATAAGGTTACACATTATAGTGCTATAGGGCCAAAGAATTCAGTGTGGATTTTGAATTGGTCTTTGTACCTTGTTTTTCTGCAATGAAATTTCTTGATAGAAGTCATTGTTTTTAATTCAGAAAAGCCAATTACCCATAATGAGATTAAAAACTATGCAATTCCGTAATCACCGACACAGTAGAGGATCGATATATTCTATAGTTAGTAATGACTTCATAAAAACAGTCTCGAAATATCTATTGATAAATAGTAGAACCTAACACTGTTGAATTGAGCGCATTTGTCAATCTTAATCAGTTAACAGACGACCTAATTTGTTTGATGCAATACTGATATTGAACATTGAAAAAAGCATTGTGAAGGAGATCATGTTTTCCTTTTGAAGTTTCGAACGTGTCAACAATGTGATGATGGATGTTTATCTTTTCCTCCAGTTTGTTCAGTATTTTATTTATCTTTCTCAGTGTTAAAAATGCTTTTAAAGCTCTTCTAATTATATAGTTAACGTTATCTATTATAAAGCTTGATACGTCTTATGGCCATTCATTCATTCCATTAGAACTTACCAAATTAAATTACTATAGCCAATTATATGTGCCATCGTGATTTTGAGGAGGTTTTTTGGGGGAAGTATTTCAGTCTTAATGGACTTTCCATAATCTGTAGGAAACCTTCCTTTGACTCCTTTCCAGTCTATAAGGAATATCTGAGTTTTCCTTGTAGTTTCAAGTCAAATTGAGTGTTAAATTTCAGGTTTTGTGTATCACCTTTCAACCATTCTGATGTCCTTCTGTGACGTCTTAAAGTCAATTTACCAATAGCTGAAGTTCTTCCATCTGTTTAGTAATCTTTACGTAATTCTGAAGTCTGATTGGTTACTTCATTCTTTCAAATTATCCGATTGGGTGTGAGGAGTTACTAGAATGAGATCTTTCATCATAAAAAAGTTATTTTTTGATTACAATCTGTGAGCGGTGTGAGTAAGGTAACCAAATCATTGTTGTGGCAACAGTTAATCGTCATCAATAACGAAATCATCTTCTCTGTGATTCGGTTTTCAATTTTCTGTTAATTTTGTTATGTCTTTGTTAATATTTTTTTTTATTTGTGTGCTTTTCGCCGAAATCACACTAATTTCTTCCAATTATTTCGAAACAGGATATTTTAATTGCTTCCAAGTATGTCTTCATAACTTTTTCCACAATACACGAAATGACTTTCCCCCGGTTCATCCTTCGCGTATTTTGCGTGTGTTTTTTTAAGTTCTTACTCGTTTGTGGAAAGCCGAAAAATTGACGCGTATGGAATGTCATAAATTTTGCTTGATTTCGTGAGTCCTGTATGTTTGTTGTTATTTGGTTTTTTTTGGGTTTGTTTCAGGCTTTTGGATAGCACGAAAAGATCATTGAACGGGCTGAAAGAATATTGGATATTACTACCTAGTAAATTATGCAGTATGGGTATTTCAACCGAACAGAATGAGAACTGCTGGAACGGGCAAAACACGACTGGGTATTTATTTTGTTTTGTTTTGACCAACAATGATAGATAGGAGCGGTCAGACTAAATTGATATTTGACATTAAAATAGTGTTAATGTTTCGATAGAAATGCACTCCTTTGCAGTGATTTTTCAACAATTTTGCCCAATGGGTATGGACTCTTGTATTTAATATTACTTTCATAATTCCTTAGTTACAACTTCCCAATAATTGGAAACAAAGTGCGTGACTTGTTTAACCAAAACCCGGAGATGAACTTGAACTCAGAAAATCCAAACGTGAATATTCTGAACCAAGCCCAGAAGTTAGAGGCGATTATCAACAGCATACGAAAGGCCATCATTGGCGAGCCTGTGCATTGTTTGGATTGCGCCGAGAGCGGTGAAAGTGGCAGCGGTTCAAGCGGCGTCGATCCAACTGACGAGGGTTCGACAGGCAGCGGCGAAGAAACCACGACGACGCCAGCCACTACTGCCGACCCATGCGAGAATAGTGTTAACGAAGAGTGTGTAGACGTCATTCAAGCCACGACCAGTCCAAACGATGTCGGCGGTGGCGACGACAACAACATCCCATGGAGTCTTCAATCCAGTGAGCGACGGGAAAAAGATTCCAGTGGTTCGTTCGTGGTCAGCAGCAGCAGTTTTTTTACATTTCTGTTTGTCCTCCTCGCAACGCTGCTATGAACATTTAGTTGAACTGAATATTCGAAGATCTTCTTCACTGAAAACAGTATCTAAATCACCGGCTGGAACACCTGTGGTGGTGTATTATTACGATGGCACAGGAAGCTTCCTTCGTCTGACCAAAAACAAGTTCGCCGAATATATGCCTTCCAATTCCGCGATTTCCTCAAAACGAATTCTGTGCACCATTCAAGTTAACACATCGTTAGTAGAATGGTCCCGTTTGGAAGTTGTATATTCAGTGGGACGTTACAGGTTATATGGACGAGACGTTCTCGTTTGCTAGTCTAATTTGTATATATTCTTTCATATCCCATTTCGTTTTTCTTGGTACATTTGAAAATAACGTCATGTCGTCGCCAACCTTTCGTTGTATATGACGTCGATATGTCGGTGAGAGACGTGCAACAACTTATTTTATAAGTAACAAATAAATAACAAAATACTTATTTTGTATCGATAGGGGAAAATATGGGAGCTTGTTTGTTGGTTTTTTTTTGTTTTTTTTTTACAATTTGAGTTTTATTTTGTAGAGAATTGACTGTAGGTGTAAATCTTCTATATTTTATATTTGTTTTACTCTCGTTCGATTATTTTAAACCAACGTTTTGTTCATCAATTCTCGTCTGCCGGTATTTTTGTACTTCAGCCCTATGCGCATCGTTTCTTTTTTTGTTTATCTTTTTTCTTTTGTATATTTATTTTTAGTTGTTTTTTTTTAAGTGATTTTTTTATGTTTCGTTTCTTAACTGTAATGGTGGAGCCATGGATAACAAGCATCAAGGAATACAAAACCGAACCGTCATCCGATTGATATTGATTTTTCATTATCTTTTAGTTTAATTTATTTCGCAATCATGGCCGGTGCGTTAATACTTATTATTATTTTTATATATAAATATTATATATATATACTATGCTGTAAGGACCAAAAAATGAGCTCTGGTAACGAAAGGGAGAAATGTAATGGTTTGCCCAAGTTCTTATTTTCTTGATGTAAAAGCTCTACTATACATTTTATTAATTCAACATAATGAAAAAATTGAAAAAATACCATTATTTTATGCTTGTTGTTTACTTTTTTCTGTTTATTTATCCTGCCTCGCATTCCCGTTTGACCTGCCTGTCGCCCAGCATACTTTATATCAACTCTGAACTTTATTATAAGTACTAGAGGAAAATTGCTCGGCACAGTGTTCATTTATGAAGATGATCTTTATGATTCGGTAATTAAATTATTGATTTAACTTTGATCCGTACTAATCCAAACTTCTCATCAGATCTTATCGGCCCGTGAAAACAATTTCGCTGTTGAAATGTACATAAAGAACTATCTATCATCTCGTGCGTCATGCAGTTATTGTATTTCCATCACGTCATCGATATATCGACCACAGCAGCAAAACTCTCGCCTTTCATAGAAAACATTTTTGTTGTGTGTCATCGTGTTTTGAAGTGATAACGGATGGATGATGAATAACGAGGATTATATGACACGCCTTTGGACTCCAACCAACACACTTTGTGTTTGAAAACAAAGTTGAGAAAATCCTTGGAAAATACTGTGGATTAGGTTTACATCAAAACAAAAGTATTTTGCATCAATGAATATTAACCTAAATGATCAATAGGACAAATGAACCAAAAATAAACCTTTAAAAAAAACATTTTTCTGCAGACTCTCGAACCCAGGGTCTTATGCCGGACAGTATATTGGACATGAGATCCTGGGTTAGAGGTTGCTCTGCAAACATAATAATGGGATCTTGTTCGGAAATTATTTCTGATCTTTTTAAAGCAAAATGGTAGGGTATGACTATTGTAATTCTGCCACACTGTGAACTTACTTGCTAAAATTTATGTAATCCAACAACATCTTATGTATTTCATTTATATATTTCTAAACAAATGCCCGCTGACCTCCAACGTATAGTTGAGTTGCTGCCAGAAATACGTTTATCATTGCTCTAAATTGCCCCAAGGTCAGTGTATAGCCACTTGATGGTTTCTAATGGGCTGATACGCTGCTTTTAAAGTCCATCCATAGAGGATCACATACGATATGACTGGAACGAGTCGCAGATGTTGTCGCACTCGAAAGCACTGATAAAGTGACAAAATCGCTTTAGGTACTGAATCAATAAGATGTTGACTAATTTTTAGTGCCACTTTATTACGTTCTCAGCTAGAACATGCGCCATTTTGATGAGCATTTCAAACTTCACAAGATGATCTCCAATAGCTCGTGTTCAGTTTCATTTTTTTATTAATGTGGAGGAGAACAGAGATGCATTAGTTTGAAATGTATTACGGCTCACATTAAACATTAATTCCAAATAGCTAACAACAGCGAATAGACAGGAAAATGTGATATTGTTAAAAATGAAGAGAAAAAAACTGTTGAAATTCCATGTCTCTGTCAGAATTCATATGTCGGCTGGAAAATAATGAAAACCCGAAGAAGAAAAAAACAATTTTTAGGTGTAATGTTTTTTGCTTTTCTTTCTTTTCGCTTTTCGTAATACTTTTTATCTCTTCTCCTATCCTGTTGTATTTTTCAATCCCGATCAACGTCTTTCATTCTTCTTATCAAGTCGTGGTTTGATGAAACAAAACAAAATTCTGCAGGCAAATTCCATTGCTCTAGGTGAAAAAAATGTCTTCTTTCTCCTCTCCCACATTTAATGTACCTCTCTTCTTTTGATATTTTTTTTTTATCTATGTTTGACAGGTCTGTTAGTTGGGGCTTAGTACAGGTAGGGAAATACTTCCATCTTGAATTACATATTTAGCAAAAGGGGATTGTATCCACACTTCAACGTCTGCATCAATTCATAGAAAGCAACGAAAAAGTGGCGAAAAATGTTTTTACAGATACAAAAAACTCCATTAGCCCATGAGCTAAATCCCGAAATTTTGGGTTTTCGGCTCAGTCATGGCATGACTTTTCTTGTTCTGAGGTCTTGCTTCTTCTACTACGTTAAAAATACCAAGTCCACCCATCTTAATAGGGAGAGCAATTATTTGTGGTTCTATGTCGTTGCATTTTCTCCTGTCGCATAATGCTGGAATCAAACGTAGGCGAGTTTGGTTTTCAATTGGACGGAGTAATTTATCAAGATCGCCAATCGTTGTAAAGGTGTAGTTGAATTTTTATTGGTAGCCGACTATGAATGCCACGTAAGCGACCTGATGCTGGATCAATGCAGTACTTGCCAGTAGATTCAGCTCTTTTACCCATATCTCCACCTTAGCAGCTACGAATTCCATTTCATAATTCTTCTGTCCTATTGCAACACCGAGATGTTTGTGACCCTTTGCTGTAATTTTGATATGTGTCACTGAAGATGTTTGAGTTCGGACTTGACTATTAACCATGATTCGATGGGTTCAACAAGTTATCCCACCATGTTCTCAACGAATTGATTTTTCCAGCACCGGTAAGGTCGTCAGCATACGTCACTTGTTTAACGTTCAATGTATTCTTCAAAGTGTTGGTTAATGGTTAATGGTAGTACACTTATACCGTATAGGCCATAGCGATTGGGTCTCTTTGGGTTGTTTCTTCCATTGACTTCAGTTCTACCCCACCAATCACAAGTAAGCGCATCTCTTGTGAGTAGCAATTGGACACGTACATAGAGAGGCTCGGACATAAAGCTTTGATATTTTGTATCACAACTGCTCTATTCAGACTATTGAACGCATTCGTCGCAGCTACCAGTAGAACAGCTTGAGTATCGTCGTTCTCATAAATCTCAGCCATGGCATGAACAGTGGCTTCGCATCCACCTGGTTGACCGATTCAGAGCAGGAGGCTGCCAACCGCTTTGCTGTATTTCATTTTTGAGGGATGTTGTTATAGCTTGGCCAACAATTTTTCTAAGAACTTCACCGATGCCAATTGGACGTACGCCAGGATTTTTATCCAGCGGGACTAACGTGCAAGCCAGAAAAGCTTCCGTATCTCTGCCCGTTTTCCTTGGTGCAAATCTGTGTGCACATTATCCTGGTCATTCTCGCGATGGCTTTGCAGAGGTCGTTTGGTCGATCGCCAAAGTTTCTAGATAGTAGAATTCGTTGCCACATTTGAAAACCAAGTTTAGGTAATGTAGATTTATTTAAGAAAAAATCTAATGAATGAATGAATGAATGAATGAATGAATGAATGAATGAATATAAACAGAAAATACAAATAAACATGGTAGCCCTAGTGGCGTGATATAAACTAACTATAACTATTATTATTGCAGTTCTCCCTAAACGGGGTGCAACGTAAGGCGCAAAACGCACCCGTTGGCGTAGAGAAGAAGCATAAAACAGAAGTCGTTTCTGGTACATATTTTTTTCTTGTCCTGTAATGTTGATAGAGTTTTTACATAATCCACAACTAGGTCCATGTATCTATGTGTGTTTGTATCCTGTGCCGATATTGTTTTGTTTTTGTTTGTGTCTTGTGTGCAGATGTAATGGGATATGAAGAGAATAAAGATAATGTAGTTTGCACCGCTCAGTATGATTTTTGTGGGCATCCACTCGTAAAGGTTAGTTCCAATGGGCAAAATCGTCAAAAAGTCACTGCGACGGAGAGCATTTTTATTGAAATTATGTATATTTATATAGAAATATGCACTCCTTCACAGAAATTTTTAACAAATGTGTCGGATGTTATTCTTCCTCCCAACTTCCAACTACTTGGCTTACCGCTAGAGATACGCATAGCATTACTCCAACTTGTACAAATCGCCGCCCTCTGATAAACTCCGCCTTCTAATAAACGCCGCATCTTCAAAAGCGGCTTTTATTAGAAAACAAGTTAAACAAGAAATAGTTTAATAGTAGTATATTTGTTTTCTATCAACAAATTCTTCCACGTTTGCATGAACTTTAATTGATGTGTAATTAATTACGCAGAAACATTCAAACCAAATTCTCCCATCTTCAAAAAATGCTACGAACTCTATTGGTAAATATCCCACAAACATTACCTTGTCTGACATTTTCTTATATATTCAAATCGCCAACAAAGGATTCGTCTTTGAGTCTGAATTTCGTGGATTTTTCCCTACAAAGTCATCAGAAACTTCACATCAACACTTGAAGTCATTAGAAACTTCACATCAACACTTGAAATAAGCGTGTAAAGTAATGATGTTTCTTTTGATACAAAAGAAAAGGCTTTAAATCTCTGAAGTACCGTTTTTTAAAAAAAAAATTCTCACAAGTAATTGATTTTTTTCGTGTAACAGGCTCGTTGAGTTTCCTTGGTACAGAGTAAAGTAGCTTTGAAAAGATTCATTTTTTTTTTCTTTCAATTTTCAAAACTAGAAAAATCATAAAGATTACATTCTTAAAAGCTAAAATCAACGGCAAAAAGGTCCTTGTTTCAAAAGTTTGATAGTTTTTTGCAACATTCATAAAACCACTTACAATAATGCAAAATCTAAACATCAAAGTTCTTAAATAGAAATAACAACAATATGTGTAAGCATATAATTTTACACCAAAAGTTCAATCTCATCGAAACGGATTTTCAATAGTCTCGTAAATTTTCTGCGCGTCACTTATGGCCTCCAAAACACCAGCATCTTTAAATCCATTGCAGATAGACTCACTCTCTTCTTGCATGTGATCATACAAACTCTTAATCCAACCAGCGTGTAGTGGCTTTAAATCTGATAGCTTGGAAGAAACTTTTTTTGTCGGCAGGATTTTTACCCTCTTTCAATTGATGTGCAACTTGGGTCGAAAACCAATCATTGTATTGATTTTGAATGAATGATTTTGCCAATTTGTGAGATTGTGTGGTACAATTACAATTTCACAGTTGTTTTTGGAACAAAACTCTTTAATAATGTCATTGTCTTGCCCTTTAAACGCGTCCATGCTTACTAGGGACCGTTGTTCTTTTGGTAAACCTTTTTGTTTCTTTATTTCTTCAAGGTAGGGAAAAATTACTTCGTCAAAAAATTCAAGAGATTTTTCAGTATTTGACCAGTGGTTTTTAGTAAAACTGACAGAAAAAGACTTTGGGAAATTGTACTTCGGTAAACAACGTTTTGTTTTACCGGAATAAATCAATTGCATTGGTAATTTTCCATCTGCTTGTAAATTTAGAAATGGCCCAAATTTTTAGTTGGTCTTAATTATTAGTCGGCCCTTAGTGACTAAATTTTGACGAGGTGACTAAAATTAGGGCCGACTAATAATTAAGGCCGACTAAAATTAAGGCCGACTAAGTTTTGGCCGATAAGGTAAGTACCCAAGGTCAGACGTTAGTAGTAATGTTGCTTAAAAAATGACCATTTTTTAAGTAGTAATGTTGCTTAATTAGTTGCTAAGTGTTAATCGAAAAGACAAAGAAACGGGAGTTTTTAGTCCTTGGGCTTCCATCGGTAATGGTTGGTTTTTCCGGCCGCCGACTTGCAACTATTAGTTGACTTACCGCCAGAGATACGTATAGCATTGCTCTAACTTGCCCGAAGGCCAGTGTGCAGTCAGTCGATGGCTCCTTATGATCTGATACGCTGCTTTCAAAGCGCATCGGAGTGGTGTGTTGAGATACGACATGACTGGACTCGAACACGGGTCGCAGCTGTCGCACTCAAAGGTACTTTGGTAATTGTGATAGACCTATTCTGATATAAGCAACAATAAAAGAATAATAATAATAATAATAATAACAACAATAATGGTATATTTCAGAATGGATAAAGTCATTCAGATATCTTGAAAAATTAGCCTAAAGCAATTTCCTCTAGGCCTAAAGCGGAAAGTGTTCAAACCATGACGTTTCTAGTCTTGAGATTTCTTCCTCTATGTAGTCCAATAAGTTTCGAGAATAGATCTTTGATTCTTGAGCCCTGGGTTTGCTCAATTTTCTCCGTTTGGGACCAGCTTAATAGAGAACTTATTAAGAAAGTCATTTTTAAAAAACTCGTCAGTCGAACTCATGTTTTGCTCATTTTACGTAATTTACAACCTCGTCCCCTGGGCTTTTTGTCTTTTTCCATATACGGATGGCCGGCTTCTTCGCCGCCATTGGCATATCGAAATTAGAAAGAAGTCCTGGGGATGGGCTTGACATAATTTGATCAGGTTCAATTGTTAAACAAGTGCTACAAAATACTCTCTAAGATTTTGAAACTAGTCCAGCTAGTGTCGAGAATACATCTTTGATTCTTTAATTAAGGGTCATCTTATAATTTTTCCGTTTGCTCGTAGAAATCAGCTGGATAGAAAACTTGATAAGTTTTTTCATAAAACTCGTCACCAGACCTATAAGATAAATTTTGATTGTGAAAGTGTCCATTTATGATCACACATCTGGTAGTTCTTTTTGGATTTTAAAGTGTCCAATATAAAAAGTCACCAAGAAGCATTGGTTGATCCCAGTGGTCAAAGTCGTCAAAATATGTCACTACGAAGAAGTGCATTTTCATTGAAATGGTGTGTACATGTATGAGTTATAGAAGAGTACTCCTTCGCAGTGATTTTCAACAAATTTACCCGGTGAACTCATTTCCAATCATTTTAGGATGCTAATGGTGAAAGCTCAAAAGTTTCTTCTTCACGTTTTCGGCACACCAAGACAATTGTAACAATTATTATGCCAAGGAGGATTAAAACTGCTATGACGATAAGAATAATGTAACCCGTACCAAGACCACCACCATACCTCTTCTTCTCACAACGATTGCCCTCGTATTGACTGGTACAATTACATCGATATGTTGATTCACTGATCGCTTCACAAGCACCATCATGATAACATGGATTTGAGTAGCAAACTTTTTTTATTTCACAAATATCACCATGGAAACCGGCAGTGCAATTGCATAAAAAAGCAGTTTGGTTCACGATGTTGCAAACTCCGTTATTCTGACATGGATTTCGAGCACACATGACTTCCTGTTCACATTGTTTACCTTTAAAACCATATGCGCATGAGCAGTTGTAACCACTCTTGGAAAGCAGATTGCAGGTACCATTGTTTACGCAGGGATTGTAAGAACATATTGAACAATTCAATAAGTTATTCTTTACGACATCCATGATTGATACTGTTTTTATAACATTCTGTAATCGACAAGTGCCAAGTATTTCTGATCTGGGTGCTTCCTTGACAAACTGCTCATACAGTTCATACAGATAACATTCACAGGTTAAAGGATTATTAGACAGGTCAAGCTGAATATGAACTACTGTATTCACGAATGCATCTTTCCTGATAGATTTGATTTGGTTTCCTGATAAATCGATGATGTCTGGTTCAAGGTTATCAAATGTACCGGGTTCTATTGAGGAGATTCTATTGTTATCAATATGAATATTGAATATGTTTTCCATCTTTTTGAAGAGTCCATGGTGTAGTTTGGTAAGGGTGTTATTGCTCAACCAGAGATCTTGAAGATTTTCTAAATGATCAAATGTGATAGGGTCTATGTTACTGAGCTGGTTGTTTTCCAGACTGAGCTTACGTAGATGGACCAAGTTTGAAAATGCTGTATCAGCTATTTTGGCGATTCTGTTGTCTTCTAAGTACAGCTTATTAAGGTTAGGTGTGTACTTGAAGACATTGTCATCAAGCTTCGTTAAAAAGTTACCATACAAATCCAACTCTTTAATGTTTCCATAACTTTCTAAATCCATTGCTTTAAGTTCGGTGAATTTGTTTCTGTTGATAAATATTATGGACAACTTTGGCAAAATCGTTGAAAGATTTTGTGGATAGGTTGCCATTAGGTTTTTCTCTAAATATAAACCATTTAGCGAACTGAAATTTTTGAGTAATTCTGTTGGAAAGTATTTGATTTGATTATCACTTAGGTATAATTCTCTGACAACCGGTGTTAAATTCCCAAATCCATTAATAAGTGATGGTAAATCTTCATTGCTGATGTTCTTGCGAAGACATTGAATCTTCGACTTCAAGCATGTTTCACATTGACTAGGACATCTTGCCAGGAAACCTTGTAAACACAACAGATAAACAAAGATTGCAGAGTAACCTTTCATGTTGATGTTCAATAAATAACAGCCAACAAATGATGTATCACTGCCAAAAACAGTGAACAGTAGAATTTTATAACTGTAAAGAACCACCAGGTTTTTTAACCTGAAGTAGTGTCAGTGGACACGAAAAGCTTATTAAAAATATATATGTAAAAATCAAGTTGCGTTGTTTATGTTTTTCTTTTAATAGAATTTCAATGATATAGATTCATTTTAAGCCCCTTCTACACGATCATGCTTTATATGACATAGTATATTTAAGGCGTTTGATTTTGTAAAGGCGATATGATACATTGATAAATTTTTCTTTCATAAATAATTTTAAAGATTTCACCCATAAAATTTTCATGAAGTTTCTTCGTTACTGTGACTTTTTCACGATTTTGTCCACTGGGATATGATCATATAACTCTATTGTTTTCTATTGAAACCAATCAGATTGCGTTTATATGGGAGTGATGTAGAAAAACGTAAACAAATTTGAAAGAAGCACTGAAGCCTGGTCCAGACCTGACCATTACGACGATTACGACGATTAAAATTTAATGTAATCGTTGTAATCGAAACATTTTGATATTTTATCGTCGTAGTCGCTCTACAGTGTGTTTCAAAAAAAAGGCTACCAAAAAAGTTATTTACTGTAGCGTCTGACATAATTGTTAAAATAAGAAAATATTTTTTTGGGTAGCCTTATTTCTGAAACACACTGTTTTGTATGTAAAAATCTATTGAATATTACGTCAATTCTATTGGTCTTGAAGGCACGTGCTTCAAATTTTACAAAGGTAATGAAGTATGGTGTGGTTGAAACAATCGTAATCGTCAGGTCTGAACCAGGCTTAATCAATCCTTAATTAAAGACATTTACAATTACATTCACAATGGTTAAGTAACTAATGGTTTATTATTTGGTCGCTTATTGTAGAGAGGTGATAAATCAAAAGTGGCATTTCTATTCAAATTCACTCCAGGTTGTTTTTCATCAAGAAAACTATTTCAGTTCCGACAAAAATGGATCCATCGATGCTATCGGAACATTACTAACATTAAAAGTACGCCCAAACAAGATTTTGTTTATTTCAACGACGGGCGTTTCTACAGAATTTTCGTCCAATCATTTCCTTTTATTGGTGGAAGACTTCAAATTTAGAGCCTTTCAGTTTCGAACTCATATCATATGACTGTTATGCCTAAAATTTTATTTTTCAAAAATTAGTATTCCAACCTCATTTCCAATGTCAATATTGCTCATATCAAATCAAATGTGAATCAAAGTGCTTATAAAATAAAGAGCAAATAAATACATCAAGCAGGGACCGCGGAGGTATTTTCACTTTCGAAGTGACGTCTATTGGGTAAAAAGGGGAAAAAGAGCAAAACAAGCGCTTTTTGAAAAACAAGTCATCTGTTCAGACTTATTTTAATTAAACTGCTAAATCCTTAACATAAGAGATTTCAACAACAGTTAAAATCCTTCAGTAGTGTGTGTTTACATGGCAAATAAAAACTTGGTTGAAAGCTAAAATGAACCAAGAACGTTTTAACAGTGTCGCGATTTTGAATCGCCACAAACGTCGAACAGATAAAATAAATTGTAGATACGGCAACGGCAACGGATGTCATGATGGACAATTTATACAAAATTATCTTTTCTATAATGCAAGTAATATACATTTCTTCTTTCCTGACGCAGAGACGCATATCTGCTGTAATTTCTAGTTCCTTTTTACCATTGGACACTTATTTTAAGCAGTAGTACATAAAGCCTTGCAAGACTGGGCATTTAACAAACTTATCATATTTCGAGCAACGCAATGAACTAACTCCAGCGATAGACCTCGTATTTGTGGGCCATAATTTTGGCCAATGTTCTCTCCAATGATGTTCGGCAAAATAGCTATCCATAACCGTTCCAATTCCAATGGCAGACATTGTAGCGCAATGTAATCAGTGGTTGTTTACGTTTTCAAACTCTGCTAAAAAGCCAAAAAACTGTGGGAATTTAGCTGTTTTTTTCAATTCATTATTACCACTATTTGCTCATTACATTAAAGTTCTAGGCACTATTTCCTTTTCGCACCCCCAACTCTCCCGTCCAGGATGTTTTAGGGTCAGGGTTAGGGTAAGGGCTAGGATCAGCCAGCCACCGAAGTTATGATGTGTTTAATCTTTTATTAGATCAAGGACTTCTATCGAAAAACCGTGTGCATGTACGGAACTCCTCCTCAATCATTTAAGATATGATTGAATACATGCGACTAATTCCAATAATAGAGCTATAATTATGACTATTATGTATGTTCATTCAATCGAGAGTTATATGCCAAGAAGCACATTTTGTGGACACAAAATTTTGTAAACCACCTTTCTTTAAGGCTGGTTCTCACTACCGTTGTAAGGTGTACCGTGAGTTGGGGCGAGATTCAACATGCCAAAATCAAGCTAGCTGCATCTGGTCAATAAATTTAAATAGATTATATTTTTTAAACTAAACCAAGTTATACAACACAAAAAAGATTTAAAGCAATCAAACATTCATGAATGATTACCGTTTAGAGAGACTCTGGCTATTAAAATGTCACGATCCATTTCAGCTAATCTCGTTATATAACGGGCTTGAAATGCTTTGACGTCAAAATAACCGCGCTGAACAAACCGCGTTTTGCAATGGGAATGTTGTTTTAGTTTCTCTGTGAGAAACATGTTTTCATAAATTTCATGTTGGTACGTTAGATTTTGATATACGATTTAAGGTAAGTTTTGACATCTGGTTAGTATAGTATTTCATAAATGGTCAACGGTTTTTTTGTGTGAATCACAACAACACACGCGGCTGCTGGAAAATGAAAGTGAATGCCTGGTTTCTACATTGCAAATCGGTTAAGTTGAACCTATTAGGATGAGATCGTCTAGTCGTAGTCATTGCGAAAAATGTTGTAGATTGCATTTAGATTTTCAAATTTTTATGCTGTCTCTCCTTCACCGTATTTTATCCCCTGTAGAAAACATGAAAAATACTCCAAAAGAAGATTTTTGTTTCATTAACGGGGGCCACTAACAAAGATTTTCCATATTTCGAATTCATTGTCTAGTGGTGAGTCTTTTCAATTGAGTAGCAATGGGAATTGATGGAATGTATAGGATGTGCAAAAAACCCTTTACAAGTAATTGCACAGTCATCAATCTCTCCATCATTGCGTTCTTTACATCGACGACGACACACACGCACGGTGAGACACGCCGGTAAGCTTTGTAGGTGCGCTGGGTTGGACGGAAAGGCGTTTTAGGGGATGATATTGCTTAGTGAAAACCGTCTTTGAGAAATAAATTTTGCACAGTGATCAATCATCTCCTTCGGTTTGTTTCACTACATAGCTTCCGCCCACGCACCCCAAAATACGACCCACGCATTAGTATATATAGTAAGGTAAACACGCCTGAAAGAGCGAAAAGGTGGCTGGGCGGAGGGTGGACATCACTTCATGGAAACCGTCTTTGAGAAATCCTAATTGGTATTTTAAAAATAAACGTGCGTGGCTGTACAAAGTCTGGTGTTGGGATTTGAAGAGCTCAAAGGCAATTTGCATTTGGCATTTGTAAAAATATAAAAAAAGAGAGTAGAGTGTAGTATAGATTACATCTTGGTTCAGATATGCGATGTTGTTGTTTTGAAATTTCGAATTATTTTGTTGAATGTTGTGGTCTGGATAATGGTGCTGTTGAATCTCACCCCACAGAGTTGAATCTCGCCCCAACTCATGGTACGTTATGACGATCGTAAGGCTTGCTTGCGCTAGTGTGAATGGTCCTAAAATGAAATTATTCAGGGGGTAGCTTAGGAGGGGGGGGGGGGGGGGGTGGGGGCTAAAGGTTTGGGGGGAGCTAATTTCTTTGGGGGACCTTCAACCCTGGTCGGAACCATGTATGACAAGGTTAGACAAGTTAAACAAGTAATTGAGAGGTTCTATTATTTTTGACATCATACATAAACAGTTCAATTGAAGAATGATTTTTAACCACTCATAACTGTCCAGTTACTGAGTTTTGTCAGCTGTTTAAAGGTCCTAACTTCTAGCTTATTCCTGGTATTTGTGGTGCTATTTTACTATTTTCAATATAGTCTAAGAAAAGACAATCTTAGAATTGGATCAATTGGCGGTGAAGCTCATTTTTAAATGCCTTCTAATGGGACAAAATTTTCTTAATACTCTTACAAGGGTATGGAAAATTGTTCAATTTCCACAATGATTTTCTGTAGGGACTTTTTTGTTTTATTCCAATGTTTTTAAATTTGTTTTTCTCCTATATACATCCTATCTTCCAGTCAAGGAGTGTTATATATTTTTCAGAAGTTTTACATCAATGTTCTTCTGGTGCACTGGTCAGTTGTTTGTGTATGTGAACATGTTGTGATTTGTTGATATCAAACATAATTTATATGAATTTTTTTACCTTTGCTTTTGATGTGCATAATCATGACTGACAATAAGTCTCCAATAATTATGAATACTGTTGCAATTATATGACACATCAAATGCACTATGCATTAACTTTGTTCTCAATCTTCCATTTGTTTCATTCAGATAAACTGGTAAAAGTATTATAATCATATTCTACACAATGGCCAGCAAGAGGAAAAGTTATGCCATGGAAGAAGATTCTTCAGTGACTGTTGTCGAAACTGTTTTGTCAAGTAATATCCAACAACCCCCATTAAAGCTACGAATTAAACATCAAACTATTGTGCAGAAACTTTCTATTGATATATACGAAGCAAAAAATTCGAAAGAAAAATTAAAGGTCCTACTTGCATTTACCCATCATATGAAATTATCTCGTATGAGTGGAGAAGAATGTGAGGTGCTGTTGCGTTTACTTAAAGATTTGGTCAAGAAGGAAACTGAACCTTTGTTGAGATCGAAATCAATTGATATCATGGGCGAAATCTGTCGGATTCCAACCTCAAATAGACTGCAAATTGTAGAAGATGTACTAGATTCATTGCATAAGGAAAGTATGTCATGATATTTACATTCTATCACTGTCTATATAACTTGAGTTATACAAAATGCAATTGCAACTAACATAATTTAAGACATTGGAAACAAATACATTTGTGTGTGTGTATAGTAAGTAAATACCAGATTTGAGTTTAGGCAGCCATAGCTACACAAACAAACACAAATGTCTGGCGAGAGCATACAGCTGGGGTTCAGATTTTTCCTTTCCAAGCCTGTTTTTGCTTTATTCTAGACTTGAGAGTTCATTATAGAATATGTTTGAATATACTTATCTATCTAAATAATGCTATCTTCATAAAATGCTGTTTGAATGATTTAAAGGGCAAAGTGTTATGCAGTGTTAAGTTTGTTAGAAGAATTAACTTTTTTTTCTTCTCTTACTTCAGATAACCGAATTGTGATTTCTCAAATTCTCAAGACTTTGACAGTGTCTGTTAGTCTCATTTCTATGAAGTCTGACATTGTTCAGAAAGTTTTAAAAGTCGCTGTCAAGGTATTCATGATAATTATTACGTTCTTCAAAGCTTTTGTTTATGTAATTTGACGGCTTTTACTGTGCCATGTTCTTTTGCAGAGATTAGATGACCACCACCATGATGTACGTTGTTCATGTTTGATTTTATTATCGCGTATCTCCCCAAGCGAACCAATTAAATTGTCCAGTTCACGATTGGTTGATGTGATGGAGTTGTTCAGTGAATTTTCTGCAGACCAAGATCCAAGGGTCCGAGCAGTCGTTTATCAGTCGTTGGTATGAGTTCTTAATGATCATAGTTATATACTTAGTTTGGTGTTGTGCTGTACACATAGTTTAGTTCAGAGCTGTTTTTATCCAGCAGCTGAATGATCCTCCTTGTCTTACAGAAACATTTTGAGAATTCAGAAAACTGAATCTGCTTTTTACTATCATTCCAATCAATTTTTTAGAACATTGATTTGAAAAAAATTTTAAAAGTATTCCAAAAAGGAATGCTGTATGAAAATATTGCAAGTTCATTTGTGGAGGTTGTTTTATTAATCATTTCTGCTGTGTTTAGTTAACGCTGCATCAGAGGAACCGCGCTCTTGATATAAATCTCTACGACAAGGCTTGTCAAGCCCTCAATGATGACTATGAATGCGTACGATTGGCTGCTGTCAAGCTTGTTTGGGTCTTCAGTAATATATTTCCGGAGCGGTAAGTCAAAACTTGATGTGAAAGATTGCTGGAACCCATAATAACTCATCTAACTATTTTTGACAATCGAAACTTCACAATGTAAACCTTTTAAAATATGTTTGGCTTATTGAGTTTATAAACAACATTTGCCTCGATCTTTTAAACATCGTTATAACTGAAAAGTTTGATGGTCCAAACTTGTAAGATGAACTATAACAGGGTTGCAGGACACACTCATCAAGGTTTTCGTCTAACAATTCCTGACCATCATCGAGAGGGCTCTGAACCTACGCTCGTTTTTTGACTACTTAATGAGGAGAAAGTTTCGTGGGGAGAAAAAAATTTTAGGGATTTACTTTCACCAATGAGTGAAAATCTATTTCCCGTAAAATAATCTTTCGCGATTAACTGGAAAAGTGAATTTCACATGGGATAAACTTTTGCATTTTTCGGCTTTTGTGCATTTTCTTTCTAAATATTTTGAAATTTCGACAAATAAAACAGAGATTTATTGATTTACACTGATACCGTAATTATCCTAGTTTAGTGCTCGCCAAAAAAATAATTATATTAAAGGATGGGCACCATAATTATGATAAAAACAATTATTTTCCAAAAAGGTGCACACTAAATTAGGATACATCAAAATTATTTTCAAACTCAGGTGTGCACTATCAATTAGGGGCACTTTCATAAGGAACCCTCTCGTTGAATCAACGATAAACCAAAGTAGATTTTTATGGAGTATCTTCTATATTGGAAACTTTGTGAAACAAGAAAAATAAAATCTCACGCAATTCGATTAATTTTTCTTTTAAAGGGGAATCAAACCTTCAGATAAAATTTTGTAAATTCATTCAAAAAATCAAATTAATAAAAATAAAACTTGTTTGAGACTAAAACTAATCTTCCTTCTCTTCGTAATTCGTCATAATTGAACCCAAAAACATTAGCACTGAGGTCCAAGACAGAAGCCGTAGTCACGTGATATGACGCGTATTATGCTCAAGTTACGATCGATCATAGAGAAGTGATAAGGATGGCAAACAGTGAAACAGAATATCACCAAAGATCTGATACTACTGACGAGGAAGATGAAGTAATTAAGAGTTTAGGGTACTGTCTAAACAAATCCGTTTGAAGTTGATTGAATGTTAATGCTGTCAAGAGAATGCAACTGATAAACAGAATAACATTCAGTGTATCACTTCACATCCAGACTTCAAAACACTTCGAACAGAATGGTTTTGGAAACGGCCGTAACAAGATATCGACGCTGTCATCAAAATTTCAAAAATTTGCCTACGTACATAAGGAATTAAGCCATAAATAATGCATTTTTAAATATTTTTACATCTTCATTTTGTTGCATGTCTGTCTTCATATCTTGTCGTTCCTCCAAAAGCATAAAAAAAAGTAAACAAATATGAATTTCTTATAAGGCCTAGTCTATTTCTAAAAGGTATTTCTCTAGATTACTAGTTTTTAGACAAATGCTTTACACAAGCTACCGACCACATAAAACGTGAGTACACTACCTTGAAAGATTAGGACATGAGTGGTGATAAGATCCTACCGGACGACAATTAGATTTTTGTTTATCTGGAAAAAGAATTTTCAGACAGTTTGTCACGGGCTTTATCGATTAACATTCATCCACGCGCATATGTAGTGTGTGACAGATGGGGGTTGGTTTATGAGACTTTAGCCCAAAAAAATCAAAAACGTTTTCATGTAAATTTTCGTCACTCTGAGAAAAGACGTATAGCAAACTATTTGTTTAGTGTATAAAAAAATTACCTTCTGCTGTTTTTCGATCTGTATCTGTAGGATAGATTCTTACAATGTTGGATAAACTTTTACGAATCCGCATGTCAGCCCTATTCGCCGGGACTTACTTTTGCGAAAATGGGCAAAATCGTGAAAATGCGAAACTTTCTCCCCGCGAAACTTTCTCCCCATAAAGTAATGTTTCATGCTTGGTCATATATAAGACGTACATTAAAAAAAGCTGCTCGGATATGGAAGGCAGATATGGCACACTTGTGAAACTTTGATCTTTTTTAACTCAAAACTTGGGAAATGATCGGGCTACGTTTTTGTAACTATGGTGGAAACATTAAGTGATGAATATCTTTATTTTATTGCTTTTCGCATTTCTGTCCTAGTTGGAGAAATATAGTCATCAAGTGTGTTCAGGTCACATAATAATCAAGTTTTTAACACTCCCCCTTGCTTTTTTAGTCTTTGGGTTTTATATGTGTTAGAGAATGTAATATTAAAGTTTATTCTAAAAAGTTTGTACCATACTTTAACTTGTCTTGCGTCAATAAATCCAAGAATATTATTATGAAGATGTTAAGGACATCTGCTAATGATTACGTTTCACTGCTTCATCTTGTAGCTTCAGTAGAACAATGACTGCTTTTACCTTTCTTTTCCTATATGCAACTGGAGCTTGTTTGTTTAGCCCTATACCTCATCCGTACTCGAAAGATGAAGATATACGGTTGCTGGATGATGCATTCATAAAAATCTGTAACATGGTAAACGACAGCTCCATGAGAGTCCGTGCTGAAGCTGTTGGTTTGCTTGGCTCCTTACACGACGTCAGTTTCAATGTTCTCCAACAAACTTTAGATAAAAAGTTGATGTCGCACGGAAAGGTTGGTCATAGTATCCCCCTTTTAATCCTTACTAAAAAGAACTTCCCTAGTACCGTGCAAGTTACCCGCATAAGCCTCCCTTGATGTGCGTTATTCAGTCACTGTATACGATTTAGCAATTAAATTTCTATGTAAGTTTCATTTAATGCCCAATAAACCAATGCTTTAAATTTATTTGATCTAGAAATCAAAAAGCTTTACCCAGCGTCAAGTGGAAAGGTTTCGAGGAAATGACAACAGTGGAAAAAGTAGCGGCGGTGGGCAGTGGAGCACTGGTAAAACATGGGGAGACAATAATCCATCACATGATCTCATCGAGGAAGGAATAAAACTGATGAACACAGGATCGTGTGGAGTGTTTGTTCGAGCTCTAGAAGACGAGTTTATGGAGGTGCGGACTGCAGGTGTCGACTCGCTTTGTGAACTGGCCAATCAAAATGCAACGTTTGCTTCCATGGCAACAGATTTTCTAGTTGACATGTTTAACGATGAAATCGAAAGTGTACGTTTGAATTCTATCGATAGCTTGAAGAAGTTACACGAATACACCGATTTGCGAGAGGATCAGTTGGACACCATACTGGAATGCCTGAATGATTTCAACCAGGTTGTGCGTAATTCCGTAAGGGATTTGTTGGCGCATTGCACCTTATCTACTCAAGCATGTCTGTACGCTACAGTGCTTGCGCTTCTGGCAAACTTGAAAAAGTACCCTCAAGACCAAGATTCTATATGGAGGTATATGGTTTAATTACCCTCCACAAAAATTATGACTAGATTTGTGACCACCATGTAGGATTAACGTCGAACGCTGCGACTCATTCCTTCAGTCTGTCACCCATCTTTTTGTGACCATCCCTTGGTTCAACGCTGAGTTTTAAGGGTCCGAATACGTTTTTAGAAATTTTAAAAGTAAAAACATTTAACATGAGTAACATTTGGCTCCAGTCAACAAAATCGTTTAAAGGTCACTGCGGTAAAGAGTATTTTATAGAAATAGTTTGTATCTTTCTATAGAAATGCGCTCCTTCGCAGTGATTTTCGGAAAATTTGTCAACTGGGTCTAGTTAGTGCGATATTCGGACATAAAAGTATAAAGTGTACTCCCGTTCAGGAAACTCCCATGTTACTTTGCGAGGATGTTGCTGGGCTTTTGCCGTATTTTTGCGAGGAGTATGTGTATTCATTTCGATCCTATAATAATCTATAGTAATTGTTAATAACTTCTTCTTATTCATAACATGCTAGATGATGAAGGAAGTTTCTCTTGAAACGTACTCTTATATAAAATCATCAGAACCATGACATGTTTGACCTCTTCAGTTATTATTATGAACGATACTGGTTCAACAAAAAAAATATTCTCATATTTATAGCGAATGTTTGCATAATTGAGATGAAATACTTTTTCCAAGTTTTCTTTTGTAAGAGTTTTCAACAAGAATTTGTGGATTTGAATTATGCAAAGGACGCTCTCTCTGATTGGCTATATTGATTAATCACCATCCACTGGTTGGTTGGTCCGCTTTTTAATTGTTTTTTTATTTCGATTTATATACACGCTTCTTACGGCGGACGATTTCATTTAGCTCGATGAAAGAACTTGGCTTACGTCATCCATACTTCGTGTCGACGCTCGTGCCAGACCTCCTAGTGACGCATTCATATTACGCTGTGCCTGAACCCAACATCGACGATCCCGTTCATATTGCCGTCACGGCGTTAATCTTTAATGCGACGTCGAATTGTCCGTCAATAAAGTCGTTACTACCTTCTCATTCCCTGCAACATTATCTTTACTATCGAGAAAGTCTCCCCGATTATATACCAGAATTACCTTGCATGCTAACAAGGAACGGAAGGGCTCATGAAGGTACCTGTATATAGTTGATTTACGTTTTTTAAAAAACAATTGAGAATTCAAAGTCAGCGAAACGGTAAACGTTTTTCACCTAAAAAATCAAAATGATTGGAGGTCGTGAGTTAAACTGTTTTTTTTTTACGATTGTTAGACTTGCATGTTTATAGATTTTCTTAATGGTTAAGGTCTCTTGAATAAAGCAATAAAGAGAAAAATCTCTTCTTAAACCTATCCATTCAGGATAGATTTTTTCCCCTTTTTTTGAAAGTTTTATACGCTTCGTCAATTGCGATGTATTAAAATCGTTTGTGTCATATATTGGATTTTATGTAATATTAACTGCAAAGTTGAAATGGCTTTTTGCTCTTGTAATATGAAAAAAAGGTAATAAATTGAAGCTGATATGTTTGCAGTAATGACCTTTAAACTTTGATATGTTTGCAGTAATGACCTTTAAACTTTGATATGTTTGCAGTAATGACCTTTAAACTTTGATATGTTTGCAGTAATGACCTTTATACTTTGATATGTTTGCAGTAATGACCTTTATACTTTAGGGCTGGATGACACCAACATGATTTCTTTCTTCCAATCAACAGTCGAGAGAGTTTACACCCTCACGAAAAAGAACTCGCCTAGTGTAAACCAAACCATAAAAACATGCATACAAGATCTACAACACATTAAACGAATCCACAGTTGTTATGCAGCCCAAGCTGAGTTTCTGTCGATATTCCTACAATGTCAGCAGCTGCTGAGAAAGTGTCGAACCGATAGGGCGTGGTCCATCCCGGCAGCCTTCGCGGCAAATGAGTGTAGCTCCTTTCACAATGACGTGAAAGACTTACTGAAGCTGTCTTATAAATTGGAATTTATGTTTTCTGGCGTCAGTAGTACGAATATATGCACCATTAAAATCGTAAGTTCTTTTTCCTTTATACTTGTATCAGTGGTCTCGTTCACATCGGTTTGATTGTTACAGGCGATATCTACATATCATAAGTGTTATGACCTTATAAGCTCGTAATAGAAATTATCTTCTGTGCCAATCAACCTCTTTGGTTGATTGGAGTGACCTTTTCTTTATTAAAATCATGATCAGCCTCGCTTCTGATCGGAATGTTTAGTACGTATACTAACTGTTGATATGAATCTCCATTTTACAAACTCCTCTGTTTTCTTTCATCATAAAATCCCTCTATAAAACCAACCGACTAATGGACTAAATTACTGACTTTCCATATAAAGAACCCTTCGAAATAACCGACTTTCCATATAAAGGACCCTTCGAAATAACCGACTTTCCATATAAAGAACCCTTCGAAGTAACCGACTTTCCATATAAAGAACCCTTCGAAATAACCGACCTTCCATATAAAGAACCCTTCGAAATAACCGACCTTCCATATAAAGAACCCTTCGAAATAACAGACTTTCCCTAATACGAATACTTTAAGGTCGGTCGACTGTAATGAGCTTTTTGTTTTGTTTTAGCTTCGTATACTAGCTCATTGTTTGTTCGTGTTACTTGAACTACGAAGCATCTCCAAGTTTCAGCAATGCCGAAAAATAGACTTAAAGCTCTGGGAGATATTTCTTCACAGGCTAAACAGTTTCAAGACATATGTGAATGTGACGTTGCCACCGGAGGATTCTCGCTTCCACCCTATCTTCCATCTTCAAGAAGCGGTCGAAGAGCATTTATCATCTCTATCAGCATTAGTTGAAGTCATACAGAAATTCTTTCTTACTTATCCGATTGAGTTAAAAGTTGAGAACCGTTTGCGACAAGCTTCCGTACGAATAACCGAGCCCAAGTATAATCTCGATAATCCCATGAAGTTTAGTGCTGGCCTAACTCTGGGTGTGGATGTTATAGCTTCTATAGACAACGTCAAAGATATATCAGAAATTTATGTCAGGGTAAGTTCGTCAGGAGTCAAATAACGCCCTTGTTCTGTTAAGAAAGGTATCGAAATGACGCCCTTGTTCTTTTAAGGAAGGTATCGAACTGACGCCCTTGTTCTTTTAAGAAAGGTATTGAACTGACGCCCTTTTTCTTTTAAGGAAGGTATCGAGCTGACGCCCTTGTTCTTTTGAGAAAGGTATCGAAATGACGCGCCATAATACGTTTTTATTATAGGTTATTTATCCAGATTTAACCGTTCAAGTTCACAAACCGAAACTCAGCGAATTCAAATCCCTCACAGTGTTACGTCATCGCTTAGCCTGCAAAATATTGTTATCGCACCACACCTGGACTGGTAAGGTTAACAATTTGCTCACTTAACATATACAGAAATAATAAGGATTTGGGCGCAAACTTTAATGATCATATCTTCTCAAGCGAACCTTTAGCTCACTTAAATTCCTACTTTTATTGTAGAAGCCTGCGTTGTTAAAATCGCCGTTGTCCAAGGCTACTCAACGGATTTGAAAGAAGAACTGTGTAATACTACTGGCGAAATTCACGTTCCGGGACTAGATCGTATCATTCGTTCAACAGGACATTTCACTAAAAGCTATCAAGGCTTTTTGAATTTAAGTGACACTGTTCACCTCTATATTCAACCGAAGGTCGTTACGAAATAACCAGCACGTAAGGCCTTGTCTACATTTTGTGATTTTATACTTACAGAATGTATATCGATGCAAGGAACGTTAAAATAGTTTTTGATATTCATTTATGATAGACTTTTTCAAACCCACTTCACACCTTGTATCCATACCATGTGGTTTACCTCAAGTTTCTGGAAAGTGTCATAAAAATGTTTCATTGAGCGAGGCTGAACCAGGCCTCGTTTACCCAAATAATACTTTTAAGTTTAACGGTCAGAAATTTATTAGAAATTTTACATGTAAAATACTAGCGCAACAGTACAATGGTTTCGGCAAAAAAAAATTTCGGACAGATTTTAAAAAATTCAGAAGAAAATAAACAAACATTTCATCTCAAGTGAAATTTTATAAAAATGATTCTACAACCGTGATTTGAATCTAATGATGAAGAATGCGAAGAACAAGAACTAGGACTTCGTATTAGCTAGCCACCATCTAAAAGAAAAGGTACCGTGTAATATCACAGCAGTTTTTGCGCTTTCATTTTCATCTACACACAGTAAGTAGAAGATCTACAAGAACACGTGCTTTAATGTATCACGCGAATTACTCCTTCTATGAAGGTGAATTGTACTTGACAAAATCTATGATATCTTTAAATAGACCTTTCCCGAATTTCTGTTTAAACGCTGAACTGTGACTGAGTTTCATATCTAACCTCGATTTCATGCGATTCATTGTTCCACTGATTTCATTACGTTACAGTGTACCCGGGAAAAAAGTGTCCCCTACTTTCAAATGAGAATATATTTTAAAATTTTTGTTCGTTCATTGAGATTTTTATACCGTTAGATGATAACTTATAGTCTCTATTATTCCCAATTCTCACTCCAATAATTAGAAGCAGTTTGAATATCAAAGGCGAGGCTAGACGACAGCTGTTGAATACACATACTCCAAATTCCTTTTGAACACCACGCTGTATCGTAACATCCAGCCTCGTTTTCATGTAGTTTCTCGTTTCAACAATTGTGTAACTTAGTTACTTAGTAACTCTTTCATTAAAACTCCTATAATGATGGAAATTTGGAAATTAAAGATGAGCTTAAAAAAACGGTGTTTAATCAAATTCTGGAAACGTATTTACTATACCAAAAAAAATAAATAAATAATCTAAAGATATCAAATATAGTTTGGCCGTTATCACTAATGGCTGTAGTAAAGCTCATTTTCCATTAGGCGGGAATGCGTGAGTTTGACAGTTTGCGCATGCTCACTTCTCTGAGGTTTATAATAGTTAAATCCGTACGGATAGTTTTGCGTTATGACAACAACCTTCCTTCACCTGCCGTTCTTACA
The DNA here is from genome assembly GCA_027922465.2 of Turritopsis dohrnii. Lineage (NCBI taxonomy): Eukaryota > Metazoa > Cnidaria > Hydrozoa > Anthoathecata > Oceaniidae > Turritopsis > Turritopsis dohrnii. Next base: position 648,761 of record BQMF02000015.1, read on the forward strand.
TAAACTCAAACTGCTCTGAGTATCTGTCCTTATAAGAACTGCTAATTGAGTCTGTTTCGCGATACTCGTCATCTTCTCGTTCAACCACGTGACAGCGAAGCGCTTTCAACCTCCTAATGATTTCTGAGTATAACTCGACGTTTTTAGCTTTGATGTAATCGAGATACTCGCGTTCGCGTAACGTCATTTCCTTATACAATTTGTAATCCGATTTTTCCAATGTTTCATAACAACATAACAAATGACCGATATAGCCGATGATTAATCCGATAAATCCAGTTATCGATATGAGTATTCCGAAAATCATGCTAAACCACAAAACAAGAAAGCAATATTGATAAAGAATATGTGGCGATAGCTCGCATATCAGCCGACTTGTGTTGACGAGAGATGATGCAACATCTTGAGCTGATTCTTCTATTTCACAAATTCCCATCGATGGTAACAGCTGGTTTCCAGGCTTCTGGATTTGATTCGTGGCGTGTTGTTCGTACTGGTCAAGCATTTTTGTTCGCGCCCATCGCACCCATTTTATTCCATATGATTTATAACGCCCTCCCAAAACGCCATCCGTGAAAACGAACGCCAAAGCATTGACTGCAATGTATAGCACCTTTATGATTATATTCAATATATTTTTAAGACGCATTCGATACTTAGAATTTGCTCTGTGACCAAAATAGTTTTTGATGATGTAATTTATATCCAATGATTCGCCAGTTATATGCTTACGTAAGCAGATGATATCTTGATTAGCTAATCGAAAAATGATATACGGAAAGTAATAGATAACAGTAAGGGCGGCAGTATAGAACGTCATATATTGGTACTGTAGGTAATATGACTTAGTCATTGGAGCGCAGAACTTCGATTTTGGTGAAACTTTGCATAGGTAACTGGTACCCACGTACATACCATCTAGATTAAGATCTCGGGGGATTCCATAGTACTTGGTTTTCGGAAGATTATCGGCAAGTTCACGATATATATAAAAGCCTGAACGGAAAAAAATTATAAACATATTGATGCACACGTTAATTCTTCCGTTGCTGCCGAGACCTTCAAAACAAACATTATACTGATTCTGTTCATCCATGATGAACTCTCGCCTCTTACGAATACTTAATAAACCAAATAAGCAGAAACACGATTCTAAGATGGATCCAGTGAAATCGTCAAAACACCAGAAAATATTGATTTTAATTTTCCCATGTACACACATCACTAAATACAACTCTTCAACTACTTAGCTCTATTTGAACCTTTCCTCGTTAACGACGTCAGAGTAGGTTTAGCCTCATTTTCAATTTGAGTAATAACGAAGATTATTTCATTCTACGAAAACGATAATTCAGCAGGAAGAGAGTTTAGAATTTAGGACTTTCTTTTATCTACCTTGAAAACGAAGCGAAGCTTGGTAAACGAGACGAAGCTTGGTAAACGAGACGAAGCCTGGTAAACGGGACGAAATCTGGCCTGGCACGATTTACAAGCAGATGGTTTTCTAATGGCCCTCTGTTGAAGAAGTTTTCAACACGAGCTATATGGTATAGATGAGAACATAATAGAGGTAGCATACAAACAAGTAATACATATAAATTGTAAATTACCTTCAATCCAGCATGTCGATGACACAAAACCCGGCGTCAAGTGACTGTCGCTTGGCAACAGACACGACACGGTGTCGTTAAAATAATCAAAACCGATAATCAACGAACAGATGATGAACATTTTGATCATAAAAAGTCGATTATATTGATCCGGCAAATCGTCGTAACGTGTTTTTATATTTATCGACAGAATGTGCTTTATGTCGCCTGTGATGAACGACATGATGAACGAATAGTGATCGTGTATGTCGATAGCCGTCACTTTTGCTGTCAGAATTTCTACGATCACGCATATTTATTGTTGTTTCTAGTAAAAATACTAAAAGAACAAAATTACTTTATTATAAGCGAAATTGATTTAGTGAACTTAGTGCCCAGTACTCTGAATAGCATTCCGAAGATATATATGTGTTGCACATTGTGTGTATGATGAGAATTCGCCACATCAAAATGGTTCTTGCCTCACAAGATAAGCAGCTTAATCTTAAGTAAATTTACTAAGAAAAATAAGTCGAACCAACAATCTTGAGCCGAATAAGTTCCATTGATAAATTATGCTGTGATTTTTTTCTCATGATGCAACACCCATCATTCATTGCACCATCCTTAAGGTTCATTCAAATGTGGAAGAAAATCTAACTATAAGTCTGGTTAAGCATCGTCTCATAAAACTCTCACGAATCTGAAGGAATACTAAATTTTTTCGTCTGGGTAATTGAGGCTCGTTTATTCCTTTTTTCCAATTGGATTTTAGAAAAGCTTCGTCTCCAAGTTTCAAATCATCAAATCTTACCCCCGGTTTTTCTATGCTTTTTTCAGAACTTGCCAGTGATAATACACAATGCTTACAGGGGGAAGAAAACACAATATTAGAGAATATTTGTACTTTATTGTGGGAGAAAAATGATAGGAAAATACAGTTTTACAGAACGAAAACACAGATCGTAGATTCATATACCGTAGATTTTATGGACCAATTTGATTGGACAAACGAATAACAAAAGATTATTCTATTGGCTGGGATTAAGTATTCGATTTTTCTCATACGCATATTCTCTGTTTTTTTAAGAGTTTATATAATATATATATATATTTTTTTTGCAGCAAATAAGATATATAGATAGGAACTAAATCTCATATGGAATTTGTTTTGAAGATAACGGAATATGGTTCAGTTCAAATGAAAAACGGCAGTTAATTTGTACAGATCGGATTTCGGTAATAGTATTTTGTTATGATCCCGAAATGATTAGCCAGTCGTTCATCGGATTAATCAGATGGATTAATCTGAATTCTTATTAAACTTGACGTTTTAATCACAACCTATCCCACAATACACCACTGCCGCCATCCCACAATACACCACTGCCGCCATCGCAATCTGGGATGGGAAAATTCCAAAATCTTCAAAACTCCATACAGGAAAGTAAAGAAAAATTAAAGTTTGATGGCTGTATTGGAGATACAGTATTGACACAGTAGAGATATAGATGTTTGTATTGGTCACTCGCACTTGTTTGATCTCACAGAAAGCAGTACACACCATGTTAACTAACAAATGAAATAAACCAACGCAGAAAAGAAAAAAAGTTTGATAAAAAAGAGTTAAAAGTAAATTATATAAAAAAAACTAACACCACTTTTCGAATAGTAGCCTCTTCTTGGAAACGAGTGTTCACTCTTCCGCACAACCTCGCATTACAGCGCCGGTGAGTGTCGTTTCGCTCTGGAAATCAACCGCTTCATCTTTGATCTTTACGGCCGCAATGCAACCGCTGAACACCGTGTATTTCTTAGGCCATTTATCATCTAAGAATAACATCATATAAGAAAGGTCACGTTTTGCAATACATCAGTATATCCCATAATACATCAGTATATCCCATAATTCCTTTTATTTGTATCAATACAATCATCCGTATAATAAAGAATACAAGAATGAATGGATGAATGAATGGGTACGAAAAGGTTGAAAGTGAGTCACAGAACAACTATCAGTGAGAGAAATTGTGCTCAAAGCTATATTGTTACAGATGTTGTACTCTGAAACGTTAGGTGCCGCTATAGTAACATACTTACTTGGTATTCCACCCAAGTAAAGTGGGCTAGTGGTATCAGCCGACTTGGAATTTTTCGTCGTCGTCGTCTCCTCTGTTTTTCCGTCAACCGTCAATCTCAATGTTTTTCCAACCTTCTCTAATAGCATGTAATGGAAATTGCCGTTGCATATGGAGTCCTTTGGATCAACCGTGACGGAGAACTTTCCTCCACCGTTGTTGCACTGTGCAGTGACTTTACCAGAACTTCTGATACGCAGGCTCAGAAAATCTGCGCCACCATAAGCATACAGGATGTAGCCAGACTTTTCTAATGAGCGCACATCCAAAGAGATCTTGAAGTTCTCCCCAATCCTGATCTTGTCTGAAAACAACAAGAACAGAAAAATCCATTAAACAACACGTTGTTAAATCCAGACCACCTGCGTACCCATGGTCTCTTTACCATATTCTTGAAAAAGCAAGAGAACCTGAGGCTGAAGTTACAATCTAGATCATCGTCACAATTTAGTAAGCTGAACAGAACTTTACCGTATTTAGCGATGTATCCGCCACTTTTACCGACAGAAATTGCGTTGGTGATGCTCAATCCTCCGTTATAAGCGGGTGACGTACCGACAGTCTCAGCAGGGATGATTCCTTCGTTGAATAACTTAAAACCTCTTAAACCACCTTTCAACGGAACTCGTGCTGATTTCTAAAATGAAATGCATGAATGGTAATCTGTGATTGGTCGAATGAAAATGGGCCTTGGGTAATCTTGGCAGCAATGTTTTGAGGATTGCTTTTTCACGTTTTATGGATTAGTATTCTTTGCGCATGCGTATAAAACCATCATTTCTGTTGAGATACAGAAATTTCTGTTGAGAATTAGGACATGTGTCGTAAAATTAATGGCAGAAAATAATCAGAAGAATCTATTTTAGCTGAAAAGCAATTTTCAGATAAACAATATCAAATTCATCCTTCTGCGATCGAAAGAAGTGATAAATAAATAAATAAATACAGTGGAATCTCTATAAAGCGGACACTATATAAAGCGAACACCTCTTTAACACGGACAGTTTATCTAGGAACGGATGGATTTACAGTCAAACTTATGAAAAAGTCTTTATAAAGCGGACAATTATAAAGCGGACACTCCATAAAGCGGATACTTTTATCAGGTCCCAAATGAACTTTTTGTTATAAAAAATCTCTCTAAAGCGGACACAGATACAAAAACAATTTTTCAAGTAAAATAACTCATATTTTCTTGGAATTATTGACTTTAGGACACTTGTGGTGGAGTAAAGTCTTTAAAGTACCCGTGGTTTCTCCTCCTCCTCCTCCTCCTACTACTCCAAGTTATGAACGTTTTTGTGCAGCGTTTACATGACATCGTTGCCGAATTCGCAAATTTCGTTAAATTTAGACTTCCAGTAGGCCAATTTTCATTAAATTTTGCACAGAGCACAATTGAAAGGTGCTGATTTCGAATTTGACAATGATTTTGCCAGTTTTTACTAAAATTGGGCAATTTAGGCCAAATTTGGACCAAATTTCGAAAATTCTTCAATTTTCATGAAATTTTGCACAGGTCACAATTGAAAGGTGCTAATTTCGAACTTGGCAATGATTTTGCCAGGTTTGACTACAATTGGGCAATCTAGGCCAAATTTGGACCAAATTTCGAAAATTCTTCAATTTTCATGAAATTCTGCACGGTTCACAATTGAAAGGTGCTAGTTTCGAATTTGACAATGATTTTGCCAGGTTTGACTAAAATTGAGTAATTTAGGCCAAATTTGGACAAATTTCGAAAATTCTTCAATTTTCATAAAAATTTACACGGATCACATTTGAAAGATGTTGATTTCGAATTTGAGAATGATTTTGGTCAGATTTGACTAAAATTGGACAATTTAGGCGAAATTTCAAAAGTTCTTCATTTCTCATGAACTTTTGCACAAGGCACAACTGAATGGTGCTGATTTCAAATTTGACAGTCATTTTGTCTAATTTGACCAAAAATGGACAATTTGGGCCAAATTTGTACCAATTTTTGAAAGTTCTTTAATATTCATAAAAATTTGTACAAAGCACAAATGGAAGATGTTGATTTTGAATTTGCCAGTCATTTTGTAAGATTTGACCGTAATTTGTCAATTCAGCAAGTTTGTATTTTTGAAACCAGATATGTATCGTTGTGTTACGTCCTGAAGTCTTCAAGCCAAGCGGCTTCTTGTTTATTTTTACGATGTTTTACTCTCTTGTCGATACTTCGAATAACTTTTTTCACACCATTTTCTGCCCACTGAATGGCTTTGGCAGGTCCAAGAAATTTGAAATTCACAGGAATCTCGAGTCCGTAACCAGCGTCATGATTTTTTTGGTTTCAAGTATAGTAGCATGTTACTTTTTATCTTTAGAATAAAAACGTTTTTCATTGCATTAAACGTGTCCTTCTTTGCCCTATGAAACTTGTTAACTTTACAAACTATATTAGAGACCAATTCTCGATTTATTTTTGCTAAATATTAATTTTCATATGGAATCTCTATAAAGCGGACATCTCCATAAAGCGGACATCTCCCTAAAGCGGACACTTTTTTCAGGTCCCAATGGTGTCCGCTTTATAGAGATCCCACTGCAATGCCAAAACTTACAGGAATTCTTCCGGGTAGTAGAGCACCAGTCGGGAAGCCACCAAAATACAGTTTAGCAATATTGTTCACACTGGAAGCATCTCCTTTGGAAGTGTCCTTTTTAATTAAAACATCATCGATTGTTAAACTTCCTACAGTAAAGAAAAAGAATCAAAAGTAAACCATTTTGCCGGCTTTCGTATTGCTTAGCAGCGTGGATAGTTCTTTCCGTTACTGTCTTGCCGTAAATATCAACCGTTAAAGCGGCTGTATGGCTTTCTTCACGTGTTTGTGTAACACAAACACGAATCTTTAGTAACATAGATGGAAAATTATTTTCACCTTCGGTTTTAGCTCGTGTTGTTGTAACCTTGTGCCATTTCCCGTCGTTGTATGTTTCCGGGCTAGTTATCTGGAGTGATCCAGTACCAGCATTGAAAATGTACGTCACTTTACCGTTGTTTAAGAAGATAGCTTCGGAGTCGTATGCCTTAACCATGTTAACGGTAAACATAACACCGACTGGCTCCATCGTGTAAAAGTAGAATTCGATTTGTGAGCTAGAAGAACATAATATGTGTTGAGTATAAATCTTATGAAAAATTACCATGAAAGCCGAAAATTAAACGGCAACGGGTTTGAAATTGGGTTATGATGCATACTTTTGATTCAGTTTTCCTTTCTCAACACCAAATTCGATGTAACTTTCATCGTTGAACCCAAATCCGTAAGCGCCCTTCATTGGCGTTAGACCTGCCATGCAAGTTGGTACCGCCCGAGTTGTAGTAGTAGTTGTAGGCGCAGCTGTCGTAGTACTTGTTGTTGGCTTTTCTGTTGTGGAGGTAGTTGCTTCGGTGGTCGTAGTAGTGGCTTCGGTGGTCGTAGTAGTGGCTTCGGTGGTCGTAGTAGTTGCTTCGGTGGTCGTAGTAGTTGCTTCGGTAGTCGTTGTGGTCGCTTCAGTTGTCGTTGAAGTGGCTTCGGTGGTCGTAGTAGTGGCTTCGGTTGTCGTAGTAGTGGGTTCAGTGGTCGTAGTAGTGGCTTCTGTTGTCGTAGTAGTGGGTTCAGTGGTCGTAGTAATAGGTTCACTGGTCGTTGTGGTCGCTTCGGTTGTCGAAGTAGTGGCTTCGGTGGTCGTAGTAGTAGGTTTAGTGGTCGTAGTAGTAGGCTTAGTGGTCGTAGTAGTAGGTTCAGTGGTCGTTGTAGTTGCTTCGGTGGTCGTACTAGTTGCTTCGGTGGTCTGTACAGTCGTGGCAGTGGTAACTTTACTGGTGGTAGTACTTGCTTTAGTAGCTATGGTTGGCTTAGCAGTAGTACTTGCCTCAGTTGAAGTAAGAACAGTTGAGGGAGCAGCAGTTGTTGTTGTCTGGGCAGTAGAGTCCGAAATTCCTCCAACCGGCTTTGTTGTCACAGTTGTGGTAGTGGTTGTTGTCGTTGTTGTTGGTGGTAGTGTGGTTGTTGGCGGCGGAGTGGTTACCGGTATTGGTGGCTGTATTTCGATCGGTGCATTAAAAACCAAACTCCCAACCTCGGCATCGTTATGTAAAACTGCACCAGTAAGGTTCATTTCCCTATAACAATGGCGTTAAACAGCCTTTTATTTAGACGCCCTTGCCAATGTCTGTCGTCACATGATCGACAACAGAACAGTCGTCGAGACGTACCGAAGATTACATCCTGGTAGGCGCATAATCCAGTTTGCTTATTAAAGGAAAAGTGAAACAGATATGAACATTGTATATACCTTCTGTTACAGTATATTTGTCGAATGTTTCCTTTAAATCCGTTCTCTTGATCAGGATTGCTTCCAATAATCATATCTCCGCTGACATCGATACTTTGAACACCAAGTGATAATTCAGTGTAAAACTCATCGACAGAAAGGATTGCCAGAAGACTGTAAGAGAAGACAAAATCACTCAAAATTAAGACAAAATGAAGTGCTAGTATCACTGAAAATAGCTTAGTGGGGTCGCGAAGTCAGAAGTATATTGGTCTGCACTCAGAGAAAGAATGCAACTGTGGTTTATCATAGCAGAAAATAATATGTAAACACTGCATCACTTACACTTCTTCTTCAAGACCAAGAGCCACAGTATGCCAGTTACCGTCGGACAAGCCGCCCTCAATAGTACTCTTTAAGAGATTCGCTTTGCCCGCTACTGTTATCAAAGCTTCGACTTGGCCATCAGCTAATTTTATGCTGATAGACGCATCCTAGAAGAGCAACAGAGGCGGTAATCTATGAGATAACTAGCCCAAAAAACATCAGCAGCTCTGCGCCAACTTTAAAATGTAAAATATAAAATATAAAATATAAAATATAAATAAAAGGAAACCTGAAAAGTAAATTTAAGGACATTCCAAGAATAAAGTTTTCAAGAAAAATTCAAGAACAATTCAAGGAATTAAAGAATCCCTGGTCAAACTGGTAACAGTGACTGGGTGAGTGAGCAAACTCACTAAAAAGTCACCGTGTCGAAAAACATCATTGAAATGCTGTCTAGATTTCTATAGAAAACTCTTTAGCGATGTATTTCAACAAATTCTTCACTAGGTGGAAATTTGATTGACTGTCTAAGCAAGTCTAAAACTGTGACAACAACAAACATCATTTTTCAAGACAAGACGAAAGAGGGTACATACCGCTCCTTCAGCGTACACCAGCTGGCCGTTCTCCTGGAACGTTTGGAAACTGAATCCGAACGGGGTGTTAGGTTCTATCTTGCAGGCACCGGTTTCGAGGTACGATGATTTCATAGGGAAAGACGCAGTATGACCGATCTAATATGAAAAACAAAAGTTGAAATAAAAAATGCATGACCATTAATAGACTTCTTTTATCTCGTTTATTCGACAGTCAAATTCATAGCCAACGAAAACGAGGCGATGACGTAATACTTACAGGTAACTCGAAACCTTCTCTGTAATTATTGAATAATTTCACGTTAGCAACGGTGGTGATTCCTCGAACACTGACCTGACCCACACAACCATTGAAGCCTTTCGTCGTAATGTTACTAGTAAAAAAAACCAACAATTTACAAAAAATAGAGATTGTTAAGACACAATTTTTGCAATCACAAAAAGTTTTAGAGGAAAGCGTCTTAAGGCCGTTCTCGTTAACCCAAACAGAAATAAAAAAGTTTCGGTCGCGGACTATCTATGATCGAGATGTTACATCCAACTGTAACATTTGAAATAAAATATTACAGTTTTTCTGTGATACATACCCGTCCCACCGCGACAATATCATACGGTAATTGTACAGTGATTGTAGTGGGACAGTTTCACCATTTTCCAGCAGAAAGAACGCGACGTATGTATACACGAATTTACATGTAATATCATCGAACGTGAAGACGGAAAAAGGGTCTTACTTTGTTGGCAGATAACCTCTCATTGGAACACCACCAAGAAACATGTCGCTGATAGTGAACTTGAAGTCATTCGGGTCTTCACTGAGATTGATGTCGTCGATTCTTTCGCCTTTAGTGTCGGTATCTATCCAGAACCTGATGAATTTTTTACTTTTTGACTTCATTATAAAGGAATGCTCTATGCCGTCGTTGACTCGTCCGGCCTTCGTGTGGACGACTCGTCGTATGCCGTTACCGAAGTCGAAATTGCTGACCAAGAAGCCGTCACTCAATTCCAGCGAGTAAAAGCTGACGATTGGATCGGAGCTGGTCACCGCACCAATCATCTTTGGAGGATCCATTCCCAGGAAGATCAAACCGTCCTTTTCTAGAGTTGCGAAGTTTAGATTGACTTTCTGCAACGCAAACATCAGAGAAGAAATCTTCTGTTGGACGAAACCATCTCCGTTGAAACAATAATTTCCGTCATCGCTCGGTCGAGCTTTTCTGTCGGCACCGTCAACATGCTTAACCTCCTAGACAAAAAAAACACGACATACCTAAATATGATGAACAAGTGAGAGGTCTGAGGACGAGAAAGAGTCCTTCATAAAAGCAAAGACTTTCCAGCGAACGTTTTTCTTCCCGTATCAACTCCAATTTCTATTTATAATCAACACGAGCCTGATGTTGACGAAAGACATTAGCCTCGTTTTCAGCAAAAAAGTGAGAAATTGAGGAAATGTTCAGATAGAGGTCATATGAACATAAACAAAAATTCCATAAAGACTCCGCTAATCTTATTTTGATGTTCAAAGATAGTGACGAACGTGCAATTTACAGTTTCAGTTCAAGACGTAACATTATAGTTCAAGACGTAACATTATAGTTCAAGACGTAACATTATAGTTCAACAACAAGAGAAACAGGTCATTTTGGAATACAAGCTGTCTTGAAATACAACGCTTCAATGTCGTTTAAAATTTATAAAGAAGAGCGGAACAGACGAAAACAAGTACACTCAGATGTACGGCATGAAATATGGAGACGATGTCACTGTTTAAATCAAGCTCAATTCGTAACACCAAAATTTTGTTATTTCGTATCTTCGAGCGTGTCGTATTCACGTATTAACCAAATGATAAAAGGTCGTAAAGTACACGTCGAAATATCGACTCACAAATCGTAATATCGACTCACAAATCGTAATATCGACTCACAAATCGTAATATCGATATGTCAAGGCCAGGGAATGCGCGTGCGTGCGTATTTCAAACAACGAGTTTAGTTGACGCTATGGAGTATTTTCAGTAAAACGAAACGGCCTACTCGAAAACAACTCGCAAACAACTTTTTACGACATTTCAAAGAAGAAACTAGCGAAAGGAAATCTTTCTTACCTTCCAATTCCAGAAACCAACCAATTCTCCATTGAACAACAAGCGGTCGAGATTTCCGTTAAACTTCTCTTCAGTCTGGAAAGCTGATGGAGGAACCGATATCTTCTCAGGTACATTACCAACGAAAATAACACTATCCTTTCCAAGGCTTAGGATGGGTGATGCAACACTCGTTTCAACGATTCGCGTCTCGGAATTAACGTCCTTCGCCTCTTTGTCTATATCGTACACCGTCAAATTTGCAAGCCCAAAATTCCTACAAGATCAAAATACTAAGATACAGTTATAAGTAGGCTGGAAGTTGTCTTGAGTTGCAGGGACAATGTAGCATTGAGTGAGGGACTGAGCCTAGTAGATCATGTCTGGTGGTATAAACCGCAATGATATCGCTGCACATACATAGGTAAATGCAACTTTCTAACCACCTAAGTTTGTAGTGCGAACTTTATTAAATTTACTTGGGCTAGTGATCCTGAAGTAATAGCGTGAAAAACGTAAAGTAACCTTCTGGAACTGGCCAGTAAAACGCTCAAAGTCATACCTTGAAGCAACCACTTTGTAATAGTTGCTACCAAATGAGATGGCCTTTGGATTTGTGACGCTTTGCACACCACCCGAGTTCAACTTGAAGGTAAATTGAACTTTTTTCTCGTTGATTTCCAAAGCCAAGAAGCCGTTACCTTCGTCGGCGTCGGAAGGAGCCTGTCGACGGGTCCTAGTAGACGCGTCATTGCTGCCGATGTAAAACAACGGGCCGTCACTTTCGGCAGAAAAGACCAGAGAAATCGTGTTTACGATGGATGGATCGTACGCCGCTTCGGGAGGGTCGAGTACGTATTCGGATGTGGCATTCACTTTGATGGCTAGAGGCATATTGTCTGCTATATTCTTCGCGTTGCCGATCAAGAATTTGATGTATTCAATGCTGTTAGTAACATTCACACGAATAGTTTCATCAATTTCTTCGTGTTTGGCATTCACTTCAATGATGGTAGCGTTGAGGCCTGGAATCGTCTCCTCCACCGTTGTGACATTATCAGCGACTTTTCTTATGAGAGCATTGATGTCGGCAATATCGTTTCTCAACTTTTCAGCAGTTTTTCGATCTTCCTCAAGTTTATCCTGATGAAAATAAGTTCATTTTAAGATCACTATTGAGTGCAAAGAGTTTCCTTTATCGGCGAAAAATTTAGATTCGCAAAATACCATACGTTAGTGATCTTAACAAGATCGTGTCCTTCCTGTGCGATGCCAGCAGCCGCGTCTGCACGCATGGAAACGTTTTTCGCCTTTTCACCTGCACGAAACAACACGAAAGAACAAATAACGTTAAAATATAAGTTGCTTTATACTGGAAGATTTCCATTGAGATGTATAGTCTATGAGGAGGAGAGCGTGTTTAGTTTAACTGCTCACCAAAATGACAAGATTAAAAAGACATCGCACATATGTTATGTGGTTATAAAGCATCATCACCAGTGGATGCGATCGATGTTAGTATTCTTTCAAACGACATTAAGATAACTATCAACTCAAAAGAAGGGAAAAATGTCTTACCGACTTCCTTTTCCTTGTCGAACTGATCGAAGTCAGTACCGACTACGTTGATCCGACCCTGGATTTTTTCCCGGAGACTTTTCAACTCGGAAAATCTCTTCTTGATTCCTTCTAATGAGACTTTCAACGTGTTCTTGACGTCGGTACCAAGATCAACAGCTTCGGCTTTGATGCTATCACTTTTACTCTTTGACTCCACGGCAACCGATTTGGCTGAGATGGCCTATATAAAAAAGGTGGAACGAAATTATGACCTATATTAGCTATTATGAGACGCTTAACGTATTTTCGGTAACAAACATTATAACGTTCTTAAAACGCCACTATTTGTCGACAACGTTGCTAAACGTTCATTCAGCGTTTTGCTTTTATCATTATCCCCCAGCCTTAAAAGTTGCAGACCTTGTTGTTGGCATCGTGTGCCGTCTCATTTGCCATTCTGGCAGCGTCCAATGCGTCATAGATCGCATTCACAATTTCACCGTAAACTTTGGCCGCTCGTATAGCAGCTTCGGCGAATTTCTTTGTGTCTTGCAAAAGCATTTTCAATTTGTCAGCTAACTCTCGAAGTCTTTTTGCATGTTCAACGGATGCATCGACAGGCGCTTGTGCCATATCTAAATCTCGTTTCAAGTCCTTGATGAACTGACGAAGTTCGTTCATGAGGGTTGACAACGGACCGGTGTTATTGTTGAAAACCTAAGAGAGAAAAGTCATCCATGATGAGTTTCATGTAAGTACAATTTGTTGAACGTAAATGAAGCAGGATATAACAGACCTGCCCAGCACATAAAACGTTCAAAAGTCACTGCAATTAAAAGCATTTTTATCAAAATGGGTGTGTAAATTTCTATAGAAATGGACTCCTTCGTAATGACCTTTCAACAAATGCTGCCTTCTATCCACTCAAACTTCCTTATTTCGATCCACGTAGATTAAAAAACCCAAAAAAACTCAATACCTTGTAGGCGGTCTTGGCGACTTCCAGCGCATTTTCGGCAGATTTTAACACAGCTTTGGCGTCGTTCAAAGTGACGTTGTTTCGGGTGTTAATGGCGGACGCGACTTCAATGATAGACTATACAGAAACAAACGTCAGACGTTAGAGTTCGGAATAAATATTGCATTCAAGTGATTAGTCGTTTAAGACTGCATGATGGAAACCAATACATACTTTATAATCGATTTCCATCGCCATCTTAACAAAAGCTGTAGCGTTATTCGCATCGGCGTTTGTTAATCGCGATTCCTTCTTCAAGTTTCTAAATGCTGCTAGCAGGTCTTTGAAAGTGTTATTGAAATTTCCCGCTCGTACGCTGACCTCCATTGCTTGTTTGAGCAAGTCCTTAGCCATCTTTGTAGCGTTTACGGCCGACCTCTTCTCTCGATCACCATTCAGCATGACTGTGGTGAAATTGCGCTCCTTTAGTTCTTTCAGGATTCTTTCAGCTTCAACGAGTGACGCGTTGGCGTCAAAATTTCCAACTACCAAACCTCCAAGTGTGTTGTTGGCGAAATTGAGAATATCTGGGGAATAAAATAATTAAACCTACAAACAACATTTCCAAATTCATTCATGGTTTGCAGACTACCACGGAGCCCAGGTAATTTGGTCCAGTTACATCCCAAATATGTGGGGGTTAGGGTGTCTCAATATCATATTACCAACCTTTTAGCTCATCCATGAAATTCTTGACTTTCGACATGAGTTCTTCGGCACGTTTTTTCGTTTCCGACGCGTTTGTCGCCGACTCGTACGCGTCTTTTTCCAATTTCGAAATCTTGACGTCAGCACTATCGAACTTGCTTTGCGTGTTTTGAACGACTTTGGATAGTGACGCCGCACATCGATCTATCAATGCGGAGGAGTACATGTCTATAGACTTACAAACACACTCATTAATAATGCACTTCATTCAGTGACTTTTCGAAGATGTTCACTGGGTGAAGAGGGAATGAGTAATGGCGTATTGAAAAGGAAATTTTCAAACTCAAAATAAATGAGGGGTAAAACGTACCAGCGGGTGTGGTGCTGTTGTCCTCACTGAATTCACAATCTCTGAAAGAGTCTACTTCGTGTACACCTAAGTCACCTGGATACGACCCGTAAATTCCGAAACCGATTGCTTTACGGAGAACCTCCAGATCCGTTTCAAATCCATTAGCATCCTTGGATAGTCTAAAACATACAGGTTTGATTGAGTAAAAAGAACTGGGTCGGAAGGTTAGATAAAGAAAAAGAATATGGTTGATCAAGTTAAAAAACTAAATGGAATAAACAAGCAAAACGTAAAGGAGGCGAAAAATTCATAGAATGGAGATAAACATAAAAATATGAAGGTCGGCAAGGAGACACTGATGGAGATAATTATCATTAATGGATATTTACAAAATGAAATATTTTAAAACCGTTTTATTAGCATTATTAAAACAACATAGAGTGCAATTCAGATGGCATAAAACCATTGAAATTTGAAATCTACCTTCGTAATGTTTTATTCACGGCATCTAATGAAGCATTGTTGATAACACCGGGAGGTATGATATTATTCTCAATCTGAGTCACATTATGTATCAAGATATTGACACGTTTTAAGATGTTTTGAACGCAGTTGTCACACTCAACACATTTCCCGTCTTCGATGATGTGACCTGGTGGACACAATGTGCATTTCTCGTCCAGCAAACCGCAGTCACAATTTCCTGTTCTGACGTCACAATAACCACCATCACTACAGTTGCATTCTGGTCATTCGTGAAAAAACAAAAAAAGTAAAATGAAGGAACTAAGACATGTGTATCCACATGGAGCTTGTTTAATTATAGGTTTGTCTCACAAAATGCGATTCAGTAATAGTTTCTGGTCAAAGCCTTGTGATTTCGATCTGGTGTAAGTGAGCAAATTATTGCTGAATACTTAGTTCTTTCAAACGAAAATAAGAGACTTTCAACCATACACAGTGGGCAAATTTGTTGGAAAATCAATACGAAGGAGTGCATTTCCATAGAATTATACCCACGTAATTTCAATAATTTTTTGAAGATTTTGGCCATGATGGCAACTTGCTAGGCAAACACACTGTTTGATGTGTTAAAATGTTCTATAGTGATTATTAAAAATCAAAAAATTCTGTCATGAAAATCACACCCTGGCCGTTCATACATTCGAGGATAATGGCGTTTTTTTCAAGTATGATTCATTATTTGAAAAGTAAGCTTTAAATCAGTCTTCAGCCAATCATAATGCAGGCGGCTTTAGAAGGGCGTGCTTTGAAACTAACTTTACTCACTTTTACAACCGTTTTCAGAATACTCGTAGTATCCTAACTGACACCAATCGCACTGCTTTCCAATCACCGTCGGCTTGCATTTACACTTGCCAGTGTTGGCGTCACATTGTTTACTCTCAGAGGCAGGTCCACATCCGCAATCTTGGCAACCTTGGCATGCATTGAAGTTCCATGTGTTGGGCTACACAAAACATAGTATGTACTTCATTATTAATGGAAGTCGCAACCCAGCCGGCACATTTGTTAAAAAATCTCTGCGCAATTTCAATAAAAATTCTCTCCATCACAGTGACTTTTTGACGATTTTGCCGACTGGGAGTTAGTAATTTCATGTGAGTGTCTTGATCACAAACCTTGCAGCGGTCGCACTTTTCACCTTCTACATTACTTTTGCATTGACATTTTCCTGACTCAGCATCACACGGAACGCTGCTCGATCCACAGAAGCTACATTTGCAATCTTTACAATTTTTCTTGTCGACTGCATCTCCATAAAATCCTGGTTTACATTTTTCACAATTATCTCCGTCGCTGTTATTCAAGCATTTATAACACTCGCCAGTCACGGAATCACAATTTCCTAAATGTAATCAAACAATCGGATTGGTCATCAAAAATTTAATGCCGAAATCTCTTCTAATGATTATTTCCAAATGAATATTAGATTCAATAAATTAATGAAACCACAAAGTGTATAAAAACGAAGTTGAATCCATCAGACCATAATACCAAAACTTGTAAAAGGGATTGATAGCCATAATGGACAAAAAAAACAAGAACTGGAACTCAAGCAAGCTTACTTTCTAACATTATTTGAACAACAGTTGAGATTTATCTTACCAGGAAGAGAGACATCGATATTTCCACTGCACGAACAAGGTTTACAGCTTCCACCTTTCTTGCTTGGCTCACCGAAGTAACCATCAGCACATTTCTCACATCTTGGACCAGCATAACCTTCCTTACATTGACAAACCAATGTTTCGTTCAAGTTGATACCACAAGAGTGAGCAAAGTTATTGGCAGGATCAGCTGATGGACACTCACAAGGTTTACACTTGTCGCCATAGAAACCAGGCTTACATCTCTCACAACGATCACCTTTTAGAAAAAAATCGAAGCACATAAAAGCGTGTAATTTCAACTAATGTGGAAGTTCAATCAATAACAAATCACTGTGAAGGAGAGCATTTCTATAGAAACATACACATAACTTAAATGAAAATGCTCTTTGTCGCAGTGACTTTTTGGGAACATAATAAAAAGAACTCACCTTCTGTATTGCCAGTGCAGTTAAGGCAAACACCAGTCTCAGTATCACAGACATTGCTTTTTCCTAAACACTCGCATTTAGCACACGAGCCATCTTTTTGGAGTGTGTAACCAATAGCACATTTCGAACACGATGGTCCTGTATATTCATCAGGACAAATACAGTCTTCAATACCAAATATTGGTTCAGCACCTTCAGTTACAGCTGCATCCATGGTGATATTCCAGAGTGTGGATGTCCCTGCAAACGTGTCATGAGTAGCTCTGATTTTCAAGTCTTCAATATTGGACAAGACAGAAAGGATTTCTTCTCGATTTACAGCAGATCCATCTTCAAAAAGCCAATCAGCCTAAATAGAATGAATGCAATCATAAAACTATTTGTTACATAAAAATTCTTGGTTCTTTGACCTGTTGTTAATTAACTGCCATTTATCTTCCATACACTACACTTTCATTGATTTCATGGGAGAAGAAGAACTATGGACTATCGATTGCAATACAAAACCCAAAAATAAAGACAAAATATTTCATGTATACACTTACTTCAAACAAGCGTATTTCATAACGATGAACTGATCCTGGCGATCTAGAAACTTGCTTGTTCGATTTCAGTAAGTAATTTCCACTCTAGACAGGCATTAAGAAAATATAATATCGTTATTCAATTGAAACATTCTACTATTTTTAACAATTTCTTAAAATATTCTCAAACCTTGATAAAGACATCAGGCATTTCTTCAATTGGTTGTGATTTTCCACTTTTGGTTGTGTATTCAAAATAGTAATAAAGCTTACCACCATAAGAAGCACCCTGAAGACAAAAGCAAAGGAGAACTTGAATTGATAGAATAAATAGAGTGTTCATTCTGAAATTTGCAGTTAAAATTAATTCAAATTAGGATGAATCTAAGTTATGAAGATTACTAAAGTATGAAGTTTACCTGATCACCTAAGAATTCTTTAGGAGCTATCCAATACACTATATTAGGATCATCTGGTACATTGTTAGTGTTTGATAAATCCACTTCGAATCTTGAAGGACTGACATTGTTAACAGGTGTATTTGGTAATGATACCATCCATCCGTGTGTAGCTGTAACAATGGCTGATCTAAATTTTAAAAGGTAATTATACTCTAGTTTTAACACAAGTTGCTTTGAACTCAAAAACAGCTTCGATATACCTATACAGTTCTGCTTCTACACATTTTGTAGATCGTCCTTGACACCAGCATTTTGTACAATACTGTCGACCAGATTTATCCTTTGTCTGGAAAAATCCACTGGGACATTCATTGCATGTTAAGCCACCAACGTTTTCCTGTGAACAAATAAGTACAATAAAATGAGAATGGTTCTTCTAATGAGCACCTCGTACATTGAAACGTTTTTCATTTGTCTTTTTGCTCCACATTCTTTTTAACATTATCCTAGCGTCATTGTTTTTGTTCTCCTTATGTTCTCCTTATGTTCTCACCTTTTTTGCTTTTATGCAATTGTCCCAAGTGACTTTTAATGTGAATTAACTAATTGTTTTACTGTAGATATACTTTAATAAGTTGTAAGCTTAGAGATCTTTCATTTTACTTGAAATCTAATTCAGTTACAAAAACCTTTGCAAAGAAATAAAATATTAGTTTAGATACAAATAATAAGCTGTGTTTGGAGAGAATAGGTAAGTAAAATAACATTTACACAAACCTGGCAATAGCAGTCTCCAGTTTTTGCATTACATTTAGCATCAGTAACACCACCATCGAAGCAGTCACACTTGGTACAGAATGGGTAGTTGAAATAACCAGGTGCACAGGCATTGCATTTTCGTGATCCAAAGTTTTCTTTGCAAGGACATTGTCCAGTGATGACATTACAAACAGCATTTTTAGTACTGGTACCCAAAGAATCACAATTACAAGGCTGGCATCCAAATGAAGGGTCATATCCAAAGGTTGACGGCTTACAACGATCACATTTTTCTCCTGTCACACCAGGTGGACAAGTGCAACGACCAGTCTTATCGTCACAATTAGAGCAGTTGCATGCTGCAGATGAAAATTAAAGGTTTCAAATCGAAGGTAAAGCATCAACTTGTAAGGAAATGTAAGGAATGTAAAGGAAACCTACGTTTACAATTGGGAAAACCGTAATATCCAATTTTACATCGTGAGCAGTCTCGTCCAATAACATTTTGTTTACATGGACATTGCCCTCCAAATTTCTGGCATTCACAATTAGTGGAAATGGAGCCTTCAGAATTGCAGTCACAAGGCAAAACACCATTGTTAAAGGCTGTTGTCAGTGAGAAGACACTCTCTAGGCAAAACTTGGGAGCATTTGGTTTGACTTGGTAATCATCAACTGCACACTGTTCAAGGAAATCTTTTGCAAGCTTTAATGGCTTAGACTCGTACAAAGATGGCTGCTTCAATTCAGGAGCATCTTCTGGGATTAAAAGAATGTATTCCTAAAAGATGAGGACACAGCATACAGTTTTGACTATTTCGAATCCTTCACAAACAAGCATTACATTGATTATAAACTCTAACTTACAATCCAAGCATCTTTTCCAATTGGAAAATCAAAACGGAACCTCGGCTCCCCATCTTCGAAAACATAAACATCATTACTTCTGGCATTTTTGACCTTCTGCCGGCAGCCATTCAAATTTGGGCAAAATTTAAAATTCATATCACCAGGAAGCCCAGGGCCAGTTCCTGTGTATATGTAAGCATTGGATAGGAAACTTGCGTGATTTGGTTGGTAGTACTGAATGACAACCTGGTACCGACCAGCTTGCACACCTAAAACATTGTTTACAATTTTATTTCTTGCCATTTTCTTTTTCAGGCCTGAGTGCATTATGGTATATGATGTTAAAAATCAAACATTCTGCAGACCGCATGTTAGATGCATAGATTAGACACATTTCAAACATACTGTTTGGTGTTCATTGCATTATAGGATGTTAATTATAACAAAAGCATAGTGCTACTGATGCAATGAAAAAAAGATTGATTAGAATCAACATTACTAATTCACTTTATAGTCCAACAAACAAACAAAGTGATTACCTTTAGCCTCGACAGAATTTGAGCCTTGCCTAAAGTACATTACTTTAACGTTAGGGTCTAAGAGATAACTTGGTCGAGGCTCATTTTCTTCTGTGTCAGGTACAATAACTTTACTATTTTTGGGGATATCATATTCAGTGGCAGTACATTTGCCATCTTTAGTAGTACAGTAGAAACTTGGTGTCACGTAATCCAAACTAAAGTCTTCAATTGGAATGAAAACAACTGAATCCTTTGAAAGAAAAGAAAAGAATTAATAGTGCAAATGATGAATAATTTAAAATAAAACACTTTGAATATCACAGACATGGGATCTTTTGATAAGGACTGGAAATCAACAAGAAGCCACCCCAATTTAAGCATGTCATACAATTCAGTAATTTTCATGGACATTTAATATCAACATTCACTGTGAAATAGACGTGCATCATAGCGACGATTGCAGACTTACCAAACCAAACACGGCTCCTTCTCTGGAGATAAAAGTCATCAAATGGCTTCTAGTGCTTCTGATATCAAACCCTATGACACCATGAAAGTTTCGCTCCAAGACAGTTTGCCGACAACCAAATCTATACCTGGTATGATTGAAGGTAATGAAAATCTGGTTAAAAAAATTAATTCCATGTTTAATCCAAATTTCTGATATTACTGATCCAGGTCCTGACATTCAATTAGAAAAAATATTCCCACTCATGTTTACATGTTTGTTTTTTTTTAGATAGCGGGAGCAATGACCAAAGATGAGGTTAAACACTCACATATAAAATTAGTAATACCTTAAAAGGGATATAAAAGACTAGATACCTGCAGGAATAAAGCCAAGCTTTTCCACGTTGAATATCTACACGACTTCGGAGATAAACATCAACGTATTTTGTAGTATCAGAGTCGTGATAATATTGAATCATTGCCACATATTTTCCAGGTTTGGGTACTTTGAACAGGATATCTTGTTGTTTCTAGAGAGGAAGAAACCCCGAAATACAAATTTTTGTCATGTGTTTGTTAGAAGTTCAAAAGGAATTCGTCAAAATCAAACAACATACATATTCAGGTGACAGCAAAACCATTGCCTGATAGTCCAGCTTTGAAATTATAGCTGTGTCATTGAATAAGGGTACAACAACTTGTGATCGTGTGTTTCCAGGATTCTCTGCTTCCACTTTGGTGAATTTATCAACAGAAACATATTGATACAAGTTGCAAAATTTTTCATCTGTCTTAACTTCACATAAAGCTTGAACTTTCTTCTTCAGATCAGATAGATTAGAATATTCTTGAGGCAAAAATACAACATGGTCCTAAAGACAGATATACGAGATGAACTCACAAAGATAGTAGCATAATAACATTACACAATGCATTAAGTGCTGCAGGAAAGAACATTTCATCAAAACATACTAGTAAAAGTTCGGAGTTCGAGGACTCAATCCTGAGATTCCACTTTCCCTTAGTAAGTGGAAAATATAAGGATCTTCCATTTGACTCTTGTACTGTAGCGTAACGGCTGGAGAACACATCACCCTTCTGTGTTGATGGAAAGTTAGCAACACCAAGAAGTTGCTTACTATCTAGAAATCAAAATTTTGTTCTCACAAATCAACTTATCACAATTCTTTTTAAATGTTTGTTGAACTATGTTTTAACATTTGTTTACAAGTTTTACTGTGTGCACCAACACAACCTGAACACTTGTTATGATTTCTATTCTTCTTTGAAAAATCAAGAAAACCAAAATATAAACCTTGTAAACATATTAGTGAAAAACTACTGCTATCAGTGTTCATCCTGATTAGAATAATAAAAAACGATGAAAATATCAAATTCATGAAATGACCAATGACCAATATTTTCGCTTACCAGATTGAACCTTGTAAATAGATACACTTCCTACTGCAGCTTTGATTTCGTTCAATACATATTTAAACATAACTTCGTAATGTGAACTTTTAGGGATGTCTACAGAGACGACAACAGCAGGCTAAAATACAGGACTTTAAATATGAATGTTTTGAATTTGGTTTGCAACTTTCTCTGAGAAACAGTTAAAATTGTAGAAAATTTGCAATGTTTCATATTTTTTTTTTCATTTTTAAATCGAAACGGTTACCTGCTTGTTGTTGATGACAATAAAACCTTTCCATGTGTAGCCAGGGAATTTCTTTTCCTGATAATCGTATCGAATAGCATCACCGTCAGGAGTAACTCCATCTTCCATTTCAGCACGAACTTGATGCAAGTTAGGAAAATAAAATCCGCAATCAACACTATAAATCAAAACATTAGCTCATGCAAAGCAATGCATTTTGTCATTTAAGGGTTACACAAACAAAAATTTGAACTGTATTAAAAACTTCTCATTGGTGAATTCCTGTGTAGCATAACTATCATTCCATAACATTACAAATCTATAAAAACTGCTAATACCTGTCACACTTTCGACCAGAAATATTAGGACGACAGGAACACTTTCCATTGGTCTTTGAGCAAGTTGAATCCAAAGAACCTCCGATATCACAATCGCAGCCTGTGTCAAAACAGAAGTTTCAATGATTTTTCTTGGAGAAATTTTCAGAAATCTTTTTCGGAAAATAATTTCATAGATTAAATTTTTCGTTTTTCAGTTTTCAAAAATGTGAAAGTATCATTGGGCCTAAACAGTTTCATAAAAATTGCAATTACAATACTGATATAAAATCACTAGATTGTAGAAACTTGTGTTTCTGTATTACAACCTTATCAGTATCAGAGGCAATCATTTCAATAAGTACATTACCTGTGCATCCAAACATATTTCTTTCTTGTAGATTGAAATAACCATCCTTGCATGCTCCACATTTTGCCTTTTCTACGAAAACTTTACAGTTGCATTGACCAGATTCCTCACAAGATAACAAACCATTAATTGTTCCCTTCCGTTCACATCCACAGCCTAGCCATAAAAAAAAATCCAGATTGATTCGTTTATAATAGTATAACAAGCTCAACTGGTTACCAACTGTTCAACTGTTCGACTGTTGTTTTTTTGTTGTTGACTAACTTACCATCGCATCCTTCTGGGTTCGATTCTTGCAAGTTAAAATAGCCAGATTTGCATTCAGTACACTCCAATCCCTTGACATGCAACTTGCATACACATTGACCCTGACCAAAGAAAAAACAATACCTTACCAAATAGATCTAGAAATCGGAGAAATCCAGAATTTAGAACAAGCCTCCTTACATTATCGTTAGATGAGCAATCATCAGTGTTTCTTCCATCCTTACTTTCCGTACCAGCAGGATTGCAATTGCATTGTTTACAATTTGGAAATCCATAAAAGCCAGGTTTACAACGGTTGCATTGCCGTCCAACATATGGAGAAACACAACTACACTGTCCTGTCTGGATATCACAACGAGTGCTTCTTGACCCCTGCGAGTCACAATCACATCTCAGGCATTGTGGGAAATTGTAATAACCTGATTTGCAACGGCTACATTTGAATCCTTCGTAGTTATCGCGACATTTACACTGACCGCTTTGTGTATCACAATTTTGATTTACAGAGCCAGCAGATGAACAATCACAAGCTATAAAAATATTGAAGAATTCGTCAACACAATTATTTATTTTTATTTATTTATTTCTGTTAACAAGGTCTTACAACATTTTACAGAAATATTTCATCAATCAATCAAAACAGTACCAACAAAAAAATCAGTCAAAGTTTATTTACATTTATAAATAAAATGGGTTTGAAAAAATTGCATTCCACATTAAAATGCATTACTTGAAAATATTCATTGGCGCCAACTGAATGGGGCATGAGAACTCCAAAATATAATAGATCCCTACCTATACATTGAGGATAATTATAAAAGCCAGGTGCACATCGTTCACATCTTGGGCCAGTGTAGTTTGGCTTACATGAACAAAGACCTGTGCCAGCTTCACAAATAGAATCTATGGTCTTTCGAGGATCACAACCACAGTCTATAAACAAAAAATGTTAAGTATATATGTCTTTTTACTTGAAAAAAATTGAAAAAGGAAAGACACGACAAAAATAGTTTCCATGTACCTTTACAATATGGAAATTGATAATAACCACTACCACACTGTTCACATTGACGGCCATCAAATCCAGTTTTGCAGCGACATTGCCCCTTTCCACGTTCACAGTTTTCGTCAATAGCACCAAAGCGTGTTAAACAATCACATTCTAGGTTATATAAGGAGGCATTCAAGTAGTTCAATTATACCTGGAATTATCTTCGAAAGATGAGCTATCATGAGAAGAAGTCAAAGAGTGTAAACTGATTAAAAAACTTAAAATGTCATAAACGTCAAATAATCTTTACCTTGACAATTGGGATAACCAAAATATCCAGGGATACATTGATCACAAAGACGACTGCCATAGCCTTTCTTGCATTGGCAGCCAATATCTTGATCTGGAGTACATTCACCATCTTCTGAGCCATTGATGTCACATGCACAAGCTATAAACATGATGTAAGCAAAAAAAATTTTAAATCGTTATCTTTGAACATCACTTGATATTTATAAAACTGGAACTAAGGCTCAAATACCTAACGTTGTTCATTTATTTCCCTTTAAACTATATTTTCACAAGACAACAAACAAGACTTACGTTTGCATGTTGGAAACATATGGTAGCCTTTATTACATTGGTCGCAATATCTGCCAATGTACTTAGGTTTACATTCACATTGCCCGGTTTCTTCAGCACAAAGTCCAGTTGAAAATCTGGTATCACAATTACAAGCTGAAAGTAAGTAATAAACATTAAAGCTTCTTGGATTATTTCAATGATTTCTTTTGAATCTTATAATTTATTCAGAAGGGAAATTAACGAGAAAATTTGTTGAAGAGCACAAAAGTGAAATATTGCTATTTTATGTGAACATTTCTGTCACCGAATTTTTGTTTGAACATTTTATTTTATTTTGTCAGCCAGCCAATCAGACTCACTATGGATCTTTTTCTCCATCATATTGGTTACTCAGATTGTACAAGAAAGAAATATACGTCACTTACGTTGACAGGCATCTGGTTCGCTGATATCTTTTCCTTTCTGTCGATAAAAAAATGGCTTGCATTTATTGCAGTTGATTCCGTGAGTGTTATGTTGACAGTTTTTGCACACACCACCTCCAGCATAGTTACCATGGATATCCAAGCTAAGTTTCCGTTCTTCTACCTCATCATTGTATTCACATTCATCAGTGTGACCATGACAATTACATTCTAAAAAGGATTGGTCAATAAACTTCATTCCTAAATTAGTATTAGTAAAATACATGTGTGATGGTTTGAGGGAAAATCATAACAAGTTATAACTTCTGATAAATTTATCAGTAATTCATCAGAAATTTATCAGTAATAACCAGTAATTATACTGATTAATCATCAGTAATACTGATAGTTACTGATAATTTATATTTTACGAATTAGGAACTATATTAGTGTTTGATGCATAATTACTTCATTGGCTTCCAATAAGAAAAGTAGCTATTAGTCAAGTGGTATGAGCAAGACGTTTCTTGAAAATTCCAGATCATGGAATGGCTGCGATTGTCCTGGATATATACTATGAATAACTTAAAGAGTTCATTTGACACATATTTGTCACTTCGGTTTTAATTCGTTATCTAAAATCATCTTATTTTTATTTTGTTAGAAGAATTGAATAGCTAAACAAAAACATTTGATGCAGGTACATTCTAAATAAGAATGCGTTCTGCCCACATCACATGCACCAAACATCAGGTTTCAGATGAAAAGTTCTATATTCAACACTAATCTTAACTTACTTTCGCATTCAAATTTATCATCACCAGTTCTTCTTCTCCATTTTTTTTGCACATAACCTTCTTTACATCGATTACACCGTGGACCTTCAGCATTATATTGACAATTACATTTGTACTGTCCAACAACATCAGTGGGTCGACATTCATCAGCGAACCCATTACACATGCAACGACCACCAATGGAAATATCTTTGATGGAATAATAGTACTAGAAAAATAAACAACTGACACTTTTAAAAAAAATATTTGAAGCCACCATAACTACATTCTCTGTTGTATCTATCATAAAGTTTGTTGAAGAAAATTTATCATTTCATTTTCTTTAATGATACATTTGACTTTGAGTGAATCCTGGCCATTTATTAGCAAAAAACACTGAATATAAATACTATGCAGTATATAAAAACTATATAGTGGTAATAAACTCTACTCCTAAAGTGTTTCTAAACAGAATGTCTTAAATTGTCTCCTTGTATAAGTTAGGAAGTTGGACAGCAGATTCTAAATTAGAATTAAAGGCCTTACTAAAATATGTTATCTTATGCCGCCATATTAGCCTGAAAGACCATAGAGCTGAAAAGTTTTGTGAAATAAAAATTGTTGTTTTCAATTTTTCTTGTTTGATACTTATGTTATCATTTTCAGGGTGTACTCTAGAATGGAAAGGCAGCGTCTGATCAATGGACACTTTTTCAGCCTACATTAGACCTTGATTTTAAGTATTATTCAATTCAATTCAATGTTATTTATTTGCCACAAAATAGTTAGAAAGAAAAGTACATTGGCTAAAAGTAAAATAAACCTTGGCCTTAGATTTGTAGAAAATCTCAATACAGAATAAGTACATGTGCAACATCTAATACAACATCTAATACAATATCTAATGCAACATCTAATACAATCAATTTGTATAATCACATGTTGTTTAGTAGCGATCAGTACAATACCTTGCTATCTAGTATTACATATAAATTTCTTTACAATTTGAGTATATTGATAATAACTTACTTCAGAAAATAAAACACAGTCACCAAATCAAAATGAGTCATCCGGCTTTTTAAACAAATTAGACTTACTCTCCTAGTAACAGTTGGATCCTCCAATGAAAGTGGTAAGAGATCTGTTAGTAAGGTCTTGATGTCCAAAAGTCGTAAGCGTATATTTGTTGCACTTGTCCAATCCTTTAATGAATATTAAAAAAATTGCCATGTAAATTTGTAACAACAACATTCTGAGATTCCATTCAAAACATTTGCAATAGCTACCTGCAGTGTTTTGCTGTATGAAAAATTAGCTGCTCCTGGACGCCCATTGATGAGGGAAATGTGAATCTGTAATGGATGATTAATCAGTCATCATCAAAATATTCTTAAGTAAGTATTGAAAAATGATAATTACAGTTTGATCAATTTATTATTGCCTACCTCTCCATCCTTAAACGGAGGGATTTGTGAATATTCCGTGGAACAAAGGACGGTTTGATCATCTCTAATTGGCAAGTAGGAGTCGACACCAAAGTATTGTTTGCATTCAGCAGAGCTTGGTGCAAAGTAATGCCAAGGGGAATATGTTTTTCCACCATCGTTTGATCTTTCTAAAGCCCAAACGCCAGGTCTCGGTGAATTGGCTGATTTGATGATGACATAAGCAACATGGAATGACTGAGAAAATAAACAAACAGAAATGTATTGAAGTGCAACAGTTCATTTTTCATAAATAAACTAAATATTACAAATCATTTCTTATTATATTTTCGACGTTGGAAATTAAAAATGCTATATAAACGTTTCCTACCACGCGCGTTTTTGTTTTTAAAATTTCCCGCGTTGATGACCTAATCTTTTATAGAACGGAGAGAGAGCGAAATCCAAGCGCAAGTGTAGTGATCTCTGGGTGCGGGATTAGAACTTGTCACGTCCCAGTGCAGTTTGCTAGAATCTTCAAAATATAAAAGGTCTATAATTTTTGTGTTTTCGACCGAGAAAAGAATTGAAATTACGGTTTGTTTCAATGCCGGCATATCTACTACAGAGGCGAAAGTCATCTCAATATAAAATAAAAAAGACTAGAGTGACTTTAGTTATGGAGAGTAAATGTGATAGACAAACCCTGAAAGAAGCATGCCCCCTACTCCTATTTCCATGATATATAGACAAGGTAAGAGACCCTGGGTTCTAGGTTGCAGTTTCCCGGTTGCGGAGTAGCACAACAATAAAAACCAAGATTAAAATTTGTTCTCCCTCAACTTTTGCTTTTAGAGTCTAAAAGCAAAA
The DNA here is from genome assembly GCA_027922465.2 of Turritopsis dohrnii. NCBI lineage: Eukaryota > Metazoa > Cnidaria > Hydrozoa > Anthoathecata > Oceaniidae > Turritopsis > Turritopsis dohrnii. The sequence goes on from BQMF02000015.1 coordinate 677,099, forward strand.
GTTGACGAGCCTCCTCTAAAGAGTCGAGTGGTGACGGTTGCTGCCTCGGTAAAACTAATTCACATCGAGAGAGTATGTTAGGGTCCGTGAACATGCCAGGAGCCACGGGAGTCCATTTCGGTGGTTGTACAGCGAGAACAATAACGTAACTATTAATCCTAGAAGTAGGACTGGCAATTATGTCATTAAATCCTGCATTGAAAAATAACGACGAATACTGCAAAGGTGTGCACTTTAGCAATTATGCTGTGATTTCTCATCTTTTATTCGCAGCAACGATAAATTTATAACTGTAAAGTGTGTTTCAGAATGTTGGGAATTTCAATGGTGTTTTTTTTTTTCAATGAATATGCCGGATTTCAAAATAATTTAAGCTCTTCATTTTTCACTTTGTATATTTTTGTGAAAAATAAGAAAGGGTTTTTGGAAAAAATTCTACTTTTTATTTTGTATTTTCAGCTGATAATGATTCGTAAAGAACGGAAATATAATTCTAAAACAAATAATACATTGTCGATTGAATTTCTTAAACAATAAAAACAATGAATAATTCTTTGTTTTTTTCTTTTTTCTTTTTTGTTTTTTGTCATTTCTCCTTTTAGGATATTACTGTATTTGTTTTCGGAAACAGACGGGATAAAGTCTATAATAACACAAACAAAGTGTTTACCTAAGAAGCACAGGCCATTGTATTCATTCGTCTAAATCAACAAAATTTTCACGACACCTTTTATGTCACTATTGTCAGTATGTAGTGGTGTGGGAATAAATAATAGAATATTGAATATTTAAAGAAATATTTTAAAAAAGGGCCTCGTGAGAATAACAAAAAAATGATGTTTGGTATTGTGATAAAGAAGTAATGTGAAGTTTCGGGAAAGTTTGATGTTTGGCTTCACGTCACTTTCACACCTCTTAATCGGCCACCACATGAACCATTAACAGTTCATTTCAGCATCCAGATCAAGCACCTTTTTTGTTATTTTTTATGTTTTTTTAATACAAAAGGGTGATTTTACACCAATATTGTTCCCATATTGTTTTAGCAACGCATACGCGCTTTAACACACCTACATTTCAAGTGATTATAATATCATTTTGACAATTTGCGCTGTTTTCAAAACGTATCATCAGAAACATATCGAACAACATAAGACAAATTTTCAATAAAATAAAATTTCTCCAATGATAAGGCAATATTGATCGCTCTCTCTTTTGCCCTATCGAGAACAAAAGGTATTGAATAAAAGCAACTTCCGTTCTAACCTGTCCTAAGTCGATGGTGACGTTGACTTCTCTGTATTTGAGACCTCTCGATAATGGCGGCGACTGCCACCATCGATTCGAGCCATCGTTAGCATTTCGTATATTGTGATCTCTAGCATCTTTACCATCGGCGGTACCATAATCACCAGGAACACAATGACTGCAACTTATTCCACTAATTCCAAACTTTCCGGGTACACCAGCAAGTGTACAAAACAACTCTCCTGGCTCTGATTTCCGAGGGATATAGTCTTCCCCGCATGTAGCTGTTGCTGTGATATTTTTACCTTTGGCGATATCGAAGTAAGGCGGTTGCAGCACCTGTTGAGCAGCCGCCGCGCTTATAAGCGCTAATATGATTAAAAACATTGCAAAAAATATTAATATTCCTTATGATTTTATGTTATCTCCTCTCACGAATATAACTTGTTTAATGTTGATTGCTGATTATTTCTTGAACACCCTTTTTAAGGTCTTTCAAGAATTGTAATCGTGTCTAACTTCGTCGAGATTCATAGAGATAAGTGACTTGTTTTGACATTTGTATGAGGTTGGCCTATTTCGGAAAAAAAAAAGAAAATTATGGTGGTGTTATTTTACATTTTAGCGCCAATGAAATCTTTCTATATTGTTTACAGACGGTAATTCGGTTTTGAAAACAACGACATCATTGACAATTGACAGTGTTATTTCGGATATTTCAACAAAGAATATGAATGTCAACAAAATTATTCAACACTTTGTAAAAAAGGAAAACACTCTCAGTAGATGTGACTTGCTCAAAGTAGTTATATGCAATAGATGATTTTTTATGTAGATGACGTCAAATCTAATTCTCAGTCCTCCATAATGTGGTTTAAGAACTGTGGTCAGATCAACCGAAGAATTACTTCTTTAAAAGATGGGTAATTTTGATGCGACAGATAAAACCAATGACAAACATTGATTGGACTTTGAACTTTCGAATACTTTTCTTGAACACTTCAAGCTTGTCCTCGTGTGGAAAAGAACCTAGGCAGCGAACAGACAAAGAAATAATGGTTCAATCTTAGAGTTGTAATTATACCAATAAGTTTGTATATTTCCTTACTACGTTTTAGAAAGAATGATTTATGTCATATACTTTGCTTATAGCGTTTAAAATTAACATTATGATTGTTATGCAACTTATTAGAGCAGCTCATTGTGTATACACCCAAGGACAGTAGTACAGCGTATCAGTATCGTAAACTGGTTTCCTACGGGTAAACACATAGTTTCCTGATTGGGTAATGGCTTTTGTAAGGTTTCGAAACGGAGAAACCACAACGATTTTGAATCATATTCCTCTTTCATCAAATACTCTCCTCTATTTTTTGAATAAAAGATAAATCATAAAATTGCATATTATAGTTAAAGCTGTAAAGCCAGAGAGGGAAAGGACTACTTAAAAGAGTCATGTCAAATCTTTACACTTGGATTCAGTTTTCGATAGAAACAAAAATGATCCTTTTTATTGTAATTGGACTTTGGACTTACTTGAATTTACAAGCTCTAAATTGAACTTATACATGAACAATCTATGTATTAATTATTTTTAATTAGAGTAATTTTCTACTCCTCAGATTTGGTGGAAAAATAAGAATAAAATAAGAAACACTTGAGGCTAAACTGTGTTCTTAATACTAAGAACAAGATTATAACAGTTCAGGCTCTCAAAAAAGCTAAAAAAATAAGAACAGACAGTCTCAGGTCAGATTTGTTTTTTATAAAAAAAGTGTCAGCTAAGAAAGTGTCATTTAATCAAATATGTATGTATAAAATACAATATCCAATTAGAATCTAGCATAAAAGAATTATGTTTAACATGATTATACTTAAATCAATTTTTACATTAAGTACTAAAGTTAATTTCACACCAAAAACTCCTTTATCAAGTCGTCGATTTGTTTTACATGTTGACTTGTGAGGTCATTACGCAGTTCACAATAAGTCAACACTCAAGTCGTCAAGTCGTTTTAGACGAACACTCGTTTTCCAATTTGAGGTGTTTTAGAAGTTGGGGTTGCCAGATGTTGTGTAATTGAGGTGCTTTGGAAGATTAGCTGTTTTAGATGTTTGGTCACTACAGAAAATGAGGTGGTGCAACCTCATTACCAATTTCTTTAAGTCAGTGTTAAAAGTCATGATGCTAGCCGTCATATTTTCTAGTAGTTGCATATGTAGCATGGGCAGTTGTATGGTTATGAATGAGGAAATAACCAAACTATGATTCCTTTTCTTTGAGTTATATTTGATTGTTTGTTAGAATTCTGAAAGATCCCTTATCTTGTTATACTAATTCGCAATTGTGCATAACACTTTTATTTTAGAGAATGATATACTCTGCGTTTTTTTATACGGTCATCATCTTCTTATCTTCGCGTAAAACCACGAGAGACACTTTTTTCACGATTATTATAAAAGCACATGGCATTTGACGTCAGTTATTTTTATGATCACGGGGAGCCGTGAAGCATTTCCAATAGGGATAACTGACGTTTTTTAGGGTTTGGATACGGGTGATGGGGTGATACAACAGGTAGCCAGATAGAAATGGCAGGCGAAATTGAGCTTGATCTGCAATCTATAGTTGAGTGGGGAGAGAAATGGCTGGTCACATTCAATTCCACAAAAACCAAACTTCTCTCTGTAAATCATACTAAAGATCCCTTTTTACTGTCAGTTTCCATGAATAGCATCCAATTGGAAGAAAACAATTCCTTTCGTCTCCTCGGCATCACTTTTTCACAGGGCTTTTCCTGGCGTTCCTACATTGAGGCAATTTCTAAGTCAGCCTCGATGAAAGTGGGCTCCCTTCTTCGTGCAAGAGCATACCTCAGCCCTGATTCCATTCTTTACCTCTATAAATCTACTTTTGGCCTTGTATAGAGTATTGCTGCCATATTTGGGGTGGAGCACCCTCAGACTCTCTTAATCTTTTAGATCGTATTCCGAAACGTATATATCTGTAATGCTATTGGTGATAAACTTGCAAGTAAACTTGACACACTCTCCCATCGCAGATCTGTGGCGTCTCTAGCCTCTTTTATAAATACTTTTACGGAAAATGTTCAACTGAGCTCTCTTCTCTCATCCCTGCATTAAAAACTTTTAAGCGAAACACAAGATATTCATCTAATTATATACCACTATCACAATGTCAACATCCTAAAGTCATCTAAAACTTTTTACCAACAAAGTTTGATTCCTCGCTCCTCCACTCTCTGGAATTCTTTACCACAGTCTGTTTTTCCTTCTCATTATAATCTTCAACACTTTAAATGCAATGTATATTGTCACCTTTCTTCCTTGTACCTCGATACACATTAGTGGTTTTAAACCTTGTATTGAGCGATACATCGAAATCTTTGAATTAAAGCGAGATAAGGGGAAATGAAATGACTAGTTTCAAGTTGTTTTCACCATCAGGAATGGAATAATGGAAGACTATGTATTGAAGATTGTTGATCTGATTTCTTGTAGTACTAAAGAAAACTAAAGAAAATACACAAGACAAGCATTTAATCTTATGAAATCTGAAAGTGTCAGACAAGATGTACAACAGCAAATCTTTTGATTATTCTAGCTATGTCTGGTTATGATGAACCATTGTAGACAATCCAATATCTTAATGACCATTCCCTTCATTTCTCATATCTCAAGGAACATACACGCTTTTTTTTCATAAGAACAATTTTATGAGAAAGTGAGTCTCAGATTTGGCCAAAAAATAAGAACAAAATAAGAACAACCTAAGCAGGGTCTAATCAAGAATGGACGGGTAGCGGCCAGCAGAAGGAAAAAGAGCACATGAACATCCAAAAGGCACTTTTTTAGGAAAAGGGCAATCTGAGCTTTATTTCACTGGTTAAGCCTGTGCCATAATTAAAAAATAAAACAAAAAAACATTGGGGGCAGCGTCCGATCAACGACATAGATTAGACCATGCCGAGGCTCAAATCATTGTCAAAAAATCAAAATTAAGAACAGCCTGATCCTCAATTTTCTTTTAAATTAAGAACAATCAAGATGTGAGTTCTCTCAAATGATTTAGAAGTTTATTGGGGTTTTTTTCGCCTCCAATAAATGTGCAAATGCACCATTACCGAACAGCAACCATGCTTTTTACCAGTTCTTTTTAACAAAGATTTTTTTCTATTTTAGGAAGTTCCATAAATAGGAACAAAATGATGCTGTAATTTGAAACTGTGTTCGTTAAGCGAAGAAAAAAAATCAGAACAACCACCCAACTACTTTTTGCAAATTCCTCAGTTTGAGGTGAAATGTTATGTGAAATATACCAAAATTATTTCTAGCTGCTTTTGTAAGATATACATTTTTGTACATTTTAGATTAGAAAAATTACACTGGAAACCAATTTGGTGTTTGGAATTTTTAGTTGAAATAATAAGATATTAACCATGTTTCGAAGAAGTGCAAGCCTAGCAAATGCTTTCAAAACAACATATTTACACAAAAACCTAACTCCTCTTAAAAGGTATGAAATATTGTTACTGATAAAAAAAATGCATTATTTACTCTCATAGTCTGGTTTCAATATTCTTGCCTCATTCAGAACAATTAACCCTGGTTCTCCATTTTTTTAATGTTTTTCCTTTATACAAGTGTGAAATCTGCGTTTTAAAAGTTCACTAGGAGTCAAAAGAATGTTTCCCTTTGATACAGTAGAGAATGTCTAGTCTTGATTCTATTCCAAACAGAAGTACCAGCACCTTTATAGTCCCCCTTTTGTTGCCATGGCTGCTGTGTTTCGTACAAATGCGGCATAGAATGACTTTTGAATCTTTTAATTCAGAAAAAAATAATTCCTTATTTTCTGACAATATTTTGGGAAGCAAAATAAACAAAACAAATACTATAATGCATTCGGAAAATGAATAAAGATCGAAAATGAAAATCATGTTACTGAGAATACAATATTAACTTATGGACCTTGCAATAAATAGCCTGTTAGACGCCACAAAAAGGTTTCTCTTGAAAAAAAAAGAAAAATTTCTTTTTATTGACTAATATTTATACAGGATAAAACTCATCAGTTATAAAAATGTTCTTGTAAGACATCTTTTTCCATGATTTTGTTTATATGCTATTTTTCTTTTGTAGCACTCAAGGATCGCTTTTAAATCTTTCCAAAGTTCGAACCACTGCAACAACTGCTAATGTGATTATCCTCGATTTTATTAACTGAATATTATCTACCAAATTGATATAAACTATTTTCACAGCATTAATTTGTTGTTCTACTTGCAGGAACCAAAGTCATTTGCAATGGGTATTTTCACTGGAAAGGCTAACGTTGGCACTATCCTTCCTTTTCCCCAAGGTAATGTTTTTACTCCATAATTTGTTTTCCAGTGCTAATAAACTTGTCTGAGTACATCCTATATTTAATTTGATTTATTCATGTTTTTGTTTTTTCTTCAGTGCTAAATGAAGAACAAAGCGAATTTCTCACATCTCTTGTTGATCCTGTTGAGAAGTTCATGACTGAAGAAAATGATCCATTTGCTAATGATGCCAATGAGGAAATTGAACCAGCAACTCTGCAGGGTCTGAAAGAAATGGGTGCATTCGGTTTACAGGTGAAAAATTAAATACCTTTAGATCAATGCACAATTTCTGTTAATATTGTAAATAAACCTAATTTGTGTCATTTGGAAATAATCTTGTTTTTGCTTTTATATTCAAACACATTAAAATTCTCCTTGTTGTATCCATTTTGTGGTGGTTTTTGTATATAGGTACCACCAGAGATGGATGGTCTAGGTTTAACCAATACCCAGGTATGTTTGTGTAAATTATCAATGAATTTATTGTTTATTGAAATAAGCATTTTGCTGTATAAATTGTTTCTTGGAATTAAATTAAACATAGAATTTCTCTACATAGTATGCTCGTTTGGTGGAAATTATTGGAAAATATGATTTAGGAGTTGGAATTGCACTTGGCGCTCATCAGGTTAAAAGTTATTTCCATTATCATTTCTTGTCATTACCATTACATATTGCATTTATATACTTTTTGTTTCCGCATCTTTTACAGTCAATTGGATTTAAAGGCATCTTAATTGCAGGCAATGAAGATCAAAAGAAAAAATATTTACCTGCAGTATGTATCTTTTTCGATAATTTCACACCAGTGAACAGATTTTTGCCATTGATTTAGCTGTTCTAGCAATTTTGTGCATTTCTTTTGAAGGTCTTATTAAATAGTCTTATTATCTATTAAAGGACAATTCTATCTGGTTTTAAATTGCTGTTAATGTGTTCATATTATGTAGCTTGCATCAGGGGAAAAGTTTGCAGCTTTTTGTTTAACTGAACCTAGCAGTGGATCTGATGCAGCTGTGAGTAACTTTCGTGTTGTTGTCATTTGAACTGTCATATCAAATTGTTTTTGTAATTCTGTTTTATTGACATTATTTTCTTTTTTTATAAAGTTTTAAATGCCATACAAGTCTTGAATTATGAGTGACCAGGGTTTAAGTTAATCCAATGAAAATTAATTTGGTCCTTCTAATTTTGAACTTGGATAATGTTAAAACAATGTTTTCATGTATATATTCAAAAGAAAGACTCAATGAATTATAATGAATATGATTCGGGCACCCCATAATTACTCGATGTGGTTTCACCTTGAAATTGTAGTCAATCAGAACAAATGCAAAGCTCAGTCCTGATGGAAAACACTGGTTACTAAATGGCGGAAAGCTATGGTAGGTCACTTTGAATCTCTTAATCATTTGTGTAAATTATTTTGTACTTTATAAATGTAAATATATGTGTCTCATTCCTTTTCAGGATAAGTAATGGTGGCATAGCTGAAATCTTTACTGTATTTGCACAGGTAAAATTTAGTTTATTGAATTATGACCTACCAAAAAAACTGTCATCTAGTTTTGATCATTGATAGATCAGGAATCTCTCATTAAGTATTCCCCTTGATTTTAATTAATTTTACAGGTGTTGGCGTAAACCGTCAATCTCATCCTTGAATGTCCAAAGTTATAAGTTTCATTTCATAGTTTCTTCCTTTTCTTTTAAAGACACCAGTCAAAGATGAAAAAAGTGGCGAATTGAAGAATAAAGTGACAGCGTTTATCGTGGAAAGAGACTTTGGTGGTGTGACCAGGTACTTTAAAAGTTTTCGATGTTCAATAGCATGCATTCCTTGCAAATATCTGCTTGTTTTTGAGCTGTTTGTGTTGTGTTTTAGTGGACCACCTGAAAAGAAGATGGGCATCAAATGCTCCAATACTGCTGAGGTATGCAAACAAACTGCTTTGTTGCACCTATCTCAGATATTTATTTTTTGTGCATTTCGAACAAATTGCATTCACTGGTTTTGTCCTAAGCAGCAGTGTATGTTTAATTTTATATTTTTTTTTAGGTCCATTTTGAAGATGTGAAAATTCCTGTTGAAAATGTACTAGGAGGTGTGCTATACAATTCAATTAAACTTGTAAACTAATAGATTACAGTGGCGCACCTCCAGGTGTTCCTTTTTAATATTTCATACTATTTTATATTTCGGTCCACTTAATAACATTTTCAGTCTATACTACTTCATGGTTTGCAAGAAATAACAGACATCCTTAAAACATACTTTTTAGGTGTTGGTGAAGGCTTCAAGGTTGCTATGAATATTTTGAATAATGGTAGATTTGGTATGGCAGCTGCTTTGTCTGGCACTCAAAAAAATTTGATTGCTCAAGCTGTAAGTGAATTTGTAAACTAGTGTATCTTAGAACCAGTTCAGATCTCAAATTTAGGATAACTCTTGTTTCATTACTATAGTCTCTAAGATAGGGAACCTAAATTTTTCTGTTTTCATTGTTAAAATAAAAATAGATCTTTAAATTCAAACCCGTCCATCATAATACTCCTTATAATTTAATGAAATCTGGCTCATTATTATGTATCTTGTGTACAAAAGCAAATCATGAATTATTTCTAATTATAAAACTTATGGAAACCTTCGTAGTCATAACATTAGTTCATGGAACCTATGATATCAAACAAACTTATTATAATGCAGCTAAAGGGAACCAAGATTTTCTTTTTGAAGCCTGTTTTTATGGGAAAGTAATTCATAGTGATGATTCCGTTACTGCTTTCATTTATTGCTTGTACTGACAGGTCGATTTTGCTGCCAACAGAACCCAATTTGGTCAAAAAATTAAAAATTTTGGTGTTATCCAAGAGAAGCTTGCAAGAATGGCCGTGAAGCAATATGTTACAGAGGTATAGATTAATACGAGTTGAATTTTAAATTACTTGCTCAATAATCTGCATGAGAAACACTTTGTTGTCTCTTAGAGTATGGCTTATATTGTTTGTGGGTTGATGGACCAAGGGTTCAAAGATTTCCAATTGGAGGCAGCTATTAGCAAAATATATGCTTCGGTAAATCTTAATATGTTTCTGTCCTTTCTGATTTCTCCAAAGTGATGCTATTTTCTTTTTGTAAACAGCAGTCTATGATTTTCATTTTTTCTGTTTTTTAGGAAGCCGCATGGGAAGTTGCTGATGAAACAATACAAATTCTTGGTGGGATGGGATACATGAAGGTAAAACACACATTTTCATATCAACTCATACAAGCCTTGATCAATGCTATTTCATGTATTATCCGAAGACTGCAATCAACCAGTCCTTTTGTGATACGACCATGATCATGTCATTATATTCAGTAAGGCATAATTTGTGATCAGTTTTTGCCAGGAGTGGGCACAAGAATGGTTGTGTCATGGTTTCATGTGTATGGTTACTATTAATATTCTATTAGATATCTTTTAAAGGATAATATTTTGCTACATGCATTCAATTTCTTATCTTCCTTGTTGGCTACTAGCATCATTTTTGCTTATTGTTCATTCTGTAGGACACTGGAACTGAACGTGTGATGAGAGATCTTCGTATATTCCGTATATTTGAAGGAACTAATGACATTTTGCGATTGTTTGTATCGTTGACTGGCTTGCAGGTTTGTTAATGAGTTCCTTCATTGGTATGCAGTCACTCTTACAGTGAATCTACAGCAATGTACGATTTAAGAGTAACAACTCATCATTTCTGACAAGATCAATTACTTTTCTTTCATAAAAAGGCTGTTAAGAGTAAAACATTTTTGTTGACGCTCTTTATAACACCTGCCGTGATGTAGTCATTGAAAAATTGTACTGCTTAGTCGTGATAAGATATACTGAAATTCATACAACAGTTCAGAACTTTATGAACAATTGCAATAGTGAATTAAGGATTACAATTTATATCACAGCATTCTTTCCTACCTAGTCTGTACGTCTTTTATGTTAGAATGCTGGCAAAGAACTACGTCAACTTCAGAAGTCAATGGGAAATCCTCTTGGTAACATGGGTTTGATAATGCAGCAAGGTCTTTTGAGATCCAAAAGGTAACCAGTTACCATAGTGATACGTCATGTGAGCCTAAGATGTTTAGCAAAAGTATATTCGAAATACAGTGTTCTGAAATTGTCACTACTCCTGCGTAACATAGATCAGACAGATCTATAAAACCAGTTTTTCCTGAATTATCCTGAAATAATAGGACCAGAGATATTTTATCAATAAAATTGAAAAACTAAGAAAACCTTTCCATGTAATTTAAGAATATCAGGTGGTTTCCATATGGAAAAAGCATGTATTATGGCCAAATCAATTGACAAGAAGTTGGAGAAGTGACAACTCTCATTGCAATCTGAGTAGATATAATAAGAACATGGTTATTGTTAAATCCCACCGGACTCTTTTAGGGCAGCCGGTATTGCCACTGGACCAGATTTTTCTTCATCAGTTCATCCAGATCTCCGAAAATGTGCTGACCTGGTTAGTATGTTATGATTTCGACAATGCATTGACTATATTGCTAGTACTACCATAGCAGTTGCCTTTCGAAGCACGCAACACCAGTAAACTCCAGCTATTTGGCTTCTTGTAGCTTCAATGTTTTTGATGAGATTTCAGGTTTAAAGTTATATTGGATCATCGAGACCATATCGCTTTTGTTTTTGTTTTTACAGATCAATTTGCATTTCATAATTTTGAAAACCATTAAATAAAATTGAACTTCCGAACTTCAAACACACTTTCAAACTTGAGTCATTCAAAGTATGGATCATTTTTTGTTTGTGTTTTAGACCTCTAAATGTATCGGAAAGTTTTCTGCCACCAGTGAAGCGATACTGGTCAAATACAAGAAAGATATAATCCGTAAGAACGTTATAGTGTGTTTATCTTTCACACCATCAAAACTTTATGGTGTAAACCATGCTAAATTTGTTTCGGTGATTGAGTTTCAGGCCATCAAACTTTTCGGAGAAAACGCCTCCAATGAAATTTGAATGAACGAGGCATCACACAGTCAAATACTTTTTTAAATGCTATGACACTATAAGGTTTACACCATAAACTCGATCACCCTAACAATTTTAGCAAGGTTTTCCCCATAAAGTTTTTGTGTTCTGAGATTGTTAGATCAACTTTAAGTTGTGCTTTAGGGTACTCTCTGTGTATACTTAAGCTGGTAAGTTATGTGATCAAATGGATGTGCTACATCCAGATTGGATGAATAATACTCACAATTGATTGGTTACTACTTAACATATCTGCACAGCGATTGGTTAACAATGACTTTCCTTGGCCCAATCTTTACAGGGTCAGTTGATGTTTACGTATTTTTAGATGAGCAAATGATATGCAGTCGACTTGCTGACGCAGCTATTGATATCTTCGGCATGATAAGTGTTATTTCAAGGTATGCCTGGTTTTACTCACCATCTTTATTCCATTTCCAGTGAGTGAAAAGTCTCCTTTTCAGTAATGCCGATAGTTCGTCTGCCCAGCTGGGAGTTGGCTTGGATAGTGTTTTGATAATTGGAATACTTCTTAATCGTTGCTTTCCGTTTGATATATTCAAGGGCAACCAAATCCCTGAATGAAAACAGTAGCAGTGCTGAACATGAAGCCGCCATTACACAAGTGTTTTGTACAGAGGTAAGTATTCATTCACTGTAAACTCTACAATCACCTATCTCGTAAAAACATTTTTTAAGACAACCTTCTTTTGAACCTTGGTTTGCGTTACTGTTCAACTTGAGTTGGTATTAGATGTTCCCAGTGGAAAAATTTGTTGATAAATCACTGCAACAGTACGTTTCTATAGAAATATACACGTAGTGTGGGTTGAGTTGTACTAAAATAGACATCCGTGAGATCAAAGTGTTAGAAGCAATTTTTTGGGCTAGTTTCAATATTTCGGATATAAAGTTTGAAAAAAAAATGTCTCCAATTTTTTTTGAATGCCACATGTGTATTTTACAAACCAGATTGGGTTTGACCCAAAAAATTGAGAAATGGCTATATCTTTTGAATAACTCAAGTGTTTCTCATAAAACTTAGTCAGAATATACTTCCTATTAATACCTTCCAAGTCTGAAAAAAGTCTGAATTATGTCATCAACGTGTAATTTACAGACCAGAGTCCTTATTTCGATTATGGTCTGTAAAAATGACAAAAATCATTGTTTGGATGAGAAACTCCGCAAAACTGTATGACATACCAAGAAGGTATGTACATCTATCCAGATTTCATAAAGATTATGTAAATAGTTTTTGAGTTAAAGCGAATTTTGCATTTTACTGACCAGCACCAAATTACAAGAAGATTCACGAAAATTGATAGTTACCATCCTGTTAGTAAGTAAATATAAAGACATGTTTGCCTGTGGAGCAGAACATTTGCATTTCTGTCTGTTTGTCTTTTCAAGAAATTAGAATAGCTAGCTCTTTGAAATAACAAATGCATACTCAAATGCACTCCTCCACATACAACAAAATATTCATTCTTCCACGAAATCTTCTTTATCTCGTCTTCTTCAATGTTTTCACAGTCTTTTCAGAGACACATCAGATTGCTCTTTTTTTACTTGCATCGAAGTTTTGCTTCATAACATAAAGATCATCTGCCCCATCAGCACCATAGTAACCCGGGTAAAAATCTTTTACCAGTTTTAACGAAATACCGGGTGAGTAAAAAAAAAGTACCGTTGTTTCACAAAACGTATCTTTCGATTGACTAATTATGAAAGCTAGTGTTTTTTATTTTTGAATAGAGAAATCCTTTACCTACATTTTGGTGTATCATTTGTCAAATTTGGTTGAGTAGAAAAAAAGTTATGGGCAAAAAAACTGGAGGTGGTCCTTGTAAAAATCGTCGAAAAATGACGAAAAAAGCTAAACAAAACTTCTCGAAACTGGAAACTGGATACATACCCAAATTAGCTTTCATAATTAGTCAATCGAAAGATACGTTTTGTGAAGCAACGGTACTTTTTTTTGACTCACCCGGTAGATGTCGAGAGGATTATTATTGTTACTGAATAAATATTTGTTAATAATAACAATAATAATCCTTCAAAGAATTGAAATCAATAAAAGGTACTACGCAAGATGATCCGTTGAGAATGGCGATATATGCGGTTGATATTACTCCGCTACTCGAGATGATGCTTAACTTCATTGCATGTGATCAATTATAACGTCAGCATGGTTGCATTCGCGGACGATCTCACTGCTGTAGGTAAATTTGCTTTACTTGGACGATGGTGGGACAAACTGGTCGAAATTGGACCTTCGTTTGGTTACCTACCACAACAAAAGAAATCATGGTTGATCGCCAAGCATAACAAGATCGTGGAAGCCAAGAGTTGCTTTGATGGGTCCAACGTGCAACGTACAACATTAACAACGAAAAGCGATTGTCATCTAGAAGCAGTTATTGGAAGTAATCGGACCGAGGCAGATTATTGTACGCAAGTAGTACAAAAACATAGTGCTTCTATCAGACAGAGCTGTGATAGCACCTCAAGGAGCCTACTCTTTACTCTTGCTTTGTCACAGGCTACCAACACAGGTTCACTTACTGCTTGAGAACTATTCCTGGCTTGGAAAATTACATCGAAGATCTAGAGGAAGTCGTCAAGTACAAGTTGCTGCCAGCAATATTAGAAGGACATATTCGTCAATGATGTGGAACACGAACTGATTTCTCTACCTCCAAGATTAGGAGGTCTGACAATCAAGTTAATCAAGGAAACAGCTCTGTTCGAGTTTGAAAACTCCTGTAAAAATGGATCACGGTTAGATTGTATTTTTTTTACTTCTGACAGGGATGAGATTGATGGTGGTGAAGGTAGTGAAGTGGAGTTTAAAGAAAAACTTAAATCGAACTTATACATGAAGAAAGATGGTTTGTCAGTGATTTTTTTATTGCCTTTTCCTTGTTGTGATAAGGTCTGACTGAATTGGTTTGTGTTTTGTGTAGAATTCAAATACTCCACAAGCATGATAGCATCTATGGTTGTTGCTTGGCTTGTCCTTTACATGGTAAATGCACACATACACACACATTTGGTGGCATGGGAAAGGTCAATAGGTAGTGGGAGAAAGAAATATAATGCCTTGATCCATTTTTATAATCACAATTCTCCAGAAGACCGAGACCGAGAAAATCTAGAAGAAATAACGAAAGCGCAAATTAAAGACCAGCGCAGAAAACGGATGGATAAAAAACTAACAGAAAGTTCAGGATGAACTCTCCAGTAAGCATAAAAGGCAAAACGAAATAAATCGGGGAAGCGGCAGCAGTAATTGGCTTACCACACTAACTCTCCAACAACAGGGGTACAACCTAAATAAATAACAGTTTTGGGATGCTCTATGCATCAGATATAATTGGGTTCTCCCAAGGTTACTGACGTTTTATGCCTGCGGATATCTGTCTCATGCACTTTCCTGCAAGAAAGGTGGATTTGTTTCAATAAGACACAATGAAGTGCGAGAAATCACAGCACTGTTCCTAAAAGAAGTCTGTGCTGATGTAAGAAAGGTGATGAAAGGCTGATGTCTATAAATTGAAAGTAAATTGTCTATAAATTGAAGAGAAGTCTGCTGCTGCTGGAAGTGAAGCCTTTTTGGACGTTAGCGCTTTTGAGTTCTGGACACCTGGTCAAGAAGTATTTTGCGATGTGTGGGCCTTTGACCTCAATGCTCAGAGATACAGAGGTTCAGAAATCAAGAGATGCTATCAGAAGAACCAATGCCAAATTCACTCCCTCGGTGTTCTCCGCCACAAGTGGAATGGGGAGAGAATGTAGCAAATTTTATCATAGGCTCGCCGAAATGATTGCTGAAAAGAGTGACATAGCAGCATCGGCTGCCACGACTTTTTTTCGTATGAGATTTCCCTCGTCAACTCAGAAGCATAATCAAACAGCTTTAAGGCATCATCCGAGATGCTACTTTTTAGCCCTTTGATTGGTAGATTACATCGAGTATAATTATTTAATATATAATACAGTGTGTTTCGTAATGTTGGAAATGGAAATTTTAATGTTGCTTTTTTAAATGAATATACCGAATTTCAAAACAATTTTTACATCGATGGAAAGCCATTTTCAAGCTCTTTCGGCTAGTATATTTTTGTGAAAAATGAAAAAGTGGTTTTTGAAAAAATAAGGAAAATGTCTTGGAAAAATGTAATTAAGTTTTTAATGGTCGATTAATCTGGTCTATAAAATATAAATGTGGCAGTCAAAAAAAATGGAGACATATTTTTTTTTTAAACTTTATATCTGAAATATTGAAACTAGCCCAAAAATTGCTTCTAACACTTTGATCCCACGGCTTTACAATTGAGCCCACACTAACGCTATTTCAATGAAAGTACTCTTCATCGCAGTGAGTTTTTGAAGATTTTGTCCTACTGGGTTAAGTCATCTCGTTTTGTGTTACAGGCACATGAACGAGCAATTCGAAATCTGGAGTCGTGCATCGATCAAGAAAATCTCGAGACTGATAAATTAAAGGGGAAAATTACTGAAGGCGTCGTTGAGAAATTAGGCACGGTGGCTTCGCATCCTCTCGGGTTTTAAGGTAATTTTTTTCGTTCAGTGTAAATTTCCACGTAGACGGAAAATCACTTTATTTTGATTGGCGGACAGGATACTTGATGACGTCACGATAAATACCTCATATTTCTTACATCGGTTCTTTTTTTCTTTTTTAGAAATGTATATTGATGGATTTACGTCTAATATTTTTGTTTGTTGTAAATATATTTTAGTCGTTATCGCATAACATGTGGACGTTCTCTTACTCTACCCCAAGTTCATTCATCATTCCTATACTGTGAAACATCAGTCTTGCTTAGATGCCAGTCGAATTTTTTTATCCACTGAAATGTACTAATATTCTAATACTTTCAATTTGAGTTTAGTGTAGTGTAAAATCCGTTTGGGTGACTGAGTGAGCAACATTTGCCTCGTTCTTTCAAACTCTATCATAAGGGTTTCCACCTGAACGTGTAATGGTCCGAAATTGTTCAAGTCTTTGTTGTAACATCCATGCTCTTTTATTTAATTAACTTGATGTTGAAACCTGTCGAGATCGAGGCTGGCGAACAGTTCGAGGCTGACTTATCTCGACAAGATGCAATGAAGTGAAGTTGTTTTTTCTGTAAATTGACTAGCCTTATAATTTTTTGTATACAATTCATACCTTCATCGTTGTTATTGCAAATAAATCGATGAAAACATAAGAATGTTGATTTGCTATCCTTTCTTGTACTTATCCATACCAGGCATATAAAGTTGTGCCGTTTCAAAAAACCGTTCACCCACTTTTCACCTGGAGTATTGTCCTTTAATCCTTTAATAATTATGTTTTTACTAATTTGACTAGATTTCACAGCTCCAATTTATCGATGAGGCATCGCCATTTTTCCAAAAAGCTATTTATGGTAACCAGTCTGCCCTCCAACGGTGGAACAGCCAACTTTTGGTTTTTCTTTACCTTGTCAAACAAGGTTAATTTTGGAATGTATCTTTCTGAATCATTTCTGTATTTTAAAACATTATTGATTACCCCTGTAACAGCGCCTACGTCAGTCTCAGTGTATTTAGACATGATTTGAATTATTTTGAATCGTGATCAAGAATAATTTCACACACTTGCATGAGCAAAGAAGTTTCCTCTTGTTCTTCATGTTTTAGAGGTAGTGTATACGGTCGATTTTTCGACTTGTCTAATGTAAATCAATTGACCTGTGTTTAGACATTGTCAATACTTTTACTTAATTAAGAATGCAAGAGTTTTCATAAGTACAAGTCATTAGATTTACATAAAGGCTAACACCCACTTCGGATAATTGTCCACGGACCGGTTCGGTTCGCAAAACAATAGACCACGTGAAAATAATACGTAATGTTTTCATGTGGTCTATTGTTTTGCGAACCTATCTGGTCCTGTCTGCGGACAATTATCTAAGTGGATATTCGCCTTTAGATAAGTCAAAAGTTCGACTGTACAGTATGAGTCAACCTCGAACCCAGGTTATAGTGTGAGTCAACCTCGAACCCAGGTTGCAGCATGAGTCTCAAAAACAGTTTTTGAGACTCATACTGTATAAGCTACACTTATTGTGCCCAAAACGGTGCACGATTTTTCTTCTCAAATTTCATTGGTTCATACAAATTCAGAATTTAAAACCTCTGTGGTAAAGTGTTGCCTAATTCACCTTTTCGTGTAAAATTTTTCTTTTTAAGCTTGAACTCCGGCAAGTAATTGCTTTGATGATACTCTAGAGGCTATACGAAATCTTTTTTACGATGGTAGTAGCGAAAGCGAATATCATATTAAAACATCCTTGGACTACTATCCTCCGGCCGAAATGGCAGATAGCCTGCGATTTAAAGTCTGTGACTCCACTAATAACGCAATGTAAGTTCTAATGAAAGAATGCAGCCTTCGAATTTTGGAAGTACATTATCTTTGATAATTCATACCTTAATTCATAAAAGAATGAGTATTAATCAAATAGGCCTACATGAAAATGGGACTTCTACTTCATTACATTAACTGAGAAAATACTTGATATGTTGCTTTTCTTGTTAGTAAAGCTTATCAGTTCAAAATTTCTTATTACCTCGTTTGTTAGCTACTACACTGTCTTTGTGCATTAAAGGGATCCTGTGATGACAAATGATAATTTGGTACATAATAGAGCTCAAAAAGTTGATTAACAAGTCCTTTTACAGTTTTTGGAAATTTCATCTCCTTTCGCTGATATTTCAATTTGAAAATATCAAATTATGCAGTACATAATTATGACGCAATAGGAGTTTCATAAAATAAAATTAGGGGCTGTTCATATGGAGGTGAGCTGGCCCGGTTAGCCGGGCTAGCTCACTTAGCAGAGATCTCACTGTCATTAAGAAATCTCTATAAAAATAAATTGTGTTCATATGAAAAGCGGGCTGGCTCACAAGTGAGATCTCATTTCACCTCCATTTTGTTTTCTACATAAGCTCTTATGAAAAAATTTCTTATAAAAAAACATACGTTACACAGCTTTTAATAAATTGATTTGCTGGTGTTTTATGATTAGACCCTTCAATTTGACAGATAGCCTTTTCAGTCTTAAGTATCGATTAGATTACTTGCACGTTTTACTGTTTTAATTTAAATGACTAAAATCTCCTCCACAAAATGAACCACTCGTCCCTGGATATACTGCTATCAAAAGAGTGGAAACAAACAGTATCATACATATGAAAAGTATTGTACTCAACGAGTTGGATATTTGAGGAATCAATAAACCCGTCACAAGTATCACTTTTATGTTTTTAAATATCAATTTGGGGGTCTCAGTGCAAAAATAGTATTAACAAAAATTTGTATGGATTTAGCGCTTTGAAACAATAAAAGCACGATGTAATTGAACTACGTGTTAATCGATCATTAAAAGTTTAATTACAGTGTGTATCAAAATGTCTTATCCACCAACTTTCAAGGCGTATATCTCATTACATGTCTTATAAAATATTGGGAATTTTATATCACAAGAAAGAGCTTTTCATGCTCTATTCATTAATATAAAATGTTTGCCAAAATATTTGTTCTTCGAAAAGATGTTGAAGAAACACTCAACGATTTGGCTCATTAAATTCTTAAAAGTCAATTAACTCATTTTACAATGATGGTCATTGGTTAACACAATAAAAAAATTAAAAACCATCACACAGTAAAAAAATTTTATTTGAAATTTCTATGATTAGTTGTTATGGGAAATTGATACGCAAAGCTATACTTAAAATTTTGTAAAAGTTTCATCAGCACAACAAAAGAAAATTACACCATTAAAAAGTCATTAGCATGTCAGTTAATAGACTTTTAAGAACTTAATGAGCCAAATCGTTGAGTTTTTCTTCAATATCTTTTCGAAGAACAATTATTTTGGCAAACATTTTATATTAATGGTAAAGCATGAAAAGCTCTTTCTTGTGATATAAAATTCACAATATTTTATCATACATGTAATGAGATATACGCCTTGAAAGTTGGTGGATAAGACATTTTGATACACACTGTACATTTTTCCCAGACACTTTTTCATTTTTCACAAAAAATATCCTAGCCGAAAGAACTTGAAAGTGGCTTTCCATCGATGTAAAAATTATTTTGAAATTCGGTATATTCATTTAAATAAAACAGTTTTAAATTTTCCGTTTCCAACACTATGAAACACACTGTATGTAACAGTTAACACGTACGATGACTTGATGCGTTATCCTTCGTGGATAATCAGCCTTAACATGAAGTTTCTCACCTTACAAACAGTGGTGCATTCTTAAGGTGTTAGAAATATGACTCACATTTAAACTGGTGTTGTTTTTTTGCGTTTATTTTTTTGTAACATATTTAAATACTTTTACTTAAAGAGTAACTTTGGCATTAACTTGGACTAAATGTAATCATGTAAATTTTCAACATTTCTATTCTTGGGTCAAAATAGTAAAAATAGATTTTGAAAAATACTAGATTTATAAAAGCACTCAAAATTTATAATTTCAACATGATTTTCAATTTTTAGGAAAGGCAAAAACAAATTCCACAGACCAGATTAACCATCATCATTATACTGACCAGGCTTACGTAAAAGAACTTGAAATATGCTGTCGCACTTTGTACCGTTGTGTTGCGTGGTGGACATCGCCCACGGGTGGCGTGTTGAGGAGGAGGACTCGACTGAAATCACTTTTTTAAAAAATAAATGAACTGTTATTATGTAGGGGAGGGTTGTACTACGCTGATATGAGTAGAAATAGAACAATTTATTGATTAATGGTCTCGGAACGAGCAGTTGTTTCTCCCTCGTGGAATTCTCACAAAAAACACAATTTTTCTCGACATTGATGAAGGAGCGTAGCTTCGATATTCTCCTCCACATAGATTATTTTCTGTTTCATAAATATGGTTAACGAACGCACATCCATCATGGTAGCTTTCACAACCCAAACTAGTAAAGCTAAATTTATTATTTTATGTAGGGTTTTTTCTGTACTACCTCCTTTTTGTCTTTAATTTATCCTTCTTCCTTTATACCCTAAAAGCACTTCTTTAATGTTATCATGACTGAAATGTCTAATAATATTGAGGAATCTCGTTTTTTTACATCATAGATAGACTCCTCCTGCATCATCATCAAAATAATATTTACAACTATGGTTATGCTAAAAAAAATTGTTTAAAAAGTCTCTTTTTAGTATTTTCATGATTCTTTGTAGTTTTAGATATTTCATTATTAAAATGTTTACAAATATTTCATATGCAGTGCATCTGTATGTGAAGATGATGTGCATCTTATGTGAAGATAATTAATTATATAATTAGTGTAGTTAACATTTCATTATCACAAACAGAACTTATATATATACATAAGATTAGTATTATATGTGTTAGCATTAAATTACGATAAGCATTACATAGAAAGAAAGGGCTTCCACTCTGAGTTGATTTATAGAGGAATAATTGAATGATGAATACATAACTCATAAATAACATATCGTAACGAAGTTCCACTCAAATAATAAAATTATGATAATTTCAAAATTGAATGACTAGTATATAAATTAAATGTGTATATGTAAAAGAGGAAGGCCACCCTTCAAAAATGTTTCGGGTAATCTATTAGACGATGAACCAAACGTTATTCAAATTCATAGCTTCTTTTTTTCCATTATGGAGTTTGGACCACTCAACCAGAATCAGTTGGTAAAGTAATCATGATTTATTATAAAGAATTGGCTCAATAATAATATTTTTTTGCTCTCCTATTAAAGTACATCCGATTGAACTTTTTCCCTTGCGGATTTATTTAGAAAAAGAAGAAAACGAACAAATTCTACATCTTCAGAGGAGTATATACTGCTTTTCTATTGATATATACATTAGTATCGGTTTCAATAATACTCGTAAAATTAAATTGTGCTACTGTGTAGCGTATCGTCAAAACAAATATTAAAATCATAAATATAACAATGCCAAAAATTATAATGGCTTGAAGTGGAATCTCATCCTGATGGCTAAATTCTACTTAGATGGGAGGAAGTCTCCCCTCCCATTAAATCCTATGATGGAGGTAAATGCCATTAGGAAAATTGATCAAAGAATGTTTCCTTGACTTTGTTCTTCAACAACGAATTATAGATGATTTTCAAATATTTCCATGCTTTAAAAGTCAATCTCAAGATTGATGTTCTCTTTTGTTTGCTTTGCAACATTGATGTATAAATGTTGTTGTATTACCATTGTATTTAGTATTATCTGTAAACTAGTATCCTGGGTAAAACTTTTTACCAAGTGTAACTTCGAAAACCATGTGCCTAATCTGCCTTTCATACCCTGTGACAAAAAATTAAATCAAGGAATAGCTACTCAAAAGTGCACCCATGTTGTAGAGCTTGAAAAACTGATCAAAAAATGTATGAGATTGTTTCGCTACCACCAACTGTTACTGA
This sequence comes from Turritopsis dohrnii, assembly GCA_027922465.2. NCBI lineage: Eukaryota > Metazoa > Cnidaria > Hydrozoa > Anthoathecata > Oceaniidae > Turritopsis > Turritopsis dohrnii. The sequence continues at coordinate 699,285 of BQMF02000015.1, forward strand.
GATATTGCTGATCAAAGATTTTGATGACATCATAGACCCAGTACCTGTTAGGGTCACCCCATCACCCATATCACCGACCCCAAAAAATGTCAGTTATCCCTATTGGTTCTCAAGATGTTGCCCCAAAACGTTGCATTCGATTGGGATGCAATGCAATGACTCCCCCGTGATCATAAAAAAACTGACGTCACAGCATGTGCTACTATTATAATAATCTTAAAAAAACTCTCTCGTCTCTACGTGGTTTTACACACTACTAAGAAGACATTGATCGTAAATTAAAACTAAATGTATCACTCTCTAAAATAAAAGTGGTATGCACTCTCACTATTATAATATAAAATGGTATTGTATCCCCATTTAAACAACATTTAGAGGCAAATATCCTGAGAACTAACACAGATAACTAAACTAACATATTTTGGAGTTTATGATGTTAGAGAAGGGTTGATGGAAAATTTGCACCTAAATTCTTTTTGGGACAAGTCTGTGACATCATTAAATGTTTTTGATTGACGATATCTCTGTAACGCTTGGCTGTAGCTAAGCGATCCCATACATTTTTTATGTGTTTTTCAAGCTCTAAAACATAATATCCAATTACTTTTCTTATATACATGATGGCCTTGGGGGATTTAGCAATAATGAAACAAATAAAATAATATTACATTCTTCTTCTTGCTTGTTTACGTTATGCTTCAAAATGAGGCTTCAGTAGCCTTTTGTGTGTGACACCAAACAATGGGTGTTTTGTTTGCTTTTAGTTGAAATTTATATCTTCAGTGGAGCACTTTGATTTGAACACTACAATAAAGTACATGCGTCTTGGTAGATTTGATATGCTTGGTTGATATTTTGGTATATTTTTGTTGGAGTTTCATCAGGTATGTAAGATATATATAGCACTGTTATTAATGTCTTCCGTCTAATAATGTTAGTATTTTATTATTTTCATCAAGAAATTGTAATGTGCACTTTTTTTGTTTTTCACGAAATACAGGATTTAATAAATTGTGCAAACAGATCTTTAAATAAAGTTTCTTGGGTTTTGAACCCCGACACATTTTTCGTTATTCCTGTGAATCCTGTGTATTTATTGAATTTATTTATTGAATTAATTTGAATTCTAGTAATTTCAGAACCAAAAATAAACTCAAAACTGGAGACAATATATCAACAATTGCATTAGCAGTTCACAGGTTGTAATTTATAACACAGCCATTGTTTTTCAATTTCAGCAATTCAAATTTCCCTTAGTTTCACGAAATTACGAATCAACCTGCTTTGAATCACAGTGAAATTCTTTCTTCTTTTTTGGTATGATAAGAAAATTTTTTTCTTCTGTCATCACCATGTCGTATTTCTTGAAGCATGTACATATAATAAACCAAAAATACCTGGTTGACACTTACCTCCATTATCAGGCTTAGTGTTGTGACCCCTGGAATATCTTGTTAGTATATACTAATACTGTATAATACTGCTTGTATGCACTTGTCTAAATTAATGCAGCCTCTAATTATGAAAAAAGTGCACACTTGACCAAAATAAACAAAACCAAGGGAAAGGTTATTGAGAGATTCAGGCGATGTAGTACTTTGCAGCTATGAACCAATATCATTTTGTTTAGCAAATCTTGAAAACTTTTTTGTTTAAAGCTACTTTATTAAACCAAGAAATTCATCCGAGAGAGCGTTGTCTACTTTGTCCACACAATGTTTTCGGGTGGTGAAAATGTATGCTTTACTGGCAACAGTTTTGTTAACAAGTCATAATATTGTAAGATTAAGATGACATTGTTAATGAAGAGAGTTAAAAAAAAAACTGAATAGATTGTTCAAGTGGTAAACTTGGTGGAAAACTGCCTTATCCTGGGGAAACATTCGTAAAATAAATCATAAATTTTGCCGGTACAAATTTTTACAAGGAGCCTAAACCAAGAAAATCCACACAAAACTTGATCCTAATCCTGATCATGAGATATGAAAAACTTTAGTTATAAATGTTGTTTGCAGCTTTCTTGTTCACAACCTAGTCCAATATTTTATTTCAGAAAATGAGGAAGATGCCGAACAAAATGCGGATTCGTGCTTTTCCAGTAAGTGATCATATATGTTTGTTATGATAAGTTGTTCCCACATTGATGGAATTAATTGAAATGACTTGAGTGTTAGCAGGATTTCCACTTATGTATTTTGATATGTGTATGAGTATGTACCGTTTTGAATTCAGTGATTGGTTCTCGAGATAATTATTTATCATTATCAGGGTCTAATCTAGAATGGAAGGACAGCGTCTGGCGGAAGGGGGAAGGGCACATTATGAACATCCACTTTTTTTGTAGGAAAGGGGCGACCTGAGCTTCATTTTGGTGAGTTAAACCTGTGATCCCCCTATACAAGAGTGATTTTAGAAGTTTTTAGAGGGAAATAAATTTTTAATAAAAATACGTAGAGGGCAGCATCCGATCAATTGACACTCTTTTGGCCTAGATTAGACCCTGATTATTCCTTTGTTTAAAAAACTTTCGATACGTGTATTGCTTTGAAAAAGTTGAATTCATGTTAACTTTTCACATATCGTACCGAAACGTATCAAGATCAATCAATCTGGCCAATCAAATGTTAAATTTTCATAGGATATGCATATTTGTTTTTCTTTATAAGTATATTACACAATAGCAAAAATAAATACAAGCATACAAGCAACCCCTATCCTCGCAAGGCACAAAGTGATATTGCCAGGGATAGGGACCGAGAAACAAAAAAATAAATGTATGAATAAGTAGATAAATAAATAATAAACATAAATAAGTAGAAGATCTATAACAGTGGTCCGCTGAAACGATTTGAGTCACAAATAAACTTGATAACTATATCAAGTTTAAGATCACCAAATAGAAGAATCCTACAAAGGAAAACAGGATTAAGCGGAAATAAATGTATACTGAGATTCCGAAGACCGTCTAGCATTGTGAGCCTATCATTTGAGTAATTCAAGCAATGCAACAGGAAATGTTCTGTAGTTTCAATGGAATTTGTCCTACAATTACAAAAGGGATCAACTGTGTCACAAAAATTGTGACGAAATTTATGCTCTCTCAGGTGACTGAACCCAACCCTGAGGCGAGTCATGTTTGTTGCCTTGAAGGTGGATTCTCCTTTAGGATACACATATCAAAATGTTTAAGTGGAATTCTCGCTTTACACGTTAGACAGTGTATTTTGTGAATAGTGGCAAAATAAATGAATTAAATAGAAAAAAATATATATATATCAGGAAAGCGTTAAGACACACTGGCAAACCGCACATGCTGCCACGTTCTGCCACTGCTGCTTTTTGTCCAAAATGTTTAATCAGTTAGTTTCTTTGTATTTAGTTGATGTATTGTTTTCAAAGCCAAGTCAACGTGGAATATAAAACTAACAATAATAATAAAAACAAAACGTTATTCCTATTAGTTCATCAGCCGAAAAAAGTCACGTTCGATTGGCGGTTGCAATGTATTTGCTTCGAACTCACGTCGCACACAAAAAAAGAAATACTTTCGCTCACAACTCAATCTACCATTTTGCGTGACTTACAAACAAACAAACAAACAAACAGAGAATCGGCTATTAATATATAGATTCAGCAATGTGATAGTGATAAGACAAATTTTACTATATGGAATGAATCAACTTCTGCAATACACAAAAAAATAACAAAAGATTAATTCTTCCTATACATATGCCAGACGCTTCTTCTGATTAGTGATGGTCACAGGAAGATTGCTTCCATAATCTTCTACAAGTGAATCTCCACAACAGTCAATCATTTCTTTGCCTTGTTGGTTCTCTGTTTTCGTATGTCAACTGCTTTCCAGATTCAGTTCTAGGGATTTGCACTGCTGACATCATCACACTGCAACCTTTAGTTCTATTTTTTATTATCTTTTATCAGTTTTGAATGGATTTGTTTGCTGTAGTTTTCCCACTTATATCTGAGACCAGTTGCTTAATGAGAACTTCAATACACTATTATCCTAATTGTCTGTTGATCAATTTTGCAATATATAAAAGAATCCTATTTATTCCAAAAACTTAACTTTAGATGACAATGGATGAGAAATATGTGACTGAAATATGGAACCTTCTCAAAAATGCCATACAAGAGATTCAACGCAAGAATAACAGTGGTCTTAGCTTCGAAGAACTATACAGGTACATTTCCTATTATTTGGACTATGACGATGTTACTGTTTTGCAGTTGACATTGTGCATTCAATGTATTGTATTGAGGCCAGTGCATCAAAAAGTATCTGGGTCTTTGGAATGTGTTTTTCAGGAATGCCTATACCATGGTTTTGCACAAGCATGGTGAACGATTATATTCAGGTGTAAGAAAAGTTGTAACAGACCACTTAGAGAATAAGGTATTTTGTTTTGTCTAATTCCATCCCACACCCTGTTTGTTTGCCTCACATTTCATCTACTGAAACATTGAGATGAATCCTGAATTCTTTTGTATCACCAATAAGCATGTATCTTTCCTCCTCTAGGTCCGTGAAGATGTTCTCGCAAATATCACCAACAACTTTCTGAACAGTTTAAACATTGCTTGGAATGATCACCAAATCGCCATGGTGATGATTAGGGACATTCTAATGTATATGGTAAGTGTTTTGAGAAATATGATGAATTTTGTGTGCATGTATACACATGAAAGACAGATGTAATTGGCAAACATATTATTTTGATTTTCAATGGGATTTTGCTGTTGTTTTTATTAATTGTTCTCATTTGGAAAAATTATTTATGAGCTCAAAACTTGAAACACTCAATATTGTTGCAGTGTATAAGAAAGTTTAAGATGGTTCAATGACCTCAACTGGGTTTCTCAGTAACTCTCAGCCAGAGTCAGGAAAAAAAATCTGAAAGCCTACCACTAATCCATTATAATCTTCTGTTGTTTTTTTCTGACAGGATCGAGCTTATGTGGAACAAAATAACGTAGATCAAGTATATGACCTTGGTCTTATTTTGTTCCGAGACCGGGTAAGCAGTTGCGTCATCTTGATTGTGTGAAACACATAGTAGTTTGGTAATATTCGGATTCCAATTCTCCTTGCAGGTTGTTCGCTATAGTGCTATACAAGACTGTTTGCGTGAAACTTTACTGACAATGATTGACAAAGAAAGGAAAGGGGAAGTGGTGAATAGGCAAGTAACCAGAGATCCAGATTCTTAATACCTTCCTAACATATTTTTACCATGAATTTGTGATCTTTGTACATGTTTTAGGTCTGCCATTAAAAATGCCTGCCAAATGTTGTCGATACTTGGGATCGATAGTAGGACTGTATACGAGGAAGATTTCGAAAGGCATTTTTTACGCGTGTCAGCAGAATTTTATAAAGTAAGGTCTTGTTTTGTTGGCATCTTCTGTTTGTTTTTTATTGTTTTTGTGTTTGATAGAAAAATATTTTCAGAAAATGTTGACCAGATTAAAAATAAGTTTACCTTGTTCCTTTATCATCAAATTAATGGTTGTTTTTTATTGTTTAAATTTTTAGTTAGAAAGTGAAAAGTTTTTAGCAGAAAATAGCGCTGCAGTGTATATTTGGAAAGTCGAGGCAAGAATAACAGAGGAACGAGAAAGAGCAAGGCACTGCTTAGATACAAATTCCGAAAGTGCAATTGTCAAAGTAAGTATTTTAATGTTTGGGTTGTTTTGATTAATTTCACGATTGAAAAATGTACTTTCAGATTTGGTGGCTACAATGCTTTGATTTCTAAACACAGGTTGTTGAGGAAGAGTTGATATCGAAACACATGAAAACTATTGTCGAGGTCTGTTTTTATCATTTCACTGTGTTCTCACAGTGCCAGCATGAATACATGGTTTGTCTAAAAAATTAAAAGAATTAACAAGCTTTTCATATCTTTATGTTCAGATGGAGAATTCTGGTGTCGTACATATGTTAAAAAACAGCAAATACGAAGGTGAGCTATCTTTTTCATCTACATGAAAGAGTACAAACATAATCATTATTACCATTATGGCATGCCATTATTCCTTATACTTAAATGTTTATGCGGGTTTGAGACATTTGTCAATAAAATGTGAACATTTAATGAGAGATATTCATTTCCATGTTATTAGATCTTGGCTGCATGTTTCGGTTGTTTCAACGTGTCAAGTCAGGTTTAAAATCAATGTGTGAATCGATGAGTGTTTATTTACGCGAACAAGGTCGATCTATTGTTACTGAAGACGAAGAATCTGAAGGAAAAAATGCAATTACTTTTATACAGGTAGCAAAGTTTTTTTTTTAATTGTTTACTTTTGGTGGACAAAAAACAACATAGTAAAATATGTGCCCCAATACTGAGAATGCACTTTGATATAGTGAAGTTAAGATCTTTTCCAGGCATGAAACTGTAACATCACTACCAAGGAGTTAGTAAATCGTTATTTTGTTCTTTACTCCACTTATATCTGTTAGACCATGTTTACTAGGACAAGCGGGCTGTTAATAGTTTGATGAACTTTTTCAAAAGTGTTTTTATTAATTGCTTGGGAGATTATGATCATGTTGTATGATTTTGTGAATTCAGAAACTTCTGGACTTGAAAGATCGATTTGATTTATTCTTGGAAAGGTCCTTCGGTCAAAATATTTTATTCAAACAAACGATATCAGGGGTAAGTGACAAAAGCATTTGATGTACTTTGTTAATCAAGGTGTGTTTAGAAGAAAGCAATTGTTCTGGCAATGCTTTAAGTAGTTTGGCTTAGGAACAGGTTCATATTATATGCCCAAGATAATATTTTAAATTGATGGAAAACGTTTGTGTTATAGGATTTTGAATATTTTCTTAACTTAAACACAAAGTCACCAGAGTATTTGTCGTTGTTTATTGATGAAAAACTGAAGAAAGGATCTAAAGGGGTATGCGCAAGTCCTTTTCCATTTTTGCTTCATATCACTGTATTTTTGTGAAGCTCCTGGAGATTCTGATAGCAAACCATAAAAATGTTACAAAGTTATAATAACATTATTCTTTTTTTAATAACATTACTTAAACAGTTTTTATTGTTATTTCTTTCATTCTTTTTAACGTTACAACGCAATTTATGGTTTGATATCAAAATCCCCTGGAACATCACATATTCTGCAACTGTGATTATTTCTCTATCCTGAAAATTAATGACATAAATGGATGTAGATTTTAATGTGATAGATAATGATGTATTTTGTGAAAAAAAATTATGATACATACAATAGCTCTCTAGTCCTTAAATTATTTCAAACTATTTTTTTATTGTTACATTAATTTTACCTGTTTAGTTATCTGAGCAAGAAGTTGAAGCTGTGTTGGACAAAACAATGGTGCTTTTTCGATACCTTCAAGAAAAGGTATGATAACCCTGTTCACAATTCACTGTCGAATAAGTAAAAAAAAAGGGTACGTGCAAAAGGTAAAATTGTATGCAGGTTCCCCAAATTGTTCCCCAAATTTATTTTTGTAGTGGTAACAGGGGAAAGATTCTAACCAATTTCCAAAAGCTCCATTTACTGTCTGGTGCCAGTGTCGGAAAACGTTTGTAGTTTATATGAAGTTTCCAAAAATCAACAAAAATGTGAAAGTTTGATTACAATAGCACACTAAAATAATTTTGGTATTGATGCTATTTTCCAATGGCGTTCTTACGCAAGTGTTTGAAATGCAAATCAGTTGCAGTGTGAGCAAAAAGCCTGAAAATAGTGAATAGTGAACACAATTTTCAAATAATTTTTGCATGTAGCAATTCGTCTATGCTGAGGTTGAATTTGCCATTCATTTTTCACAATTGGGACCAAATTTTAAAATGCATTTTATTTTTTTAAAGGGATTTTACACACTTCTCAGCTTGGTGATTGAACTTCTGTTTGTTTCTCAAATCTGTTTGCACTTAATTTGTTGAAAATGCAAAACATAAATGTTTATTTTAGGATGTGTTTGAACGATATTACAAACAGCATTTGGCTAAAAGGTTGCTTCTTAATAAGAGTGTATCCGATGATGCTGAAAAGAACATGATATCCAAGTTAAAGGTATTCATGTTTGTTTGATCATGATGTATCATAAAGAAAAATCAGTTTAAAATCAGTTTATCCTAAATTTTCTACTTATATTTCGTGTAAATGTAACAACAGGACTAAATATTCAAATACCAATTTTGATCAGATCTCCGAGTTATTAAAGATTAATTTACATTGTATAAACTTGAGATTGAGATGTGAAAATGTTCCACAACAGTGTTTGAGGTAGTGCTGACAGTTTAGAGAATGCATAAGAAAATTGGGATTTGCAATATATCTTAACTTATCCCTTTCTTAACTTATTAATTTATATTACTTTACTTTCAATCATTCTCTATGACCATTATTTTGATATTCTATGTGTCAATCTGGCCTAAAGTGTATGTGGTTTAAATCACTGTCGAATAGAGATGTTGTTATGATCAGTAGATACAAAACTGATGAAGTAAAGTTCTTTGTGTTAGACGGAATGTGGTTGTCAATTCACTCTGAAGTTGGAAGGAATGTTCAAGGACATGTCTTTGTCAAATACAACAAACGCAGATTTTGCAACACATGTGCAAAATTCTAATGTAGGTGGCCATTTTGTTTTTCTGTTGAAAGTTATGATCCACAAATGTGATATGATTTTGTTTTGTTTTGTTTGTTGCAGATCGACTTACAAGGCGTGGACTTGACTATACGTGTATTAACGACAGGTTATTGGCCAACACAAGTGGTGAACGCCACGTGTAACATCCCTACCGCCCCTAGGCAAGCTTTCGAATGTTTTAAAAGGTATTTTGTGCTTTCTTGAATATCATTGTTCAAACTGGATTGTTTTTACTGATCCAATCTGTTGGTGTTAAACTTTTCCGCTTAATGGAGATAGCGTTGCGCAAAACAAAGTCTGATTATGATCTCGTTATAATGGAGGTTATGTCTATTATATCGGAGATAATTATTACCTCTAGTTCATTCTAGGATGTTTTTTTATGAAAACGTTTGAATGGTACGTTTTCAAGCTTCGAATTTTTCTATCCAGAATTCGTTTATATCCCCATTCAAAATTATATTTAAATCATAATTACCCCAGTGGACAAAATCGTCAAAAAGTCACTGCGATGAAGAGTGTTTTTATGGAAATGTTGTGCATGTTTCTATAGAAATAAACTCCTCCGCACTGGTTTTGCAACAAACGCTCACTCACTGTGACATTATAATTTTCATTGGGTTCGTTTCGTTCCTTTTTTTTTGATCGGGGTTTCTGTTTTGAATATTCTTTTTAGATTTTACTTAGCTTGTCATAGTGGAAGGCAGCTGACGCTACAACCTCAAATGGTAAATTATATTCTTTTTAATTTCCAGACCACTAGAGTACGCCCAGTGTAGATGCAAAGATGTGAGATTGAACGCGATACCTCTGCAACGATTTTGTTTTTTCCATTTGTTCTCATTGTGATTGCCAACTTTATTGAATAAAACAAAAAAATGAAGTGAAGGCATGTTTTATGTCGATAAGAAAGATTTTACGAAGTGGATCCTTTACTTTGCTGTACCATCTCTTTCAGGGTGCAGCTGATCTGAACGCCATCTTTTATATCAAAAAGGTAAACAACCATTCATTTCAAACTACCAATTAAAACGAAGCAGTTGTAGTTAAATAGCCAATCATTTTCGGGCACATTGTTTTTTTCGTAGGACGGAGATTCTAAAGTCCCGAAGAAACATATCATCTCTGTGTCCACATATCAAATGTGTATATTACTGCTGTTCAATAAAAAAGAGAAAATCACATACGAAGTAAGACACGCCTTTTTTGTGAACACTTTAGTCTGGACGGTACTTCATGCCGACGCTAGTGGAATATGTACTTTAGTGTTGTATTTGATTGAGAGTTCCACTCCGACACTCCCCGTTTCAAATGTCGACGCGACGTCAAATGTTACCTGTTAAAAATGCCGACACGACATCAAACAGTGCATGAGCACGAAATTAAGTCTTTTGTCCGTGTCTGTTTTTAGCAACGCTACTCTTTAATTAAATTCTTTTGTTCAGGAAATAATCCAGGAAACAGATATTCCAGAAAAAGATCTACTGCGCGCTTTGCAATCATTGTCCTTGGGTAAATTAGCGCAGCGTGTGTTGATCAAAGAACCTAAAGTCAACAGATTCGAATTGTCTGATTCGTTTTTTATCAACGACCAATTCACGTCAAAACTGTACAGAGTTAAAATCCAAACAGGTAAGAGTGATTGTCTGGTGGTTCTGGATTGGGTTTGGGACGGGGGCAATGGTTGAAAATACAGACTAGCTGAATTGAGTGACGGAATCTCCTGAAATGTTTTTCAGAAGATTGTGAAATGGTTTTACATTGTCCTCTTTCGTTATCTTTAGTGTCTTCAAAAGGTGAATCCGAACCGGAAAGAAAAGAAACCCGTCAGAAAGTGGATGAAGATCGGAAACACGAGTATCCTTTTTCGTATAACCACATCGCTTCAAGTACTGCCTAGAGTTTGACACCCCTTTTGCGCCTTTATAATGGCGTTGCTTTTCAAAAAACCCACCATAAAACATGCAAAAATCTAACGCCACCTCTAAATTAGCGCCATTAAAGACCGACATGGGAGGTGGTAAGGTAATTGTATATTTGAAGTGTTTACATGTATCTGTTGTCTCGATCCTTAACATTGATCTCCCCAGAATTGAAGCAGCAGTCGTTCGGATAATGAAGGCACGAAAGCAACTACAACACAGCATCCTAGTTAACGAAGTAAGAATTTTTACTTTTGTTTTTGTTTATTGTCGAGCCAATCGTGTTGCATCATTTTATCACGTGGTTTTTACCACTCAAACCCGTGTAGCTACGGTTTTTCACATGAACAAAACTCTGGGAATAGGCGAGAAAATCTGTCCCAGTAGGTAGAGACGTCAATAAAGCATTGTGGCGAAGAGCATTTTCCTTTGAAATAGCGTTTCTGTAGTATTTCTATAGAAATATACTCCTTCACAGTGATTTTTTTCAATTGTCCGCTAGGGTAAAACCGTGGTGGCAATTTTTATGTGATGGAAAACTTAACTTCTTAACTTCTTAACTGTTTTCGCATTTCTTGTCTCTTGAAGAAGTGCAGAACTTTCTTCTACACATTTCTTGAAGAAGAACTAACTGAAGTTTATTTTGAAAAGTAGACTGAGACCCTGCAAAAAATATGGAATGACTGCGAGAATATCAACTCCAACAAACTGTTGATGGAGTAATGATAGATTTACTCCAACAAACTGTTGATGGAGTAATGATAGATTTACTCCAACAATCTGTTGATGGAGTAATGATAGATTTACTCCAACAAACTGTTGATGGAGTAATGATAGATTTACTCCAACAAACTGTTGATGGAGTAATGATAGATTTACTCCAACAAACTGTTGATGGAGTAATGATAGATTTACTCCAACAATCTGTTGATGGAGTAATGATAGATTTACTCCAACAAACTGTTGATGGAGTAATGATAGATTTACTCCAACAATCTGTTGATGGAGTAATGATAGATTTACTCCAACAAACTGTTGATGGAGTAATGATAGATTTACTCCAACAAACTGTTGATGGAGTAATGATAGATTTACTCCAACAAACTGTTGATGGAGTAATGATAGATTTACTCCAACAATCTGTTGATGGAGTAATGATAGATTTACTCCAACAAACTGTTGATGGAGTAATGATAGATTTACTCCAACAAACTGTTGATGGAGTAATGATAGATTTACTCCAACAAACTGTTGATGGAGTAATGATAGATTTACTCCAACAAACTGTTGATGGAGTAATGATAGATTTACTCCAACAAACTGTTGATGGAGTAATGATAGATTTACTGAAACCTTCAAGGAAACTCACTTTATGAAGCATTTCTTCCACTAGGTGATCGATCAGTTAAAAGCAAGGTTTATACCCAGTCCTGTTATCATTAAGAAACGAATCGAAAGTTTGATTGAACGAGAATACTTAGCGAGATCAAATGAAGACAGGTAACCTAAACTAATATTCTGTCTCGTTTGTTCAACTCCGCCTATTGTAGGTAGCAATCTTACTGTTTGAATGAGCAAGACAGAATACAGACAGAAGGGCTTCAGATAGGATGTTTGCCTCTGTTAGCTTACACAACATTTCGCGTCAGATTAAGTTACGGTTGGACACGCACAGCTGTAAGCGTTTAAAGTACGCATACTTGATTCCATTCCTTTTTTTATTTGTACTTTCAGGAAATCGTACACGTATTTAGCGTAACACTATAGTTGATGCTTCGCCTGTTTTACTACGTTCAAAATATTTCTTCCTCTGGTGGAGAGAGTTATACGTGATGACGCACCGGTGTCGTAAAACGAAACAATCTGCGTCACGGCATATGTATGCGGCCAATTGGAAAGCCTGTAAAACGTCTGAAACTCTTTTAGAATTTCATGACAGCCTACTAAACTGTTGAAACTTCGCAGTTCAAGTTTTGGAGATCTGTACTTTTTCTTTTCTTTTTCCCGTCACTTTATTTTATCTCACGAGATCCGATAAACTAATGTAGCAGAGCCCTCAAGCAAGCACAACCAGACCCAAGTAAAATGGATCAAAAATAAAGTTCGAAGAAATGGGATGTAGTTCTATAAAAGCCTCATGCTGAGGGAAGTTTGATAATATATACATTTTCTTCTTATTCTTTCTTTTGGTTTCTTCTATCCCAACTAGAATCTGATTTTCACCTTTTCTTTTCTTTATTTTTGTTTCCCGCCATCTTTTTTTCTTATCAGAATATTGTTTAGAAAATGTTGTGAATAAGTGTATGTAAAAGGTGTTTTCATTGAATACATTTTTTTCGAAAAGTAGATTATCCTTTTCGTGGTTTTGCTAATTCACTAGCTTGGAAGTATATTGTTAGTCTCTGTCGTATTCTTAACTCAGACTATACCAATGTAGGGTCGCACTCACCTTTGTCACATGACATAAGCAATTACAGTGCTTCACATTTCATATAACGTTTTATAGTTTTGTTACCAAAATCCCCTCGTCTGTCAAATTGAGCGAAAATTTTGAAAAATTTCCAGCTATTTTAACGGTCGTCGATAAACAATAGTGGTCTTCCGCGCGGAAAATTCCGAATGGTAATCAGGCTTTAGAATTCATCTGATGGTTTAGACCCGACCTCGAACCCCAGCAGGTTTCTTCGGCCTTTGTCCGTGTATGGAAAAGTCAGGAAACCCTGGGTTCGAGGTTGGGTGTAGATAATAAGAAGAGCTTTTCTCACTTGAAAATAAACAAAACAAATTTTTCATATCAACCACATGTATAAAAAAAAACGAACATAAGATTTCTTATTTGAAATGTGTCACTACGGAACTTTTGAATAACACAAAACTGCATGAGGTGTTCTACTAGAAATGAAAACTGAAATTGAAAATTTTTGAACACAAATTGAAGAAAATATGTTCCAGAGGAGATTCCACAACGAAGACTATGTGAGCAACTGCTAGGTTCGTGTAAGAACACATGACTAGATTAAGGTTAGCGAACTTCTGTAATCATTAACAAGGCTGCAGCAGATTACTTTTTGGTGCTATGCTTTTTTTTTGTTCCGCGAGTTTGTAAAGTAGTCCATCACTGAAACTGGTAACCATGGTTACTTCTAATGATAGATCAAACGTATAGAATTTCGTCACAAAATCTTCTCACAATGACGTCGCCTTTTGAATCTTAGAAATATACCCAGTCTAAACGAAACCATTCTGATGTAAAGAATAAAAGGCCTCGTTGTCATTTCCCATCTGGTTGATTGGAGCGCCAAATGTAGATTTATTGTTTCTTGGAGGTTTCATAGGGCTGGCGTAATCATATAATTTCAAAAAACCCTCCTCATGATGGGGTTGTTGGTTGTTGAACGTAAAATCATCGTTCTCGTTATATGATTCGCTAGCAGAGTTACCATCACCGCCCAATCTTGGGTGTAGTTCCTGCGAGTGGGTTCCGCCATCATCTTCATTTAAGCTTGGGGTTCTGCTGTGTTCGACAGCTGCATTAACCACATCTTCTCCTTGATCGTAGTCAGGCTGAAGGGCGTTTGATTGTAGGGTGTCTGTAACGCCTTCGTATAGATCATCTTCAGCGCCAAATTGCATTTCCACCTGTTAACCAAAGGATAGCGAAAATAATAGCGAGTAAGGAGGAGGGTGAATTGACGTATGACTGAGAAGATTCTTTGATGACGCAATAATCTCATAAAAAGCCTAACCTATATTTCCCCAAAAATGTGGTTTATATAGCGGCCTTATGTAAAGAGAAAAAGGAAAATGACGGCCATAAATAACTTTTATAGACTCAATCTTATTGGAAGAAATTGTCCCTGCCCAGTGGGCTAATTTTTTGGAAAATCACTGCGAAGGAGTGCATTTCTATGGAAATATATGCACTATTTCAATAAAAATGCTCTTCATCGCAGTGGTTTTCTGATACTTGACAAAAAAAATACAGGAGTTTACTTCAATGGTATCAGTTTCAACGGGTCTCTTATGTTCTTCTTCGCCGTCATCGTCGTTTCCCATTTCCAGATCTTTTATGTAGCCCTTATTTACGGCTGATATTGCTCTTGTTTCGGGTAAAAAGATGTCGCGTGTCGTCGTTATACTTCGAATGGACGGGGGTTGCGACAAACTTCGATTGACTGGGACAAAAACTGCGCTCTTTTTGTTGCTATGACAATATTGAAAAAGTTATCATGATGACTAATGAAAAGAGTCTTACGGCCAACCCAGTGGGTAAATTTCTCGAAACCACTGCGAAGAGTTCATTTCTATGGAAATATAAACATTATTTCCATAAAAATGCTCTTCATCGCGGTGAATTTTTTACCCACTATGAGTTGATTAATTAAGCAATTGATCACATACGTTTTTCTTCTTGCCATCCACAATATCAGTATTATGAATAAAACAAGAACAATCGGGATTAAAACCCAGAATAGGATGTACCAGTCTAAAAATACGTGACATCGAGACAAGCCATATATGAATGTTAGAAACAGTGAAGATCACTGCGAAGGAGTATATTTCTATGAAGTTAATGAAAATGCTCTTCGTGACAGTGGTTACTGGAGAGATGGAGAGCTGCTTATATCTTTTTATTTATTTATTTGTTTGTTTATTTGTTTAACAAAAACATTAACCATTTGGAGAGAATCACGACGGTAGATTTTCGAATTTCGAATCCACTGGTCAAGTATATCAAAAAGGCAAAGAGAGCTTGGGTTCGAGGTTGTAGATTTAACACTTACCTTTATGCCAAGACTCGCTTACACTGCCAGCTAAAAAAAGTAATATATTCAAAAAATGCTTCGTAAGCGTGTTATTTTTGTAATTTTCCAAATTTTCGATTTTGTTTGTAGATAAGATTTTTCGAATTTATCCCACATTCGAACACAATAAAAATAAACACTCTACAAAATCAAACTAGTCCAGGTAACCATGGAAACCTTAAAGTATTCCTTGAGAGATATAGAAGGTCTGGGTTCTAACTTCTTAAACTGATCAGATTTTTTGAAGGAAGAAGGCAGCATCAGTAAATATCAGAAATACCGGACACCTAATCGGATTATCGGATGTTTTCATCTTACCTATCGGACAGGGAACCACGCAAGTTTTTCTGTCAATTAAATCTTCTGTGCAGGGATTAAAATTACACACTCTCGTGCGATTTTCGTAACCAGGCAACCCACAAGTAGTGTTGCAATCACTCCACTGACTCCACTCCTCGACAGGTGGGACTAAGAAATAAATAAATTAATGAAGCAAAAGAAGATCATTTTTAAATACTGGATAGCTCCAAAGATTATATACGTTTCGCTTGGTCAACTTTTCAACTTCAAAGGTAAAAGTTTCCTGGACTATAATAAGCATGTTGTTTGTTTGGCCGTTGTTTTTGCAATTCATTATGCTAGTTACAAGAACAATAAAATTAGCAACGGAATAGGAGTTGTTATTGATGTTATCTCATACGAGAGTGATGAACCGCTTCCATTTTCGTGGCTGGGCTAACCACTTGCTGTGTGCTAATCACGCGTTTTGCCTCCAGCTTAAGTTTACATTCTTACCAAATGGGCCAGCAATTACTGAACTGTAAGCTTCTCCGTGGACGTTTTTCAGTGTGCACACGTATTTTCCTGGCGTATTATCAGTAATTGTAAAGTTGAGAGTGGTCTTGTTAGATAAGAGTTGAGAACTTCCTTCCTTCGTCCATTCAACAATTGGAGACGGATATCCAACTCCATCGCAGATACAAAACAAGACTCTTTCTATTTGATCGCAGGTTGGCAAACGTGTGATTGTTGGTGTCACTAAAAAGAAGTGGAGGAGGGTGAGAATCAGCCACTGATACAAATATTGAAATTAAAACTTTGCTATTTTCGATTGAAAGAACGAGCGATGACGAGGCATCATCACTACCTCGATATCCCATGACAAATTAACAGAACTTTTACTAAAACGAATTTTCTGTTAGAAGCAAATCTGACCCACACTTAAGAGCTGATTGGAAATTTTTATTCATCCAAAAACACTCACCTTTTATTGTTATGGTATGCCAAACTGTTGCGCCCACGCCCTCGCTATTAGTGGGCGTACATGTATATGTCCCCTCGTCACCTTCCTATATATAAGTGAAACATATTTTTATTTTGTTTATATTACAGATTGCTAAATGTTTCTGTTTGTGGAATGAGCGGGGCATTATGGTCTTCTTGTTCCTGACCAAAAACAGAACATTTTCACCACACAAAATCCAATACTTCGATACTTCAGTTTCCCTCCAAAGTCAAAATTTCTGCGCAAAAAGTGATGAAAAACAGTGCAACGTCTTGTGTTATGTTTGTATTGAATGCCAAAAATAATACATCTGGTAACAGAATATGACGTCACAAATGAAGACTTCAAGATTCGAAACTAACAGATGACGAAAAGAAAGAAAGAAATGGCGAAAGTTACGATCACTTACGTTTACGTTTAAAAAGTATAAAGCGCTTTGATTGAATGATAAAATGACGTCATTTTTCTTCCACAGATAGTGTGACACTGGTGGGTTAGCTTGTGCTTCACAACTGAGTGTCAATCCCTCTGTAATATTCACCTCTCTGGTGGAGTTCACAGCTTTGACGATAGGCGGATCTACACAGGGATAAGAAATGGAAAATTAAAGGTATGGTTTCACACACTTACGTTTAACCAACAGTGACTGAAGGTAAAGAAAGTCCAGAAAATTCGAGCATACACTTCGCTGTTCTAACTCCAGTCAAAACTGACGGTGAAAATCTTGGGAATAGAGTTTGGGCAAGCAAGAAAGTGCTTGTAGTTTTTATTCAAGTGAAGCTTATCAATGGAAACGCGGCGGTGGTAGATATAGAACTCAACCTTAAGTTTTTGCCTTTAAATCGACCTTCGTTGAAGGCACAGGGGCGTAGATACGAAAGAAATATTAGGGACGACGGACCAGGAAAAGTTTTAGATTTTTAGCCCTCTAGATTGGCTAAAACTGCCTTTCCGAATATCAATTTTAAACAATAAGAAATCTATACTTGCGTGAAGTATTTGTGTATTTTCAAACAATAAGATTATCGTTTCGAGTTCAAATGAAGTACATGAGAAAAGTATTAGGGTCTGTTACAAAAGTATTAGCATTTTGTCCATCCGACACGATAACTGTTTGTTTCAATATTTTTTGACTATCAGCCTTGTAGAAATCATGTTTTGGAATTTTGTAAAGTCCATTCTAGCATACTTTCGAAAAACGTTTGCTTGATATTGTATCATAAACGTGCTGTTTTTTTATATAGCTCTAAGTATCGATTTGTCCGGCCTACATAAAACAAGTATTTTTGTAACAGACCCATTACGAAATATATGGAAAAAATTAGTAAATATTTTACGCATTAAAGTGTCTGAAAACGTTTATTTTATCATTAAGCTTTCAGCCACAAGTTATTATGTTATTATGTTTTGTTTTTTTTAAAGAAAGTTATGTGCGTTTTTATTTGAGTCACTTTTTAGCGACTTTAGCATCCAGGGTCCGGTGTTTAAACAAACAAAAACACGGCTTGTTCACACACGTATGTCGTGTGCTGAGGTGATGCTGAACACAAGTTCATTTCGAATACTTTGGGATTATTGATGCTTATAAAAGAAACGTTTGCCCAGAATGTCTCAACTTGAGAGCATTCTATATATGAAACAGCGAATTCAGGAAAGCCATAACCATCTCCATAATAGCCTGTGAATAGATCTTCAGAATAGACTGGATACTTACACAAGACATCAATATATTTCTTTCTGATTCGACGTTCGGTCGAGTTAGCCACTTCATTCACCGCAACACAGCTGTACCAACCAATACTGTCTGGTTGAATATCGGTAAACGTTAAGAAGCTCTCTTTGATTTTTGTGGTTGAATTCTCGAAAAGTACACTCTCCACACTCGCTTTCATTTCGTGTAGATCATTCTTTAGCCACTTTATCTCAGCAATCGGCTTACTGCTGACAATGCATTTTAAAGAAACTCCTTCACCCTGTTTTACAACGACCTTACCACCATTGATCGAATCTGTACTAAATTCACTCGGCCCTACAATTAGCAACAAAGATATTTTAAAATGTTTTTGGCGTTCATAGCAGTTATGGCTAAGGTAACTGCTAAAACCTCTATAAAGAAAGATATTCAAGGATAATGACTGGCTCCCTTCCAAAATACACCAAATTCATTGGCTCCCTTCCAAAATACACCAAATTCATTGGCTTAAATCAAAGATTATTTGAGGTAGGGTTTTCTTACATTGAACTGTGATGTTGGTTGTCATATTTTTCGACCCTAAAACGTTTTTCGCTATGCATTGGTAAATTCCCTCCTCTTCTCTAGATATTCCACCATTTTGAAAGGTCAAAATACTTTCGATTTTCTTTTCATACGTATTTGACGGCATAACCACTAACGACGATCGATGAGTGACGTTGATTTTCGTCGACATGCCGTGTTTTGAATAAATCCAATCAATTTCCGCTTGTGGGTATGATTCAACGTTACATCGTAACTGAGAAATAGATGCTTCAGCAATGGTTTGATGGGCGGGAAAACTATTCAATATGATTGGTTCATCTAGAAATACGTTATGAAAATACCAATTACCGATTCGGAAAATATTACGTATACTGCTTAATAACAATCCTTGGAAACGTTGGCTTCAGTAGGAAAACTTATTGAACGCAATGCGAAGGAGTGCATTTGTATAAAAATATACACTGCATTTCCATAAAAATGTTCTTCATCGCAGTGACTTTTGAAGATTTTGCCCATTGGGTTATTGGAGATGTTTATGTAAGGTACGCTTTACATTGTATGATCAATGTTTACAACCTCGTACCCAGGGTTTCTTGCCTTTTCGATATACGGACGGCGGTAAAGAAGCGATGTTTGTATAAAAGTTGAACTTACAGTGTATAAACAATGTAGTATTGGTGATTTCCACATTGGTACCATCACTGGTGACACAGCTATAGATTCCATAATCTTCTTTACTGACCGACTGTATTTCTAACAGAGCTTCCACAACTCGTTTGCCTTGTGTTTTTTGCAGCAGTTTCGGTGGATGGAATTTAAATCGACTGTTTACAGGTGCGTTTGTAGTCCAGTTTACTGTTGGTTCTGGAAAAGCCTGTACTGTGCAGTTTAAGATGACGTCATCTCCTTTCACAATGTTAAGAACATTTTTGGGTTTTGAAAGAAAATATGGCTTATCTAAAAGAAATGAAAAGAGAAATCAACAGTTGAGATTTTAAATTTAGATTTGGTCCAAATATTTTTTCGATTGGGTTTATAGTTTTGATCCCATATTTGGTTGAAATACAAAGAAAAGGGAGAATATCTCACGAAAATTGATATTTAACGTACGTGTTACGACCAAAGTAGTTGTTTGTTGGGTGACTTGCTTCCCACGACCTGGTATGTTATTCACCGCTTTGCATGTATAATTAGCGAAGTCATCTTTGTTGACAACTTTGATGGTAAATATAGTTCGGTAAGTTTCCTTCTTGATGATAATTGCGCTACTTATTGTGTATTGGGCGTCAGATGACGTCACTGGCACACTGTCTCTATACCATGTGATGTTCGGCTGTGGGTTACTTTCCACGTCACATATTATTTCGAAGTTTGTTGCACCTTCTACTGTTTCTGATTGGTGTGAAGGGAAGGTTACTATGGTTACAGAATCTAAAACATGAAGAGGTAGGTACTGTGTGTAACAATAATAAATGGGTCACGCGCTTTGGCTTTAGTAATCTCTCTTACACTGTTTATTACAAGTGTACCGGGTGGGTAAAATCGTCAAAATACCACTGCAATGGAGAACATTTTTATTGAAATAGTACGTATTTTCAATAGAAATGCACTCCTTCGCAGTGTTCTTTCAACAACTTTGCCTACTGAATAGCCCCTCTTGTATGCGCGGTCTTTCTCTTGTGGAAAAGTTTGAAGTGTTAATTTAAATGAACTAGATTCCACCAGCATACAGGTTTCTACTAGTCGCATATGACAGTAACTTACTTTTCTCAGAAGGTTTTTTTTCAGTAAATATTTCCTAATTACTAACTTGTGCATTTTAATTCCCTATCCTTACGTTATATCTACATCGAGATGGCCACAAAGTTATTGAAGAGCTCTGGGGTCGAGTATATTTTGAGGAACACTTAAAGAGATCCATAAAAAATAAAGAACTGCATTGTGGGTAGCTTTAGTCTAATTGAACAAGGAGAGCATTTCGATATTTTGCCAATTATTTCAACCACGTCGGAGAGTGTACTTACAGTAAACTGTTAAATCTGAACTCCGCTCTTCATTCCCGTGCTCATAAATTGCAACACATTTGTATAGACCACTATCCGTTCGGGAAATGTTTGAAATCTGTAGCCTGGATTCTATTCTTGTCACACTGTGAGACTGACTCGTGTTTGTAGTTTCTATGCCAACAAGATCATTGCTTGATACTTCAATGTTATCTTTAAACCAAGCTAGTTGTGCTTGTGGCTTGCTGTCGAAGGCACAGTTCAATGTGGTCGATTCACCTTCAATTTTTTGTTGCGAGGCAACAGGAGTTGTGACAAACGTTGGCGTCACTGGAAGGTAAGTGAAATGTAAATGTCTGTCAAATTACAGATAAAATTAAATAAAAACTACGACGGAGAATCACATCAAACTCATTATGGAGATAAAAACTAAAACGGAGAATCACATCAAATTTCATCATACAGTTAAAAATTATAGCGGAGAATTACATCGAAGTTCATTGTGGAGACTATCAGTACCCCTTTCATTTTTGTGTGGGAACTTTGTTATCCGTGCTTGGGGTATTCACAAATTGATTGACGTAAGAGACACTTCGTCTCAAACTAATCGCGTTCTTATATTAACAAAAATGCCGGTATCGAAATAAATCTATCCATATTTATCTCTATGCTGTGCTTTATCCTAGGTAGTTTATTTAACCTCGTTTTGATCTATCTTGTTTCGCTGATTGTTTGACTTTATTAGTCAGTTTTTATCCTTTGTTATTTAAACTTTCTACAGAATAATTAGAGACAATAGACATATCCGAGGTTCAATTTTAATATTTTGGTCTAATTAACAGAACACCTGCCTCGTTGTCACTGACCAAAATGGTGTTTATTTTATTGCTGTCAATTGAAATAATCGAGGTCATCTTTATGATATAAAATGATTTATTCAGTGAGACAGTGAATAACGAAAAACTAGGTGGGTAACGGTGCTTGAATCATACTGCAATGTTCAGACCCCAACACTCGAAATATACCCAGTGTGAGAAAAGTGCAGAAGATTGGCATGTACGAAAAATGTTAAACGCGGTATTTAAACAGAGTACCATATGATTCGTGTGTCAAATTGCAACCATTAGACTCTACGGTGTAATCCTTGTGAATTGTGGCTGGGTTAGTGAGGGTCGGGCTTAGCCTCATTTGTTCAAACAAATGTGTAAGTGTTTTCGCCATTTAAATGTAATGGTTGCAATTTAACACATGAACATACTCGTACGGAAAAAGCTGTAAACACCAAGATATAACGTGGTCAGACTTACCTAAAACAAACAAGTCAGTGTCATTCGTTACGACCGTACCAGTGTCTAATGTGACCACGCAAGTTATTTTCCCTTCATCTGTTATCTCTAATGAATTAATAGTTAGGCTTCCTTTTTCCGATATCGTAACACGCCCTTTAAAAGCTGAAAATTGAAAAAGAAATACACACAAGATGGCGTTGACTAGGTTGCAATGCTCTATTTCAACGGTGCGAAGAATTCCTCCCTCGCTGTATCTGTAATCGTAACGCAGAAGTATTATTCATTCATTCATTCATTCATTGGTTATTATTCAAAGATTCATTGAGTTACAATAAAAAATCAAGTGTTTATCGCACAGTTAAAACCAAGCAATACCGACATGTTTTTACGACGATGTTTTTTGCCTTGGTCACGCAAGAAAGCGTTCGGGTTTTTATCACGCAGCAAGAACAAAATAAGACACTAAATTTTGAAAAGAAATTTGTAGAAGGAGTTGGGCTCTCATAGGGTAGCATCTAAACAGTCTCTAGCCTGAAGTTTCTTGTAATCAGAAGAAGTTTTTGGGTTTTCGTTTTTGGATGAGCTTTCCATATTTCAATTATCTATTCAAATTTTTCGAAATGTTCAACTTCAGTGCACGAGTTATTCTAATGTCATGTTAAATTCGCAACCAATCAACTTGAAAATTGTGAATCACAAATAGAACACACAGATGAACGTGAAGCATTAAAGATATGCGATTCAAACGATTTTCTGATATGATAATTTCAAAACAAGCTAAGCAGACTGAATGGGGAAACCCACGGTTATTTGAAAACATTTTTGTTGCTTGTCTTGTAAACTAGATAGTCTACATGGGACACAAGTATTCGATGATGACATCGAGTTCTACAAAGAAGGTCATGTGAACTGGGATCTAATGCTATGACAACCAGTAAACAAAGATTCTTGACTCACGATCCGAAATGATATTGTAGTAATAGGTTGCATTAATCTTCTGCGTGCTTGCAATTGTTGTCGCGTCTAACGTCCACTTGATGAAGTCTGCAACATCTGTGACGGAGAGTTTCCAATTCAAATGGATTGATTCGCCAATGAAACCAGTTTTGGTGACATTCGGGTTCTCGACGAAGCCACTGAAAGCAGTTGAAACTAAAAAAGTAACAGTCACGTGACAGCTACAAAACAAAGCTGAACATGATTGGAATATCTTTGCGCATGCGTGTCGCTCATGGTGTTTTTCGCGAGTGACCGTGTTATATAAAACATCATGGTTCAAAGTTTTGAATTTTTTCTTTGAGTTCTTTTTCATGGGATTTACTCAGTGTGTAATATTTTGAATAGCAGTTTGAGAAATCCAACAGATAACAGTAACAACTTATAATCAGTGCAAAAAATCTAATATATTGTCAGTGGGGTTTCAGCTGTGACTTCCAGACATTTCACGCCGTAAATCCATTGTTTTCTTTTTTTAACAATGACCGAAAAGGTCATCGCTTGAAGCCCTACTTGCTATGTTTTTTAACCCATCACACGAGCGTTTATTGCTCAACGGTCCATCTATACGACAAGTTATTCACAAGTGAAGGCGATTGGTTAAGCGAGTAGATGAGTAGCCTCGATTTGATTCGTGTAATTGTTTTAGTAATATTGTAGTCTTGTACCATTTTTAGGATCTGAACTAAGGCTACAGGATGTGTTGGAAGTAATGAATGGTCGATTGGTTGAAAGCTAGGTATTTGGAATCACAAAGACAAGTATACGCATCTTCGAGCTAATTTCAACGTGTAAACCTTATTTATTTGGTTGGGTCATTCAGATCATCTTTACTTTGATAACAGTTCATCATAACTGATGTGTGGTAGAAAATAATGACCCCTTAGAATGTTTTCACCCCCGTGGTTTACTCTTATGACTTGTTAGGTTTTCTTTGTTATTGCTAGGGTTAGGTTTAGGGTTAGGGTTAGGGTTAGCCATAAGCGTAAACCACGGGGGTGAAAATATTCTAACGGGTCATTTTATTCTACTACAGATGACAACATCCTGAATAAACATTAATGAATATGATAAACAAATAAATGCCTTTGTTTACATTTTACCCATCTCCATGTTTTTAGTTTTGAGGGCTTTCAATCCCAAAATGTCCTAAATTTGTTTTTGGGTCTGTTACAAAAGTATTAGCATTTTGTCCATCCGACACGATAACTGTTTGTTTCAATATTTTTTGACTATCAGCCTTGTAGAAATCATGTTTTGGAATTTTTAAAATTCTGTTCTAGTATACTTTCGAAAAACGTTTGCTTGATATTGTATCATAAACGTGCTGCTTTTATATAGCCCTAAGTATCGATTTGTCCGGCCTAAATAAGACAAGTATTTTTGTAACAGACCCTTTTACATGATTCTATACTTCAATAAAGTGCTATACCCTGATAAAACATCTAAACTACCTTTCATACCTTTGACGGCATTCACGTCATTCCTTTTGTAATTTTTGGGAAGAAATTCATCATTATTGTTGTTGTTGTTGTTGTTTTTGTTGTTCAATTTCCCAGAATGTTTTTAAATTTTAAATTCTCAATTTCTTTTTAGTTTTTGCCAATTTCAGCCTCATTGTTCTTATAAAATTTGCTCATATAAGAAAATATAGCTAGTTGAGAATCATTGACAGTACATAAGACATTCTTTAAAACCGACGTACGCATGCGTTGCATCGTATATTGCGAATAAAATCTCTGAGCACAACAAAAGAAGAAGAAGAAGTTAGCAGAAACATTATTTAGACGTGACACACCGACCAATAAAATAGTGGAAAACACAAATATATTTACCTTGATTGGTTAAAATGTATACGATCAAAAATGCTGACATTGGCATTTCTTCGTCAAATATTATTTTAAAAAATTAGCAACAAACTTATTATTGTTACAAAATAATCACTGTAAATTTAAAAGCGATATTAATCTAAAATTCACCGGCTTGAGAAATCGACCAGTTTTGCTTCGCCTGTTATGATGCACATAAAAAAATTTTTTTTTTATTTGAATAACATGTAACGATGGGTGAGAAAAAGTCGAATAAGGATTATAAGCAACGCTTTTAATAGGATCCATTTTGATTAATTCATAAAGTTTAGCAAAAGAACGATAATGCAACCATTTTCTCATCTTCTTATACTTTTGATACCAAAGATTTGAATAGAGGAAATTCTATACATTGCATTGAATTGCATCTCGGCAAGAAAGAACAAGAAAATAAATATGAGCCATACTTCATGAAAGTCCTTTCGTCTGTATCACGTGATTCTATGGTATTTTCTACTAATTGACAATTAATGTTATTCCGTCGTTATGGATAAACCGCTCTGAAAAGCATACCGACATATTTTGCAGAACAAATCTTTGAAAAAAAGGCCATGTACACATCATGACGGTTCGGTGCCGTTGTTTTCTTTATCCCAGTCAATGAATCGAAAGACTCGGATAACCGGATTGATATCCTAGAAAGTTGTTTCGTTAGTTGACGCCCAAATAAGGGCTTTAAATGTTCAAGCACGCCCTTTGCATGAGATTTATTGATTAAAAAAACAGAAACAATCCTTACTAAAAATCAATAAGAAACCGGCGGTTTTATGGCCAACTGGAGATATACTTAAAAATTACTGATTTAAAATGGACAAAATAAATTTAGAATCGTGAAGGGGTCACATATGTGGGTACATATAACGAACTGCAACATCACTACTCAATGCTGACAGTAAAGATTGATGGTGACAGTTATTCTTAAACCCGCCTCTTATTCGAGAAGGATGGCGCTAAAAAGTTTGTAATATAAAGATCGCGCTATAAAGATTGTGAATGTGGAGTTTTTTACCTGAAACTAGTAAACAGTGGATACAAGCAATGACCAAGTATCTTATCTCGTTCATTTGAAGAATTCCAAAGATTCCCACATTATATTTTATATTGAAGATGTATTTAAAATCATTATACTAAAAATACAAAGGAAATACAAGGTTTGTCTTGAGCTGCTCAGGCAAGATACAGTAACAAAGCTGGATTAGATCAAGCATGTTTTCATATTCAAAACAAGACCTGGCACCCCTCCCAACCAAGCAAGAAGAACACGAAACCAGCGTATGGTAAAACAGGTAAAATTAAGTTTTGCGTGAATTTATACTGTAGTTGCACAAAAGATGTTATGACGTCACGTTTCCATGCGCTTTTTCTTTGCGCATTCGATCATAAAATATTTGGGCTGCAAAAAAAAAATGATTATAGATATTATAAAACAGCAATGTTGACGGCTATTAAGAGATACTAGCCGCCAAGGCGGCGTCGCTCGCCGCCCATGTCCACCTGCTCTGTATCACTGTATCAATAAACATCAAATTTCCTTATAAACGGCTCGTACAACCAGAAGCAGATTCGAAGTCACAACCTCTGGTAAAACCAATCTTTTATCAGTGTAACAATACACTCAAAACGTATAGAGAGAAAACTTCAACTTTTTATTAACTTTTGTTTAAAAAAAGTTACGCGCTCTAACATGGGTGCTATCAAACGTAAGGGGAAAATGGATTCTCTTCTTAAAAAGATCACACGGGAGGAGAGAAGAAAAGGCACGTGCTAAATGAATCAAGTGAATAAAAAAAACGTTCGATCTGATATAAAATAAAATAGATTAAAAGAAATCGATTAAAGACAACTATTATGACAAAAGCAAAAAAAAATATTTTGTTTTATGATATTTTTTTTTACCTATAGGTTTTTAAACATTTTCATTACTCGAAAAAAAAGTTCACCCGTCTCAGACAGTCAGGCAAGGATACGTTAGGATACACTGGCAAACCGAGATGCTACCACGTTCTCCCACGGCTGCTTTTTGTCCAAAATGTTTTATCAGTTAGTTTCTTTGTATTTAGTTGATGTATTGTTTTCAAAGCCAAGTCAACGTGGAATATAAAACTAACAAAATAATAAAAACGAAACGTTATTCCTATTAGTTCATCAGCCAAAAAAAGTCACGTTCGATTGGGGTTGCAATGTATTTGCTTCGAACTCACGTCGCACACAAAAAAAGAAATAATTTCGCTCACAACTCAATCTACCATTTTGCGTGACTTACAAACAAACAAACAGACAGACGGAGAATCGGATATTAATATATAGATGTATTATTTTGAGTATTCAAGGTAATATGCTGAAAGAAAACAAAGTTACTATCATAATCGTCTCCAGCGCATTCTGCCTTTTTTAATTATCTTTATTACTGGTGATCATAAATGCTTAAGAATTAGACTCAAAAGTTCAGGATAACGTTTATTCATAAAACCTTGTAACTATATTCTCAGGAAAAATTAATAAACTGTAGTATAAAGAATTTTTACCTACTACTATTTACCTACAAACATGGGAACTATATTTCATATAGATTCTTTTGGCAACGTAAATCATACTCGAGAATTGAGTATCTAACACAAAGAGAAGACTGACTGTTAAGACTGTTAAATTGTTTCTAATGCTTTTATTCAGTCGAACAGTCGAACTTCACGAGGCTTTTCTTTGAACATGCAAAATATAGTTCTTTCCATTGGAATTACACAAGACAAAAGTTTATCCGTACATCTAACAAAGTTTAACCAACAGTTAACGATAAACAATAACAACAAAAACAACAACAACAACAACTAAAAGGCTAAACGAGTATCAAAACCCTTCCTTTTTGCTTCTTAAAATAAGTCAATTTATAATTTCTTATAAATATATCGATTACTAACATAAGGTTTTGAGTCTATGTAACGATTTAATATTTAAAATTCATACAATTTTCAGTTAAGTAAATAGGACATAAATTTTGCATGGATCTCTTGAAACGTGTGGTGGCCACAGAACAAGGGTTTTTCTTTTAATGTCATTTCGAGACGTCCATTTTTGAATAAGACTTGAAGATATACACGGAATTCGATTTGGTTATGTAAAATACGCAATTTTCTTTTTAAAAAAAACATGGACTTTTTGGTTACCAGTGAAATTTTAAATGAAAAATTTTCCAACGAAACTTTAACGGGTGGCCTAACGTTAGTTTCTGACGTTGTTAAACCTGGAATATATTATCCATTTAAAAAAAAAACTGATGAAAAAAAAACTGATCCCACACAGGTGCCTACATTTATCCAACAAACCTAGCCAACTATACGCTGACTGATCCATTTAAATGGAAAATGTATTCCAGGCTTAAAACCTCAACGATTTTTTTTTTATTCCCTCTGCGATGGAAACCCATCGACTTTACTTTTTGACCAAACGAAAACTCCGGTTGACGATGAACTATCCATAATGTTTTGATCTGTCGCATGCAAATGACTATTGGTTAAGATTCTACCTAGACACTACAGGAAACGATAAGAATTTATCAAATCGTGGAAACCAAGCCTAATTTATGGAGACTTCAACTTTTTTTTTCGACTTTTACCAAGATACCAAGATGACAACTTACTCCCCAGGCTTGCTTTTTTTTCACCGCAGTCTATACTATCGAAATGGAAAGAATTCCTGGCATCGAGACTTCCAAAATGACTTGCTGGTAAAATAAATAAATAAATAAATAAGTAAATAATAATTCAAGGGCTTGTGATATGATATGAAAGAAATTGTCCACAAGATTATTGCAGTTGCTTTTATATGATTTTTTATATGATTAAAAATCATCTCACTTCAATAAAATCATCTCACTTCAATAAAATCATCTCACTTCAACAAAATCATCTCACTTCAACAAAATCATCTCACTTCAATAAAATCATCTCACTTCAATAAAATCATCTCACTTCAACAAAATCATCTCACTTCAACAAAATCATCTCACTTCAACAAAATCATCTCACTTCAACAAAATCATCTCACTTCAACAAAATCATCTCACTTCAATAAAATCATCTCACTTCAACAAAATCATCTCACTTCAATAAAATCATCTCACTTCAACAAAATCATCTCACTTCAACAAAATCATCTCACTTCAATAAAATCATCTCACTTCAATAAAATCATCTCACTTCAATAAAATCATCTCACTTCAACAAAATCATCTCACTTCAACAAAATCATCTCACTTCAATGGAATCTTACCAGACTGATATTTAACGACGTACTTCATGCATCAGACTAAAACCTTTAATGACGTCATATGGCGTGTAAGTGTAAGAATTGCACCCAAATAATGGAGAAGCTTCAAGACGCCCGTCTAACATTTCATGCTCATCTTTTACTATATAAGTTATTTTACAGGAACATACAAAATTGTACAATTTTTCTACATCGAAAAATCTCATGTATGACTATGTCTATGTTCTTCGATCTTTTTTAACGACGTCTTGATCTTCATGATGTACGGTTTTTATGACCACTACTTCGGCTATTTTTATTGCCGTCACTTGTGCTTACGTCAAACGTGCCGTTAGATTCAGCCTCACTATTTTATAACAATAGGTTTAATAAGAACATCTAATTCGTCTAAGACAACGTTTCTTCGTTTTCGTTGTCTGCCGTTAGTTTGAAGGCAGTTTCGTTGACATTGGTGGAAGTCACCCGTCTTCTTGTAAATGCACGCACGAATTTTACATCGAACTAAAATTCCTGGATATTTCGAACCACGAAAACTTATACCGGGTATGGTTAATCGGACAATCGGACTTTCGGATTTCAAAATTTCTACACCATCTTCAGTTGGACAACTAAAAAGCAATGACGTCATAATGACGATAAAAAAACTTTGTAACTATGTAACGAAATCCGAGTTGGATTATGTAACTACTTGATCAAAAGCTAATTATTATCATTTATGTATATCAAAAAAAGGGGAATCAAATGTATGATATAAAAAAGGTCTGGTACGCATTTGGAAGGTTGTTAAAACCGAGATCGCTACCATAAAGCTGAAAAAGTGTTTTGAGAAATCTAGTATGAAACCATAGCACCGATGATGGCGTTAACATCGGAAAGCTTCTACTTAAACATTTTTTTCTTACGTTTAATTTGTTCGAAGCTATATGTGTTTGGGAGAGTTTCATGTAAAGCCATCTCCAAATCTGTTAGGGAATATTTTGAGTTGATAAATAAACTAAATAAACTAAATAAGAATAAACAAAATTGACTCACTTACCCATCTTCAATGATTGTGTACCTCATCCACCTTTGGGCGGGTAGAACTGGCGTTACATAACAAAGTTTTGGATATATATGGGCGTTTTCGATGTTTGCTAACTTCTTAGCTTTGAATTCTACAAAATATTCCTGCACTGTGTTCACATCCACCTGTATAGATGACCCGACAGACCGATATTTCCGTTTCGATTCTTTGGGTTTTACTTCTGTTATTAGAACTCCGACACCATTTCGACGAATCTTGTCTTCCACCAAATTTCCAAGTTCACCTCGTGGATAGATTTGTATTCTGTTCCGACTTCTCAGCGAGTAGTCACATTCAAATGGCAGCTGGATGCGTTTATATCGAATGATTAAAGCATTGGGATCGACATAAGTTCGTATAACGTTTGAATAAATCACAGAAGTTAATGTATACGTCACTTTTGTGCCGCACTCGTTTAATTTCGTGGTGTAAAAAACGTGAGTGTTGTTTTCTTGAAGCTTGCATTTAGAATCCAATAATGTAAGCGGTCCTCGTCTTGAGCTTTTGAAGTATGACTTTGAAATAGCTACTTTCATCTCATCTTCGTTGCAGGTGAGAGACGGGTAAATCTCTACAGGACATAGAAAAGAAAAGTTCGTTGCATGCAAGTATGTGAACGCGAGCTTCTCAAAAATTAACTTGTTCTGTTGGTAAAAAAAAACACAACCGATAATGGAAAACCTTTTTCTAACCTTTTCTATGTTATTTAATTTCATTTTCATCAATGGTTTCCAGCTGTAGATTAGCAGCTATGTTAAGCTTAGTAACGACGTACTTAGAAAATATTGATTGTTTCATGGTTTTCTTACATGGAATCACCCTTTCGCTACCAGAGGAAAAACTTTTTCTCTCTTAATAACTTTTAAAAATATTCAATAACGTAGCCTAGTGGTCGAATGCTCGCCGCCAGAGTAAGAGCGTGGACAACATCCCGGCCAACAACTATGACAATGTCAATTAATTCATTCAACCTAACACTCAGTTAAAAAGCGAGATTGGTGTTTAAGGGAGTTGTCTAGGTGATTGATTTGGTGCAATGCCTTTGAATGCTATAAGATCTCCTTCGCAGGGACATAATTAATCACATTTTTATCAATATTGAAGAGGTTATTCTGAGTAAACAGAAACTAATAAATTTTTAATGAAAACCCTGGTGACGAGGTTGGAAAGTTGCAGGATTTAGCTTTTGTCA
Organism: Turritopsis dohrnii; assembly: GCA_027922465.2. Taxonomy (NCBI): domain Eukaryota; kingdom Metazoa; phylum Cnidaria; class Hydrozoa; order Anthoathecata; family Oceaniidae; genus Turritopsis; species Turritopsis dohrnii. Next base: position 730,869 of record BQMF02000015.1, read on the forward strand.
ACAAAACACAACGAGGCAAGAAAAACAATTGATGGAAGTTGACTTACTCATGCATTTTCTTCGCAGTAAACCGATTTCTTCACCGAGAATACATTCTTCTCTTCTTAGTTCGCACTCGTTTCGATACTGTTTGTTGTTCCGCACTCCACAGACTGAGTCTTCTATTTCCTCGTCGCATGTTGGGCACATGCAAGTTGGCAGCCCATTTACCATTCGGCAAACTTGACCGAATGAACATCTTTGATGGTTGCATTCCACTAAACAAGGTTCGATAAGTTACTGCAATAAATTATTCATCAGTGGTCGAATAAATACATCTTTTCGTGTTCTAACGTCGTATTCGCGAGTTCTAATTTTTTTATCTGCGTTTTATTGTTTTATTTATTTCAGAGCCTTATGATTTATGATATCGAAAATATCTATATTTTTGAAAACTAGGATTTACCAGTTGACTAGGCCACAGAAAACGTCCAGTCTTGAATTCCTGATGATAAAACTTACCGTGTTCACACCTCCCCACTAAATCTTCAACACGAGCTTTCTTCCTGTTGCGATAGTCGCGCAACCGCCTAACGATACATTGAAGGTGATCACCGCACTGTCCTTCCACGTGATTTACGCCCGCACATAATTCACCTTCAGCTTGCGCACACACCTAAAGGCGGAATGACGTGATATGACAGCGATTTTAGATTACAGCTATCCATTCCATGGGGGAATAGACTATAGTGTGCACAGAGACTTATGTAAGAGCTCATCTGTTTTGCCCAATTTCAAAAAGACAATGAAAGCCAGTTTGGTTAAAAATTAAAAAAACTAAAACAAATAAAATCAAGGCTACACATTAGTCTGGGATATTATGTAAAATTTCATACCAAACAACAGTTACACATATCTGGCCGTACACCAGCTCGGCAGCCGGTTGGTTCGACACATTTTATTCTATCACAGTGACAGGTGATTGAGCCAGTAGTGACGTCAAATCTTGCTGCTAATAACCACACCATGATAAAACTATACATTGTAGATGTTCTTGGTAATCACTGTGAAGAAGAAAGAAAGGTTTGTAGCTGCAAACCCTGTCTACGAAGTCATGGAATACAGTTTTTTTGAGTTCATGCTTAAATTTCGAAAATAACATGAGATGTAAAAATAATTCCCACGAAACGATGTACAAAAAAACACGAATTATAAATGACGTGAACGGGGTTTATGAAAGATGAAATGAAACATCTACGATCATATTGTCTGCTTTCCGTTTGAAAAATAACTAGAAGCCTCATGGCTCGAACAATTTCCGCCTAGAGGAAATCGCTTTAGCCTAATTTTTAAGATATCTGAATGACTTGTACATACACTGACTAATAATATGATACAGTCTGGAATTCTTCAAATTGCTCCCTTCTTCAAATTTATTTAACTTAAGCTTGACCACTTTGCAACTCATTATGATGTTTCGGAGTCAGAAAAACAGTTCACCAATATCTTGCGCATGATGTTTATACTTGTATCAGGTTTGTATCAGTGTGTAGGCAGGGACAATTCACTAACAAGTGAAGTATATAATTCGTGCTTTATCACAATTTCATTTGTTTACATTTTTCGTAAATTATGGTCAAATCTAACAAAATGATTGGCAAATTCAAAATCCACCTCTTCCATCTGTGCTTTGTACAAATTTTCATGAAAATTGAAGATTTTTCGGAATTTGGTCCAAATTTGGTCCAAATTGTCCAATTTTAGTCATATCTCACAAAATGTCTGTCAAATTTCAAATCAGCACCTTTCAAATGTAATCCATGCAAAATTTCATGAAATTTGAAGAACTTCTGAAATTTGGTCCAAATTTGGCCCAAATTGTCCAGTTTTAGTCAAATCTGTAATTGACCTAAAGTCCTTTTGTATAACATTTAGTATAAGAGTTTTGGGTCAGTCATTAACTATTCTGAATAAACAAACAATCCGAAATCCGAACGGACTTTCCGAAAACGACGAATAACTGTTACACAGATAGATAGAACGTGTAAACCAAACAATTTCCTACGCTTAAAAGCGCGGAAATTGAATGACCTGACTTTGTATTAAAGAGACTGCTCATTTTGAACCAAACTTGCTGGTGAAAACTTTAATAAAAGCGTTTGAGAGAATGAGACAAGTCTCTTTGTTTTGTCCGTTTTTGAAAGGATCGGCCTAGACATAACGGTTACCTCAATGAACTCAGAATGAAGTGTCTGTAGGCCATATGTCACATAAATTCCCTCTTTCCCGAATTTCCGTTTAAAACGTTCCGTTTAAACAATCGCAATTCAAGAGAAGAAGAAAAAACACGCATTAACGTAAACAAACACTTTTGTAAATATGACTTTTGCCTTGTCTAATTTTAATTCGTCAAACCCATAATTAACGTTTTTTTAAGCAAATGCTTTCGTAAAAACAGGTTTATCGAGTTAAATCAGACTAGGCAACTGCTTACGCTTTACAAAGCTGGCACATCAACCTACCAAGTCCAAGCGATAGAAGTTTTTAATACGAAGTTCTTTCGAACCACTGTTCCCCATGATTGTAATAAAAGACCTATTTTAAACGAACATCTATGATTTTATGCTTGAAATTATATTGGTATCTCTATAAAAACCACATCTGCTGATATAATTGGCTCTAGCAACATTTTTTGCAGTTTGTTATTTCAATAATACAAAAGCCACATTTAGAAACTTTTTTCTGCTGTGCAACGTGGAAATTAATGAATTGGGCAGGACTTTTTACATAACTGCTGATAATTGTTAAACAAATATCTAACATCGTCAGTGAGTTTTACTATGAGGCGGAGTATAAGACTATTAAATGTATTTTAAAGGACATTATAAAGTTTACACAACCTCTTCTACAACTTTTACCTGCACCACTCCTATCAACAAAGTTGCAACGAAAGGTATAATGAGATATATATGTGCATGATGTGATGTAATGAACAAGTGCCTCAAATAACATAAATAAAAAAAAAAAAAAAAACCACAATCACCTATCAGTCTAGTATGTGCAAGTTGTTCTCTGCCTTAAAATCTGAGGTATACATTCCTGGTGGAGGCCCACATCAGTGAATAACACTGCCAGTTGAGAAAGTGTGACCTCAGCTAGTTCTTGCCTTAAATAAGCCTTTACCAACCACAGAATTAATTTTACCTTTGCCCAAAATTGTAATTGATTTTTATTGTTATAGGAGTTGGGGAGCCGTTTTCAAAAAAGAAATTTGGGATATTTGGAAATACATAATATGAAAAACATTAATGACTTCGGAACTAATGGTTTACATTGGTGATAACAGTTATCCAAGAGTGAGAAAATCAATTTTTGCAATACAAGTCTTTTGAATTTCACTGGTCATTTTGACTTCAATAAAATTTACCTTACATAGGTAATATACGCTCACACATACATGACTGGTCGGTAATGTGAATACCTTATTCCTTCGTCTTAACTTATTATAATGATAGACCAGAGACAATATTGTACATAAGTGCTTGACAAAGAATTGAAATGAAGTAAGGGCGTTTTTTTTAATTGTCAAATGAAACATAGTGCAATAGTGGCGTTATTTAAACAGAACACTGTATAACTCGCTTTTACCAAGTAAAAAAAATCTGCTTTTTATACAAGAAAAAAAAAATCACTCACGTAACTGGAGTTCAGTCAAAATTTGTGTAGGAGCGATTAACCATTTAAAGTAAAACAGAAAATCGTGCAGAAAACCTATTGATACTTAAGACTGAAGAGAAATAGCATAACGCTGGACTCCATCATTTTTTACAGCCCCTGAATACGCCCGTATATGTCTTCTCGAACTATTATATAAAAGAGCGGTAACGAAATATTTAAACCAAAAATATGTTACAAACCGTACAAAGACTAACAGCATTATACATAAACTATTCTTCTTTTTTTATCCCTATTTTTCATAGTGCATGATTTAAATCCGGGTTAATTGGCCAAATTTGTATTTCACAATTCACTAATTAACCTCAATCATAAGTCAATCTAAACAAACAGCATATAAGCAAACATTCTTTAAATTCTTGTATCATTTGCCAAAAGCGATTTTTCTAATACTGCCTCACCTCAACAAAATCGTGTGGAAATTCTAATGAGGCATTAATAGCTTCTACATCCGTTAATTCGTCATTTTATTGGCCAAACGGTGTTTAGCGGTTCTCTTTCGTTATGAAACTTAATACCTTTGTTGTTGCTGCCAAACTGTAAACAGGAGGTTCACTAAAATTAAACCATCTGCGCCTTAATCCGTTAGTAAAGGGGTGGGAGGGATCGTTAATATTGAAATTAACGTCGTTTCAAACCGATATTTGAGTTCAATCCCTTTCGGGTTTTTTTTGTTCAATATTTTGAAAAAAGCGAGAGTGGAGATAATTTAACACCTCTTAAAAAAACCATGATTCACTGATCCCACTGTCCAACTACGAATGCAACGAACAATAATTATATTATATATAAGAAATACAACATAACAAGAGCCTCTGAAACAAACAAGCAGTTTATGTAAATAGTTTGATTTTTTCAGATTCCACAGTTGAATATTGAATCACAACCACAATGTTCCCAGTCTCCTCCATGATACGAACCAGAAATACTTTTTTTCTCCCTACAATCCAATTCTAAGTCCATTCTAAAATCCGGAAATTTATTTTACACAGATTCTCAATTCACTCCTTTTTTGTAGTAAAAATATTATATTATTTCGGACAGGGATAGCGAGCTCATGGCTGCACCATGTCTCGTTTTTCATACGAACAAACAAACAAACCATAAAACAAATAAACAAACAAACACAAACAGAAGAACTGAAAAACTTCTATCAGAAAAGTTACCCTACGAATCACTGAAACATTATAAACTTCTTGTTTCTTCATAGACGAATATTTGCCGCCGCCATGATGAGCAATACAAAACAATTATGCAAACAAGCAATTGGTCTTTGTCAAAATATTCACAAGTTCACTTCGAGACGGTAAATATTGATGTAGAATATTTAATGCATATTACTCATGTGGCAGAGCACCAAAGAACCTTTATTATCTTGTTAGATCAGCATCAATGATACTGGAAACGAAGTTGCCAAAACATGTTTGATTGAAAATAAAGCGGATTTTATGTGTCCATGATGACAACAAAGTTTTCTTATATTTGTCACGTGACAGAAAAGGATTGCAAACGAGGTTGGTTTATTTAACTAATACACGGTTATTATTTGTTTTAACACAATGTGACAGGACTAGATGCTACAACGGCAATCTCGTTTTCATGAAATTTGAATGGTTTAAGTGACTTTTAATCATAGAGAAGTTAGAAAACCGAATGTACGGCCAAAATACGGAGTTTGAAACGACCTGAAGAGGCAAATTTTACTATCGAAATACAGAAAATGTTATTGGGTTGTGTTGATAAAAAAATGTCACTGATCTGTTAGCGTGTCAAACTAATTACAGTCGATTTTGACAATATTTATTTATCAAGGAGTTACCACTAAACAAATCTGTGAATTTCAGAATTACCATATACAAGATGGCGGGTAGAGAAGGTTTTTGATTTGATAAGACAACAAACGATAACGAAAATGAATAACAAAATGATAACAAAATTGGTCAAAGAATATCCAGGGCCGTTTTTTGTAAAAGCCTAAAAAGTATTCAGGCTTGACTGAAACAACAAACAAATTATTCATATAAAAACAAATTGCGCAACATTGGAAAGAAATATTTATGAAAGCCAAAATACATTACGTAAGCACAGTGTTGCCATGACAAAATCATCAAAATGTCACTGCGAAGAAGAACATTTTCATTGAAATAGTCTGTTGAAATGTACTCCTTCGTTGTTACACAAGGCAAGTGTTATGTTGTATGGAGCTGACAATGAACTATGAACTTCGCGTCATGCATTCATAACGCTCTTCCCCAGAATAAAATTATGCTATAATCTCGAACTTTCACAAACCAGGTTCTTGTAAAAACAACCACTTGAAAACAAGGATAAATATTGACGTGTTGACGTTGTGTTGACGGCATCTATAGTTTGCGATTTGAAATTATTTAATAAGAAATCAAGATACGAAAGAAGCACGAAATGAGGAGAGTTAAATCATACACATTAACCATTGCTTGTGGTTTTGCAACCTCAGATTTTATTGAATGTTAATTGTACCATTTCAATAAATCGGAAACAGCTCAATGATTGAACGGAGCACTTTAAAACAGTTGGCAAATGAAGCCAAACTTAACGGTGACGTCATCCCACCGTATTATAAAACGACTTTTTATCTTCTCACATCGCACGCTTTCATTCAATCAAAACTGTGCGTCTTCCAGTAAAAAGAAAAAAAAAACCGATTATATTCGGAGTTTATCTGGAAATCAGTTTGTATCTTATATAAACATCTCGACCGCCATACAAACGATTACGATTACGATTTTTATTATGTCTAGTAAATCAAAAGATCTGGTAAGTAAATTGTCTATTGTTTCCGTCCTACATGTGTCAAACAAAAATAATTCCGGCTAATACAGCGGCCCGACAACGGTGATGTGAGTAAAAGAAAAGCATTTGTTTTTCGGCCGTCTTAAGATTTGAGTATTTATTTTCCAAAAATGTGAAATGTTTTCATTTTGAGTTAAGCTTCCATATCCTTAAGTTTTAAAAACTAAGACAAAAGTTGGAATATCGTAAGAGACCATTAGTCAACTAGTCCTGAGCGATAACATAACAATCCTGGTTTGAAATACCATTTTTCATTATACCATTTCTAAGTTTGGTTGAAATTCTGTTATTTCTGTTTGAATGAACGAGGCAACACATAAGAACGTTCTTGTTTAACACAAACGGAATGTTTGGTTGTCAAGTATCAATGATCTCGATTAGTTATGTAAACTAACTGTTAGAACTCGTAAGTTGGTGTATGGGTAATCAAAGCATCTCTATCGGCATTTGAATTATTCAAAGTATTCGTTATCAATTAAAACATCATTAGGATATTCTTAACATTGTACTGAAAAGAAAAAACTAAATGAAAGATCAGCTACCTTGCGGCGCTGACCAATGATTTAGATGAAACGTTGTTTTAAGGTGAGGCGTCGTTGTTGGCGGAATGGATGGCGTAATTATAGTTAACAGAGTTCTGAAAGGTTCACAGAAAAGCAGGGGAGCAAACACAGAATGCTCATAGAAACAGTTAAAGCCAAAAGTTTGAAAAACGTTTTTTTGTAGCCAACCTAGAGAACCTGAATTTTCTGCTTTTGTTCTACGTAACTCAACCCCAGGCCCCTCTACTTTTTATCAAATATGTCGACCCCCCTAAACGAAGAATGCACAAGCAATGTTAAATCATAAAAAATATTGATACAGTTACCTTGAAAGCTAATCCAATATCTGTCGTAATAATTGTTGCTGCTTTTAAAGATCGTAAAATGTCTGGAAGGTCAGACAGATCATATGATTTCCTAACAATGTCCTTTTTAAACTCTATCTGTCCTTGTTAGTACATTATTTATTGTATCTGTCAGTTTGAAATTGATTACCTCTAGTAGATGATTGGTTCAATTTTGCATTATTCCATTTAACAATGTTCGATTGAATTATGTTTTTTTTGTGATGTGGTGAACAAAACTATGAAAGCATGCATCATCATAAACACGATAATGTTATAAAAATAGCTTTATACTCAAATTTGTTACAAATATATTTTAAAAATTTCATTTTAAATTTGTGCATTTGTTTTATCTGAGGATCAAAGCAAGAAAGAAACGATTTTTTTTGTCGTATTTATTTGTATTTTGCAGAACACTTACAACCCAGAGAAGTATTTAGATACAGTGGAATCTCTCTATCTCGAACTCGCAAGGGACCGAAACATTTGTTCGAGATAGAGAATGTTCGAGATAAAGAAAGTTAGCTCTTCAAGTTAGCTGTTCAAGGGTCCCAGATATTTGTTCGAGATGAGAGATATTCGAGATAGAGGGTAGTCGAGATTCCACTGTACATTATGTTTTGTGAAATACTCAACACATTGCGTGTTGTCATTCATTTGTTCTGTCGTTCAATCTGCATTTTTTTGTTTAACTAATTCATCAGTTTTTTTTCTTCATTTCAACACAACTTTAGAAACAGATACGAAGTAGCTCAATTTACAGCATTGTTTTGTTTGATCAACTGTTTGTTGAAAGGTGATTGGCTCATTGCAATGGCTGGCGGTAGTGTTAACGCATTTTTGAATTCACTATCAAAGAAATGGTAATCGCAAGTTGTAAACAAAAAAACCTGTAGCTCTCACAACAGCATTTGGTTAGGACTTCAGATGCTGTGACGTAATATATGAAAGAGTTCATTGCTTTCTTTCCTCTTTAGAAAATAAAATCATCGCAATCGCCAGTTGTGAACACTCTCAGTAATGACTATGCAATCAGTAATTTTTGATAATTCATCGTCGTAATCGCCAGGCGTTTACAACAACTCTGACGATTACAAAAGTGTTCACATTGACGATTACGACAATTACACTAAAGTTTAATCGTCGTAATCGCCATGTCTGAACCAAGCTTAATATTCAAACTGCTTCTTATTATTGGAATGTGAATTAGGAGACTATTAGTAAGTTATAAAGTAATGAGATTAGTGGAACAATGAATCGCATGAAAACGAGGTTAGATATGAAACTCGTCCCCGGAATGGAAGTATCTCCCAAATAGCTACTGAATACAAATAAAATACCACAATATACAATGCAATAAATTACTTGCGATTATTGTTTGTGTTGTTCTAAATAGCTGTGAGAATATCCGTTTTGCTCGTGAACCCCCTTCTATTGTTCCGTGGATGTATTTTTAATGATTTGTTCTCATTGCATTATGGGAGTTCGTTGTATTATGTATTAAAGAGATAATAACAGTTGTTATAATTTAGTGTGTCTAAACAGAAATCCGGAGAAGGTCTATAAAGTTAATCTTGGAGGATATTAAAGAACTTTCAAAGTTGAGTTCAAATTAGAATTGTTCAATTTTCTCCAAATCTGAAAATGACTTACAAATTTTTATGTTAATTGTGGTAATTTGGTAACGAGTTCATGCAAACAATCCACGAAATCATTCATACCTAATTACTAAAAAAAAGACATCATCCGTATACCTGATTCCTCTAGCGGATTTCAAAAATATTATGAGAGTTATAACACGCATGTTTATATAATCTCTTTTATGAATGCTCTTGTCTTGAAAACATTAACGAAAGATTTATGTCATATTTTAAAAATAAGATTAAACCTGATGTTATAATATGAAAATAACTGCTTTAAGATGAAAATGATTTTTCTGTGAAATTCATAAGAGAAGTTTTGTTAATTTTTCTCAAATAGTTTATTTCAAAGAGATTTATACTTCCTAATATTATTTCATTTCATGGAAGAGAGGAAAAAACGAGAAAGCTAATTTTTTCGGCATGGTTTTCAAAAGCCCTTTTTGCCCTTTTTGGGCAGAAAAAAGTCGCTGCAATAAAGTGCATTTTCATTGAAATAGCGCGTATATATCTATAGAAATGCACTCCCCCACAGTAATTTCTCAACAAATTTGCCCAGTGGGTTTGATCCTTATACAAATTTAACTATATCATAATTCACTTGGGTAGTTGAGACAAGCATTTTAAATTGGTTAACCGAGAGAAATCTATATAAAATTATAAATCAAGCCATCACAAAAATATTGTATGAAAAAAATATTCCGACAAAAATAGAATACCTTCACAAAACACCTCTAACTGTTCTCGTGATAATTCACAAATCTCTTGTTAACATCTTTCGACAAATTTTTCGTCAAAATATTTTAATCTCCTATAGTAATCGGATGAAAACCCGATTCAGTTTTCGGGAAAAGCCAGTTATTGGGGACTATAGCTACACTTGGAGTGATCATGAGAGAGAGGAGGGTGGGCTGCGTATATTGGATGAAAGAACAATACCCATGCAACCATCCTGAATCCCCAATTTGTCTAAAAACTACAGCGATCATGGGGCAATTGAACTGTCATCATAGCCAATATCATTATCGTAAGTCAAGTTTGTTTGTGTCCGATTCCTTTGTTAGTCTGCCAACCGATTTACCTGTTTAAAGGTCTGTCGATTGATTAGTATATATATTTTACATAATGCCCAATAAACAACTTAATTTTATTAATTTCGCTAGTATAGCGAAGTATTGGTATCGTCGTTCTATCTCCGTGACATTTTAGACGATCTCACTAAAGTAAATAATTGCTTATAAAAGCCATGTCCGCACACACCTTAGCAATAAAATCTTTTGCAGGCTGACTTTCAGGCTGACTAACGGGCTAAGTTGGACCATATTATGAAAGTTCTCCAATTTTCATAAAAATTTGCACAAAGCACAATTGAAAGGTGCTGATTTCGAATTTGACAGTCATTTTGTCAAATTTGGCAAAAATTTGGCAATTTGGCAATGCTATATTGAGAATGTTTTATAATTGTTGAGAGTAGATTTATGTAATTGTGACACCGTCCTGAAGACTTTAAGCCAAATTTGAGACGAATAAGTTTTGGTCTATTTGTTTTGTATAATTGCGAGTTGAAATTCTGCTACCGTTATCAACTATTGTATCTCACAGTTCTATGAACAGTATATATTTGTTAGAATTGTCAGAATGCAATATAGCGAAATTTTCGACTTCCAAGTCGTCTTGTTTATTTTAATTCTAACTTTTCACATCCATATCAGCTACTCCAATATTCTCAGCGTTTTGTGCGGTTCGTTACTACATCCTAGACCAGTGACATTCCAGTGATTTGATTTTTGAGATCACTCCAGATTACCACATCCAATTCAATTTCTATATTGCAAGTCTCCAAGTTTCTAGTACATTATCTTTTCAGGGTTAACCATCAGTTAATTTATTTATTATATTTATACTTAAAATATTTGAAAATTTTAAAATCTTATTAACACCAATACTGCTAGTTCCAGGATCATTTAGTTCCAATCAACTTTTACTTTAGTCAGTTTCAAATTTTCAATTTCTCCAAGTTTCCAACCAAGTACAAGATTCCAATTCCGTTCGCAGTCTTTTGCCAGTATCTTTTGAAAATTATATTTTATACGGTATATTTTTTCATAATAAATTATTTCTTTATTTAAATATGCTTATTTCAATAGGACGAATAGCCATTATGAAATATGGAAGTACCTGAAAGACAATTAATAATAATAAATAAATAAAATAATCATTAAAGTAGATGATAAATGGATGATGGCGTCGCAACAACGTCAAATAAATTAACGCTGGGTGGTCCCACTCTCTCCACACTTTACCAGAATTTCTGTCTGTGTTTAAGCGCCATGTTTTAGCTCAGTTAGTCCATCCAACTTTGTTTTGATAGTCGGAATTGCTCTTAATCACACAACCTCGAACCTAGGCGTTCTTGCTATATGACATCAGTACTTATGGAAAAGGCACGAACTACAGGGAACGAAGTTGTTTGAAAAGCATAAAAACATGACATACTAACAAGCTGTTGAAACAAAATTTCGGGAACAATGTATTCTTAAGTCGAGATTATTCTCAATGTCATTCTTTCATGCTGAGTTACCATTGTATACAAGATATTGCGAAGGAAAAACTTCTAGCATTGTCTCCATTAAGTTGGCTTTCTGCGTAAAAGATGTCTGCCAGGTAATTTAAATCGATTTAAGGAGACATGCTGGATGAAGTACGCGGTTAACAGAAGGAAATTTATGAAGGAAAAACGTGGCATATGAGAGAATTCCTCTCCACGCGAATTAATTTTATGAAATACTTTGAACTCGTCTGAATATATGACCCATTATTGATGATGTTGTCAAAAGGCTTCCGTTGTTGAAAAGCTTTTCTTTTTAATCAGTGCAAAATCTCACTTTGATGCTTTTATAGCCTTCTTTAAATTCTATGTTCTATTTTTATTGAAAGTATCACTATACACGTTTTTTTTATAAGAATGGTGTTTTTTAGTTTCATGATGAATATTCTTAACTTTTTAGCCAAAATCATCTTAATATATTTCTGACTGTCTTAAGGTCTTACCTAACTTTTCGTGCCCAGAAACAAAAAAAAAAAAAAAAACTGCAACAAAACAGCCATGGAGGTAATTGTGAAATAATTGTGACTTTTTATTTCCTTCAGAATATTGTTCAGATCCATAACCAAGTCACAACAATCGCTCAGTACCTGTAGTACAATAACATAAATACACAACTTTCGGGCGGTTTTCAAAACTGAAGGGCGGGCTTTTTCAATATTCCGTCCACTGCATTTGTTCTCTAAAGATGAATATCCACTTCAGATAACTGTCCGCGGACCGGACCAAATCGGACAGATCGATCTGTTCATAAAGGAATATGACCATGAGCTGGTTTTCTTGATTTGTTTTGATTTTCTTCACGTGTTTAGTTTGGAAAGCTATAATTGGCTTAAAAAATGATCCGCGTCGCGAATCAAAAAAAAAGTTGAAAAATTTAAACTTATTTTTTTGTTCGTGGTAGGATCAAAATGGAACGAAACCTTCTCTTGCTATTGCGTAAAATTTTCGTGTGATCTATTGTCTAACGATCCGATCCGGTCAGCGGACAATTACCCGAAGTAGATATTCGTCTTGTATGACTGAAAGTCTCTAAGGGAATGTTCATCAGGTAAATCCTTACCATTACATGAATACATGAAAACTCAGGTAAAACTTTTTACCGTGAATTTTTACGGTGAAAACGCTTATAAAAGTATTTGAACAAATGAGGCCAACCCTGAGCATTACCCTCACTAACCCAAACACATTTCACAAGGTTTACACCATGAAAGTTTGATGACAACGATTTGTCAGACGAATATATTAAGATATTATTTAAAAATCTCCTGAAAAGGGGGGGCTTCTATTCGAGGGGGGCGTTTAAAAGAAGGGGGCGTTTAATCGAAGCATTACGGTATACGCCAATAAGATTGGGCGTAAAATGAGGGTAGTGTTAAGGATATAGAGAGTCTACACGGGATGAAAGTACTTCACAAACACATGGCGTATGATTTAATAGACATAACAGAAAGGTTATTCCTTTATCATAAGATTAAGTGATAAATTTTAACTTTAATTCAATGATTTTTACAAACGCTAATTGGTAATTGATCGTTCTCATAACTCAGTCATCTCCTTGATGTATCATACAACTACCACAATGCAATGCTTTAGGATTACTTCAACCACTGTTCTAAATAGCTGTGAGAATTTCAGTTTCGTTCGTGAAAACCTTTCCCTATTTTTCTACAGAAACATTTTTTTTATTTTTCTTATTGAATTATGGTAGTTGTATGTATTACGGAGATAATTATGGTAGTTGTATGATGTATTACGGAGATAAGTTTTAAAAACGGTTGGTACTAACGGACGCGTATATTGGAGAAAAACGAGATTGCTTTTCAGGTGAGATCATAACTATCTTGCGGTTATTTCTGTGGCTTAGCGAGCAAGTAATTGTATAATGCCTCGCTTTTTGAAATAAAAACAAGACTTCTTAACCACAAAGGATGATCACACCTTTTAAGATAAACATCCTCTTGTATGACCACTGTGAGAGCCTGATCCACAAGCAAAAGCTCAGATGTCAGTGAGAAAAAACATCGAGACCAAAAGATACGATAACAGTTTGTAATTAAACAAAACACACGATGTGGAGAATGAAAAATACCACTTTCGTTTCCATTCCTTTCTCGAGAAATTTTATTGAACGGTGCTTATGAATAAATATTTCTTTTCAATATATACACGGATAAAAAACCAGCGATCCTTTTAAATTCACCGTATTCATCAACAGCTCATGAGAATCAAGCGCAGCGTGCCACTTTATAACGACTTCCAGACATCACGAATTTTAAGTGAAAACAATTGCTTCGCTAATTCTGTTTCAGGCGTGTTATTGTGAAGGGAGCAGTCCCACAACAACAAGTCAAAGTCTTCAGACATATACACATATGCCCCATAGTGGCGTGAAACCATGTGGAACTACTTGCAATTTTAGATTTACGACTAACAATCTCAATCGAATGATATTGAATCAGCACCAGCATGATTTTGGGACGTTGACTTGCTTGGTAAGGGCTCAGAATGTTTGAGCTCGTTAGACAACATATTATCTTGGGCTAGTTGATTGAAGTGCTAAATTAATAAAAAGATATTAAAGCACCAGAAGGAACACGAATCGTCGAAAGCTTCCTGGCTGAATACCATGATTAAGTAGCATATGAGAAATATCACCCCAGGAGGAGTCGAAAGCCGAATGGGGAAGCAAACACGAATGATGTTAAGTAACCATAACCGATTCAAACTCGGCATTTCGGCATGCAGTAGGAGAGCTTTAAAAAGTGCTTAATTCTGTTGTCTAACACAGAGCTTCCAAAACGCTATCACAAAAGTCCTAGATGAAATCACATACCTGTGAGTTCTTAAACTCCGAATAGAGAGTAAACAAGACATGAAGAGACTGGACACGACTTTTATAGATTGGAATATCAAGGATTGCTAAAATAAAGAATATGTTATATGGACTCTGTAACAGGAATCGAGGAACAGCTAAAGCAGATACTACTAGTCCTTGGACTGGCAAATCAGAATGCTGCTCACATAAGAAGAACTATGTACTTTACAAATGAGATTAATGAACGTTTATCGAACAACTTCAAATCACGAGACTTTTCGGTAAACATAGAACTTTTGCTTGAACGGTACCTTATCGTTTTTTTACCGATAAGGTAATTCCGTTTCAACACCCGTTTGTTGATATGAAATTGTTCGATAGGAAGAAAGATATGAAGGAAGACAACGTGGCTCACAACAAATAATATCAATGTATTCGTTCAGTTGGCAATCCAAATCGGCAGACGGTAAATTTGTAGTCTTGAGCAACTCTTCGAATTCTGGAGGCCATTCCTGCATGAGCGATTCTATATCGGGCATAGTTTTCGTGTAGTGCACATTCTGTGGGGGTTTCTGTCGATGTAGATCAGTGATGTTGGTGATCCAATTATCGATAGCTTTCGGGTTTTTATCGGGGTCATCGATACTTCGAACAACCTGTAGAGAAAGTATAGTTTAGGTGGTTGTGCCTATAGGGTTCTCTCACACAACTTGTTATACCATTTTGGATGACAAATAAACGGAGAAGCGGATATTGGTAAGTAGAAGAAGTAAGTAGAAATTTGCCCGGTAGGATCTCAAACCGTTCTGAAATACAAAGTTTACATGAGATATCATTTCGAGCGAAACTAACTACTATTGTGCACGCCCGCAAATATGGGGGTCTATAGGAGGACTCGCCCAAATCACAAGGAAAAACCACTTCAAAATCCTCTCACTCATAAACATCAAACCATGTCGGATTGATGTATGTCAGACTGTATATTTTGCTGTCACAAAAACAGTCCAAGACCTCCGACCTTTGGATATTCGAGCAATTGATGGTCTTTCAGTATTCAAAGAGAAAATAACAAGATATTTTTTACTATTTTATCAACTGCATGTTGTGTTCCTTATTTTATCAACTGTATGTTGTGTTCCTTATTTTATCAACTGTATGTTGTGTTCTTTATTTTATCAACTGTATGTTGTGTTCCTTATTATATCAACGATATGCTTGCAAACTGAATACACGTTTACAACAAGTGCTATGCAGTGTTCATCCAGTAGAAATATTCCAGAAATAAAGTAAAAATAGAATAAAACAAAGCATGTCAAGGCTTACCATCTGTTTCGCACTTGTTTGTTTGGATATCGACCGAAGTTGGAGGTCCAGTACTAAATGAAACGATAACAATAAACTTTGGATAAAAGCAGAGAAAGGAAGAACCAGTCATTCAGTGGGATGTTTATCCAACCAAAACGTTGACGATTCTTAACATATTCACCTGTTGGATCTGATTGCTTTGCAGAAGGCTCATCTAAGATTTGCAGTCCGAGAGTTTCTTGTTTACCGTCAGGACGTGCTACCTGTGTACGCCAAAAAAACACAACTTACACGAAATGACAAAGAAAGAAGCAAACAGTCTGGTGACCACGGATAAGATCTATATCGAAAAAGAATTCAGACTGTTTCCTAAGCTCATTTGAGAATCGTATTTGGATCAGTTCTCAAAGGTAAAAACATATTATTGCTGAAGTTTGGTTAAAGAAGAAATTCAACGGACCTTCAGAAATGCGTCAATATCTCCAACAGCAGGTATGTAGTCGGGAATGAAAGGTTTTAATTTATAATCTAGATCGATTGCTTGTGGTGTGTACCTAAACATCAATCCGGAAAGTTGAATACAATACTACTGCATACTTACACGGCGAATGAACGATACAGGAACCGCAAAACGTTTCGAAATTAGACATACCTGGTGATGTATTGGAATAAATCTTTAATTTCTTGACTGACTGGCAGGTGTTCATAATCAGCTGGATCGTATGCACTAGGTCAAAAAACGATAATGGATTAGATACAAAAAACGTTCTTGTGCTGGAAGTACGTGTTCAAAACCTCAGAAATTAATACCTTGTATAAGACACAGTCAGCGGAAGTTATTATAACTTAAAATGTAAAAAAGTGGCAATTAACTGCTTCTGATGAAACTCTGACCATAAAAAGGGAAGGTTATAAACGGTCTTGGATGGTCTGGCTTTTAACAACTAAAATACTGATAACCATTGGATAACAACAACATGTATGCAATTCTATTGTCTCATTCTCTTCTCAGAACAGAGAAAATAAATCATAACAAACTAGCTTTCTCAATGCAGGACAGAATTATCACATCAGGAAGAAGTGTGATTTCAAAGCCTCGCAGCAAGGACATTTTTTAAATGATCATCTAAAACTGGTTGAAAAATGACGAAAAGTGCCCGTCATTTTCAACTAAAAATGATGGAATGTTTCTATTTAATTACGTCAGTTCTATTGTTTTACTCACTTAATTATAATCAAGCGATAGTTTTTTTGTAGCTACGAAGAGAAAATTAAGTGATAGTTCCGCATGGTAAAGTGTACTAAAAGTGTCGTAAATAGGGCGTTAGATCAATTTATAAATTTGTGGCGGGAGGAGAAGTGTTTGTGGAATGCATAATTAGCCCCTGCAGATAAAAGTCGAATTGTTGCAGCCAATTTAACTGTGGCTGGAATTGGATCACACATTACTCTGCACTTTTTTTCGATGTATGGACCAATTAAGCTCTTTTTTTCTGTTGACATTCTTAACAACTTTATGGTTTTCTGTTTGAAATTCCTGCAGAAGGGCGCTAAACCTAACCAGGGCGTTAACAACAGCAACACCTACATTGCTACTGTGTATTCTTCATTGGAGTCCATGGTTGAAAAAGAACTCTTTACCATAGAAGGATCGTGTTAACAAGTGTTCTTATCATTTTTTAAAGGATTAAAAAAATTTATCATTCTTCATTTTTATCATTTTAAAGTGATCGTGTATTTCAGCCTTTACAAAGTGTTTGAACTCTGAGATCGATAGAACACAGCATAGCCAGCCACACTATTAATACGAAAAGCTGTCCAGTTTTTACAATCACTAAACTAGTATTGCAGTAATGTGTGCATATTATAAGAAAGATTTCCTATCATAGCAACGAAGAATTTAGGCCTAAAATCTTTAATTGAAGATATCTCCGTAAAGTTGATCGTAGCGAAACAATCCCATACTATACATTTTTTGCTCAATTTTCCGAGCTCTCTATAACCTCTATAACAGGTTAAAAGGTTTTTAGCTGGGATACAAATGATTATAATAAAAAGCAGACAATCCAGTCTACTAGTCAAAATACATACCCTTCCAGATTGTTTGCCTTGCCTTCTTCATCTTCACTACTCTCGGTTTGATCATCGTCATCGTCATCACCATCATCATCATCGTCACTGGCTTCAATAACATGGCCACCAGCAGGGAGTTTGCCACTTACGGCTCCTTTACTTTGCGGTGCGACGCTTCTCTGTTGTGGTTGTGGCCTTCCTTTCATTTTTTGAGCATTTCCTTCCACTGTCTAAAAGATAACCAAGAAAGATTAGCACTAGTATTCAACAGATCATTTTCTATGTAGAATTGTTAGTGCAAAAAGTGAGAATTTTGAGAATGCTGTTGCTATCAATGTTTTCAAAGAACACTGTTTGAGAATCATGAGCAAGAGCAAAAGTCACACCAAGCCCATAACTATGAAACATGGAATTCACACCAAGCCAAGACCAAATTGTAGAAGGATTCGAGAACCCAGACAGCTTCTACATTATCAAAAATATCACTTTTGCCTGCACTATCACATAATCATTTTGCTGGACTGTTCCCTGTTTGATTGTTTCATTGATTGTACACAGTTGAAACCACAACAACAGCTTTACAAATGAAAGTCTCTTCCCACCTTTTGTTGTGATACTTTTGAGCCATGATATTCAACGTCATCATGCTGAAACTCATCTTCATCATCACTCACAATCAGGTTGTCATTATCACTCATCGGGTCTAGTACGAAATACACCATCATATTAAATTCAGACAGTATAAAATTTGATGTTACCTCCAGCATAAGGCATGTAAGAGTCATCTTCCAAAAGTGAATTTTTTTCAACTGTTTTAAGATGATGTTGGGGTATGTTCGAAAATCAATTAGTAGCTAGTAGTATCATAAAAAAATGCCTAAAAGAGTCCCTTCCTCTATGTATACTTATTATGTTGTTGGTATTCACAGCAAATAAAATAACCACTGCTACTTAGCCAGAAAAAGAAAATGTCTGAGAAAACAAGATGGTGAAAGAAGCACTGCAACCACCAAGAATGCCAAAATTCTACAAAAGATTCGTAGACCACATCTACACGAGAAGATCAACATCTCAATCTGACTCACTTTTTACTTTCTCAACAGCTATCATCCAAGGATAAAGCTTACCATCCTAACCAACTAACAAATTTCTCAATATTACACTTTAAACCAAGATCAGAAACACCTGCACCACTGAAGTTTACAGAAAAGAAAGGATATCAGGTATCTATTTGCCATAAGTTTTTTAATAATAAAAACAAGAACATTCAATTAATTTATTTTATTATACGAAGCTTTTCGTAAGTATCTTTACATCTTCAGGTTAAAAAATACACTAAACAGAAAAGAAACAAAAGTAACTTGAGCATTCCTAAGAATTACAAATGCAATGCGATCAACAAAAACATATCTGGTCAAAATCAAACGTGCGAATGAATATGACAAGATCAAGATATAGAGGAGTCATCATTCTGACGAACTTATTCAAAATTCCAAAATAATGTATGCTTGTACAACTACCGTAGTGCATCGAAATGTTTCGAAGTCAATCATAGAGCAGTTAAGAAAAGACTCAGAACCGACAAAACATTTATGTCATAACCCTGATCATTATTTTACCTGGAAAATTATTTGGTCAACTTCGAAAAACTATTGACAACGTAAAACCTTGAAGAGTCAATGTTTTTTTTTCTTTTAAATTTAGATCACAAATATTTTTATCAAGAATATTTTAAATGGGAACCCGAATTGCTAACATAAATATTTCATCTCAAAATATAGCACTTTGAAAAAAAAATTCTATCACAAATCAAATCATCTGGCTTTTTTCTCTCAAAACATTTTAGTTTGCTGCAATTTTCTTTTCTTTTTTAGCAGTTTTAACTGTATGCGTTCGGGATACAAACATGTAAGACTAAATAAAAAGACAACGATTGGCCAGATAAAGGGACAGAGGGAATGCACCCTAAACTTGGTCTACAATGACTGGAGAAGCCCAGTTAACGACAACTGGGCTTGACTCAAACCTGTCCTGATGTAATAAGTATGGTCAACAAAAACCGAACAAGCGTGGTCAAAAACAACCATCGCTTGACTCAAACCTGCTGCAAACCTATGCGGATGCATCCCTCCGATCCATTAAGTCTTTCTTCAACAACAATGTACAAACCACAAACTAATCAATAAATGTCAAAGAAAAGCAGAAACGTATGCCGAAACACTGCAGGCAGGTGCAACCAAGAGAATTAAACACATCAACTGACTGACTGGGAAGACTGGGATGTCAATGTTTTTAAGCCAGCCACCATGCTCCAAATACTTATGTGACTTTGCTTCAACACTGAAGTCAATCTACAGCAACACCAGTGTATCCTTATTGCACTAATCCAAGAAAAAATTCTAACAGTTTGGGCGCCCAAACTAATCCGACCAAACTCGACAAGATCTTTTAAATTATAAAACAGCAAATTTGATAAGAATTTTTTTTTTTTTTGCTTCATATCCTTCCTTACACCCTACCAACTCACTTTGTGAAGATTCAGCTACGTAAATAGGATTATCATGCGGAGCTAAAACAACTGTGAAACAGAATAGGAAATGCATGAAGAGGCAATCTAGAGGCTAGAAAATCAAAACTTTTTCCCTCCAGGCCAACCATGGTGGCCAGTCACGGTGTCACTAATGGCAGCAAACGGTATGCCCTAATAAACTCTGCGTACATCACTGAGTCAGGTTGTAAATACAACAATTAATTTTAATTTTTTTTCTTTGCACAAAAGTATAATAAAACAAAACAAACAAATAATATAATCAACCAAAAATAAAATAAAAAATTACTAATGAATTCAGTACAAATAAACAAATATAATTAGTACCATACAGTACCAACCTGTTGCATTGTCAATAATACTAAAATAAATAAATAAGTAAAGGTTGCGCTGGTCAGCAAAATTGTTGTATAGGACATGAAAAAGTCATAGATTACCCAATCCAGCAATCCACAGCTGGAATTGTTTATTCTCGGTTGCAGTAAATCCCTTGAGCTTCTTTTGCCGGAAAACATCAATATTCATGATAAACAATGAGAATAATAAAATTATAGATTACAACAACAAGTCGGAAAAAGAAAATGTTGCCAATAGTATGGGAAATAAATGTTGCAATACTAGACCATGTAAATATTGAATCAATATAAGAATTAAAACCACAAGAAAGTTCTTCTTTTCTTTTTACACAGGAGGTTAATAAAAGAACATGAAAGAAAAATATGAGACATGTGCAAAAACAAAAAGAAAGAAAAGCTGATAATGGAAAGTTCTAATATTATCTTTTTCAGGGTTTAACTTGGAATGAGAGTTAAGTTAACTTTAAGAGAACACTATTCAATTATTATTACAGGATTTTGTAACGAAATAGAACATGAACTACAAAATGTTCAATAATCTCAATTGATGTTAAAACCTATTGCAAATTTACAAATGACTGAAAACAATATCATAAAGCTGTAACTATAGGTGAAACAAGAACCATATGCCACAAAACAACACTCTCAATATACAAACCAAATAGATATTAACTTATTCGTGTGAAATTCTGCATAAAACTTTGTTACCCTTCACACTTGTACATTAACTTAACTAAGAAGTGTGAGAAACTGTTTGCTACAAACAAAAGAAATATGCATAACCTGTGAACTGTAACCATGGTTACATAATTTATCTCAAAATTTCCTTTTTTAAAGCAAGTGTATAAGATCCATCAGAAAACAAACACGATGCCCTTACAGGCATAAAGGATTTCTGCAAAATCAGCTCAAGCATGAAAAATAAAATATTTTATGACATGTTTGAAATTCGAAAAAAACAAAAAAAACAACTCTTCTGTTTACAAAACGTTGAGAACTTTTTTTAGTTGGAAAAGAATGATCACAGTTCAAGATAATTATAATTTTCTTCTTTCTTTTTTCATCTTAAAATATGTATAATTTCCTTAAAATCCATTTAATATTGATCAAAGAAACTTTTGTAAATCTTTTGCTGACATGCAATGCACATTGCTTTCGTTTCATGTAAATGCACTCACGAAATTTCAAAAAACCACTAGGTTCGAACAGCAGAAAACCCAAAAAACAAAAAAAAGAATTTCAAAAAAAAGAATATATAAAATGAATTTAAAAATCACATTGGAGCCAGGGGTTGACAAATCGTGTATGTGTGTACGTGACGTACAAATATTTGGACTTTTTCAATGTCAACGTACGATAAAAAAACATTACTTGTTCATGCACGAATGCCAACTACAGGGTGGCCACAGGACTTTGGAGGACTTTAGAGGACATTTTTTCTCAAAATTAGAGGAATTTTCTGAAAAAAAACGATTTTTCGAAGAAAAAATAGGATTTTAGAGGATTCAAATTTTTATTTTCATTTATTCAAACTTTATTTTTGTATAAGAATTTTCAAACCATTCAACATCGATGCAAAAAAACGAAAAATATTTGACAGTTTGCAGCTGCCTTAAATGACAAATTATGAGTGGCCTGATAAAACTGAAACTTCAAAAATATAGGCTACTATCAAAAACATTCCATTGCATTTTTTATGTTACCTGAAAAAAATATAGTGCTCATTCTTGCATGGCATTGTATAATTGATAAAACATGCTTGTGAAATCTTATTACCTTAGGCAGTTATTTGTTCGAATTCATTTTTTGTTTTATGAAATAATAATTAAAAACATTTTTTTTTTGAAGAAACCCATGTTTGTTACATTTTTTTTCTTCTGTTTATTCAAGCTCTTAAGGCCCCATTACACGAAAGAATAATCGTGAAGAATAAGACGATATTTTGAGCACACCTGTTATTTTTTAAAATTTTTATAAAATTCTTTCGTGTATTTTATATAAGAATAAAACTTGGGGTTTCCACTTTCTATTGTTTTAATATTCTTCACGTAGTGAATTCATTTGAATCAGTTCAAATGAATTCACTACGTGAAGAATATTAAAACAATAGGAAAGCATCCGAGTTAATTATGTTTTGAAATTTAAAGGGAACTTAAAGAGATGTAAACAAAAAACGAGGAAAAAGTAGTGATTTTATGTGACGTGTTTTTATTTAAAAAAATGGATTCGTGGCAAGCAACAACGGGAATTGAGCAAGAAAGCTTTTTTCAACGCAATTTAAATAGGTAAGGGACAGTTATTTCCACAATAGGTTTAGTCAAAAATTCGAATCCTGATAACAAGTGTGTGATTTTTTTGTTTCAGTGATGCAGCCCAGCCACTACAAGTCCATGATGAGATTGATGTACCAACCGAAACGAGGAAGGCCATAAGTGCTACGAAGAAAAGGGGACGACCTTCTGTCAAAAACGATGCTGCCCGTAATTGGACAGATGAAGAAACAACCCTTCTAATTGAAATCTGGGCTCAGCACGAGAACATGTTTAACACGAAGCACAAAATGTATTTCAACAGGGATGCCAGACAAAAATCTCTTACATCCATAGAAGAAATGTTGAACGAAAACAATATTCTAGCGACAACAAAACAAATTAGCAAAAAATTGACTGATTTGAAAAATTATTTTGGGGCTCAAAAGAGGATGACTGAAAGCTCAAAAACAAGTGGCGCCGGAGCAGATGAAATATTTACAAGCTCATGGAAGTTTTATGACAATCTACATTTTTTGAGTGATGCCTTTACACCACGCAAGACTACAAGCAACGCGGATGTCGGCACAGAAACTACACTGTACGAAAACGCTAAGCCACCATCAGCAAAATCGGCAAAAAAGATCACTCAAGACAACGACATACAAAAGGTCATGAGCACGGCTGCAGCTGCTTTGGAATCTATTGCTGCTAAACGTAAGGTACCAGAGCTGTCCGTTGCAGAAGATGAAGATGATGCCTTTTGCAACCTTTTGAAAAAGCAACTCAAGCTTATACCCGACTGTGATGCAAAAGATGACCTAAAGTTAAGTATGCAACAAATGGTGGTGACATGCAAGCGCCAAGTAAAAAATGCCTTTACTCCAAGACAAAATCCATTCGCATTTATGACTAGCCCTTCACAAGATTCGCATGCATCATATTATGGATCACCACAAAGCAACTCAAGCTCGATTGGCATTTAGAATTGGATTAAGATAGAATTAAGACAAAACATTCTTTAACAGTTGTATGTGTTTTTTTTTACTTTCAGAACAATTTGAGAGAAAAAGAACATTTCATGCCTCTTAATGAAAATAAAGTTTAAATCATTTTCCATTGCCAAGGTATCTGACCTGGTCCCCAGAAATGTTCAGCAAATACTTCTCGTACGCTTTCAGCCTGCTTACTAGCTTTATTTCCACTTCGTTTCGCTGGCATATCTTCGAGAACGGATCCAGCAATATTGCCTTCTCTCCATTCTCCATCCACAACGTCTCCAGTTTCTGTTTCAAAATCGACGTACCCATCTGGGGTGTAAGAATCACGCGAAAGTTGACGTAGCATATTATGCAATACTAACGCCGATAATGTGATAGTTGTAGCTTTATCTGGGTCTAGGTACATCTGCGTTGTGAAAACTCGAAACCGGTTAACCCATATTCCAAAAGCATTTTCGGTAACTCTTCGCACCCGAGAGAGTCGATAGTTGAAAATTCGTTTCTTGGCGTCAAGGCCATTCTGTGAATATGGCTTTAAGCAATGGTTGCCCAAGGGAAATGCATCATCAGCCAGGAAAACGTATGGCATGGGTTCTGTGTCTTGACCATCATAATACGGATTATTGGAAACCGGTAAAGGCTTATCTGGTGGAAGACCTATTAGATTCTCTTGGGTAGCGCGATAGAAAAAGCTATTTCGATAAACTCCACCATCACTAATTCTCCCTTGACATCCAACATCGACAAAAAGGAATCTGTAGTCAAAATCAACAATTGCTAGAAGGACAATAGAAAAAAATCCTTTGTAATTATAAAACTCAGACCCACTATCTTTAGGGTGAATGATAGCAACATGTTTTCCATCTGCAGCTCCTATACAATTAGGGAATTGCCATATGCGCTGAGTTTGATCAGCTATATCCTCCCATTCTTCTCGAGTAGTCGGTAGATGTAGAAATTCCTCCTTGAACGTTTCGTAAATCTTTTGACAAACAACCGGAATAAATTTAGCGATGGTGGTACTGTGAACTCTGAATTGATACATGAGGCTTTCATAAGATTCACCAGTTGCGAGAAATCTCAATGTTATTGCTAATTTAATTTCGGGGTCAATCGGTTTACGCATAATGGTAGTTTTCTTTGTTATCAACGGTCCAACTTTTTCAATAAGCATCTAACATAAAGAGAGATTGTCGTAACTTTGATGCCTACGTTTTGCCCAGGGTCGTTCAAACAACATTCTGTGCTAATTATTGGGGAGGTAATAAATAAAAGAAATATCTACCTGAAAGGTATCCGTATTCATTCGCAAGTATTTTCTAAAGTTTTCCTTGTCTGTCAATCTAAGTTCTTGTAATATGTTAGAATAAGCTCCTTTTCCATCTTTATCTGCCAGCCATTCTTTCACCCACACCTTGCGAGTGCGAGATTTCTTATCCATAAGTGTTTCAATTGCACAAGCCAAAGTAATAGTAGCACAAGTGGCAATTATTACTTCTTCTTCTTCTTCTTCTTCTTCATACATCATTGCAAACTCAACTCTTGTAAACACATAACGTACTGCGCGCTCTTTTTGTTTTGATATTTGATTTGATTTTTGAATATTCTTTGAAATTCTCTCGTGTATTTTTTTCAAGAATTATAAAAGAATAATCAACACTGAATTTCTCAAACGTGTTATTCTTGTTAAATTCCTACGTGTAGATTTTGAAAGAATAAGAAAAAAATAACAAAATATCGTCTTATTCTCAGGCATGAGAACGCGGAAACGAAGTTTCCGCGGAAAACAGCTGGGGGGTTTGGGGGGGCGCTGTGAGCCCCCCTCAATGGGGGTTCAGGGGGCAAAGCCCCCGGAAAATTTTTACAAATTTGAGTACCTCCAACCTTGAATTGACCTCTAAATCAGGTAGCAAAAAGGTAATTTCAACGGATGAAGTAATGAGTTTCCAACGGTAAAAATATCTTGATGCGTATATACTGAAGTCCAATAAAGTGAAAGGACTACCAAGTATCATATCAAATATCTACCGCCATTTACATAATATTGTCTAACAAAAAAACTAATTCTAAGCTGATAAAATTACTACAGGAAAGTAGAGTAATCCATGAATAAGCAAAATACGAAACGCTAAGGAAAAAAGCACCGCTTCGAACGTCCACTTCACGAGGAAATTAACTACCATCTTTTGTTTCTCAACGATATAAAATACTGACCATCATAATGGATACAAGAACAGACTGCAGGCGCTTCTACTATATTAAAGATAAACTGTTATTAACAAATACGTCATCACTAACGTAATCAAAGTTCCACTCAGAGTTTATTCAGAAAGACGAGAGGCTCTTTCTCTCTCAGATTTCGATCGTAAGATTTCCTTTGCTTTCTTTTTGCTGATTGCAGCTTGGGCAGTGACTGAGTTCATCTTGCGTTTTACTGCAACCTTCGACCTACCTTCCTCTTGATCCTTTCGGTAAACTTTCCACGAGGCTCGAAAATTGCTGCATAAGCTTTTGTTGACAGGGTCATAAAACTTATCTTTGCGGCCAAACATCTTTATCGAGTCTTTACCACTCGCACGTAATTATTTTTGATTGAAGACTCCACTTCCTTTAAATTTGATTCATCTCCTCTATTAATGACTTTCCATGACTTATAAACTAAACACAATTCTTTCCATTCGCGCGACCAATTCGTCCGTTCGCGCGACCAATTCGTGCGAACTGTAAACCCGCCTTGTAGCATTCACGCGATCAACGCTTTTAAACCCTTTCACAGACCACACTTCTTACCTACTTTCAGCTAAAGACACTTTAATAAGAAAAAAGAGGCGCTGGGCACGAATTTGTCCTTTACGTCTTCCTATTTCTGTTTTTACCGAAGATTAAATGGCCTACTATGCTCACCACCTGTTCTTCTTCATAAAAAATTTGTTTACACGCAGTACACAATGGAGCTTGATCATAATCACGAAGCATGATCATTGACGTCATGTGAAGAAAAAACGTAAACGTAAAGAATCACGTAATGCATAGAATGATTTTTTCTTCCTTTATAAAGAGCAAAATAACTCATAAAATGAATGAGACACGAAACTCAACAACGATCTATGATTCACTGTCGCAACAACATCCCCCCCCCCCCCCCCCCCCCCCCCCCCCTATTTTCTCTTCAAAAAACGAAAATTACAGAAATTTTTTTTTTCATCCTCGAAGATTATTTCCGCGGAATTCCGCGGTTCCGCGGAAAATTCTCATGCCTGTATTCTTCACGATTATTCTTTCGTGTAATGGGGCCTTTATAAAAAATACATATGTTAACACAGCTCATGCATGTATAATTCTTTTGTCTTTAATTAATTAATTTGCTGGTGTTTTAAGATTAGACCCTTACACCAACTAATTACCACCTTAAAATCAAACTTCTTCAACCTGTTGATAAAATAGTTGAAATCCTACAAAAGCAAAAGAACATGAAACTGAATAATAAAACATTGATAAAAAACTTTTTGTTGCATTACTGTATTTTCATAAGACGTGCTTATTTTAATTTGAAATATGTACATTAAAATTTTTTGCTGTACGTGAAAAAAATATATTTTGTATGTCAATGTACGAATGCTGTAGAAATTTATCAACACCACAGAGCCTATCTACATTAACAGGGACCTATCCAGGCACAATTTGATAGCGTTTGAACGCTATGAGCGCCCAAAAAATTACGCCCAAAAAAACTTTTTTTAATACTGAGAAAGTACTTCCTTTTCACACGGAGACTGCTGCACTGTATATGCAGATGATGTATCTTCATTATAACAATAATGTTCTTTCCTTAAACAGTATGCTAAAGCTGTCTTGTTAACTATTTACACATTAGGTAAAAGCAAAGAAAGAAAGAAAAAAACCACAAGAATTCATGAATTGGTTCTGATAGCCTTACAATTTAACATAAATAGGTGGCTTTTAAGGTACAATTCAGATAGGGAAATCATCTTGGAAATCATCTGCAGTCTTGTCAATGAAAAAATTGCCAGGCCTGCGGTAAACAGCACGCGCAAAAGGGTTATTTGGTAGTTGAGGCGTGCGATTCTCAGTCTAGTCATTATGAGGCTCGTGATCCACGCTAGTGCTCGCTATAACGCTCCTTGAGTTAGTTCGTTAAGACGTGATTTTAATCGCACCCGTAGATACTGTTTAAAAACATGCTGTACGTTGGTGCTCAATTGACACCAAATCAGTGAGGTATATTAAGTGATTTTTCGTTGTTGCTAGGGGGAAGGACCACCGTTGCTAAGGTAATTTACTTTGTTATACGAATTCCTTTGTTCACCTAACGAAAGAATATGAAAACATAAGTGGTACCAGTAGGACTCGTTTTCGTGTTATTCAATGAAATTAAAAAGCATCTTAGTTTCCAGCTCCCTTTAAAATATGATTTATCTTGACCAACGATTGCAGACAGAATGTTCCCCAGTGAAAATGCTTCTGATTGGTCAATATTTCTGTACTCATCAGCAAATTTCACTGGAGTAGACTTGCTCGATATGAAGAAGTGAAGAAAATTTGAGTGCCGCTTTATGTGGACATTGTCTTGCAAACAGTTGCTACGTTGAGTCAAAATAGAGCAAATTCTTCAATCTTCTATTCTATTAAGGCCTTCCACATAAATGCAAGATGTTTACGAAATTGTTTGAGTTATGAAAAAATTTATTTAAGTGCAAGTTACTAAACTAAGAAAACGATATCCCCAAAAATTCTCTGGATACGTCACTGATTAACTTCCTCATTTTACTTCTGTGATCTTGTTGTCAGTGTTTCAGAAAAAGAAAATCTTGTTTTACGAAGAGCACCATCTTCAGAGGGAGGATGAATGTTAATTGTCATAAAGTAATTCTAATTAACTCTAATTAATTTTAATACCACAACATTTTTTTTGTTTCAGTAAGGAACATAAGTTGTTACAAACGTCAGCAAATGGATCAAAAAGTAAGTCTGATCACTATTACATTTCTTTCCTAACATTTCCATCATAAAGTATGCTTTCACATCAATGAATCCTGAAGGGACCCAGATCCAGACATAATCCTAGATTTTCATTTCTACTGTGTTCAGTTTCCAACATTTGTAATACCTTCTTGAAAACATATGGTAGATAGGTAGTACGTTGAAAAGTGGCAAAAACCTAATATTTATTGATAGTTATCTCATCCCCTTCATGAGAAGAAAATGATACCAGACAAAATGAAATGACAAACCTGCTTTTAGATTCTTTCCTGCAGCAGCTCTTGGACTAGGTGTAAATGTGCTAGCTACTTCTTCGTCATCATAGATAGAAAAACTTTCGTCGTAAGGTTGATTCGCAATTAGATGTGTCTAAAAGATAACAGGACATTTGGCTTTGCTGAAACAACAGTATCTATCAAAAAATTTTTATTATTATTTCTGAATATTTTTACAGGATAAAACTGTCAGTAAAATCTATTTATAAAAATTAGAAAATACTGTTATCATTGTTGTCCTGCATATCCTAAAAATAAATTTTATTACCTATATGTAAAAAAGATAAAATAAATTAAAAATACTGTGGGCTAGAAACAAGTGTGAAAAGCAATTAACGTGAATGCGACAATTGCCCTTCACACCCATTTCCAACACACACGCTAATTGCCCCCAAGCATCAATGCTGCAACAGTGTCCAAGGCCTTTGTAATGACGTTGTTACAACACCGACCTCAGTAGCCATAAGCATTCATCAAAAATGCTGTTTATAATTTATGACAGTTCAAGGAGGTTTTTGAACGATTCAAAAGTTTCCTTCTTCCTGATATCAATAGGAAGCTCATTGTAAAGCTTTGCATCAAACAAGAATCAATGAAAACGCTAGAATCAAAAATAGCAAATCCGAAAAATTACTGGGAATAAAAATAGATCATGAACTTAAATTTGATGAACATATGAATAATATATGTAAAAAAGCCAGTTCTAAAATCCATACATTGTCAAGAATAGCACCTTTCATGTCCAAACATAAAAAGAAAATATTAATGAATTCATTTTTCACAGCACAATTTGGTTACTGCCCCATTGTTTGGATGTTTCATAGTAGGGAAACAAATCATAGAATTAATAGACTTCATGAGAAATGTCTTCGAATAAATTATAATGAAAAGTCATTAACGTTTGAAGAGCTATTAGATCTTGATAAGTCAGTCACAGTCCACCACAAGAATCTTCAAAAGCTAGCGATAGAAATGTTCAAGGTATCAAACTCTACTAGCCCTGATATCATGGCCGATATGTTGCCACTAAATAACCCGTGTAATTATAATCTCAGACGCCTAAGGCTTTTTCGCAGTTGAAAAGTTAAGTCTGTTCACTATGGAATAAATTCAGTTGGTCATCTGGGCCCAAAAATATGGGAACTCCTCCCAAATGATCTAAAGAATTCCTCAAATGTCGAAATATTTCGATCAAGAATAAAGGTTTGGAAGCCTGTTGAATGCCCGTGCAAAATTTGTAAAACTTTCATTCCAAATTTAGGATATATTTAATATTTATATACGTAAACTATTGAAAAAATTTAGTTTGTTTTTTTATTTTTTTTACTTTTTTTTTTTATTAGATCATTTGTTATTTAAAGTTGCCTTTAATTAGCAATATTTTTTATATTAGCTATTGTAAGTTGTCACCTCAAAATAAATTAAAAAAAAACAAATTAAAAGATTTTCTTTCTAATTCAAGACATACTCTAGGTAGAAATAATGACGCTGACTTGTTTCTTGTTTATAGTTGACGTTCAGTAATTTTGAAATAATTTTCAAATTTTCACATCATATCTTACACATATCATCACATTTACTTTAATCGGTTCAATCTTTGCGAGATTAATTTTCACGATTTCGCGAATTTTTGTCTTTTTCGCGAAAGTTTGTATCGCGGAAACATGTAAAATCATCGGGTTGTGAAAATTAATCAACATGGAATTTTTCAAAGTACCCGTTTACAAAAATAAATGCAGTTGTTTTTTTTCTTGTTTTCATTCTTTTTGTTTGTCCTAGGTGGGCAAAACCCCTGGAAGCTCTGCAATTTTAGAGATTTCAAGGTCCACAAACAGGCTTTGCCATGAGATGCATGTGATATCATGCGACCACTCGAGCGCAAGATATCCTAGATGTGTGATCAATCGCATACGTGGATTTGTATGAGTGTTCCTCATGTTACTATACTAAGATGCCTGTTTCATTTGAAATTGAAACAGCAGAAACTTTAAATATTCGATACTGAAGTGATTTTGTGATAATAAAAGACAATAATTTCAAAAAAAAAAAATTTTTTTTGACCTTTGTTCTCCTTTAAGGATATCCTTCTCAATAAGAATGTACCGTCTTTCTGCATTCACAGGGACGACTTTTTCGACGACTTTTTCATAAATGAGGAAAATTAGATGGAAATTCGCGAAATATTTTTCTTGAAAAGTCACAACCACAAAAAGTCACGAATCTTAACAATGATAAACATGCATGTACTGCTCTTAAGGATAGTCCATACCCTCCGAGGTGAATTTTTTTAAAAAAAATTTTTTTTCAATATTTCCTTTCAATTTTTTATTTAAAAACAGATTCTGCAATCAGAATTTTAAAATTCCAAATAATTATGGAGTTATTAGCAAAAACCAAAAGGCAAAAAAATCTTTGTTTACACAAGTAATTAATCTTTCGGTGAAATAAAAGAGATTTCTCTCAATATACGCATATGTATGACGCTTTGTTTACTTTTTGTATTCAATATTTTGCTTTATTATCGTTAAAAATAAAACCAGGTGGTTTTCTTTATAATTATACACACTATCATTATTCAATGAGATGGTTTTCTACCTTTTTAACTTTTCATACATTCCAACATCTCACATTCACAATAGAATTTGATCGCTATTCAATTTTGTTTACACAAGCGATGGAAGAAGAAAAAATCTTTAAATGTGATTTTCTCTGAAAGTAATTTTAGCTTGATGACCAACATTTAATGAGTTCCAACTCCCCTTGTGAACGAGATATAACCATGCGGGTTTTTTCATTTTGTTCAGTTGGCCTTTGCGCAAAAAAGTTTGCCACATATTTTGAAAAGAATCAAAATTCGCCCCGTGAGGGAGAGTTGAAGTTAAAGAATCAACGTTTTTATAGGGTCATGAACAAAAAGCTTTATATTTTTGGAAGTAATGAGTTTTAAAAAAAACTGTGGCAAACTTTTTTCGACAAATGATCATGGATTTCAAAAGTGCAATTTGTTTGAAAAAAAAGTGTAATGGAGGGGAGTTGGAACTTTTTAATTCAATGCGTTCTAAAATTTACTTTTGTTCTTCTAATTCCTGTCCTTTTCATTTTTAATAAACAAAATATGGATCATTAGACAGATAATTAAATAAGGATTCAGAAAATATATACTTTTGATAAGAAAAAATCAACACATTTCAAATTATCAGGGAAAAACTGAAATCATGCTTAGGAGGGTATGGACTATCCTTAACTGAAGGTATATCACTTAGATGTCACTTAAATGGCTCATTCAAGTGCCTGAATAAACTGATAAAATTCTCCTTTTTCAACATTCATTGACGTAAATCTTAAAATGTTGATAGAAATTTTCACTAAAATATATTTATTCCCTTAAAATTTTTGTGCCTTTAATTTTCACGTCCTCAATTTTTCGCGCACCCATAATAAAATTTTGTATTCGCGCACCTTTTAATTTCCGCGCAGTTAAGAACGGGGGAAAATAAAATGGTTATATAAATCTGATCATGCAAAGTATCATCAACGAAAGAAAAGTGAGAAAAACTAAAAGTCATATACAAACGGACAAATTGTAATTTTGTTTTTGGAATTGTCAAACACCAGATGATTTCTAACCATTTATTATTAGATCAGGTTTTCATATCTGACATAATCATAAAACTGTACCATCCATTTGGCATGAAAATTCCCGAAACAATTGTAAGTGAATAAGGTCAACTATGTAATCTCAGGGCTTCGAATTTCATGCAATTTTAATTAAACGTTAAAATTAGCCTATTTCGCTCCCCTATAATTTCCGCGTGTTTCTTCTGCGCGAAAATAGGCATCCAAAAATAAGGCAATTAAGGTACCTATAATATATAAAAACATATAATTTTCACGTGCTAATTCTCACGACTTTCACAGCATTTTGTGTGGGAGACATTTTTCTTTTAGGATCACAAAATATTTCGCAGATTTCCAGCTATTTTTTCTTGTTTCTGGAAAAGTGAACCCTGAAGAATGGCAGAATGCGGGTGCATTCTTATTGACATTCTTATTGATGTCCTTAGAGGACACTTCCTCAATATTGCTTCAATTTATGTATTTTGCAGGATTTTATGCGTAAATTTTTTTTCTCAAAATGGCGTTTCGTGACTTTATATTTACACGACTTTTATCAGTTTAGGGTGCTTGTGACAATTAATGCTTTTTTGCGACTTTTGCCACTTTTTGTGTGTTTTGTGCCTTTAAGGTATTTTACATCCTAGTAATCACAGTAATGTATGTTCACATCAGAAAAGGTTTTTTTATGCGTGCTCACAATTTGTACAGTTCACACCATAGTGACCTTTTTGTTGGGGTTGTTATTGATTTGAGAAACCCAATGACAGGATTCAACATCCTTTCACACATATATAATAATTTGCTTATGCAGCTATTTGTAGCGTAAATTCTATACTAAATTTCGCACACGAATCAATTTTTACAATTAGTACGCACAAAAATTTGTACGAATAAGGTATATTTTTTGTCACCTATTTTCTAAATAGAATTTGCACACATCTTTTTCGAAATTAAAACCCACAAAAAACTTTTACACAGGATACTAATATATCAATATTGATGAGGTTTCTAATAACTTCATTTAGGTTTGAAAGTCAAAAGTGTAAGGATCCTTCAATAGCTTCAACCACTGCAGCTCTGCTGTACCATACTGATGACAGAGTTGGTGCTTTTTGCTATTAAAATAAGGAAGTAAGGGAAAATTTGATGAAAATGTTTTCGTGTTTTGTTTTTTCACTAATCTGATGTAACATGGCCGAAATTTTTATTTTGCAAAATAAATTGGAAATGGGAATTTTTTTCATTAAAATATTCCCTTTCCTTTTTATCACTTCATTATTATAAACAAACATTTTTGATCAATTAATATCACATCAGTAGAACTCCCTTTGAGGATAAAATAATTAGTGAAAAAAACAACCAGCCATCTGCTTGAAAATAGTCTTTATAAATACCATTAGTGGTTTATTTTTTTGTTTTTGCTGGGCTATTCTGATATTGACACCTACTTCGTAGTTATATCATTCAAAAACTAATAAACTAATAATTCAGTGAAAACGAAAAACAGCTTGTAGATTGCTAGATTACGCGCATTTTCCCCATTTTAAGGGGCTGACCATAATGGAGTTTCTTATCCTGATAGGACAGGATGAAAATTGCCCCAGGACAGTTTTAACAATGAAATCATCTTATTATAATAATCGGCAATTGTGTGCAACACATTTAATTTAGAGAGTGTTAGATTTTGTGGAATTTCACAGTCAAAACCTTCTTAATCGTGGTCATATAGCGGTAGTTAGACCACGCAAGACACATTCACGATCAGTATAATAGGACCTGGTATTAGACGTCAGTTATTTTTATGATCGCAGGAAATCATTGCATTGCATCCCCAAGGGAAATATCTCAAGAACCAATAGGGATAACTGACGTTTGTTAGGGTCTGCAATACGGGTGATGGGGTGACGCAACATTTGGGCATAAATTTTATTTGGTACTGCGGATATGACGTCATCAAAATCTTTGATAAACGATATCTCTGCAACGGTTGTTTGTAGCGAAACAATCCCATACATTCTTTTGATCAGTTTTTCAAGCTCTACAACATGGGTAAACTGTTGAGTTGCGATTCTTTAATTAAAACCCGGGTAAAACCTTTTACCGAGTTTAACTTCGAAAAAGATGTATCAAATTCGCCTTTTCCGTGTGCGAAGCCCGTGATGAAAATTTAGAGTGTTAGATTTTGTGGAATTTCACGGTCAAAACCTTCTTAATCGTGGTCATATAGCGGTAGTTAGACCACGCAGGACACATTCATGATCAATATAATAGGACATGGTATTAGACGTCAGTTATTTTTATGATCACAGGAAATCATAGCATTGCATCCCCAAGGGAAATATCTCAAGAACCAATAGGGATAACTGACGTTTGTTAGGGTCTGCAATACGAGTGATGGGGTGACGCAACATTTGGGCATAAATTTTATTTGGTACTGCGGATATGACGTCATCAAAATCTTTGTCAACGATATCTCTGCAACGGTTGTTTGTAGCGAAACGATCCCATACATTTTTTTGATCAGTTTGTCAAGCTCTACAACATGGGTACACTGTTGAGTTGTGATTCTTTAATTAAAACCCGGGTAAAAACTTTTACCGAGTTTAACTTCAAAAAAGATGTGTCAAATGAGATATTAGTGAAAATCATCCGGAATAGTTTTATATAGAAACTAGCAACCCGGGTAAAAATTTTTACAGAGCTTAATTTCAAAAAGGATGTGTCAAATTCGCCTTTCCAGTGTACAAACCCCATGGGAAAAGTTTCAATGTGGGAATTGGAAAATGTACCCATGTTGTAGAGCTCGAAAAACTGATCAAAAAAGTGTATGAGATTGTTTGGCTACAACCAACCATTACAGAAATATCATCGATCAAATTTGATAACATCATAGCCACACTACCCAAAAGAAATTAGGCCCAAATTTTTCATCACCCCGTCGCCCCTATCACAGAACCCAAAAATTTCAGTTATCCCTATTGGTTCTTGAGATATTTCCCAAAAAATTCCACATTCTCTTGGGAACGCAATGCAATGGTTCCCCGTGATCAGAAAAAAACTGCTGTCAAACCTGCAACTGTCTTAAATAAATGTGTTGTACACCTTACACGATTATTATTATAAGATTTTACATACTGCACATTTAAAATATTATCCCGTCCCGGCTAGACAGAGTAATTATGATCATATGAAAAAAACCACCTCACTTAAGCAAGATTCTGGCAAAAATAAAAGAGATTCTTGACCAGGACTTATGATTGCAGGGATTTTTCCAAGCACTTTTGGTTACTACCGTTTTTCGTAAGAAGATTGAGTTTTACAGTCCAGGAAGCTCCACAATTTTAGAGATTTCAATCTCCACAAACAGGTCATGAGAGGCATGCATAGGGAGTTGGAAACTAAGATATTTTTTAATTTCATTGAATAACATGAAAACGAGTCCTACT
The DNA here is from genome assembly GCA_027922465.2 of Turritopsis dohrnii. NCBI lineage: Eukaryota > Metazoa > Cnidaria > Hydrozoa > Anthoathecata > Oceaniidae > Turritopsis > Turritopsis dohrnii. Next base: position 767,236 of record BQMF02000015.1, read on the forward strand.
GGTACCACTTTCGTTTTCATATTCTTTCGCCGTAAGGTGAAGAAATGAATGCGTATAACAAAAGAAATTTCAAAATTACCTTAGCAACGGTGGTCGTTCTCCCTAGCAATAGGATAGCTGGTGAATAATGGCCTTATTACTTTCTCAGAACATGTTTTTAAATACTACGCATTAAAGAGCTAAAAAATGTTTAATTGACAATGAATGATTGAGTTTCTAAACTCAATTCAAGATTGAGTTTTAACTACCGGTAAACGGTAGTTGGAAAGTTCTTGGAAAAATCCCTGGATTGGAAAAATAAATTTGGTGAGTATTTTAGAAGAACTAGGATCTCGTCTTAAGATCTCATCTCGCCCTGCTGAGATAAAACTACCATATGATCAGCCACAGAGCTTGCTTCTGTTTCATGTTTGTGTATTTTCATCAAATAAAAATGAATGAACATATAAACAGATATGTCATGCATATTAAAATGATTTTTTTACATAAAGATGAAAAGAACTTGAGTTCTGATGTTAACCGCTCGACTACACAACCATCCTAGACATCATTCCTACCTTAAGGGAAGAAATGATGTTGCTACTACTATTTAGTTTTGTCCAAGATTGTAGTTTAGTACTCCAGTACTTCAGTCGTAATGGAAAAAGCAGATTTATGGAATAACATCTATTTTTCATTAGTTAAAATATCAAAATACTAAACTGTAACAAACTGATAATGTAGGTGGGTCTTATCTTTGTTCAGAGGAGGTTAATGTAACACCAGCAATTGAGAATATGACTTAGTCTTGATCTACTTCCCATAAAGGAAAAGAGCAAAAAACAATAAAGAAAAACTGTGATGCCTCCACTGCCGACCAGTACGAAGCGAGAAACCTGTTGCAAGTGCAGACGATGCTTGTATTGCTATTGACAAAGAGTAATAAGTAAGTCCTTAGATGTTCAACAACCTTCTTTCCTTTTTCAACCCCCTTTTTCATTTTCCAAACGTTTTGTAAAGACAAGACTTTCAGTTATATTCAAAGCAAAGTGAAAAATCAATTCTTTACAGGTGAAAAATTTCAAAAATTTTGGAGATGACCAAGATTTATTAATTTTTGCAGATTTGAGGGAAATCCGCAAAAATAAATTCCGCAAAAAAATGTTCCGTACATATTTCTACGCAAACAATTTCTTCCCTTAAAATACTCTCTTGCTGAGTGCTAAGCAGAGAGGAGTGATTCACACTGTTATAGTAGCTGGTATGACTTGGTCAGGGATTGAACTTGCGACCTCCCAAACAGGAAGCAATCACTTTACCACAAGGCTACCAGTTGGTCAAGCAAAAATATCTTCAAAAATACACAATTTTAGGTAAAATTAGAAAAAAAATATTTTTAGATTGACATCTTATGATTTGAAAATGCCACAAAGTATAAGTGTAGCTTTAGCTGTTTGGACAATCAAGCTTCAAATATAAAATATACACCCTTTATTAGCCTTAAAATCCTGAAATTATAAATTTTTCCAAATAATTTGGATATTTTCTTATATTATCTCTAACTAGTAACCCGGGTAAAAACTTTTTACCGAATTTAACTTCGAAAGCGTGATCATAAAAAAACTAACGTCAAATGCTACGTGCTTTTACACTAATCGTGAAAAAGTGTCTCTCACCTCTACGTGTGGTTTAACGCACAACTAAGAAGACGTTGACCGTAAATTAAAACTAAATATATCACTCTCTAAAATAAAAACTGGATGCATACTGTAGCGCGTATTCTACTCCAATGATAAAATTTCCTATACATAAGTCTACTATGTCAAGACATTTATCTTGGTACTTTGCAAGCAAACTCAATCTGTATAATAATTTTTAATTTTACAACAAAATTCAGGCTCAGCAGACTGTTTTTATATTTTTATGAATCATTTTTGGCACATCGCAGAATTTTGAAAAACAGAACGAAGTGACAACTTCCAGAAAACTTCAACAAGGAGAGTTTGTTACATCATAAATTTTGTAATGCGGGATAAAGATATGATGAGAATGTGGTCTGGTGTATTCTTTGAAATTTCAAGAACAAGTCTCACTGAGTTGTCATTCAAAAATTGCCTACAGGATTAATTTTAAAGAATACAAAATTGATATGTAAAAGATAAAAAATCTTGAAATGTATCTGGGGAAGATAGTTTTAGTAACTTAAATGCCTTTTATAACAGAATTGGGAGCACCTTACCTTATCGTTGCTAGCATTCGCCATGAATGTTGTTATAAACGATTAGAATGCGCAAGCGCGTAACTAAAGTCGTTCTGCTTAATATTTTGCAATACAATCTGCGGCCATATTTGGTAATGTTCGTCTTAGCAAAGCAACATCGTAAACATTATCGATTGAATTTCAAGTATTTTCGTTCTCGTGGGCACAATTATTTCATTATATGGAATGTGCCGACGTCATACGGTACTTTTCTATTGGTTGAAGTACAATGGAATTTGACGTCAGTTCACATGATTGGATGAGATTCTGAATAATTTGCTATTAAAGCAACCACACAAAGAACCAGGGGGGATATTAGAACGTTATGGTATTGAGTTTTATTGATTTTCACAATGAAAGGATTAAAATTTAATTGATTTGGTGTTTGTAAAGGATTCGTTTTCATTAGAACCACTCAAAGCAACAAATGCGAAATTTTAAAGTTTACCTCCTGGAAATGTTGGATAATTTATTATAGTTTGACATAAAAACAACTGAGGATACCAGAAAGTGCACACAACTGTAAAGAACGATCATCTGAAAATCACAGAATAAACTATGAAGACCGAAATCGAATATGCGAGTAACTTTGTCTCTGTGACAACTAAAGATAAACTTCAAGACAGCTCTGAAAGTCAAGTCGAAAAACTCAAGGAAAGACTAATATTCCTTCTTGGACAAAGATTCGAAGGACATTGGTATCCTGATAAACCAATGAAGGGAAGCGCTTATCGGTGCATAAACATTAATATTGACGAAAATTCGATTGATGCTGTACTCCGACAGGCATTTGTTGAAAGTGATTTTACTGTTGACGACTTGTTGAATGTATTTGATAAAGGATTAGCGCTGTGGATTGATCCAAACGATGTTAGTTGTAAGTTAGGTAGAGGAGCCATCTTTCCAATATATCGTAAAATAATGGAGAAGAAGATAGAAGAAACCAATTCTAATGTGATCAAACATAAACAAAGACCTCAACAAAGACCACGTTCAATCTCACCCCCTCAGCCTGCTTTTATGCCCCAACAACAATCCTCTCAGTATCAACGTTCCAGATCAACTACTCCGCCTGGATTCAGTAGCTTAGATGCTGGTCAACTTTACCAGAATTCACCAGCACCATATTATTCAGTTGATAATCTCCACGAGTTATGGGATACCATCCCCAACAGTACTGCTTACACACCTTCACAACGACCCGCAATTGCATCCTCATCCTCTCATCGTAGCAGCTATGGAAACAATGATGCTGTTTATTCATTCAACCAATATAGTAGTTATTACAAACCAAGTACATCATACTGGAAAAAGAACAACCAATATAAGCAACAGACAAAACCTGTTTGGCAAAGGGATGAAGTTTACCAGCGTTATCACTGGTCAAAGCACGACGGCAGAGTACAAAATTACACAAATTTCATTCAGTCACGACTACCTCAAGAAGTTTATTAATTTCTTGTGTATACACTATTAATTATCTACATTAGATATTTAGTTATGAAAAGTTGACAGTTTTTTTGGTGTCTTGTTAGTTTTCTGAGCCAAACATGCACATAAGGTTTTTCTTATTTATTAGTCCTGGTGTACATCCCTGTAAAGTTTGCATACTGTTTCAGTTTTAAGAATCTGTCTATTAATTTTTTAAAAATAGTTTTGTGAAGAATGTAAATTCCATGTAAAATGTCTCTGTCTGCATCTCCACTCATATAAGTAAGAGTTGATAGCCCAGTGGTCATGCAGAAGGGACGTTTGCTTTCATTTTTGTATAGGGAAAAACGTAAAATTTTATTTAGATGCCACAGCTGTATATATGAAAACTGTACTAGTGTATACTCATGGATTTGTGTAGATATACAAATTTTTATTAATATTTGTTTATATAGTAGCTGGTATGGATTTTGTACATTAGACAATGAAATGAAATTTCATTTATAAAGGAGAAAAAATATATATATGTTCCAATAAATTCCTGTTTATTTTCTGTTTCAAAATTTTGTAAGTGGTTTCTTTTCACACTAGCCAACCTACTGGGTTTCTAGTAATCACCTGTACGTTTACACAATCAGTTGAAATCAAAATTTATGGTAAACAGATTTTTGTGTGATGGGCTTTATCTCTTTATTGATGAGCGAAATCAGCAGCTTTTCATCACAGTACAAGGACTTCCACACAACGAATGTCTGTGATTCTCCATTTTTCATTTTTCTCCTCAAATCTCTTTTCACCCAAAAACTAATTTCTATAAAATCTTATGTAAGCCTTCAGTTGTATTTTCTTACAAGAAACTATTTCGTACATCTGCTCTAATGTTACTTAAAAGTATTGTAAGTTGAACTGCGATTAAGTTTTTCTTTTTGTTTGTACTTATGCAGATTTGCGCTTCTGCAGTAGGTTCTATATCTTTTATTTTCGTTTATTCTCAAATCTGTGCGTTTTCTTTCTCATCCAAATCTTCTTATTTTAAGTTTCAGAAAAGGAGTTAGAAGCCTGGGAACAAAAGCAGAATGCAGTCCTCAGCTTTCAGTCGTCTTTGAAAACTTTATTTTTAAAGTTCAGAAAAGGAGTTGCAGGCCTGGGAACATAACTGAATGCAGTTGCTTATTGCTTCCATTCGTCTTTGAAACCAGTTGTCTTCGGTTCGTAGAAATCTATTTTTTCAAAATAAACTTATTAGGTGTGTTCTTAATGAACAGACTCATCTAACAATTTGCGTTTATCACACTTAACACAGGAAACTTATGAAAGCGTTGGAAAGAATGAAACATTGGGTCATTTCATAATCGCTCATCCAAACAAATTGAACAATGTTTTCACCGTGACTTTTGATGAACTCGAATTACCATTTGAATTGTATGTTATTTGTCTCTATTAGAAACATCAATTTATTCTCATGGAGAAAAATAGTTCCACTTATTTCAAAGTCATTTCTTTTTGTCATCATATTTAATTATTGGCATTGTTCCAATAAATTTTTACTTCCCTCATCTGTCTTGAAAAATGCTCACGCCAACAAAAAAAACATTTTGTATTACTAATGAAAGTAAGGAGAAGAGCACATTGTTTGTCCTCCTTTACAGGTGCTTTTAAATCGATATTTGTATAACTTCGCTCACGCTTTAACGCTTGAAGCTTGCATAACGCCATAACTGTGAATATAGCGCCATCACAATTTTCAGCAGCACTACCCTCAAAGTTCATAAAAAAACTGTTCGTGTTCGGGGAGAATGTGTATAAAACGATTCAAAGGGAGAGACATAAATAAAACTATTTGACATAAACGCGAGGTTTTGATATATGACGATTATGTGATAATGAAAATCTGGTTGCTCTGACGTCATTTGCCTTGAAGGCCACAAATCTGAAATTACATTAAAAAAAAACATTTGCCCACTCTGAAATTTTCCATTATGATTGCGCCATTTTAATCCTTGCTTTGAATTGGAATGCGTTGCCAAGTCTCGAGATAATTTCTTTTGACAACGAACTTAATCTTTTTTTAAAAGGAAAGCTTTGCATAAATGGAGACCATTTATAGAATTTCAAAACAATTCATTTCAACATAATTTAAGTTTATTGTTGACATAACGACGCAGCAGTAAGTCAATATTGACTTTAAAATTGATGTCATGACTCATTCATTTCTCGCAGAACAATTATTTTCAATAATTGGCAAAACTTTTGAAAACAAGTATTGAGTGACTCCTACGCGTTACTCCTATCGTCTTAGAGATCCGTCGACAAAAACAAAAAACGAACATTAATGAAATAAAAAATGAATTTGAAAATCTAATTGTAAACAAATTCTTACAGTTATTTCCCTTGAGGAATTTACTAGTTGTTCTAGGGAAGTTTCTAAAAAAAAGCTTAATTCGGAAAAAGAACACTCAATTCCACATTTTTGAGAAAGAACGCTTGTTTTGTTTCCTCCTACTGGCTGCAACCTCGTTGTTTCTTACCTTATATTTTCGCTGTCGTCCATGTATAAAAAAGGCAAGAAACCTGGGTATGAGGTTGCAACTGGCCGGTGAACTCACAATATCAAGTCCATCGCATGTTGGGTGAGCTTTTTATACGACAGATCAATGAAATAAAACAATGTTTTAAGAAACACTGCGGTGGAGTACATTTCTATACACTATTTTAATAAAAATTCTCTTCGTCGCAGTGACATTTTGCACACTAGGATAGAATCACAGAGCGTCAAGCGCTGAAACTTGATCGATTAGTTTTGTAGAGATAATCTTTTTTTTTTAGTCAAAAAGAAAAACAGTATGTTTAGATCGTACGGTTGCACAGAAACTTTACTAGTAGTAAAACCGTGTTAAACAAAGCAGATGTTTCTTCAGCTACTCATTTCCCAACTGTCCTAGTATATTCAAAAGAACCATCTCTTTTAAGAATTTCAACGTGTGAATTTAAGAAACATAACTTCAGAAACACATGTCTTGTTTTTTCTTCGACTAATTTCGAAATGCACTCACAAAAGTCAATGATGGTGGTAATTTCAAGATGGCGGAATATTCCTGCTTCATTTCCTTAAATTAATCGTTTTCTGGAATAGTTATTACAGAAGTGATTCATTCATTTCAATAGGTAATTTATGCAAAATTATGCTAACAATCTACTTGTAACTTACTCATAAATTATGCTAACAATCTATTTGTAACTAACTCATAAAAACAGTTGTGGAGGAGTAGAACTTTTAAAAAAAAGTATTAAATGTAATATCAGCTGCATTCTCTGACATCATATTGTGTGCGTAGGCACATTTTCACACATTCGAAACTTGTGCCTTACGTAAATGAAGTTGTCTCGATAAAAACGCCATCGGATTTCCTTTTGAATTAAACAGTAACGTTAAGACTTTTGGTGGTTCTCTGTTTATTTGTTTGTTTTTGTTGCCTGCCGTCGTCGTCGTTGTTGTTGTGGTGGTGGTGGTGAATTTATTACGGTAGTAACGAGAGCGAATGTACCGTATTAAAACACCGTTGCACTGCTACTACTACTAGGCCGAAATAGAGTTTTGCCTACGTTTCAGAGTCTGACTCCATTTAATAAAGCTGTAAAATTCTAATGAGGAACGCCACCTTCAAATTTTCGAAGCTTCGAACTCTTAAAAATACGTTTTCTTTCATGTTTTATCACTTATTTCATGAAGGAATGCATTAATGAATGGGGAAATTCGCAAAAAAATGTTAAAATTACCCTACTAGTAAGAAATAGGGAAAAACACATTTTTTGAGTGTAACACAACAATAAGTGTTTAAAAACACTAAACATAAATCCCAAAATAACAACAGTAAAAAAATTAATAAGCGGAAATTGATAACAGTTTGCTGCATTAAAAGCTTATTATCAGCTCAAACAGATCACAAATTTTAGAGAATAAGAAACATACCAAAAATAAAGTCAGAAATTGACATTGACCAGTGAAGAGTTCACATCTTTTTGTTAAAACTCAAAACAATCACGAGGAGAAGAGGGGAATTGAATCCATTCAAACATTGAGGAGTTACAAAGGCACTCAGGAGTACAGCTACATGGGTAAACGTACGTAACTATACCTTTCTTTAACGCCAGTATTAACCGCCCTTAGTTTTCCAGGCGTCAGATGTATATTTATGGGAGTTTGGCGGTAAATTTTTGAAATATAGCATCAATAACGGCTTAAAATGAGCAGTATTAACCGTATATCGTGTATTAACTTTTAAAAGATAAGGAAAAAGTAGGCAGTTGTGGTATTAGTCATTATTGCTTAAAATCAAAAATTTTAAAAATTGATTGTGCAACATTCCTAAGCATATGACGGATTTCAAATATAATACAAGTGCCATACGACACAAAACAACATTTCAAACTAATTTGTAATTTACAAAACAAATGATGTAAACTTGTTCATTTCAAATTCCACGTTAACCAAACTTCTTCGACAAAAAAAAAAAATAAAATAAAATAAAACAAAAAAAGTGAAAATTCAAAAAAAAAAAAAAAAAAATCAAAAATGTTCACATTAACAACATGAAAATAAAGACATATGAAAAAGTTTCAAAGCGTTTAAAATATTAATGCACGTTGTTGATTTTTTCATTAATACTTTTTTTTCAAAACGTTGTGCAACACGGTGACAGGACTAAAAAACGTGTAAAGTATTTTTTACGATAATATTGCTTCTAAGGTATTTTTGCTCGAAAGCAGAAAGGGAAACAAGATTTACAAATCAAAGAAAGTTAATATATTTCAAATATACAAATGTTTGTTATAAAATGGTAACACAATGGATATCATGTAAATATTTGTTTTAAAAAGAGTCGTTGGCGGTTTGGGTAATCATCAACTATGCGTAGAATTCGAGCGTTACAATCGTCTTTGAGGAGGTGGTGGATGTCCTGCTAGATTTTGAAGCATTCGGACACGCACAACACTTTCCTCCTTACGCAATATTTCCAAAAATTTCCAGAACGTCGGGTGGCAAGAAGAAACGTTAGGGCTAAAAGTAATTCTCCAAAGTGTATTGACTAACGCGCTGTCAAAATTCCTTATTTATAAACCGAATTCTAGTGATCTTTGTCGGACACTCCGGTGGACTGTGTCGTGAATAAACACTTCAAGTATCATTTTAGTAGACAATGAGAATATATGAAACTTTGTTGGTTTGGGGGGCAATATTCCGGGGGGGGAATTTTCCAACCTATATGGGGGGCGATTGTCCGGGTGGCAATTGTCCGGGGGGTAATGCTCCGGGGGGCAATTTACTAGGGGACAATCATCCGGGGGGGGGGGGGGGGGGGGGAGTTGTCCTAGAACCGTGCAACACAACTGCCAGAAGGTAAATTAGCACTATAGCAAAAATATATTTCTATCCTCAGTAACCCAAACGCAATTCACAAGGTTTACACCGGTAAAGTCTAATGGGAACAAGACGAAAACATTGATGATGTTTAATGTTAACTGTATGATGTGTTTGATGAGTTAAGCATGAGATATTACCAACAACAAAATCATAAGTACAATTCAAGTGATGCATCAAATTGGATGTAATTGAAGTTCCCCTACTTGAATTTTAATAAGATTAAGGCCATCAAAAATACTTGTACAGTGAATGTTCTGATAGTTTGGAAAATAACTAGTCTCCGTTCATTGATTTCAATTTACACAGTCCCCTTTCGCAGACAGCTAAGCGTAGCTTAAACTGCCATTTCATGGCATTTTTTTGTTAAAACAAATACAGACAATAATGATAAATTTTGATGAGCGTGGTGTTATTTTAATCCATGTTTTAATTAACCATCATTATTACAAATTATGCGATTTGAGAGAGGTAAATCCCCTGTGTACAGATGGTTACAAAACGTCTTGCATTTTTCGAGAAAAACAAAGTTTTTGCATTAAAAGTTGATAAGGCACAAAGAGTAGTGACGAGGAATGACTTTCAGTGTGCCAGCCTATTTTCACCGATACGAGAACATACGAGAACATGTGCGCATTTTGGCATGATAGATTATAATGAAATCGATTCAGTATGTGCATAGTGTGTCTTGCTAGTGAGGATAGATAGGAGTTGGTCATCACTTACCTTTAAAAAAAATGTCGAAAAATAAAACTTTTCAAAGATGATTTAGTTTGTACTGGGTAGGTTTTATTAGAAAATTCACAAGCAAGCCAGTGCTGACTTTTTTTAAAGCATATTTTTATGATTTTTCTTTAGCTATTCCGGTTATTAAAATGTCGGGCGGAAAATTCAAATGTCTCATAATAACCATTGTTTATCATGGTTTAACGTACGCCAAACGCCCTATGTTTCAATTCTATTACTAAAAGAGTAGTAGAGGTCTTTTTAACAACTTCTCTCAACCTCGAACCCAGGGTCTCTTGCTTTTTCGATATATACGGATAGCGGCGCTATCTTCTTCGCCGCTATCCGTATATCCCGTATAGCTTCACACTAAAAAAGTTATGCATAAAATGAAATTTTAGATTTTTTCGAAGCAACAACTTTTGAATTATTTTGTCAGAATGTATAGCTCGACATTTAAACGGGGAATATACGCAACTATCGAAGTAACCATCAGAGAAAGACAACCCATCATTTATTCTGTCTACTTTGCGCGAAATGTTTCTTAAGGTCGATTTGTTTTCACCACGGTTTTTCTTCCGTCCGACAATAAAAAAAATGAAGCCATCGTGTCGCATATTATATCAAAAACGAAGCTTACAATCGAACTGAGATCTTACGAGAGCTTATTTCGGTCATCAGAGCTTCTCAATTTTTACTTTATGCTGCTTTTTCAAAGATGAAGAGAAAACATTACAACAATGAAACATTACAAAAAGTGTCCTCATTTGTAACTGAAAACTCGAATCACAATAAGCTCCCTGAAAAAAGTCGTCAAAAGCGTCGAAGATTTCACAGTAAAGAAGTATCGTTGCTTGATCGTCTGGAGTGATGGGATGAGTTCATGTTTTATTTTCAAAATGTTTTCTGGTACCCTTTTTTTAGAGAAAGAAGTTTTGTGGTTTTACAACGAAAGACACCATGGCGAAGGGCCGATCGACGGAGCGTGGTTTTCCGAAAGGCCAAGTCCGGTCAGATTGTTGTCTACACCCCAATGGATTTTGCCAGCGCTACCATGGAATTTGTCCCGTCCATAAAAACCATTTACCTGCCCCAAGAAGATGAGATCGAAGAATTTTTCTCTCTGATCATATGGAAAATAAAAATCACCCTGTTCCGGTTAAGCGGGATCTCGTTTATTTTTGCGGCTTAAGCGAGGCGGTTTTTTCCATATGATCAGACCCTAGAACTTTAGTTATTGAAATTGCTTTTAAGAGAAAACCGTTCAATGTATATCGTTTACTATCAGATGAGTAACATCCTTGGCACTACTTCACATTGGTGTCGTTATGATTTCTTGGCATTGAAATTTATATTGCAGAATGTCCGTCTGACATTGTCCGTCCGACATTAAAACAATCCTACTAGTATTCACGAAATGCTTCCGAAAGAAAACATGAACAGGTCTTTGAAATTGATGATGTTAAAGTTTCCTGTCGTTGTAACCAAAAAATTAGACATCTAAGTTAACGTCAATGCTGCTCATATTATTACCTCGTCCACCCGACTCAAAAGAAATCTATATATTAATAGCCGATTCTCTGTTTGTTTGTTTGTTTGTTTGTGCGTTTGTTTGTTTGTTTGTAAGTCACGCAAAATGGTAGATTGAGTTGTGAGCGAAATTATTTCTTTTTTTGTGTGCGACGTGAGTTCGAAGCAAATACATTGCAACCCCAATCGAACGTGACTTTTTTTGGCTGATGAACTAATAGGAATAACGTTTCGCTTTTATTATTTTGTTAGTTTTATATTCCACGTTGACTTGGCTTTGAAAACAATACATCAACTAAATACAAAGAAACTAACTGATAAAACATTTTGGACAAAAAGCAGCCGTGGGAGAACGTGGTAGCATCTCGGTTTGCCAGTGTATCCTAACGTATCCTTGCCTGACTGTCTGAGACGGGTGAACTTTTTTTTCGAGTAATGAAAATGTTTAAAAACCTATAGGTAAAAAAAAAATATCATAAAACAAAATATTTTTTTTTGCTTTTGTCATAATAGTTGTCTTTAATCGATTTCTTTTAATTTTATATCAGATCGAACGTTTTTTTATTCACTTGATTCATTTAGCACGTGCCTTTTCTTCTCTCCTCCCGTGTGATCTTTTTAAGAAGAGAATCCATTTTACCCTTACGTTTGATAGCACCCATGTTAGAGCGCGTAACTTTTTTTAAACAAAAGTTAATAAAAAGTTGAAGTTTTCTCTCTATACGTTTTGAGTGTATTGTTACACTGATAAAAGATTGGTTTTACCAGAGGTTGTGACTTCGAATCTGCTTCTGGTTGTACGAGCCGTTTATAAGGAAATTTGACGTTTATTGATACAGTGATACAGAGCAGGTGGACATGGGCGGCGAGCGACGCCGCCTTGGCGGCTATCTATATATTAATAGCCGATTCTCTGTTTGTCTGTTTGTTTGTCTGTCACGCAAAATGGTAGATTGAGTTGTGAGCGAAATTATTTCTTTTTTTGTGTGCGACGTGAGTTTGAAGCAAATACATTGCAACCCCAATCGAACGTGACTTTTTTTGGCTGATGAACTAATAGGAATAACGTTTTGTTTTTATCATTATTGTTAGTTTTATATTCCACGTTGACTTGGCTTTGAAAACAATACATCAACTAAATACAAACTAACTGAAACTAACTGATTAAACGTTTTGGACATAAAGCAGTGGCAAAACGTGCGGTTTACCAGTGTATCCTAACGTATCCTTGCCTGACTGTCTGAGACGGGTGAACTTTTTTTTCGAGCAATCAAAATGTTTAAAAACCGATAGGTAAAAAAAGAGTATCATAAAACAAAATATTTTTTTTTTGCTTTTGTCATAATAGTTGTCTTAGTTTGTTTAATCGATTTCTTTTAATCTATTTTAATCTGATCGAACGTTTTTTTATTCACTTTATTCATTTAGCACGTGCCTTTTTTTCTCTCCTCCCGTGTGATCTTTTTAAGAAGAGAAACCATTTCCCCCTTACGTTTGATAGCACCCATGTTAGAGCGCGTAACTTTTTTAAAACAAAAGCTAATAAAAAGTTAAAGTTTTCTCTCTCTACGTTTTGAGTGTATTGTTACACTGATAAAAGATTGGTTTTACCAGAGGTTGTGACTTCGAATCTGCTTCTGGTTGAGCACAAGTTGTGCAATCCGTTTATAAGGAAATTTGACGTTTATTGATAGAGTGATACAGAGCAGGTGGATATGGGCGGCGAGCGACGCCGCCTTGGCGGCTAGTCTATATATTAATAGCCGATTCTCTGTCTGTCTGTCTGTTTGTTTGTTTGTTTGTCTGTCACGCAAAATGGTAGATTAAGTTGTGAGCGAAATTATTTCTTTTTTTATGTGCGACGTGAGTTCGAAGCAAATACATTGCAACCCCAATCGAACGTGACTTTTTTTGGCTGATGAACTAATAGGAATAACGTTTTGTTTTTATCATTATTGTTAGTTTTATATTCCACGTTGACTTGGCTTTGAAAACAGTACATCAACTAAATACAAAGAAACTAACTGATTAAACAGTTTGGACAAAAAGCAGCAGTGGCAGAACGTGGCAGCATATGTTCGGTTTGCCTAACTCTTGCCTGACTGTCTGAGACGGGTGAACTTTTTTTTGAGCAATCAAAATGTTTAAAAACCGATAGGTAAAAAAAAAGAGTATCATATCAAAACAAAATGGTTTTTTTTTTGCTTTTCTTTTAATAAATTAATTTCTTCTTTTAATTGTTAAGCGTTCTGATCGAACGTTTTTTTATTCTATTTATTCATTTAGCACGTATCTTTTTTCTCTCCTCCGTGTGAACTTTTTAAGAAGAGAAACCATTTTCCCCCTGTTTGATAGCACCCATGTTAGAGCGCGTAACTTTTTTAAAACAAAAGCTAATAAAAAGTTGAAGTTTTCTCTCTCTACGTTTTGAGTGTATTGTTACACTGATTAAAGATTGGTTTTACCAGAGGTTGTGACTTCGAATCTGCTTCTGGTTGAACACAAGTTATACGAGCCGTTTATAAGGAAATTTGACGTTTATTGATACAGTGATACAGAGCAGGTAGACATGGGCGGCGAGCGACGCCGCCTTGGCGGCTAGTGTGAATAAAAAGTTTCCAGTTTAGATTGGAAAACAGACAAACTTTGTGAAAGAAATTACGTCGGTTTTTATAACGCTTTGAAGGATCAAAATGTCCGCTCGACATAAAAGAGGTTTTGTAACAGACCCTTTTGTAACTTTTTTGAGTAGAGTAGAAATTCCTGAAATCTATCAAACTACGACAATTACTAAATATAAGTATCTTGTACATAGCATTGATGATGTTGGAATAATAAATTTGTTGTCATACATTAATTTTGCCTGTACAGGGTCCTGTTTTGTAATCGGCCAACCTTGTTGTCGAATTTTTTTTTGATTTCATATATTTGGATAAACTTCTTTACAAACAATGGTGCCTGTACTTTCAGGAAACATTCAACGTTCCGTTCCAAATGAATTTGTCCCAATGTTATTTAAAAAATTTCGAAGGTATTGATTGATTGATTGATTGATTGATTGATTTCAATCTGTCGGGTATATGCTCTATGATTGAGAATTTACCTCAATACGAGCCAATATTTCTTTATCAAGAATTAGCTACATACAAGTCAAACCAAAGAGGTGATAACTTTAAAATAGGAATCCTACCATACATCTGACATAATTCTAGTAGAACGCAGTTTACATCATACTTAAGTGTCTTAAGTGTCTTAAAAGTGGTATGTCTTAAGTGTACTTTTAGGTACTTTTAGGTACTTTTAGGTATACACACGTATCAAATTAGGATCATAAAAATGCTCTCTAAAGTAACAGTAAAGTAACACCAACCATCAATTTGGAAGATGCTATTGGTCGTTGGAAGGAAACGATTATTGAAGTTAAAATGCATATTCGAAAGAGAATCTAGATAGCAAAATATTATCAACAAAGATCGAGTTTAAAAGATGGTCTCTGCCTCACCATCTTTTAAACTCATTCAAAGTGATTATCGTGAAAACTATAAGAATCGAGATCAAGATGAAATTCAAAGTTTCCATTTCAGCCACAGTAGTTTTAGCATTTTCACTGGAAGATGGGAAGATCATGAAGCACTCAGTTACGATCATTAGTGAAGCCTCCGACCATTGCAGAATTGCTGCGTTCACTTGTTTCCACAAAATAGTAGAAAACGTTTCTTTCAAAATGAAAAAACCTTTAAGAAAGATTCATGCGTGGAGTGATGGTATGTCAGCAAAATTTCGCTCTTGCATTGTTTTTAAGCTTTTCACTATACCTTTGAGCGTAACATCGATTTGGATTGGCACTATAGAGGTCCATCACGGAAAGGGGCCCATGGATGCCATCGGTGGCACCATCAAAAACAAAATAATCTCAAGCAGTCAAGTCAGGTCGGTTGAGTGTCAAGTCTCCCGAGGAGTTTGCAGTTGCAGTTGCAGACGTTGGTACCATCTACCAGTTCAATTTATTTCCTTATTTTATATCTCCGAGATGATGGAAGAACCTCATGGTAATAAAGAGGCCTCGAAGATTCCTGAGGCAATTCAAATTCAAATTAAAATCTGACTTGTGCAGCCCTTAATTTATTTGTTTTGATATCGAAATAAGATTGTGACAACATCCTGGTTGATTATATACTTTGAAATGCTTTCAAAAGATAGGAACCAGTGTTTTTCATTTGAAATCTGTCGGATGTACGAAAATAAATTGATTGCAATAGATCAAGTTTGTGGTAAATTTATAGCATGTTTTTAGCATGAGAGCTTGAGTTTCAATTAGCAGTTTGACAATTGAATTCAGAAACCTTTACTTCTTCTTTAATTGGAGAATTTCAAGTTTCAATTGCAAAATTTGTACGTCCGACAGCGTACGTCCGACATGTCAGTCAGTACATCCGACATGTCAGTCAGTACATCCGTATCCCCCGCCAAAGTGGACAAAAGTATTACAAAAAATGCAAAACAAAAAGTTAATATATATATATATATATAAATAATTGTTATATATGAAAAAGTTTTGTATGGAGATTATATGTAAATTATATATATGTACTGTACTATATATATACTTACTTATTTATATAAAGTCAAAACCTTTGCATATAGTTATAAAAAGTTTAGATATAAAGCCTTTTAAAAATTTTCTAAATAAAGTGTTACTTTCCTAAAATAAAATCTTCGAGGAAAAATACATGGACTGCCTGACCCAACCCAGATCGTCGTTTCACTGTATTCATTAATTGTTTATTGCATCACCTTTGGCGTTTTACTATGTTTGCTTCCTTCGAGTCAGGAAGCAGCACCACTTCTTTGGTTATGAACAAACCATAGTCACTAGTCTTGTGACTATGGAACAAACTAATGCGACATTTCCCAGTAGATTTCTCCTCATATGTTTTTTATGGAGAGCATAATAATAACGTCCTCGTTGAAATCTATCAACTGCAACTCCTTGGGTGGTTGTAACGTTCATTGAAGAGGAGGAGGATAATGCAGTTCGTCCACCACCACCACCACCGACTCCTCTGTAAATTTATGAAATCTGTTGGTGTTGGGAGTTAATTTGACATTTATTCTTTCTTATAAATTTACATTTCTCGTGTCTGGGGAAGTAACTATTGAAACACTTTCCTTAAATTCAGGGTGTGATAAGATTTCTTCTACAAGAGGAAAAAATTCCGCACGTGTACAGTAGCCGTCTTTATTATCTTCCGAATACAAAAGTGCGATCTTTTAATTAGGGTGAAGTTGCGCATGCATGCTCAACATTTTCTTTTAGAAAGTGAACACTATATATGAGAAAGTTTTTGACTTTATATATGAGAAAGTTTTTGACTTTATATATGAGAAAGTTTTTCACTTTATATATGTGAAAGTTTTTCACTTTATATATGTAAAATGTTTAATCTTCAAATATGAGACTTTCGAATTTACATACTAAGCAAATTTGTTTTATATATGACGGTTTTGACTTTATATAATTTTCTTTAATCCATATGGATAAAATATATTCAATATAAGTTATTATACACTTTTGTCCACTTTGGCGGGGGATACATCCGACATGTCAGTCAGAGACCTACTATTCACCATTTGCCTTTTCTGATGTTTGATATGAAGACAGAAGTACTCGATACATGAGAAGTACTCGATACATCGAAAAGTACTCGATACATGAGAATTTGTCATTCGGTTTCGATAGACCCGGTGATGAAAGGTAGAATTGAAAAATACGACATCCTATCAATGTACGTCCGACAGGCTCATTTGTCATCATGTAACTAGTTTTTGATTCATGTATTTGTAGTTTTTTTTAAGAAATATTTACATGTTCCTCTCAACCAATAAAAAGTCTTTATGTTTTTATAACCCAATCAAATTTAATTTGACATTAAAGTATCGAACGTTCGTCCGACAGATTTTGGAATTAAAAAACAGGCCCACGGACATCATTAAATCTTGTGATAATTGACTTTTAAAAATTTAACGACCGGTTTCGTATTTTCTTTCTTCGATTATTCTTTATCCTTTTCCATTTAATGAAGAAAAAACATGGCGTTGGAAAGATTTTTTCAAGGGCTTTCTCCTCATATAAGAATTTGCTATATTTCGAAAGATAACTTTGCCAAAAAATGAGATACTTTTTCTGGTTCCAATCATTTTAACTAACTCATATTCACTATTTTTCTATAGAAAAATAAACGAAACATGATTTTTTCGAATCCCACTAATAGATGGTAGGATTTGTAGAGACAGAGAGAGACAGAGAGAGAGAGACTAGATTGAGAGAGCATGAAAGCCACAGAAAACATAAAGTATGGTTACTGGTGACTTCCTTTCCTTTTTAATATAAAATATATAAATATATACCGTAAAGCTGCGAATAAGCGCCCCCTTCTTTTAAACGCCTCCTAAGAAAGTAAATTATTTAATAAACGCGCATCCCCCCCCCCCCCCCCCCCCCCCCCCCTCCCCCCCTCGAATGAACGCCCCCCTGAAAAAGTGAAATTATTTAATAAACTAAAGTCTGTTCATAAATTATATGCACTGATTTCAGCTTTTATATAAAAACCAGGCTCAAGGGAATTGATGTAATTTGCTAAATCTGGTTTCCACATGGTAACTGAAATTAGTGCACATATTTTTTGAACAGACTTTTGAAGGAGGCGGGAGAAAATGCATCGACGAGCAGTTGGAAGAAGACCTGGTTTTGTGCGTTTACCAAACAACGGATGAAAGTAGGAAAATGACCATTTTTAAAGCTAAAAAGATGTTCAATGAAAAGAATGAAGATCCTGTGTAGTCCAAAATTCTTTTGTAGCAAGCAGAGGCTAGTGTGAAAAGTTCATGAGAAGACGTGGTTTTTCACTTAGAAGAAAGAAAACTACAGCTCAAAAAGATCCTTCCCTTTTGATTGATCATTTAGTTGCATACGTTGCATAATTTTCATAGAATTTTAGAGCATTCTTTGTTGTCCATTTTTCCAAAATTTAAAGAACGCCTACCTCGAATAAATGCTGTCACTCAATTATGTTATGCGCGAGTGTTTGAAGTGCAATATGCTCGTCGTCCTGTTGACAAAACAATAACCTCAAAAATTCCAAAAACTACAAAATCACGGCCTGATAAATAATTTTGAACCTAATCAAATAATTTTCATGAAAATTTCGAGATCGAAAAATACAACAGGGAGAGGGAAAGAGATGAAAGGTGTTATGAAAAAAAAAGAAGAAAAGAAGAAACGGACATAAAACATTAAAATATTGTTACCGTGATTTTTTCCCTCTAACTTTGGGCGTATCCGATGAATATTTCCTCTATTTATAAACGTCATTACATATTGAGAACGGCACTATAATCTTCTACAAGCGCAACCCGCTGTTTTTTTGTGTCGCGTTATATTAGAGAAATCGACGGTAACATTTTTAAAGAGAAAAAAAAAACATTGTCCCATTTGGAGTCCTGGGAGCTTCCACAGATCTTCGGTATTGTATCCTTCGGGCACAACAAGTCAGGTTGTTTCAATTCAGCCAGCGCCTCATTTAGATTAGCGAACGGATCATCGTCCTCAGAAACAGCAGCCTCTGAGAATCCTACTTAGCGAGTGCCCGAGTTATCCGGGGTACGACTAAACGGGAGTCTACTGTACAAGTAAATTTTACTGACTTTCCCCAAGTAGTATAAAGATTTAGATAGATACAAGTATTTTGTCGTTGAGATACTTCTGTCTAAAGTGGGGAACAGAAAAAGGAATGGGCCTTATCGCCTTCAGTGGAGACAAGGCTTCATTTACTATCTCCGCAGTTCCTTACCATCCCCAATCGAACGAGACGTTTTATATCTCGAGAACCAATAGGGATAACTGACATTTTTGAGGCCCGCCATACAGGCGATGGGTGACAAAAAAGTTGGGCCTCATTTCTTTTGGGTGATGCGGCTATGGACGTCATCAGAAATCATTGATCGACGATAATCTCAGTAACGGTTGGTCGTAGCGAAACTATCCATACATTTTTTTGATCAGTTTTTCAAGCTCCATAACATGGGTACACATTTGACTCGCAATTCCGTGATTTAATTTTTCGTCACGAGGTACGCAAACGGAAATAGGGACACATCCTTTGCAGATTTAGACAAGGTAAAAAGCTTTTACCTGGGAAGCTAGATAAAAAAATAAATGCAACAAAATAGTTAAACCATAATCAGGTAAAATCTGGAATCTGTAAAGTTCATTGTGTAAACCTTCTAAAAAATACTTGGAGGATCGAGTTTTGCTTCCCTCTACCAAGTACTTATATGACTTCGCAGCGAAAAGTTCGTGACACCATTATTCTTGCATGAAGTTTGTTCTTTGTGGTTGCCATGAGTTACAAGGAGAAAAGCAAAGTTTTATTTGAGCGTTCGTTATTCCAATGAATCTTTACAGGTATAAAATAACAAAGACAAAAACATATCAACAGCAACTGAATGACAGAGGTAACTGGGTACCAGTCCTTCGAAAATACTTATTGTTCATGATCACATCATATGTAGCATTAGTTTGTTGCCATACAGGAAGACACATCGATCTTGCTTCAATTTTTTTAAAGGTTGTTAGAAGAGGATTTATTTTTTGTTGGAAGGTCGCAGAGTCTTCTGGAGAACGTAAGCATCAGCTGGATCGATTCGCTTGTAGTATTGAGCTTTGGTCTCGATTATTTCAAACCCAAAATTCCTATAAAACTCGATGGCTCCTTCGTTACTTATTTGCACGTGTCTAAACGTAAAAATATCATGATCGTTGGTGAAGGGTGGTTTTTTCACCAAACAAACGCCAAAGAAGGAGATATCTGCTTACAGATACACACTGTCGAACTTGCCATCGTCTTCACAAATTCGGAGAACGTGCTCCAGCATTTTTGTACCTGAAAACAAATAAGTACAAATAACTTGAAGGTTACTTTGAAGTTTGTCTCTTATTGGAAGATTGTTCCCCAGAAACATTACCGCTTTCTGTAACCCTTTCTCACGGGAACAATTAGTTCTAAAACTTTTTGAAGGGAAAAAAGTAATTCGTCTGAGCAGATGTTTCAAATTTTCTATGGTTTGGTATGTTGATAGTCAACCGTAAAACAAAGCAAAGCAAAGCGAGAAAAAAATACAAGAAATATGCACTAGTTTTCGATGCTACACTTGACCGGTTTATAGCGGGAAAGGTGCAGTTGACGTAATTCTTTTGTAAATAATTCACAATTAATTGAAAAAACCAACCAATTCCGAGTCGTCTATATGGAGCCAAACAGCCCAAAGTCATGATATACAATCGTCTTGCATTTTCAGATTTGTCCACGCGACAACACACAGCGCCAACCACGATATCGTTGTAAAACGCTGAAACATCAAAGATTTCTGTGTCATTTTGATATTTAGTACAAATTTAAGTATTTACTGATTCAAGCTTCAAGTGTTTAAGCTTATTGGTAGAGGGCTGAATTAAAACAACTGCCATTGTAATGAAATCCTCAAAAGTCAAATGATGCTATTTGTTAGCCTTGGTTCAAGGTGAATTTCTTAAGCACATAACAACCCTATGAACTAGGCTTATTATAAACATGACGTGTTTTAATGTTTACATACCTAACTTTGCCAATTCACCAACATCAAGAATGTCTTTATAAAACTGAAACAAATAAAATCGTTACCATCAAAAACAAGAACAATAATTTTTTTCAAGAACTTGCAAAACATCGATATTTTATTTGATGTTTTTTTCATTTTTCAGTAACAGTCGGAAATTACCTGTCACTGGAAACACTGCTGCAATTTCCAAGTCAACAACACAGTTACCCAATAACTCTAACAGAGATTCTAATGGTAGACCTCATAAAAAACAGTTACCTTATCATTGTATGAGACTGGAAATACAACAGAATTTAGTTTCTTGAGTTGTTTTATATTATGAGGTGTGACAGCTCCAAGTTCAATTCTTCCACCCCTAAAGAAAACGTTTGACGTCTATTGACCTCTTACTAAATACAAGTTAAGAATAGTTTACTATCATTAAATCTAATCTAGACTCCATTTTGTTCTGTGGGTTCACATATTCTCTCTATTTTCTCTGCATTGGAAAAAGAGCTTGGGGTATAATGTCACCACAACTTTAGGTAGAGTGCCACACTAGCATTTTCTGAAAGTCAAATTTGATGAAAAATCACTGTGGTGGAAAATATTTCTATGATAAAGCTCATACATGAAAATACCCTAACGTTGCAGTGATTTTTTAATGGTTTTGCCCACCTGGTGTAAACAGAACACAATAAATTCACTGATTGTTTTCAATAATGTTTCAGTAAACCATAGCCAGATATTCAAAGCCATTTTGTGTAGATAAAGTTTAACTTCAAAATCTTAAGTTTTACAGTTTTCTGCAGTCTCTAAATGCTAGAATAGTAGAAACTGGTGCTATGAATGATAAGGACCGTTTGCAAATTGCATACCCTATTACCCCGTTTTTAAGCCCATGGGCTTAAAAACGGATTTTTAATGTTGAGTCAGTTTTTTTCTTTCAAAAAGTGGTCCGGATTTAAGCCCATGGGCTAAAAAAAATAAGTACCAAAAATTCTCTAATTTGGATAAGAAAGGATAATATGAACCAAAACCA
This sequence comes from Turritopsis dohrnii, assembly GCA_027922465.2. Lineage (NCBI taxonomy): Eukaryota > Metazoa > Cnidaria > Hydrozoa > Anthoathecata > Oceaniidae > Turritopsis > Turritopsis dohrnii. Next base: position 789,259 of record BQMF02000015.1, read on the forward strand.
AAATAGATCATCAAATAAATACGAGAGAAGTATGATGGTACTTTTTCATTTTCAAATATTTTACACGACTTCAATATCATAATCGTCCTCTTCTTCGTTCCCCTCGCTTTCACTATCCTCTTCATTATCATCATCCTCGCTTTCAACTGATTCGTCTTCATTGACACCTGTTTCATGGCGTTCCTCTTCCAATTGAATAAGAAATACAAGAGGAAATGGATTGGAAGTCCCTGGACTATACAAAGTAAAGGGACCATATGTGTCCACAGAAAAAGGGCATTTACTAATTAAGGATTATTTAAGAAGGAAGCCGTGTAAATTTGACTGATTTTTTTTTAAAAAAATGATGCACCTGAGAATGATTTTGTTTTTTCTCGAATGCTGAAAATGGCTCCGTATTTACGCCCATGGGCTTGAATCCGGATTTAAGCCCATGGGCGTAAATCTGAGGGGGGCTTAAAAACGGGGTAATAGGGTACATACTTAGACACAATTTAATTTCGCAAAAGGTTTTTTTAACAATTTCTTGCAATTGCATTTTCCTGTAATCTCAATTAATCAAAATTAGATACTGCCTTGATACTATAAGAACAAAAATGTTTACTTTGTCATTATGAATAGCAGAAGTCACAAGTAGTGGGATCTGTTGTTGTTCCCTATAAAATAAAAGTGAGAAAAAAGTACACATCAATATACAAAACAAAACTCGACTGAAACTGTAAAATATGCAGATCTGCAGTAACCAGTAAAGTAAGATACATAAAATGTCAGCTTAAAATCTGATCGAAGAAGAATCTTAACAATTGACAATTGACTTCGATTTGCGGGTGACTTTGATCAGTAAAAAAATTTGTTAAAGCTCTGAAATTAATATAGGTTTTTCACACTTTTTTAGATTCCTTTCGTGAAATATAATCAGAACTGTTTTCAAGCGTAATGATTCATTTCTTCCAAACCTAATGACGAAATCCATCAACATTTCACCAATCACATCAATCCTCATTCAACGTTGTATGCAAAAGTCTAGCCTGGACATTTTTGGTTCATACATGAAGCATAGAGGCTGAATAGTCCAGTCATGGAATGAAATATACCCCTTAACCTAGAAAATTTTAATAACAATTTGAAATTTGGCACAGTGACTCATAATCATATCCTGAATCTGGATTTGAGAAAGACCCAAAATCCGTAATGGTGGCCATCTATCATAGAGGAAAAAATTATGTCATTAAATTTATGTCACTGACGGTATATTGAAGACTCAAAAGATTGAAAATAAATCAAAAACGTCTGATATCTGTTCAACATGTCAGGATGTGTGTCACACAAAGTGCAGTGGTCAGTATCTACAAACGATCCAATTAAGAATACCCCGTTACCATACTTGCTCAAAATGCTTTTATATTGAACTTCCCTTTTCAAAATCAAACTTGGAGTTGGAGCAATCAAAATGTAAAAACATCACAACCATGTCAGAAACTTGGTTAAAGAACAACCATATGTACAAATGCCAGGATACCATTTGGGATACCTAAACCGAGGAAACAAGCAAGGGGGTGGTGTTGGAGCATTTATCAAAGACACATTCAAATACGAAGTGCGAAATGACATAATAAACATCAAATCCTCGATCGAACATCTTTGGCTAGAGGTCAACAAAAGTACCAACAAAACCAGAAGAATTTCGACCAATATCAATCCTCCCAGTGTCGTCAAAAGTATTCAAAAGAAATATTTGAAACAAGTAAAGAAACAATCAAATCTTGAAAGACATAACGAATATAATGATTTTGATCTCTATATATGGAGATGCTAGAACAAAATCGAAACAACACTAGCTAGTATTGTGCACCAGAACACTCGGTGTCTAAGTTCAACTTTTGATGAATATTATGCCATGCTAACCACGTATAAGTTTGGTTAAACAATAGTTATTAACATATGTAAATATCCCCGGATATCATTTGGAATACCAAAACCGCAACAACAAGTGAGGAGGTGGCGTTGGAATATATAATATAATATAATAAGACACATTCATTATACAGAGTGGGAAATGACATAATAAACATCAAACCCTCGATCTAACATCTTCAGCTAGAAATCAGCAGATCTGAAATAAATAGTTTGTAGGGTTTTTTAATCAATCCAGTTCAGTAGAAAGTGTGAAATCGGCTTGGCTGAATGATTTTGAAGAAGTTCACTCACATGGAACGGTGCAATTATACTTGCAGGAGACTTCAACATAGAACTGATAAACGGAGATACAACAGCAGTCTCCAAATACAACGATACACTTGAAGCGTATAGCTTAACACAGCATATATCCTTTCTGACAAAAGGTTGGAAAAACACTCATAGGCCAGATCAGCTCCAGTATACCAAGAAGGTTAAAGTGTGAAAATATGTTACCTTAATGAATGCATCAGTGATCATGATTCACCATTTGCAATATTAAACATAAAAAAACAACCCTTTGAACCCTCGCTACAAATTCATATAAGAAACAAGAAGAATTTTGACCTGCAACAATTATAAATGACTTCAACCAACTGCCATTATCAACTGTTTATGTGTTTGATCAACCAGAAGATCAAATCAAACCAACAATTAAAACCAACCTTAACCAAGTCGGAAAAGAAATCATCTGTTTAAAAAGTGACTGTTTCACTGGATTTGATACCATTCAAGTAAGATACTTGAAACCAGTTGCAGACTATATATCATTTCCGCTAACCAATATAATAAACAACTGTATAAAGACCAAGAAGATTGGAAAGCAATGGAAAAATGGAAGAATATCCTGAAAGTAAAAGTACAAAACGAAACCAGAAAAGTTTCGACCAATATCAATCCTCCCAGTCCTATCAGAAGTATTCAAAAGAATTATTTTGAAACAATAAAAGGAGTTCAACAGTTCATCGACGATCAGAGACTTTACAAGTCTATGCAATCTAAAGATATATAATTGATATATACATTATATATTGTGATTAAGTGATATTGAAAAAATATCTTGATTTATAATGTAATGTCTCTATTGTTATCCCAGTTTAAGTTTTTTTTCTTTCATCTTGGAGAAGAACTTCCCTATTTGTTCAAATTCATGAAATTAAATTCTCACGAAACAAATGTTTTCTAATTCGGAATTTTAAACTCCTGCCAAGAAAATCCGTATATTGTTTTTATCATACCCAATTCATTATGGGAACTTCCTAAACTAAACCTGTGCGTAGCCAGTATACTTTTTATTTTTCTCTGACCAAGCTTTGCTGAAAAGATCAGAAAGCGGGACAGATAGAGAATGGAAAACTCATGTTTTCATTAGTCGGTTAAATCAATTATTACTTTCAATTACATTTGGTCGTGACTCTGATAATAAGCTTCGGATATCGTAAGATGCAACATTTCAGTCTTTTTATTGTTATTTACATGGTTATTGACATCTCATTTTTGTTGGTAGATAGACCAGCCACCAGGTTATGCAAAATATTTCAACATATTCCAAAAATATTCTTATCCTTAACTCAAAATTTTGAATAATATTCTTTGAGATCGTGAAAATAAATTCCTGCAAAAAAGTTGATTGCAAGTCATTCACGAAATTAAACTCTCGCGAAAGTTTAGATTTTTGTAAATTCGCAAAATTAAAGTAACAAATTTATACTATCTAATACCGTCTATCGTCCTAACTTCGGACATCCTTCCAAACTTCGGACATAAAAAAAACATATCCGCAAAATACAAACCACATCAGTAAAAGTCCATACTGCACTGTGAATTAAACTTTAAATCTAAAACTTGTCACAACTAAACTTAACAAAAATGAAACACTTAAATTAGTTGACTGTACCCTTGAGACGAACGTGATTTATAATTACACTGGGCGTTTAAAGGCGGATATTCACTATGGATAATTGTCCACGGACATAAATACAAATATACGCAGGTGCTCATTGCGTAGAGAAGAGTATTGTAAAATCATCATACGCAATTGATTAGTATCAAAGAAAAAAGTCGAAAAAAAATGTAAACAAAACATTTCGCTAAATGATATTCAATGCTTGGTTCTCTGGTTACCTGGTTCTCATTCAGTTACAGATAAAAGATTCAATATAATAGTTATTTCAAAAGTTAATACAAGTAGAAACTGTCTGCTATAATACTATTTTAAGTTGTTCGACAGGATTGCTATTGCAATCCCTTGAGGATGACGTTTATCATTATTTTCAAATCACTTATTTTCTACACGCTTATTCATACGTTCCAACCCTCCCGATATGACCGGGAGACTCCCGATATCAAGATGATAATCCCAATCTCCCGATGAGCCAGATGATCTCCCGATATCAGGATATAAAAAGGCCACAATTTTTCAAAATGTGCAAGTTTTAATGACAAGCTCGCGGTTCACTATATCATTATTCCATCCACTATAGTTGTAAACAAAGCCATATTGTCGGAAGCGGCAAGCAAGCGCATGCTATAAATTGCTTGTTGTAGCTGTCGGTACCGACATTATAGTAGAAGATATCGTATGCAGACCAACCTCTTTTCTAGGGTTCCTTTAATGTTAAAATAAAATAAAAAAGCATACGAAAGCAAAATTGAAAAGGAAAAAGGAAAATTTTGAAGAACTTTGTATCTTTTCAAAATTTTTGAAAATCTGTTCAATCTTAATGTTTTCCGACACAAAATGATAAAAAATAAAATAAAAAAGCATGCAAAAGCAAAATTGAAAAGGAAAAAAGAAAATTTTGAAGAACTTTGAATCTTTTCAAAGTTTTTGAAAAGATTCGAAACAACGTTTGATCGAGTTCCGCTGCTTTGCGTTGAATAAGAATACATATCAAATGAACCCATATCATTTACAAACATTTGCGTTAACTACTACTACTAGCTCTTATTGTGTAGTTAAAAATGGCATCTTCAGCAAAAAAGTATAAAACCAGCTTCTCAAAAGAGTGGATTAAAACGTTTAAATTTATCAGTGAGTGTTCAATAATCTGTTCCTGATTATCAGCACAAGTTTTATTGTAAAAATAAATTTTGTGTGAGTACCCCGACTAGACGTTTAATGAAATGGTTCACGGTGACAGCCTAGTGGTGCTCATCAGCATCACTGACTAGTTTAAATCTCAAAGTTATTCTTCAAGATGACGTTTTCCGGCGTTCTAGACAAAGATAAAATCCAAAATTCCCACCTCCTCAGCACCAACCATGGTGGGTCTCTTCGGTAGCCACTAAACTAAGCAAAACTCCCGATATCAGATTCTCTAGGGTTGGAATGTATGCTTAGGTATTTACACGCTTCACGCTGACTTTATTGCGTTTGAACACATTATTTTATCAGCTTTATCTAATATTTTAGTATTTATTGTGACTTGGTTTGATTGATTATGTACATTTCGTTTACCAGACAGGTCTGTTTTTATTTAGCGTGTCCGAAGTTTGGAAGGATGTCCGAAGTTAGGACGATTGACGGTGTATTAGATAGTAGGTATATATAAATTTGTTATTAAAGTTATTTGAAAATTCATCAGTAATATATGGTGTAAAAATTCATTTAAACTGCGCAAATATATAAGACAACTAAATAAAGAAACAAAGAAAGCAAATAAATCTATATAAATGGTGTAACAACAAAAAATGAATGCCTCCTTATGTCGTCTCTCTGCTTTAGAAATTGATTGCCTTTTGAAACGCTAGATGTGTATATTGACTAAATGGATACTTAAACCATCAGATTTCCTGAAATAAATGATTCTCAATTGTTTCACTACAAATTCAAAGAAGAAATAGAGATGTTTTCAATACATGTTGTCAGCACAACAGCTTTATCTAACATGTTAACTTTAATCCGCGCCGCCCGGACATTTGGTATAAAAAACGGAACCGTAATCCTCCCCCCATGTTTGCGCCAAAACTATTTTTTGTGACTCTCTTCCTGGTGCTCTCCTCCCCTCCCTTTGTATTGGGTATTTTCGTGTTACCGGCCCAAAAAATAAAGACTTGCCTTTTTGTAAGGTATGAAAACTTACGAACAGGTCCAGACAAATTCGTTGATACACCTGTGACCCTGCTTTCGTCTGTCGGTCGATTATTTCAAAAAACTATTGAGACAGGTTCATACCCTAGTGTATTTGGATCCTGTTGCTCGAAGGGTTGCGAAACTATTTAATATTCCAGTTAGAATATCAAAGAACAAAAGCCTGAAAACGTAATTTTGCTTCGTTTATACTGCGTTCTTGTTAGATTCCCTGAGAAGTAATCAACATCCTTAACAACAACTTATTCCAATTTGTATACAAAACACTGCAAAAAGACCATTGTCGTATGATTTGATGATAGTTATTAATTTCCACTCAAATGTAATCTGATATAAAAGCAGGTCCCCCGGGCAAAAAAACCATGGTTGGGCGATGAAGAAAATTTTGGTTTCCAGAGTCTCAATGGCCTCTAAATCGATAATTCTCACTAGAAATTTTCATTTTACTAAGAGAGTGAAATGTAAATTCTACTAGAACGCGAATTCTCCTAGAATTTTGCTGATCTCGCAAACTTCTTAGGTTCATGGAATATATATAATAAAAAGGAATGTGGCAAAATTTGGTTAAGTGGTAGTAAAACTCAGTAGAGCTTAAAAACAGGTACACCGTTAGCTTGAAATCCAAAAAAGATGTGTGTCAAGTGTGCAAGTAAAAAGCAACTTCGTTCAAAAGTGTTATGGTATAGCCAGTATTCTGACAATGGAAACTATTTCTATAACGTTAACACGACTCACTCAAAGACGATTTACTGCATGCTCGTAAGTTGACACATTATAAAAAAAGTACTGTAATAAACCATGAAGTCAACAAATCACACATCTGGCAAAATGCTAAGGAAAGTCGGAAACGATCATAGAGCCATTCCGACAAATGATGCTAGTAGGTTACTTTTCTTTAAGGTGGTATTACCCCCAAAAATTTTTAAATTTTCAAAAAAAATTTTTTTATTGAAAATGATAGACAATTTATCTAGGGAAAAGACCCTTTTTACTGCTTTCAAAAATCTTTTCTCAGAAAAAAGATATCTAAATTTTTCTACAGGCAGGTAGAATGAATTTTTCTGAAAAAAGTTTAAAAATGGCGAAAATTTTGGGATATTTGGGATATTTTGAGCTTTTCCCCCACCTTTTCGACCCAATTTTCTCTATTATCTTCTTTGTTTTATCTTCTTTGCGTTTTTGCGAAAAGCTATATTCTGACACCACTGCCATAAACATTGCCTAAGTGTGTTTTTGTAGATGGTAGGGCTCCTATAGTCATATACAGTGTATATATCTTTTGCTATATATTGATAAATACTTTGGTTAAATACATTTTGCAATGGGAAAGACAGATAGAGTTAAATTCAGCACAAGAAGACGTCCAAAAAGAAGGTTCAGTGGTAATCAATTCACTAAAAAGAGAGATCTCAAAGAAGAAGCATCAGCATCAACCACACCATCCTTCGCAGGACCATCAACTGTTGGTGACCAACCAACCTCTCAGGTTTTATCTACACCTTTAAATAACTCTAATTTTGAAGATATTCATACAAATACCCCAAAAAGTAGTGACAAACAAGTTCATGGATATAGAATTATTGATGTAGAACTGCTTTCAAAATTCATTTCGTCCTCCATGGTGTGCCCGGAATGTTTCAATCACGGAGTTGTATTGCGTGAAAACTTTACCAAAAAGCAGGGACTCTGTTCATTTTTGATTGTTGAATGCTCTTGTGGCTATAAGCAGGATTTTTATTCATCAAAACCAGCTGGGAAATCATTTGATATAAACAGAAGAATGATTTACACCATGCGAAATCTCGGACAAGGTTACAGCGGTATCCAAAAATTTACAACATACATGAATATGCCCGGTCCGATGACTGTGAAAAACTTTGACCGTTCTATGAAATTTATTGCGAAAAAGGTTGAAGAAGTTGCTGAGAGTTCCATGAACAAAGCTGCTGCTGAGTTGAATCCTTCATCTGATGAAATTGTTGATACCAGTGTTTCCTGTGACGGTACATGGCAACGGCGAGGTTTTTCATCATTGAACGGTTGTTTCACTGCCATGTCCCTTGACTTACGATGCAGTGGCATATTATAACATGGGCAGGAAAAGTTCCATTGAGATTTTTAAAGCCATTGGAATGAACCCAGGCCGTTTTATGGAAAAACACTGTCAGGTTTTGAATGCAAAGAGACTTTTTAACAAAACCCGTAAAAGTAGTGAACCTGTACGCAAGAGGCGTAAAATTCTGCGGAAGCAAGACTCAAATGAGTTGACTGAAGGTGTCACATATGAAGCTGGAGAATTTGTTTGATTTATATTTTTCTATTGTTGACTTTATTTGATGGTTTATACCTTTTTTATTGTTAGTTATAACTTTAAAGGCTTTTTTCTCAAAATGTGATTTTTCAAACTCCCGGCGCAAATATCTCAGGAACCGCTTGAGCTTTTTCTTTCAAATTTTCAGCAAATTTCCACTACAGAGAGTACTTTGCAATAAACCTTTAAAACTTGAAATAAGGTTTATGATTTTTGCATATTATGGCATCGCAATTTCAAAATAATCCCTTTTTAGGAGTTTGGAATGTCAATGTCTGCCATTTTGAATTGAAAAAATTTTTTCAAATTTTTTTTGGTTTATTGTATAGCCCCACCTATTAATATTTATTTTACCAATTTTCAACTTAGAACTATGTCTAGTTTTTATTATTTTTCTGCCGGTGTAACTGTCCGGTTTGATCAAAAAAAGGCATATTTTCCATGTTACCATGGCAACGAAATTTTTTTTTTCATTTTTCCGCCCATTTTGAAATATCTTCACCCAACAAGTGTTTTGGAACGAAAAATTCCAATGAAATATCAATTTTTTAATTTAGGGGGTAATACCTTAATATCTGCGGACTTTGATTTGTGTCATTGAACCATTTAAAAAAATGACCTTACTTTTGATAACTCCAATGACTTTTTTTCCCCGATGAGGTTTACAATAACTCAGACGTTATTGTAATATCTTGATTATTTTCTTCTTATATTAAAACTATTTAGTCAGGGAAAAGTGTTTCGAAAATGTTTCTGATTATTTCCAATAAAAATAAACAAACAAAAAGAACTATCAAGCAAAATGAGCTTGATATTTTGAGGTCTGTACTTTTGATAACATAGCAAATAATGAGCAGACCGTTCTCGATGATAAGACCAACAACTCTATAGTATTTTCACACTATTCTCTTACGACTATTTGTCACGGAAAATAATTGTATTATCTTAGAGTTGAAAATATATGTATCTTATCTTATCTTATATCTTATAAGAAACTTCACATCAACACTTGAAATAAGCGGGCAAAGTAATGTTGTTTCTTTTGATATAAGGTACAAGAACCCGCTTGGCTTGAAGACTTCAGGACGTAACACAGCGATATATATCTGGTTTCAAAAATACTAACTTGCCGAATTACCAAATTACGGTCAAATCTAACAAAATGACTGGCAAATTCGAAATCAACATCTTCCATTTGTGCTTTGTACAAATTTTCATGAATATTAAAGAACTTTCGAAATTCAGTACAAATTTGGCCCAAACTGTCCAATTTTAGTCAAACCTGGCGAAATAATAGTCAATTTCGAAATCAGCACATTTCAATTGTGCTCTGTGCAAAAGTTCATGAAAATTGAAGAACTTTCTAAATTTGACCCAAATTTGGCCTAAATTGTCCAATTTTAGTTAAACCTGGCAAAACAATTGTCAAATTCGAAATCAGCACCTTTCGATTGTGACCCGTGCAACGATGTCATGTAAACGCTGCACAAAAACGTAGTAGTAGTAGGAGGAGGAGGAGGAGAAACCACGGGTATTTTAAAGACTTTACTCCACCACGGGTGTCCTAAAGTCAATATAGCTCACTTGGTAAGACGGTTGACTTGTAATACAAGGGTGATAGTTGGTAGTGGTTCAAATCCCGGCACTGTAGAATGCTAATGTGATATGAACACTTATAGAATGGCAATGTATGCATCAGAAGGCTGTATGAAATTGTGTATGATGTAAAACCACAATCAGTCTAGTATGTGCAAGTGCTTCTGCCTTAAAATCTGAAGTATGCATTGCTGGTGCAAGGCCCACATCAGTAGTGATTTCACTGCAATTCTAGCCTCGGTAAAATAAATTTTAAAAAAATACTCTGAAGTGTATTAGTTTTAAAGCAAAATTCCCACAAGTAATTGATTCATTTTCGTCTAACAGGCTCGTCGATTTTACGAATCTCCATAATCCGCTGTGTAAAGTGTCACGTGTTATTCAATGTAATGATAGAATCCATATTACCTAATAGAATACCCGGTTGCACCCGTTGTGGAAGTGGCTTTTAACTGGATTTGAATCGGGATCCTGCAACATTCCAATAGTCTACATCATCGCAGATTGGTCCTGTTGGATTTGCTTGGTTGCATATATAGAATTGATCAGTTATATCATATTGTACTCAGTGAAACCGTCAAAAAGTCATTGCAAGGAAGTGCATTTTCTTCATTAAAATTGTGTGTAGTAATGTGCAGCGATTTTTCAAAAACTTTGCCCGCGGTGCATAACTTTGTTTATAGTGGGTACAGTTAAAAAATATTAACTGCTAGAAAGAATAATATTTGATTAATCACTTTGCTATGAGCTGTGTATGGAAAATCGTAAATATGCGATAGCAGAAGAATATTGGTTGACCAACTCTCAAAGCCACAATATGAGCCACTTGTTATATTGGTTAGAAAGTGTTAAAGTGGAGTTACATTGCCACACGTATTGTTGAAAGAGAAAGAATTACTTGATAAAATGCTTAGCTACATCCGATTCCCGAAATGAAATATGTCTCCGTGGGTCCAAGAGTATAAGCGCATGAAGCTTTATATAGAGAGCGGATTTGTATGTGTGTGGGGTGCAATGGGGTAAAAAACAAAAAGACCACCCAATGCTCATCGTGACATTACTCCTACAAAAAGAAACGGTTTAAGTTGGCAGCTGCGAAATATTTGACACTCTCATGAGTAACACGAACCCAATCGAGGGCCTGCGCTCTCCTGGATGACCACTCCTGCAACATGTATCATTTACCCAGTTTCCCTTACTTCGTATGGGTCGACCTGCAGCTGTAGTATATTCACTCACGCATGGTGAATCGCTGCCAAGGGGAGTTGAACATCTGCCTCTCGCATGAATTCCGAGAGTGATAATCACTACACTACGGTGCTGCATGACACTCTTTCATTGAACTCAATCAAGACAACACAATTAACATTATGGTACTTAGTTTTATTGAGTGAATGAGCTTCCCCATTGGTTAACCCACGTCATGAGTTTTGAATTGATCTGATAACCAAATGATGACTAGTAGTAAATTGTAGTTTGTAAGACACACGTGGTATATTTTGAGATGTGGCCAAAAGATACACATACTTCAATTTGACTATTATCCTTAGTTTGAATTTGTCCTTTATTTTTCACAATTTGGTAAAGAAAGGGAAAGTGCTTGAAAACTTTTGAAAACTTAATCTTCATAAAAATTGACTTGACCATGGAAAGTATTATTTTGAAAAAGTAGAACCTTGGTCTTTAGATTATTTTTGACCTGTATTGTATTAGATGAATTCAAGAAGAAAGTAGGACTCTGCATCACAACTATCACCATCAAGTCTTCTCTTCAAAAGTTTTTTCAAACATGATTGGAGAGGGCGTAAAATCTGTTTTTATTTATTACGTATAAGTAAAATCTCATTTCAGTACATACTGTAAACGTTTATAATGTGTTAATAAACATTTATCACCTTATTCATACAAACCCACCGGGAAAGGTTTGTAAAATTTACCTTCTTTTAATCATAATGCTCCATTAAACAAAAGACGTTGATATCGTTATTCCAAAACCACAATGACATCAATGCGTCATTAAAACAAAGCCGCTTCACAATTGGATACAATTGTAGTTTCTATGTACCAAATTTTTTACATTCTTAAACAAGTGTATACGTTGGCATCAATTGGCGAAGACTGATTAAATATTTGCTCTGTATTTCTTTAACATAATTTCAAGGTGTTCTTTTGATGGGTTTCTTGTGTTCGTTATTAAATTTTCAAGAACATTTTGAGCGCTGCTGGTGCTGATATTCAACTGAGGCCTTAGGATTAACCTCGAACCCAAGGTCTCTTTCCTTTTCGATGTAAGTGCAGCTGTTGTGTTGACAAGGGACCCTGGGAACGAGGTTGGCCTTAAGATGATGATGTAGATACACTTGTTTTTACCCACCTTGAGACTTCGTTATACTCAATGCTTTACAAAACAACAGGGAGGTGTCAATGCTGCTTTTTCTTGTCTTTTATTGACATAATAGATCACATTTAGGAAACGGAACTCGATATAACGAAATATGGAGAGTTCATTTCAGTAAAGATCAAAATGCGCCTGAAATTTGAAAAGGTTTCAAGAAAATTGATATAGTGTTTTTCATCCAAAATTTGATAAAATTTAACATTTTAACCCTCGTGAAACAAAAGAAACTCTAGTTCTAAACTGGCTGTTTATGTCACGTGACAGGACGAAACTGCTTTTGATTCACTCATTAGTTCAAATGGTTCGAACTACCTGGTGAATAAGATTGCGTCAGTCAATCAAAAACCAAGTTCACTTGTTGAGCAGAGGCTTCGTATGAGAGGGTGCAGTACTTTGTGTTTGAAATACAGGCCTTCATCCCTTCTTCTTGAAGGACATTGTTCCATTAATTTCCATTTAATTTCCACTCGAATAACTCGAACTTTCAGTAACTCGAACTTTTAGTAGATAACTCGAACTGTTTTAGCAAATCATGAGAACTTCTGCTCTCTCACAAAAAGACCGTTCTCTTTGATCTGTGTTTTGTCGACAGTTTACCGTACTTCTGAATAGAAGCTTATCTAAAAAGATTCAAAAACGGTGTTTTGTTTTTAGTTCAAAACCACTTTTTTTTTATCTATTTAGATTACTGCTAAAATGTAATTTTAATAAATTATTATTGTCCACTTGTCTTTCTTGTATTTTTATCATTTCAACCACAGTGTAATATTAAAATGGTATCGAAACCTATCAGATTGTTCTTGTAGCTGATCAGTCTTAACTGGAAGATAATGAAGAAAATATAAGGCGGAATAGAAACTGTTATTGAGCTACGATTTGAGCATGTCAAATTTAAATGATGGCGGATACAATGATGGCGGATACAATAAAATATCGTTATGAAACATTGTGATTAAACAGCGTGCTTTGTTGACTGTAGCAAAATACCTCAAATACCAAATTCGTTACCAGACTTTTGCATGAATCCTGTTTGATGACATTGGAACCTAGCTAAATTGAAAAATGAAAATTCTTTTATCTGAAATGCTTTTATAAAAAAATATGACAAGTTCATTGTTTATGTACACTTTGTCAAGAAAAAAACATATAAAAATAAGAAAACAGTCCGGATACCGAAAAGATTGAACTTCTGATCCCATCAAGGTTCAACACTTGCTCGAGTCACACCGTTAACTCAAAAATGTGAATCAATGAATTAAGGTTGTCACTCGATGTTTTGGAGGAGTTGTTAAGCCGAATGAAGCTGCAGCTTCCATACCTAAAATGTTACTTCAACCAAAACATGCTTTCCCAGCCTGAGCTGTAATATCAATACGTTTGATTTTCACATACCCTACCGACTTTTAAACAGCTTGCGTCTGCGTTGTAAACCTTGTTAAATTTGTTTGAGTAAGTAAGGTAAGGTTATGTCTTGTTCCTTCAGACAATTTTTAAAAGCTTTTAACACAAGTTTGACTGGTTGAAAAATCGGTAGGTTGATATATTTTTCTTTAGACTTGATCTCGAATTGATTTCTGAAACAACTTTTTTCTGATGATAATTGTTAGTGGAACTTATTCAATTCCTTGGCATTTTCTACGGATCAATATGTTACTTGAATGAAGGAAACCATCAAAAAACATCTTTTCGTTTAAAAGGAAAAATCATCTATTTATTTTTGTCAACGATATTGTAGTTGACAAAAATTCACGCTTGTCTAATTGCCCTCTAATTGTGCAATCATCAGTAATATTAATGACATTTTCCAGCATACTTCGGTTCCAAACCTCTCTTATTAAGAACGAATGTTTGAGGTTAAAAATACCGGTGACTAAAAGTTAAAAGAACTTTCCAGTAAACTTTTCATGAGCAACACCAAATACTGAAGAGTGTAAAAATTGCTTTAATTAAGAAATATACCTCCCTTTCGAGTCTAAAGATAAAAAGCAATTTCTAATCGCCTACCTGGTAAACAATTAAAAGGTCACTGGGGAAGAAGTTGTAAATTGCGTTAGTATGCGTAAAACCTTATCATGATGAATCGAGTGTCATTAAGGCCACGTTGTGATACTTTGAGCAAGTCCACCACACGTTTAATTATATCGATCAGGATGTCAGCAATAAAATTTTAATGAGTTTTTTCTGATGGATAAATACTCCTGTTAGTGAATAAATATTCTCATTGATCTTCTGCGATCCTCAACAAAAAGTTCTAGAAAAGAAAACGCTTTGTAGAAATTCTACTGAAACTGAAATTCATCATGAAGGTGTTCATATTCTTCGCCTTATTGGCCTTTACTTTGGCCGCACCAATTGTTCAAGAACAAGCTGAAACACCGGCTGCCGATGTAAAGGAAGGTAAGCGTATATTGTCATATAGTAGAATCTTGATAGTTCGAACCTTCGAAAACTAAAACTTCCAGTATTTCCATTGGCTTAATTATTCACATTGAATTAATACTCTTTCTCAAACGGTAACTGAATTGTTCATTAAGATAAACATGATTTTTTACTGTTCTGTTTCATTTCTGTGATGTCGGATTGATATGGATGAGGATGTATTTTTTTTCTCTCGTTTAAACAGAGACTACCCCCGTTGAAGTTGCCGATGCCCCTGAACAGAAGGTTGAAGATGCCCCCGAAGAGAATACCGAGGAAACTACCGAAGAGGCTGACGAGGAAACTACCGAAGATGCTCCCGAGGAAACTACCGAAGATGCTCCCGAAGAAACTACCGAGGATGCTCCCGAGGAAACTACCGAGGATGCTCCCGAGGAAGCCACTGAAGAGGATGCTTCTGAGGATGAACCAGAGGTTGAAGATGAAGAAGAGAGCGATGAAGCTGATGAAGCTGATGACGGACAAGAAAGTGATGAAGAAGCTGATGATGAAGAAGATATGGAAGAAGCTGATCCCGAAAATGAAGAGGAAACCGAATTCGATGAACTCCCAGAAGATGTCGAATTCGAGGAGAACGATGAAGAAGACAGCGAAAAAGATGATGAACCAGAAGAGGAATCTGCTGATGAACCATCAGATGAATCTGATGATGAAGCTGCAGCTGAACAAACCGAAGAGGTTGCTGACGAGACTGAAGAGGTCGCCGATGAAACCGAAGAAGTCGCCGATGAGACCGAAGAAGTCGCCGATAAGACCGAAGAAGCCGCCGATGAGACCGAAGAAGTCGCCGATGAAACCGAAGAAGTCGCCGATGAGACCGAAGAAGTCGCCGATGAGACCGAAGAAGTCGCCGATGAGACCGAAGAAGTCGCTGATGAAACCGAAGAAGTCGCCGATGAGACCGAAGAAGTCGCTGATGAAACCGAAGAAGTCGCCGATGAGACCGAAGAGGTCGCCGATGAGACCGAAGAGGTCGCTGACGAGACTGAAGAGGTCGCTGACGAGACTGAAGAAGATGAAACCGAAGAACAGGAAGATGAAGTAGAAGAAGTTGCAGATGAGGAAGAAGAGGATGCACCAGTTGAAGACGAAACCGAAGAAGATGAGGAAGTTGCTGATGAAGCAGAAGAAGATGACAGCGAAGAAGTTGCTGATGAAGAAGACGAAACTGAAGAACAAGAAGATGAATCAGAAGAACAAGAAGACCAAGCAGAGGACGAACAAGTCGAAGATGAAGGTGAGGAACCATCAGAAGATGAACCAGAAGCTGAAGAAGATGAGGTCGAAGAAGTAGAAGATGAACAAGAGGATGAAATCGTAGAAGATGAAGAAACCCCAGAAGACGAGCAAACCGAGGAATAAACGGCGCAACATGATTGTTATATAAAACACGATCTGTTATCAGTAATTCTGAAATATTTGTAACTTTAAAGAAGAGTGAAATTCTTTGATGTTTATTTTTCTCGAGTTCTAAAACCATTTGGGAATCAAGCATATGAAAACATCACAAATTTTTTGTTCTTCTTTATTCTTTACGTTATTCCTTCAATCTATATGAATAACATATGAGCATTTAAAAAACACGACTGTTTATTTCCAATCCCATCACCATTCCTTTGGGTAAAACGGGGAACTTTATTGAGAAATGCCTGGCTCTTTCAAACGATAATCAAACTTTCAACCATAAGCAATTTAATGAGGGGGAACATTTCTATTCCAACCTCTTTGTCGTGATAACTTGCAGAAAATTATTAATGATGGTCTCAAAGGCATTTGAGATTAAGCAAAACCTATAACCAAGTATCACCATGTAAAAAAAAAAATAAAATGAAATTACGGAAATATTTATAGCGATTATTGTGAAATTCTTTGCACGAGTGTCTAGCACTTAACTTGATAGGCCGTTGGGAAAATAATTTCTTCTTGATATTTTTTTGCAGTTTCTTATATTCATATGTTCATTTCACCTGAAGTGTTTAAAACCTTAAACTGGGTAGAGTGTTTAATTTGGGCGTCATGGAAACGATCAACGTCGTTCACAAGGCTCCTTGTCTTTTCAATACGCTAAATGGTGAAGAAACCTCTACTGCAAGTTGGTCAGTTTAAATTTCAGATTGTCACAAGAAATAATTTATTCTGTTTTGTAAACCTTCAAGACTTGGGAAGATTCTTAGAAGTCCGATTGTGTGTTGTGCGAGGAAGGCGGTTAACTTTTATCATAAGGCCTTTGAATACACACCATTGTGACCGAGTTTCATGCCTCACCTCGTTTGACACGATAGCTCGGTCGCAATGTAGACATGCACCAGAGTTATCTGTGCAAGTAAGTATTTTCGCCTAAAAATATTTCGGACAGTGTTGAGGACATGACTTTGGATAGGAGGTTATCATAAATTTCTCGTTTTCTGTATATAAGAGACTTCTGTATGCCAAAAAAAAAAAAAAAAAATCAAAACTGTATTCAAAAAGCTTCTTGCCAAAATTCTTAGAATATTAAAAAATTAAAAAATTTTGATCTGACAGATTGATTACTTCAATCTTTATTCTTTTGTCCAGAACTTTGAACTTGTAACTTTTCCTCAATTACGTCGTACTTTCATACAGCCTATATACAATCTCTCTCTCTAGCATTTTGCAATCATGACGAATGATGGTAATGTTTTGGACAAGCTACCAAGTGGTTAAAATTGTCAAAAGTTACTGCAACGAAGAGCATTTTCATTGAAATAGTATACTTTCGTGACTTTCCAAAAAAAGGTACTCCTCTGCAGTGATTTTCAACAAATTTGCCTACTTCGCCATGTCTTCTCAACAAACAGCCAGCAGCAGAAAAACTTCAGAAAACACAACAACGTTTTACCACTTCCACATAGGGTTGACAAATAAATAACGCGAAAGATTCGTTTTTCAGGAAGCTTTCTATTCCAGGTACCTCTATATAGATATTATAATATATCATTATACACATTTTTTTTGGAGACAAAAATTGATTCTTCAAAAAAAAAGATGATTTATCCACTATGCAAGTGCACCGTCATTGATGTACTATACCGTCATTGACGTACTGGCTATTTTAAAAAGTTAAAAATTTGACCGTTTAAAAAAAAAAAACACCCAAAAAAATATAATAAAATCAAATCTCCACCGTCAAAAAATTCTACCCCCAAGTTCGTATTTCTACATTCAACGGAAGCTAGTCGATTCACGAACTCTGAGGATTTTTTTTGTACCTGAAGGAAACCAACCCAATGCTGGATTTACCGCACCGCACCATTTCACCGCCACAAAGACATTTCCACCAATGAGAAGTGATCTGGAAACGATACAATAAGGTCGCCAATCCATATTACGCCCAAAATAACAACTCATCAAGTCGTATTCGTAATACACATTACATGAAACCAAACATATATAATCCCCCCTCAATAAAGCTAAACTGGATTATAATAATGTCCATTCATAACGCAAAATCATAAAACAAAGTCCTTACTCAGTGGGTAGTTGCTGAGAAAAATCAATGCGAAGGAGAACATATCTATAGAAATATACATATTATTTCAATAAAAATGCGCTTCATCACAGTGAATTTACGACGCCCACTTGGACGTCTTGAGAGTAATTTACTTCGTTTGTGATCTCACATCAAAGATTTCAAGGAAAAAGGAAAAAATACCAACGAAATCATTAATGTCAAATACTTTTTCGTTCCACCCCATCAAATCCAAACATTTACCAACATAAACAAACACCATCTTGAAAAACAATGAAGAAAAATAATTGAACTCGATAACATTTGAAATCGGCCAGTGGAAATTTGATGTCCACTCGAAAAAAAAATATTTCTATATATAATAATAACAATAATATTGCATTCTGTTAATTCATAAAAAAAATTCATGACTCAACTGAAATTCTTCGTTCGGTAATTCAAAAGAACCGGATAAGGTACTATTTACACGATACATGTGATGAAACGCGAATTGATACACGGATACATAGTGGATATAAAGCTGACCAGGCACTTACAACTTCGATGCCAGGCCACCTACGACAACTGCTCGACAACAAGAGGTTTCGATTCATCCAATGGTATGTCGTTAGTTTTGATACATGCACTGGTATCTTCTAGCAAAGGACCATGATAAGAAATGTCTTTTTTCGGAGCTTGTTTAATTTCGTTTTTATTGTCGTCTTCCATCACCGTCGCCGCCGTTACATGACCGTCACTTTTAGCATCCGCCAGCAGGACGTCGTTAGTGTCGGTTTTCTGTTTTTCGTCAGGCACAGAAACAGGCGCATCATGTGCCTCTTCCGTCGATGGCGAAGTGCTAGACTCCAGCTCTTCTACTTTGTGCTTTATTTGTTGAGGTATACCCTCCTCCTCACTTGCTGGATTCTCAGCATGCTTCCCATTTTTCTTTGCTTTCTCTTCACCATGTTTGTTCTTGTGACTTTGTTGTTGTTGTTGTTGTTGTTGTTTAGAGTTATTGGAATGCCGCAAAATTTTTCGGTGTTCACGAGGAGCGTTGGATCGGTTATTTTGGTTTTTGTTGCGGTTCTGCTGTCCTGTCACAGTTGCCGTGTTCGAAGACTTCTCTCCTCCCTTGATGCTATTTTCGTTCTGCTTCTGTTTATGAGAAGATGCATGACCGTGTTTATCACTTCTCTCCTTTGGGGCGGTGTTGTTTTTCTGGGCGGCATTAGTTGCTGACCGCTGCTTTATCTGGACTGACTTATGCTCGTTGAGTGGTTCACCTTCGCTTTTGGTCCTCCGCCTCTGAAAGTGGGCGTGTGTATCAGCATGATTCTGTTTAACAGTTTCAACTGGATGGTTACGCCAATCAAGATTTTCATTTGCTATTAATAGGAATTACAGAGCATTACAACATCCAGCCTACCTCAATACAAGCTGATAATAATAAACCAATAAATAAGTTTTGTAGAGGCATTGTCGCGAAGATAGTAACATTTAGATGTTCTAACACAAATATGACAGCACAGATGCAAGAAGCAAGTTTACCTTCACTTCTCTCTTTATCACAGTCGCTATTCCCGCGTTGTCTACCTTGCATGAACGCTCTATTGTTGCTATTATATCCACCTCGTTTACCAGATGAACGTCCTCTGTTGGAGTGGCTTGGAACATGTCTGGTATCATGCGTGTACTCCGCATCAGCTTCCATTATTGTTGATGGAATTCCGTCTGGTGAGTTCTTATTCAATGGTGAGTTACGTCCAGTCTAAGAACAACCCAAATAATGACAGGATTGAGCTACCAGCAAGTGCTGGATACTAAGAGATTAAAGGTGGAAAAAAAGCCACCAAGATCAAGGAACTATTATATAGAGGGTTGCACTATGCTCATATCAACAGAAATAAAATATGGTCAGAAATTCAGAAAATGGTATGGGAACGAGCAGCTATTTATTATTAAAAAAGCACTCAAAGTAAAGAAGTGATTGGCTATCTTGTGAAGATTATTTTACAAGAAAACTGCTGACAAACTTTTTTCTCAACCCTACGATAGAAATGATATCTTAAAGAAAATGAACTATTCCATCATAGCTTGTCACAATCATTATAGGCCAAAATGGAATGGATAGGCCAAAATGGAATGGATAGGTAGACCTCAATTGCTGGATAAGGGTAACAGGTTCAATGAGAAGTGATGTTATCCTGGGTAAACATAAGAAGGAATCAATCTATCAATCTATCAATCAATCAATCAATATTTATTTGCCAGGAAAATAAGTTAATGAAAATGGGATTACAATAAGGTCAAGGCAGGAGACCACCCCAATAGTAAAAACTAAACAAAGTGGGTGGCCACCAAATAAATAAAGAAATAAACTAAATTAAGAAATTGAGGTATTGGAAAAAAAACAAAAATGGTTCAAGTATGAGAAACAAAATTTCTGGAGAGAGAGACTAGATGGTATATTTTTCAAGGAAGAATTTTGCAGTTAAGGTTTTTAGTTGAGAATAGTTTAGCAAGGCTAGATCAAGATTTGGGTATTGACTTTGCATATGATTCCAGCAAATAATTGATTGGAATTTCATTGAAGCAATTCCAAATGCTTGAGTTTTAACTGAAGGTTGATGTAGGTGCCCATGAGACTTACCTCTGGTGTTGATAGTATGGCAGAGTTTACTATGAACGCTGGGAGAGGGAGTTTAAAATTTAAGGCTTGATGAATAAATAGAATATTCAATGACTTAACAAGGTCAAAGATATTCAGTAATAAGGTTGTTGAAAAGAGGCCGAGAGGGTGCTATAGGATTTGAGAAGGTTAGGATTCGGACAGCAGCCTGTTGTAGTACGAGGATGCGTTTAGTATTAGTTGTCTCACACTGACCTCAAATTTGACAAGCATAGCGTAGATGTGACGAAAAGATAGCATGATAGATAGAGATTAAGGTACGTTTTGGTACATAATGTCTTAATTTACATGGTGCTCCATTAGCTATGCACAGCCTAATTGCAAGGGTACATGTTGGCACCAGTTGAGATTTTCATCAAGGATCACACCAAGATATTTAATATGTGAGGAGGGGTAAAGTTTCCTATCTTCAGGTCATAGTTGAAAGGTTTTGTTTGGTGTCTGAATAAAATGAATTCAGTTTTGGTTGTGTTGAGTGAGATTTTGTTGGCATTGAGCCAATGGCAAAGAAGTTTCAAGTCTATATTAATTTTTTTGCTGAGTGCTTTCAAGGTATTACCAAAATTTAGTAGGTTAGTGTCGTCGGCAAAGTGGTAGACCTCAGAGTTAGGGATGGCTAGGTGTCAGTCGTTAATATACAACAGAAACAGCAGTGGGCCAAGGACCGAGCCTTGAGGAACACCATGGGTAATAAATTTGAGGGTTGACTTTAAACCATAGGTTAGCAATGCCACGGATACCATAATATGAAAGTTTATGACAGAGTATTTCATGATCAACAGTATCAAATGCTTTCTGTAAGTCAACAAACACCCCACAAGCAAACTGACCAGAGTCAAGTTTTGTATGTGCTGGGTAATGTTAATGAGGGCATGATCAGTGGAACGACTCTTCCTAAAGCCAAATTGACGTGCGTATATAATATTGTATTTTTCAAGGAATTTTAAGAGACGAGAGTACATCATGTTTTCAAAAAGTTTCTCAATGTTAGAGAGAAAAGAGATGGGGCGATAATTACTAACTTCTTGGGGAGATCCCTTATTTTTAAAAACAGGTATAACTGAAAATATTCTGAGGGCAGAAGGGAAAACGCCAGACTTAAAAGAGAGATTAATTAGGTTAGAGAGTGGATAGGAGATATCAGATTTAAGAAGTTTTAAGATAATGATGGGGATACTATAAGGGCCATTGGCTTTGTGATCAGGCATGGAAGAGATGTGATCTATAACTTCAACAGTAGAGACTGGGCATATGAAGAATAAGAAAAGTATTTGAGATTATAAAGGGGTATGAAGAGATAGAACCATTGATATAGAGAGAAATTGGAGGAGAGTTATTAGGAGAGTTGCTTGAGATAATTGTTTTGACACCCTGCCAAATTTTATGAATGTTCTTCATATTTGCTTCAAAGTAATTGATGGGGATACTATAAAGAATAAGAAAATGCAAAGAAGCAAGGATATCAGGATACCAATTCAATTCTTTGTTCAATATGCATTATCCAGGACTCTTAAGCAGAAACAATTCATATTACCTTTTCCTCTTTTTTCAGTGGCTCTGTTTCACTGTTCGTACGTACTCGCAATCCACACAGAGGATTTCTGTTTGTAACACTGCTGGTATATTCAGGTAGTTCAGCAAGATCCCCAGCATAGCTGTCAATGGTTTGAGTTCTATCACGTGACAAACTATCTAGCTGTAGTTGCGATGTGATGCTCAAAGCATGCTGTCGCTTCATCACATCTGGTGGTGGGAAGAATGGTCCAGTAGTCGGATTGAGCCCAAATACGCGTAACTCATTATCAATGGATTCCTTTTGTTTTCGAAGCTCCTCCACATCCTACAAAACAAAAAACATAAGATTTTGTATGCATTAATTTAGATAAGAAATACTGACTCAGTAAATGGAAACTAGGGTAGTGATAATTAACCTTCAAGTGAGCTAGATGATATTCAAGCAACATTTTTGCATTTGAAATGTTCTCTTGAGTTCCGATGAAAAGAAACGGCACATCTTTCTAAAGAATCAACAAACAAAATAAAGGACGTATGAGCAATTTTAATTTTACAAGGATACAAAAAACAACAACAACAACAAAAAAAACAACAACAAAAAAAAAACTCAAACCTGCTTCTCTTCTTCTGACTTGTTCTGCTCTGGTTCAGGATCAATTTTGACACGGACAACGCCAGATTTGTCAACAATGTCTTGCACGATGCGGCCATTTTTGCCAATCACTTTTCCAACATACACACGTGGAACATGTACTTGTTCTTCAGCAAAATCCAACAGTCTTCGAGCCTCATGTACACACGCAACATTCTAAAAGAAAATCAAAAAAAATTGCACAAAGCTCAATGTGTGTATTTTATAATATAACTTAAAAGTAGCAGCGAAAATCACCATTTCCATGCCTGCCACATTGCAAAACCAATGGGTGCTTGATAAGTACAAGGAAATAGTTAATACGAAAGGTACACCAAGCTTCGCAAAAATCACAAAAATTAATACACACAAAAAAATCCCCTTAATGTATGTTGGCTGTGTGTGTAAAACAAAATAAGTAAACAAAATAAAGGCACTGTACAGTGGATGTTTATCAAGAATGAAAAGCAAAAAAAATATGTAATTAGTTGAACAAAAGCAGGCATACTTCTCCAAGAATGTTAAAAGTACATGCGGCTTCATCAACTTCTACTGATAGGATACCAGGTATTCTTCTTGCAGCCTGAATATTTGCTCCTTGGGCACCAATGGCCAAACCTACTAAATCTTCAGGTAAGGTTAGCTGCTCATAAACAGGTGACTGTTGTGCCTGCTTTTTTGCAGAATCCAGTTGCTTCACTGCCTCCTCGTTGCGAGAACGAAGAAGTAGCTTTGTACGCAAACTTCGGAAGTGCATTTCACTCAAGATAGCAGCTTTCTTTATCGACTCTTCATGTGTGGAAAGAACAACCAAAACATTTAAGTCAGAATGGTAAAATACTGACGATGCTTTAGTTTTCTCACAGAATGCAGCATGGACATCATCTGAGCATCTGCAATGATATATGAAAACCCATTAAAACAAACATTTCAACACACAGTCAATTTGTAAATAAAAGTTCTTCCAACTCACATTCCACGCAAATCCTGAGGTACATCAATCATACACTTGAAATACATAGCTCTGGTGACAACTTGCCTAATGTTTTAACAGTTTATAAGTCAATTATGAATGTTTTCACCAGGAAGTTCATGTATAGACTTTGTTCACAGCAATAAACGGTTTTACTTTGAAAGGAAATGCAATATATGCAATATATTTCCATTGAAAAAATATGCTGGTCTTACCATGTCCCAACTGGTCTTATTCTTTCAATAGGTACGATTTCATTAAATGCATCATCTAACCCATTGAATTTTACCACGAAAAAACTTCCTCGCCTTAATACAATTTTCCCTTGCCACCAACCCATTGGTTCACACTCATCTTCCTTTGAAAATATTTCAATATCCTGTCCATCTCGGTATTGAAGAGCTTCTTTGTTCAAATTAGTTTGTTTCCGTACTTCAGATAGGGGAACCCGAATCCAAGCATCTGGACTAAAAATAAAGTGCTATCAAACAAAATTTGCATTTCCCAAATTTATTACACTTGTGCTACATATATATACCTACAGAAAAGCAAAGTGCACAAATTATTTGACATAAAAGTCGTGCAAAATTCTTAAATTTTGAAGGCAACAATTAAGCAGCGGCTACAAAACGTTATATAAATCTCTGCTCACTTGTGGTCAAAGGCAACTGTAGCTTCTTCGCTGTGGATATTCTTGATTTCTGCCTGAACAAAAAATAAACACAAACATTTCTGAAAATAGGAGAGCAAAAACTATCAACGTGGTAGTTGGGACTTAAATTTACCGGGAAGTAAGCTCCGTTATGGCTGTTTCTCACTTCCACTCGAACCTCGTCCATGTTCTTCTCTTCCCACGCTTGTTTTGAAGGACAGTATACTACTGCTTGGTTGAGAATACTGAAAATGATTTCGCAATATCAAGGTTTGATTGACAACGATGATTACTATACACAAACAAGCACGTGATCAAAATAAAACATCATTCATCTGCCTGCTGTCCTGTTTTTCACACGATTGAAGTTTTCATGTTTTTAGTGTGGGCTAATCGAGCCGTGGGATCAAAGTGTTAAAGCCGGTTTTCAGTTCATTCGCTGTGGTCGCACGAATGAGCGATCTGATTTTTGATTGGCTGACGCAATCTCATTCGCCTGGTAGTTCAAATCGATTTCAACTACTGAGCGAATGAAAAAGCTGTTCGCTCCAGTCGCTCGACCGCAGCGATTGAACTGAAAACTGGCCTTTAGAAGCAATTTTTGGGGCTAGTTTCAATATTTGAGGTATAAAGTTTGAAAAAAATATGTCTCCAATTTTTTTGATGTATATTTTACAGACCAGATTGGGTTTTTGACCTTAAAAATTGAAAAATGGCTATAACATTTGAATAACTCAAGTGTTTCTCATAAAACTTAGGGGCTGTTCATATGGAGAGGTGAGCTGGCCCCCGGTTAGCCGGGCTAGCTCACTTAGCAGGGATCTCACTGTTATTAAGAAATCTTTATAAAAATAAATTGTGTTCATATGAAAAGCGGGCTGGCTCACTTAAGTGAGATCTCATTTCATTTGACCGCGGGATCTCACCTAGGTGAGATGAAATTTGTTCATCAACAGACCAGCTTGGCATAGTGGGATAGATTTTAGACAAGTGCGCACGCGTCGAAATTCGAATTATTGTTTACGTGATTTAAAAAACATTCTCGCCCGGTTAAGTGGGATGATGAGAAAAGCCATATGAACGCACGGTTGGGTGAATGTCATCTCATTCAAGTGAGCCAGCCCGGTTAACCGAGCCAGCTCACCTCCATATGAACAGCCCCTTAGTCAGAGTCATGGAAAAAAAATCTGAATTATGTCATAGGTGTACCAGATTGCCACTGTATCAATTGGAAATCTTTATAACCAAGAAGGGCCGCAAGTACACGTGTGCGAACTGTGTCAATATTCGTCCGAATTTCCTCAAAGAGATGGAGGACTATGACCCCGATCAGTCCTTTGAAGTTGAAGAACTTACGCAAGCACTGCAGGATATTTCGTTGGAAAACAGTAAAACCAAAACAATCAACAAAGCTTTACGAGATAAACAGAATGAATACTGCAACATCATGAAAGAGGAAGTCAGCGTCCTTAAAACACATAAAGAAGCAATAGCAAAGCTGAAGAATGAAATCAAGAAAAGTGAACAGCAGATCACGGAACATGAAAAGAAAGAAAGCTAACATGGTGAGTGAAATTGAAGCCCTAAGAAAGAAAATGATCCGAGAAGGTAGTTCTGTTGAAAGTAACGGCATATTGCATACTCTTGAAAGTAAGTTCGAAGAGTTCGAATCAACTTTGCTACGTAAAGTTCAGGAAAACATTCGCAATCTGGAAGAAAAATTCGACATGACCGTAGAAAAAAAGTCTACTTATGCTGATGTTGTTGGATGTGCCACTGCATATCCCACAAATATTCCAGCAGCTACCAATACAACTATTCAGGCACTAATAACAGAAGCAAAAAACGAAGAACTAGAAGAGGAACGACAGAAAAAGCTGCGCGCAAATAATTTTATTATCCATGGGGTACAAGAAAACTTTGACCTTGACGAAAAAAAGACAAGAGAACTTGACAGGGCATTTTTTCAATGACATTATTGATACGGTCCGTGTTGCTGTTCAATTCAAGTCAGTTGCACGCCTTGGACAAAAAGTAAATGGAAAAGTGAGGCCGATCAAAGTCGTTATGCAGAGTTCTGAGGACAAACAAAAAGTATTGGATAATCTGACGAGCTTAAAGGCAGAGGCGTAGTTAGGGTCAGTCATAAAAACCTGGAGGAGTTCAACATTATGATATTTCTTTTCAGTCTTAAGTATCGATTAGGTTACTTGCACGCTTTCCTTTTCTACTTTAAATGACTTAACTCTCCTCCACAAATTTTGACTGACCTCTGGCTACGCCTCTGAAAGGGTAATGAAGCATACAGGAGTATAAGCGTTACTGAAGATTATACAATAGCAGAAAGAGACATGATACGGAGATGGTCTGATAAAGCTAAATTTAGAAAAAACAACGATGAGCCATCCGATTCTTCTCACGTTTGGAAAGTCAGAGGCAATCCAAAAAACGGCCTAAGATTGATAAAGTTACTGAAGAAAGCGCCGGTAGTAGCCGCGCAATAAGTCAAACAGAAGAAAATAACGGAATAAATAATGCAGCAAAGAAAGTAAAGTCTACAATAAACAATTTATTTATGCACATTTACACAAACGCTGACACACTAACACAAGATAAATTGGAAGAATTAAAGATGGAAATAGAATCCGATACACCATCAGATATTGTTGCAATAACAGAACTAAAACCGAAGAACTATAAACGCCAGCTGACGGAAGTTGACTACATTTTGAATACTTACTCTGTGGAATTTGAACATCTGAATAACCAAGATATGACAAGAGGGATTGCACTTTACGTCAGGAAATCGATATCGTACAAGAAAATAGAGAAATCATCCATTCTGATAAAACAGCAAAGACCGAAAGAATTGCTACTGACAGAAATTCGTCTTCAAAACAACGAAATCAAGCTGCTTGCTGTTGTGTACCGTAGCCCATATAGTAGCACTGAAGAAAACGACCAGATTAACCAGTTTTTTCGAGCAATTCCTGGTATGAAAAAATACGACCACATAGTTGTTGTCGGTGACTTTAATCGAAGGGATATTAATTGGGAGACACTAACATCTACCAGCAGCCAAGACCATGACTTTATTGATGCAGTTAAAGATAGTTTTCTGACACAACATGTGAATCAATCAACAAGAGGACGAGGATCGGACGATCCTTCACTATTAGACCTTGTATTTACGACTGGTGATCAATATGTGAAAGAAATCAAATACGCTTCACCTCTTGGCAAATCCGATCACGAATTGCTTAAATTGAACTACCAACATCAACCTGATAAGCTTCCATCTAAAGTTGTTTGTGATTTTAACAAAGCCGACTTTGAAAGAATGAAAAAACTTCTTGACATCAATTGGACAGAACATTTTAAAGACTGCGGAGATGATATTGACAAGCTATGGAACAAATTTGAGGCGACGTATAAGGAAGCCGAAGTAATATGTATACCAACAAGAACAGTAAAGACTGGGAAAAGAGTGTTCAGGTATCCCCTCAATAAAAAGACGATGGCTAAAAAGAAAAAGAAATACCGGCTATGGAAAAGGTTTATTGATAGCAAGGATGCGGGCGTGTATCTCGCTTACTGTAAATGTAGAAATCAAGTACGTATGTTGACACGCAAAGCGAAAAGAGATTATGAGAAAGAAATTGCTAAATCTACAAAGACAAACAGTAAAGCCTTTTGGGCATATGTGAATGCAAAAACTAAGATTAAATTGTCAATTCCAGACCTACTTATGAATGAAAATTCCGAAAAAATGGCAGAAACTGACCAAGAGAAAGCAAATGTTCTGTGTGCATTCTTTTCCAGCGTCTATATAGATGAACCAACGGTACCTGTTGCACTTGACGGCCTGAAGAAACCAATAATTG
Source organism: Turritopsis dohrnii (assembly GCA_027922465.2). Lineage (NCBI taxonomy): Eukaryota > Metazoa > Cnidaria > Hydrozoa > Anthoathecata > Oceaniidae > Turritopsis > Turritopsis dohrnii. The sequence continues at coordinate 817,868 of BQMF02000015.1, forward strand.
AAAGTGACTTTCAACTGGAGATGACGCAAGGAATGGTTTTGAAAAAATTAGAGAAATTGAATCCCAGCAAAAGTCCTGGTCCGGACGGCCTACATCCACGTGTATTAAAAGAACTAGCGACCGTGATTGCTGACCAGGAGTGCCCCAAGGATCGGTCCTAGGTCTATTGCTTTTTGTTATCTTCATAAACACTATAGCTGAAACTGTTGATGAGTCAGAACTTTTTCTGTATGCCGATGACTTGAAAATATTCAGAGAAATTGAAACCACGGCTGATGCTGCTAACCTACAAATACAAATTACTGCTTTGGACAGATACCTTCTTATTGAAATTCCATCCGGAAAAATGTGAGCACATGAAAATAAAGTCAAAGTTGAAGTATCCTGTAATGGACGGCACTGTCCTCATGCAAAAATCAGATGTGAATGACCTAGGCATAAATTTCGATGAGCATCTTTCATTTGAAAAACACATTAACGAAAAGGTGAAAAAAGCTAATGCTCTTGTTGGTATGTTACGGCGAACGTTTGTCTACCTAGATAAGGATTGTTTCAAGCTACTGTTCACAAGTATTGTACGCCCCCACCTCGAATATGGTGCTCCCGTGTGGAACCCTCACCTGCAACGACAGATCTCTCATCTCGAAGATGTACAACGTCGCGCAACAAAATTGATACCTGGAATGAAAAACCTTAGCTACAAGGAGAGATTGGAGATCATGAACCTTCCATCTCTGCAGTATCGTCGATATAGGGGCGACATGATCGAGATGTATAAGATCACTCATGACCTTTATGACAAAGAAGCTATTGGAAATTTTCTTCGCTTTCGATCTCAGGATAGTCAAAAACACAATTTACGTCGTCACGAATTCACGATTACCCGACAAAAGTGTCTTAAAGACGTTAAAAAATATTCATTTCAAAATCGAGTTGCGGAACAATGGAATAACCTGCCACCAGACGTTGTGCAAGCACCATCACTCAATACGTTCAAAAGTCGACTCGACAAATTATGGAAAAGTGCTGGTATCATGTTCGATATCAATCTGAATCTCGTCGAAACAACAGCCTCCCGACAAACTCGATTTCGACAAGTCGTCAAAGATTGAACCTGGTGTTAAAGGCACCATGTGCCTACTTCCAGAAATTTGTATAATTGCCCCCGCAGCGAGCGTAAGCGAGCGAGGAGGCATAGTAGTTTCACGAGATAGGCGAATGTCAGTTTCCGATTTTGTTCTTCATCATCATCATCATCATCATCATCTTCCAACTTTCGTGTTGACGTTACACGGTGGAATACAATTATTAGCTGACTTTGCTTTTTTCCCGTTTCAAAGCATGGTACTGTAAGTGAGAGACAGAATTTTTTTTCGTATCTCTTTCCTAATTTATTATTATATTGTATTATGTTATTTAAAAAGTTCGTATGCTAAAATTAATTAAACATTTTTTATATGCGTTGTTTTAGTGAAGTGAACAACAAGGATTTTGAAGCACAGCTTCAGCTTGAAATCTGAAATTTTGCCAACCATACATTTTATTATATGTTTTAGCATATAATTTGTATAAATTTTATTCAATGCACTGATTTTTGGTGGATCTTGCCATTTTAATTGGATTTTTGTGTATGCAAGAAAAATGGTCATTCTTCGTGTTTTTCTTCTTTAACTGTTCAACAAACCTAGTGTGATCATGATCAATAAAACCTTTTTATATTTTTTTATGTAAACTTTGGCTATTTTTTGTTTTGAAACTCAGATTTCTTACGGATTTTTTCACTTTAATTTTTTTTTCTGAAAAAGTTTTGTTTTTTTTTCTTTTGGCTCTTACAGAATTTCTTTAACAAATCTTATTTTCATTATAAAATATGTATCCATGGTTTCAGTTCACACTTTTCTTTTGTTTGTAGCAAATACTTTCTGATACTACTTGTTAAGCCTTATTTACACTTTTTGAAAGGTATATTAGCATCAGTGTGACTTAGGCCTGAGAGATAACAAAAAGTAATAAAGTTTTGTGCAGATTTTCATCTGTTTAAGTTTAGATTTATTTGGTTCCAAGTTGGTTTTGAAATTGAGAGAGTTTTGAGCAGTTTTGAGGCTTCCTAAAAAACTGTCTTTGTTGAAATATTTAAGCATATACGTATGCCACTTATCAGGTCCCAAATCAACCAAAACAGTTCTTTTTGTTTCTGTTGTTAATGTATAGCTTGCTGTGTGTACAAATTGCAATGCTTGAGCGCGGGGGCACTTTTAGCTAAAGCTACATGCTAGTATAATATATATAATACTAGCCGCCAAGGCGGCGTCGCTCGCCGCCCATGTTCAGCATGCGTTGACTTCACGAAAAATAAAATTAAGGAATTGGCAACCGAAAGTGTTACCATGTTGTAGAGCTCGAAAAACTGATTAAAAAATGTATGGGATCGTTCCGCTACGATCAACCGTTACAGAGATATCATTCTTCAAAGGTTTTGATGACGTCACAGACCCCTCCCAAAAAAATTAGACCCAAATTTTTTGTCACCCCATCGCCTGTATCGCGGACCCGAAAAAACGTCAGTTATCTTAGAGGCAGATTCGAAATCAAATATCAAATATCAGTTTAAACAATGGTTACAAAAAAACCCAAATTTCATGTGTTATTAGGGACCTTACGAAACTACGACGGCAACGTGGACGACAACGTGAAGCAAACAAAAGATTCTCTTTACTCCACAGACTTGCTTTAGAATGGAAGTCATTTCACACATAGAAATACGTATTTCTATGTTTCACACTATACTATTGGGAAATGTTTTTAATTTTACTAATATCATTATTAGATTTGCACGTTCTATACACAACGTGAAAAGTAATATTTTGAAGTCGTACTGAAAACGAAGACGTGAGAATAGCAGTACTTCGGATAAATTTTCCTTGGTTCCTTCATGATTCTGTTGGTCTAAGTTCAAGAAACAAACTTCATAGGCATTATAAATAACTTCTTAACCAAAGTGTATAGTTTCTACTCTTTTGTGATTCATTGGAGATGAATATCTTGTACGTCGTCGTCTTCGTTGCCGTCGTAGTTTCGTAAGGTCCCTATTTATTTTTTAAAACAATCGTTGATCAGTACAACAATGCACTCAAAACGTAGAGAGAAAAAAACTTTTGATTAGCTTTTGTTTTAAAAACGTTACGCGCTCTAACATGGGTGCTATCAAACAGGGGGAAAATGGTTTCTCTTCTTAAAAAGTTCACACGGAGGAGAGAAAAAAGGCACGTGCTAAATGAATAAATAGAATAAAAAAACGTTCGATCAGAACGCTTAACAATTAAAAGAAGAAATTAATTTATTAAAGAAAAGCAAAAAAAAAAAAAAAACATTTTGTTTTGATATGATACTCTTTTTTTACCTATCGGTTTTTAAACATTTTGATTGCTCAAAAAAAAAGTTCACCCGTCTCAGACAGTCAGGCAAGAGTTAGTGGCAAACCGAACATATGCTGCCACGTTCTGCCACTGCTGCTTTTTGTCCAAAATATTTAATCAGTTAGTGACTTTGTATTTAGTTGATGTACTGTTTTCAAAGCCAAGTCAATGTGGAATATAAAACTAACAATAATGATAAAAACAAAACGTTATTCCTATTAGTTCATCAGCCAAAAAAGTCACGTTCGATTGGGGTTGCAATGTATTTGCTTCTAACTCACGTCGCACACAAAAAAAGAAATAATTTCGCTCACAACTTAATCTACCATTTTGCGTGACTTACAAACAAACAAACAAACAAACAGACAGAGAATCGGCTATTAATATATAGACTAGCCGCCAAGGCGGCGTCGCTCGCCGCCTATGTCCACCTGCTCTGTATCACTGTATCAATAAACGTCAAATTTCCTTATAAACGGCTCGTTCAACTTGTGTTCAACCAGAAGCAGATTCGAAGTCACAACCTCTGGTAAAACCAATCTTTTATCAGTGTAACAATACACTCAAAACGTATAGAGAGAAAACTTCAACTTTTTATTAACTTTTGTTTTAAAAAAGTTACGCGCTCTAACATGGGTGCTATCAAACGTAAGGGGGAAATGGTTTCTCTTCTTAAAAAGATCACACGGGAGGAGAGAAAAAAGGCACGTGCTAAATGAATAAAGTGAATAAAAAAAACGTTCGATCTGACTAAAATAGATTAAAAGAAATCGATTAAAACAAATTAAGACAACTATTATGACAAAAGCAAAAAAAAATATTTTGTATTTTTGTATTTTTTTACCTATCGGTTTAAACATTTTGATTGCTCGAAAAAAAGTTCACCCGTCTCAGACAGTCAGGCAAAGATACATTAGGATACACTGGTAAACCGCACATGCTCCCACGTTCTGCCACTGCTGCTTTATGTCCAAAACGTTTACTCAGTTAGTTTCTTTGTATTTAGTTGATGTATTGTTTTCAAAGCCAAGTCAACGTGGTATATAAAAGTAACAATAATAATAAAAACAAAACGTTATTCCTATTAGTTCATCAGCCAAAAAAAGTCACGTTCGATTGAGGGTTGCAATGTATTTGCTTCGAACTCACGTCGCACACACAAAAAAAATAATTTCGCTCACAACTCAATCTACCATTTTGCGTGACTTACAAACAAACAAACAAACAAACAGACAGACAGACAGAGAATCGGCTATTAATATATAGATAATCAGCGCGTAATTTACAGACCAGAGTCCTTTTTACGGTTATGGTCTGTAAAATTGACAAAAATCATTGTTTTGACGAGAAACTCCACAAAAATGACATATCAAGAAGGTACATTCATCCAAATTTCATAAAGTTTAGTTAATCAGTTTTTGAGTTAAAGCGATTTTTGTATTTCACTGACCAGCTTACGAAGAACTAAAATGGAACACTAAAGATAGATTTTGTAAGCCGTTGTATTGCCTACTCCTCATGAAGTTTTTTCTGCTTAACATGTATTAATGCCCCTACTACACTTAGAAATCAAATTTCAGTCTTCGTTGTATGAACTTTTCATGGGAATGATAATGAAATATTGTTTAAACTTAATATTTAAACTGCTTCTAATTATTGGAATGGGAATTGAGAACAATAGAGACTATCATTATGTTATAAAGTTATGAAATCAGTGGAACAATGAATCACATGAAAACGAGGTTAGATATGAAACTTGGTCACAGTGTTTAGAGTCTAAACTGAAATTCGGGAAAGGTCTATTCAAGAGTCGGAGATATCTAGCAGCAAAGACGAGGAAGATCGATTGAAATTTCTTTCTACTACTGGAGCGTGTGTTTTAGTGTGATTAGAGCAAACACGAAGGGGCTACAACTCCCAGTTTTAGTGAGAGTGCACAGCGGTTTTACCGACAGAAATTGAATAGATTAAGGAGAAATTGGTGAGAAAATGAGCAAAGTTCACAGAGAAGTGCTAAAATTAAACAGGAAAAACTTCGCTCCGAATAGTAGAACGTGTTCACATCGCGGCTCGATATTATGTCATCTAGCAGAGATGATAAGGCATTACCAAATTATGGAATTCTTTATGGATGATATTACTGGAGTTTCGTAATTTACCATTATCAGTAACTCAAGAAACCCTGGGTTCGAAGTTGCAGAAAGTTGTGAAAACAAAAACAAACAAAAATGTTTTTGTTGAAAGAGCAATTGCTTGTTGAAGCAAACTGTATGACGGACAAATTACCAGAAAATTACCGCTACCCAAACTCGTAAATCATACGCCTTTTGATTTGATGGCCTCATTCAAACAAGGGGCGGACAGGACGCATGAAACTTTTCGTTATCTTCGTGAATATAAGAGTATAAAATTGACAAAAGTTTTAACATTAAAATAAACACTGAATGAATTGAAGTCATCAGAACATTCACTTGTTTGGTGGTGTATTGCTAATCTGATATTGTTGAATTTCTTATTGCTCATGCATTCCCTTTCTATTCCATTTCTATGGATTGACTAAAGACATTTAGACCAAGGAATTTTCTAATGACTTCGAAGCAACATTAAAATGGTATACAAATCAAAAATGGAACATGTCTTAAGCTAGCCGCATTCTGGACCAACATGTTGGTCTCGTTTGCGATAGGCGCCAACATGTTGGCGAAAAAAAATGTTGGTCCAGAATGCGGCTAGCTTTAATTAATACCAGAAATAAAAAAAATCTTTCTGTATTATATAACAAAATGAAGACTAATGACAACATACTTTCAATTATTTTGAATTCACAGTTCAAGTTATTTTGGAATACAAATAAGTTTTTATTAGAAAGGTCAGAATAATTGTTGTATTTTTGTCATCATGCCGATATCATATATTACAACCAGCTCGATCAAATTAAAAAATATTGTGTAACAATGTCATCCAGAAATATATATATTAAAAAAATTGAACTTACAATAAAAAGGAATGCTTTAACATATATTATATAAAATCCAGAACTCTCGATGGAAGGAAAATAATTAATCATCATGCTTGTTTACTTTTGCATTATTCATCAAATAACTATGACATGGTCAGTCTCTTTGTAGATATTGTTCTGCACTATAACTCATTAACAGCCAATGTCAGATAAAAGTATCCAATTTATACACAGTCACAGTCATTGCAGTCAGTCAATTCCTTCAAATTAGAGAATCGTCATCAAATGTTACTATTGGTGTAAAAATCATAATTCATCTAGGTGCATTTGATTTCTGAAGAGCATGAATTACAAGTCACTGTCTCTTAACAAAGTCATTAAACATAAAATTCAATTTAAAAATGTGTAGTTTGCCATTATCTAAAAATACTTACATGTATTTATGTAACAAAATATTCAAAACATTGCATAAAATGTTTCTATGAAAAGGCGAAAGAAATACAGGCTCCTAAAGACAGCCCAATACTTAAAAACAAGGACATTATTGTACCTGCAGTTTCAACATACTCAATAGCAACACGCCTCGGGCCGAACATCATGCATAGACTGCCAAGATAACCATTTGAAATAGCAAATAAAGAATTAATAATAACTGGCCAAAAATCATGTTTGAAAATATATGGCAGCAATCGTGGACTACTAATGTTGCACATGAGTATTAAAGGGATGAAGACGACACGGGACAGGCATAATACTGGAAGAAGAAATCCTCGCTCTGATGCAACTTGATAGTATCCAGCAAGTATTCTGCCACACCAATCACCAGCATTAAACAGCAAAAAACACACTGTTGTCGGAAACAGCTCGTTATTCCATCTTGATGCATTACCACTGTTTATAGATTGAATTTTTACCAGAACTGCAGGGAACATACTTAATGTAACACAAAAAACAGTAGATACTGACAAAGCCATGGGCAATATTTCCTTAAAGATCAACAAATATGGGACACTAGGCTTGCCCTGCACTTGGACTTGGATTTTAACTTCATTGTCTTTCGTATGCCTGTCAAATCTCCTGAAATAAAACTGCATTCTCGGAAGGCTAAACAACATCATATATGAAATGGCTGTTATCAGAATTACAACAGTGGCAATCAGAAAGAATATGAATGCACTGCTGACACGATCATTTGTAACCAATTTAGATATCAAATCAGACAATGCTGCGAAAACACCTGCCATTGCTTGTCCGCTCATGATCGCTTGGATGTATCTTTGCCCTACAATTCCAGCAACTCCAAACAATGTTCCTTGATAAACACCACTGGCAATATTTATTGCCACAACGCAACATATTGTTATTGCAAAAAACTTGTCCGGCCAACTTTGCGAGTCAATTTTAACGAATGTAGTTGTAACAATGAAAGTTATAAACATGACAGTTAAACATGACATCACGCGAGATCCACGAGACAATTTGTTGGTCAAGAATACATTTAAAAACAAGCTAATAACATTTGGAAACATGGCAGCTAAAGAAAATGCATTCTCAAATTTTTCTTGAATTGGTTTGTCATTATGAAATTTGTGCTTAAAATATTCATTTGCAGTTATGAAAAAATTCCATGGTAACAGCATACCAACGCCTTGAATAAAAAATATAATATAGATAATATTGTACTTGTCTGGTGGAGCATTAATGCTTAAACTAGCATCATTAGCAGCAACAGGAGGGGGAGGATTAAAAGACTCTAATGTATTGACAATTGACGGGTCTGGAGGAGGTAGCAAGTCGTCGTCACTTTCTTGTTCTTCCTCTTCTGTGTCATAGCTGTCCATGGTTCTGAGAGCTGGAGGTGCTTTCATGATGTGAAAATAACAATCTCCCTTTTTGTAAACCTTCCGACAACTTCTGTTTTTCTAACATGAAGGTACCCGTCTTTATTCGGTGGTAAATTTGGGTAACTGCTCGCTTCGCATACTTTTGAAAAAGGCCGCGAGTGGGTGAGAACACCCTCCTCTACTTTTCAGCTCGGGCTAGCTACATATTTCTGCTGTTCTTTATTACTTACTCTTTAGCGTCTGGATCGAAATGATCACGATGGTGATGGATCAAGGAAATTGACGCGTTCAGAGTAGGTCCTTCACTTCGAACACAGCCACTGTTTAACGACTCGATACCAACACTACTATTTTTGCCTGTTTTTACGACAGAATTGTCAGTATGATGGGCACCACATAGGTTCGGCTTGCAACACCACTGGCCCAAGGTTTCATTCTTCCCACAGGTATTTGAGTCCGCACCAAAAAGAAACTATTTTGACAACTACTTACGAAAAGGTTAGAACTGATGAGCTTCACTAACAAGAAAAACATGATCCAATCGATTCTTTCATTAAAGTATCACAGAAAACGTATTTTTCGATGTTTGATACGTAAAAAAATCTTTGAAAGTTTGAATGCTGCCTCCCCCTTCATTAGATTGTTAAAAAATGATGAAGGTTCAAGATCATTATTTAATTTCAATATGAGCGTCCCCTTATTGAAAACAAGGAGACAAGTCGTTCAAGGGAGGAGTTCATAAAATATTTGACACCAAAACGGAGAAAACACAAACCGGATAATATCGTCTTATGGAAAACAGCACATAGGTAGGGAAGCATTCATTAGATGGGCGAAAGCTTCAGAACCATTAATAAAAAGGAATTTTTCATCATGGCTTCATATTTACAATAAGCATTTAAGGACAAAATAATTACAATACTTCGAAATAACACTTCAACAGAACGTCCAGTTAAATCTTTAAAAAACAACAAAACAAATTCTTGTATTAACTAGATAGTATTTCTCTACATAAAAAATTTTAAGAACACAATAACACCTATCCACCACACGCACGATACAGCAGTCTTAACTTCGTTTCTAATCATAGCGAGTATGACGCAATGCAGCATAATAAATGAACGTATTCTATCCCTCTGAGGTTTCATTACTTTTCGCAAACGTCATTACTACTGAAAACGAGGTGACGTCACACTACAGAGGCGTCATCTGTGGACGGGGGTATTGATATGTCTGGAAAACACAAATCAACTAGCTTTTCGTAATGATGCGTTCTGGTGGTTCACTACGGGAAGGAGAGGAGAATTTCATTACTAGACTGTTGCACACATTACCATTTGCAAAGGGAACATATTGTCAGAGGACGCTATGTCCCCAATACAGCCTTTGTGGGTGGTTGGGTCAGTAAAAACTGTAGCATATAGTTCATCTAACAATTTGAAAGAATCAAAACTTCATGGTGTAAACCTTATAAAATTTGTTTGGGTGAGGGTCAGGTTCAGGCTATGCATCGTTTTTTCAGACTATTTTAAGAAACTTGAACCGAGAGATTTTGATGCCTTCAAATTGTTAGATAAACACACTCGTACAGAAGTTAATTAAAGTGCTCACTTGAAAATCATATTAACTTTGTTGAAATCAATATTATAAATGGCTAATCGTATAAATGCGTATATAATTCTTACTATAAAATCTTTGAATGTCCTAACGTCGATTTTCTGTCGCCACTTACCGTTTGGTTTTCGACGAGTCGGAATTCAGAGCTTCTTTCGCTGCTAGGGCAATTATGTGTAGTTCGTCCACAAGTGTTTCTTGACGAAATGATGCACGAATGTCTGGCACGTTAGTTTTGGAGATATCGTTCCCATCGTGACCACCGACCAAATACTTTTCACCCAACCAGTGCTGTTTGACCTACAAGAAGAAACGTACTACGAATGGCCAAACGACAACTTTTTTGTTTTAAAAAAATAAAGATCAATATCGTGGAATAATCAATGCAAAGGAGTGGATTTCAATAGAAATACACATTTTTTTTTTCACAGAAAATAACTCTTCGTCGCAGTAACTTAATAAAAACAGGTGAATCAGAACGCAAAACGATTCGGTTTATAAGTATGGAATCATGAAAAAACCACACCTTATGTTCAAATCCACACATGAGAACACTGTTCCTTGTAAGCTCACAAACATCAGTTGTGGATAACTTCCATACTTGCGCTGCAATACTGTACTCCTCCATCAGAGGTTCCTATGGAGCAACACATCAAAAGTCAATGCAACGGAATGAGAATCGTATAATACAATCAGAAACAGTAAGAACGAAAGATCATTATTTGTATTTATGGTGTCTCTGAAACTTTAATTTTTGAAAAATTCAGAAAAGTTCCATCTAGTAAAATTCAATTTTATCACAAAAAATAATAAAAAAAATTAGTTATATTAAAAATTTGTAAAAAAAACTTTTCGGAGACGCACAGTACATAGGAATTGTATAGTTGCAATTCGTTCTCAATTGATAGTCAATAGCTTTAAGGGTGGAATCGAGAATGGACTACTCGTGGTCAAAACTATTAGTTTGAAAAATATTGAAGATGTTTCTGACCTTGGTGAAGTGGAATTGTAATGGATCGTCAGTGGATAAAGATATCAGAAGTCCCCGCGCAAAGAATTCTGGTAACGGGTTGCGATGGTAATTCAAGAACAGACTGTTGTTGCTCAAAGGTGACATTGCCACACCTATTTGCGCCAGATAGTATAAATATTGCAACGCAGGAACCTAAAAATAAATAAATGAATAAATAGAACTGAAAGATCATCGAAGTTGCTTTTAGCCTCTGCTATGCTTGTTGTTCTGGGAATCTCATCAAAATACAGTACATCATATGGCTTGTTATTTATTTTTTATTTTTCCCTTTCCTATTTTCTATCTTTTAATAAATAAATTCTATATGTATACCAAGAGCACGCTCAGAAAAAAATTATGTGGTCTCAAGGCTGTTGTACTCGGTTTCTACTTACTTACTGTCAAGTCATGTGGTCTCAAGGCTGTTGTACTCGGTTTCTACTTACTTACTGTCAAGTCATGTGGTCTCAAGGCTGTTGTACTCGGTTTCCACTTACTTACTGTCAAGTCATGTGGTCTCAAGGCTGTTGTACTCGGTTTCTACTTACTTACTGTCAAGACACTTCAACTTCAAGCAGAAGAGTAAAGATCTTCGGTGAAATTGCTGAAGATGAAGAGTCTGTTGCAACTGTGTTTTTATTGCACACTTCAGTACTCTCACAAACATACGTTTTCCATCAAAATACTATCATTACTATCAATAGGCCTCACGGAAGGTAAAGAAAAATATAAGATACAGTAAACTATGAACATGCATATATAGGCATCTCTATGAAAATAACGTTAAAATGAACTCACACGTAAACCAGACTGTAGACTTCACCAAGTAGACAGTAAAATGACAAACCTTTCTTAGTAACAAACCATGAGAGATATTTTCTGCCAGCATGAATGACGTCACCAAATGATGCACATTGCCAGCCTCACCACAATGCGGACGCAACGTAAAGATGTTCAAACCTCGTTCTCTAACCAATGAAAAATAAATACAGTAAGCTATAACCTCAAAGGAGAATATAATATCCTCACATCCTACAAAATAATCGAAACAATTTCAGTGTATGTTACCTACCTGCGGATATGGTTCAGTGTGACCAGGTTGGAGTACATGTAGTAAAGGTAATATGCATATGGAGGATTATGGTCGGTATTCCAGTCCTTTGGCTTTGGCGAGTTCTTCGTGAACGCATATAATTCTGGCTTGCTTTCGTCATCTACACTGTCAAATCCTATAACCTGATGAACAAATAATTTCGTTCATGCTCATAAGATACCGGATAACTTTTCAATTAAATTTAATGTATTTTTGGAGAATAGGACTGACAGGTGATTCTTAAAGAAAATCAAGTTTTATTATACTTATATAAAGGCTGAGAAAATCTTATGAGTATTTCAACTATCCCAAATAATCTTTGAGTAAGGATTTCTTCATCACAGAGACTATTGATGATTTTGCACAGTGGAAAACAACATAAGAACTTTAAAGAAGTATACTTGTCGAAGAAATTTATGAAGCATTGGATGCGAGGAAGGGTTCACGGACACTTCGAACAACGGCCGAAATATATTATCAATGACTTCTTCAAAATTCTTTATCTGATTCCTTGCATGGTACACATCACTAAATGATAAACGATTGTGGAAGAAATCACTTATTACACAGCAGAACTAACTATATTGTATAGGAGATATGAGATCAAACAGTTCATTATAAATAGTGTTTCGAAAGTAATATAAGGTGTTAGCTGAGACAAAATGAATAGACACAAAATGTTTAAAAAAACTATGCTTGCTGGTTTTTCTGATCACAGTCACTGCAACGAAGGGCAGGGCATTTTTATTGACATAGTGTGCACATTTGCGTGCCTTTCTATGGAACTGTACTCCTCCGCAGTGATTTTTCAACAAACTTGTTTAAAATTAGGAAAGCAGTATGGGCAACTTATTCAATTCAATGTAGGAGTATAGTAAAAAAATGAATTGTCCAGATAGAATAATGACACTTACTACAAACGAGGTACTTGTATAAGCCATCGAACATTATATGATGTCACTTTGTGATCGACAGCCCATTTAGCTAATTTGTCCCATTCATCCATCTTTCGACCATATATAGATATACGTAACTCGGCTGTCTGATACTTACTTTCTTCCAGGTCCGATATTACTTCCTATTATGTACCAATTAAAGGAAAAAGGAATTTACTGTATTGTACTGTCACCTGACACCTGTATGCCATATGTCCATCAACTCAAGGCAATCATACTTATTTATCATCAATGTTATTTCCAAAAGAAAATGAGACCTTTTCTGTCTACCGATTCAATATCCTAAAACATCATCTCACTTTTCTCCTCGTATTTGTTGTTGTTTATCATGTATTTTATTAGACGGTGTACAACTCTAAAAACTGATCTTTTCCACAGCGAAGATTATGTTTCTCACCTTGACTATTTCGGCGAAGTATCTACCACCCATGTAGTTATCGGTTTTCATGAAAATATCACGTAGCTTGCTATTTCCTATGAGTGGTGGAAGGAATAAACGTATGAAAAAACCGTCAAAATAACAGGCGATCATATAGAAAAAATAATTTTCTTCAGAAAAAGTTTTTATGACTATGATAACAAAATAAATTGTGGAATGAGCAATCTTCTCCAGGCTGCATCATGTTTATTTCATGTTTAGCACATAGACAAGTAAGAATCATTCTCAGATTCCTATAATAATTATCACAGTTGCTATAAACAAATTCTTGTATTCCCCCATTTTCCCCCTTTAACCAAAGCTTCTTAATTAAAGGAAGAAATTTACATTGTATGACATACCTGTAATTAATTTCAAAGAATATTATAACTTTATATCAAATCAGACTTTTCATAAATTTTTTGCAATTATTTATTTGAATCAATCACAGATCTTTTGAAGAAGACATAGGGCTAATGTTTTCAACCAATGATACGTTTTGCAGGTGTGTTGGAATGTTGTTTTCTTTCCTTGGGCCATTCTTAAAAATTCAACAGATCACCAGTTCTAAACCTTTCGATTGTGCTTTGCATAAGTTGTTTTGAAAATTGGAGAAATTTCGATATTTGGTCCAAATTGCCCAATTTTAGTCAAACCTGACAAAATAATTTTCAAATTTGAAATTAGCACTTTCCAATTGTGCTTAGTACAAATTTTTATTAAATTTGGTGAACTGAAAGTCCAAATTTGGTCGGAATTGTGAATTTGTCAATGATGTCATGTAACATGGGTATTTAAAAAACTTTACTTCACCACGGGTCTCCTAAAGTCAAAAACGGATTTAGAAAAATGAAAATGTAGTGAACCAACCTATTGGATTGTATTTTGCATTGAATTTATCGAATCTATGGAACGTGTTGTGATCCTAAACAAGAGAAAAGAAAATTCAATATGTGTTAAAGCATCAAGTTACTTATTCAACTCTAATGGAAGAGTTACTTGCGTTGCACAGCAATCCTGGGAAAACGTTTTACTGTTTTTCAACTTTTCTATTGATGTGTCATAATTCCCATTGGTTATCAAGATATTTGCCATCTAAGGACAGTTTCATCAAGTAGGAAAATATGTTGCTGAAATAAAAATGGTTTGCACACTCCCTATTACGATAGATATCATACAAATTTTACTGGTCCCCCAGCATAAAATTTATTACTGGTGAATAACAGAACTAAAACATGTTTTAGTTCAAATTACGTACTGAGGCCATAGAAACCTCAAATAGTTCACCATGCTATCTGAATTTCTAGACACCATAAATTCTCTTTATCAGTATGTTCATATTACTTTTGTTGTTAGCAGGTTCATCTTGTCAGGCAATGCTAAAGTTCTTCCAGGATAGAGTCAGGGTTCCCACTCCTTTTTTGATCTCAAAGTTGAGGAGATTTGAGGAGATTTGAGGTGAATTTTTTCGTTTTTTGAGGAGAAATGAAACAAAAATTGAGGAGATTAGAGGAGATTTCCCAATTTAATGTCTTTAAATTCATGGTACGCGATGCTTTCATTGTGACAGTTTACTCGCAAATGACGAGCAGAAGGCCAACCCGTTCAATGTGAACAATATTATTCTCATTAATTAACTTAAGTGAGACAGGAGACACCTGATCATCCTTAAAGAAACAATATGAAAATCAGTCTAAATTGGCATGTTCGAAATATTAATGCAAATAAAAATGAAATGTGAAACACCATACTTTCTTCATAAGAAAAACTTTCACATAACAAATGCAGTTGAGAATACAGTCGACTCTCTCTAATTCGAACCTCCATAAAATTCAAAGTCACCATCAAATTTCCTTAAGAAACTCTCATAAACGAACCTCCATAATTCGACACTTTCTAATACTATCTAGATTTTAGGTCTCTATGGAGAAATTCTCTCTAATTCGATTTCTTGAGTGTAAAAAAGCCTTTACTACAGTTTCGAACCATATTTCACAGGCGTCTTTTCACCAGAGCTCGCAACGACTGTAAAAAAGTCATTGAGGAGGCTAAACGCACCTATCGAAATCTGGTCCATGATCAGCTTATATCTGAATCTATTGGGTCTCGTGATTTCTGGCGTATCTATCGGAGCTTTCCTAATAAGGGTAAGTCTTTGATTCCACCACTCTTCAACGGTCCTGAGGTGTTGACATCTGCTGTTAGTAAGGCGGAGCTCTTTGCTAAACAGTTCAGCAGGAACTCCACCCTTGATGACACTGGTCATGTTTTGCCCGATATTGACCCCAGAACTGACGTGATTTTGTCTTCTCTGAACATAACTCCCAAGATGGTTTCGGATGTTATTAGTTCTCTCGACTCTTCTAAGGCTACTGGTCCCGACAAAATCCCTGTAATCGTTCTGCAAAAATGCTCGCCTGAACTCTCTCCCATACTCTGTAGGCTATTCAGGAAGTGCATCGATGAATCTTGTTTTCCTTCTGGTTGGAAGATTGCTTCTGTTGTGCCTGTTTTCAAAAACTCTGGTGAGAGATCGGACCCTTTATGCTATTGTCCTATTAGTCTTCTCTCTATTACAATTAAGGTCTTCGAATCATTGATCAACTCTTCCATCACCCATCATCTAGAATCTCTCCATCTGTTCTCTGATCACCAGTATGGTTTCCGTTCTAGTCGTTCCACTGCTGATGCTCTGACCCTCATCTCCGAACGTGTATGTCAGTCCCTCAATGCTTGTGGTGAGACACAAGCTATTGCTCTTGACATCTCCAAGGCATTCGACAAGGTTTGGCATCGTGGCCTTCTTCACAAGTTGAAGTCTTATGGCATTTCTGGTTCACTCTTGAATCTTATTAAGTCCTTTCTCAGTGGCAGGAGTATTAAGGTGGTTCTCGATGGTCATTCGTCTTCTTCTTACTCTATTAATTCAGGGGTGCCTCAAGGTTCTGTCCTTGGTCCAACCCTCTTTCTCATTTTCATCAACGACCTTCCCGATTGTATTCTCTGTAAACTTGCTATCTACGCTGACGACACTACTCTTTACTCGTCTCTTGAAAGGACTAAGGACTTGTTTGATAAGGTTGAAATGGCTGCTGAGTTGGAGGACGATCTTAGGACAGTAGTTGAATGGGGTCAGAAATGGTTGGTTTCAATGCTTCGAAAACTAAGCTTCTCTCTATTAATCGTTTCAGGGACCCTGTAATTCCTTCTGTTCTTATGAATGGAAGTGAGCTTGCAGAGTCATCTCAGGTTCGTCTTTTAGGTTTAACCTTCACAAAGAATTTCACATGGAATTCTTACATCGAGTCCATTGCTAAATCTGCTGCTATGAAGGTTGGCTCACTTTTTCAGGTCCGTCACTTACTTTCGGCTAAATCTATCATTTACATGTTTAAGGCCACTATTCGCCCTTGTCTTGAGTACTGCTGCCACCTTTGGGCTGGAGCCTCTGCTCATTGTCTTTATCTTCTCGATCGTATTCAGAAGCGCTTAGTTAACTTAGTTGGCCCTGATCTTTGTGCTAATCTTCACCCCCTCTCACATCGGAGAAACGTTGCTTCCCTGTCTCTTTTCTATAAATACTTTCATGGGCATTGTTCGGAGGACTTGCATCAACTGACTCCTTCTCCTAAGACTTTCTCTCGGATCACTCGCCTCTCTTCGAATTCTCATCCTTTGACTGTTCAGGTCCCAACTTGCCATAAGAACTTTTATTCATCTAGCTTTTTCCCTCGGACTGCTCCTTGCCTCTGGAATTCTCTCCCTCATAGTTGTTTTCCTGCTGAGTATGATCTGCAATCTTTTAAATCCAAGGTTAACCGCCATCTTGCTCTGTCTTTATAACTCTTCTTCCTTTTCTCATCCCTCTCATCTGTCTTTATAACTCTTCTTCCTTTTCTCATCTTGTAGCTTTTTGCCTAGTAGTGGCTTCGGCCTTGCAGGGAGCAACTCATTTAAAAAAAAAAAAAAATTAGAATGTGATATACATTATGACATGATTAAAAGTAAGGTCCTAAACTGTTATTGATCCACATAAACAAAACAATAGTAAACAGAGAACCTGATGATAAATAGTCCGATAAACTACAGATCTTTCAGTTTTCAATTAAAAAGACACATTGTCACAAATTTTTTTGAGGAGATTTGAGGAGAAATCGACAAAAATAAGATTTTTTGAGGAGATTTGAGGAGATTTGAGGAGGAAAATCAAAAATGAGGATTTTTGAGGAGGCGTGGGAACCCTGAGAGTGTCCTGTGTAAATGTCGTAGATTAACAGTTTTGCACCTATACTTAGATTAACATCTGTATCGAAAGAGGTGATGTTGGTTGGGGATGTAAAATGCAAATTTCCTTGATAGGTCTGATAAGAAAACTTTTAATTTATTATATCCATTCAAAGTTGAAAGTGATGCCATTATTTCAGCTGAATCCAAAGGGAACATGATTTGCTTTTTTCAGTGATGTTGCTAAAATCTAAAGCCTTCATGTTATTCAATCTTGTATGCAGAAAGGTAAAGGAAATTCTTTGTCAATGCTACGTTACCTTCAGATTCGCCTACCCATCTAGAATAAAAAATAAAAACCACCAGATGATCGCCCTGGTTGTCTTTTGAAAAATGCAGCTCAAGAAATCCCTATTATACAAGTCTGTATGCTATGATAATCATCAACCAATATCACTTCTCTACATTTTGTCCAGTTGATAGTGGTCAGAGCAGTGTTTTTACACCATCAACCATGCCAATCTACTTGCCAAATTACTTTGCTGTGATTTGAGAAACTGAGCTTACTCCGATGAATAATTATGTATTTCCCCGAAAACAACTTTCTTTCATATTCGTTTCATAATAATCCTACAATTGTTACTCATTTACTTTTTTATGTTAACATCAAAGAACTTTTCACATTTGCTGTCGCAGTCTGCACATAGGGTCATGAATAGTATGGTCACCAATTGTCCTTCATACATAATTTAGGTATTAGTCAATGCTATTCATTCAAATGTAACTCTGTCAGTATATATAATGCTTCCTTTTATTGCAATCAGTTTATGTCTGTGCAACACAGTAAAACACTGGAAACTAACCTATTTAGAATGCTGATCATCCAGGGTGCACTCCATCAACGTTGCTGAAGTGAATTTGACAGTCCAGAACAGTCATGTACGGTTCATTTTATAATATCTCCAAACTCATCCTTTCAGAGTTGGTCTGGTCTGGTCTGGTATGTCCCTAACATCTTCCTAATGATTTTCTATACTATTGCTTCCACGCATTCATTTCATATTGGTGCTGTTTCTGCAGCTGCTTCTGCCACAGTTTAAGGCATTATACCAAATGCATATTTATGTTAGTGATTCAAGCTGTGAGATCTAGCTATGGGAGTGTCCTAATCTTGTGTCAATTTTGTAAGTTAATATATGAGGCAAACATGTTTTAAAGTCTATGTCAACCGATTTGGCAGTCAAAATAAGTGAAAATAAATGATTTTAAAATAATTTTTTTTTGCATCGTCACGAGCACAAAAAGCACAATCTTCTAAACAACTGTTTGGGAAAAAATGTTACAATTTTAGCGTTAAAATTTGCATTAGAAAAAAATCAACTTTTTTTCTAGTAAACCAAAGAGGCTGAAGCTCTCACAGGAGCGAGATCAACCTTTCACAAAGGAGTGTACAGCCCAAATATGGGACCTGGTAGACCCCTAAAAATATCTGATATTTTGCCATAAACCAGGGGTTAGGTTATTTGTTATGACTGTGTTTAAAAATTATTTGGTCGATTAAAGGCAATTAAATATTTTATACAGTACGAGTCTCAAAAACTGTTATGCAAAATTCAAATAATAATTAAAACTGAAATAACTGGATAATTATAGTAATTTTTACACCGTTGGGTAGAAAATTTAGTCAGCTTTCCAATGATATAAGAATTGTAAATTGAAAACATATCTGCAGGTTGGAAAAAGAAGTTCAACAGAGCGTTAAGTTTTAATGGTCAATTAACACATCTTATTTAAGGTGTTAACACAAATTCACGCTTCTATTATTTAGCAGCCAGAGAATTTGTAAAACTCAGTGAAAAATAGAAATAACAGCTCTCAAGTTATTTGTTACTGTTTAAATTAAATTAGAAAGCATTTTCTATATTCACGTTTTAATATGTTGTTTTGTTAAATTGTGCTAACCATTACCATTAATTGTTAAATTCACGAAACGATTCTTTAAAACCTCAACAACATTTTTAGGGCTCTACCGGGTCCCATATTTGGGCTGAGAACTTCTGATAGAATAAAGATTTTGTTATCAAATTTTGTACACTTCTTTGTAGAAGGTTGATCTCACTCCTGTGTAAGTTTCAGTAATCATAAAAAATGTTCGAGCTGCCAAATTGGTTGACATAGACTTTAGTTTTAAGGTTTAAATTCATTCACGAGCCGTATTATTGTAGATCACATATGTTTGAACATTACTGATTATCTTTAGGTTATCAAATATAGATTGTCTCATTGTGGGACATTCTGTCTGATCCCTGTTGACCATTATACTAAGTGATAACAGTCAAAGTCATACTTGGTATTGGTTGTCGCCATCTGGAGGGAACGTATTGTCCTCCTTCATCCCAAGTTTTACTTTTCCTGTGTTTATCCTGTTTGTTTATTGTACCTTGCCACCTTGGCTTTCAATTTTCCATGTGTAAAAACCTTTACCTATGTGCTCTTCCTCAAAATGTGTTGAAAAATAAAATCAGGAAATGGTATTATATCAAATATAATCTTCAATCAAAAAGAAGAAAAACTGATAGCCTATGAACACTGTACCACTTCAGAGATATCGCTTATCACAGATTGAAATGGCAACGGTCTTCAAAACACTCTTAAAAGTTTAAAAATATTGCAGACCTCAAAAATACTAATAATTATTGTACACGAGTCATGTACATACGTTTTAAAATTTCCATGTGTATTTTATCAAATATTTTGTTTCAGGTCTATTTCCAACCTCACTATATTAAAAAGCGGATGTAGCACAAATATAATGTCACTAATACAATAAAATACATACTGCGTGCATGTCTAGCCTGTCAACACTCAAATCGTATGGATTCAATTCCAATTCTTTAAAAACCTATGAGAAAAAGTTTCACCTATGAAAACACTATAACAAAAATTGTACAATTTTAGTGTATATGTAAAGACGATAATTTTCCTCTGAACATAAATATGAATACCAAGCAATATGGGAGACTGAAATTAGTTTTCTAGAAAAGACCAAAATATAGAAAAATATATATAAAAATACCTAAATATGTTCGTTCAGGCAAATAACTTACTTAAAAATAAAATCACCAGAACCTTATACATATTTTTATACACACTTTAAAATCAACTCTTCATCGTCATCAATGGCCTGATTCTGTAAAATCCTTAATTTTTTATAGTTTCCATTTGATGCTACAGTAATCACTTCAAACTCTTTAGACATCTATCCTAATCTTAAGCGGCGAATGAATTAATTTGCACCATTACCATTGAACTCCAACCTCCAGCTCCGATGAGGATCACTCTACTAATAGGCTAAAGTTGAGTTAGTCAATAAAAGCAGAATAATAAGAAAAGCATATTTACATCTGATAATGTGACAGGCTTTCCATCATGCATGTCGACAACATCATTTCCATGTATTCGAACTTTCTTCTTGATAAAACGAAGTAAGTGTTTTTGATTCATACAGGATGATGCGTGAATATGTGTGTCTACCTGAAATTAAAATTTAAACTAGTCATCACTTTGGAGAACTTTTTTTTAAGTACAGCTGTTCAAATTTCAATTTGTACACTAATGATTGGTTACAGGCCTTGTGAGAAATCGGCTTGTCATTCATGAAAACACAACTCATGGACTGTTTTTATGTTCAAATCATATAAATCATCATCAGGGCCACTTGATATTATTATCTATATATTATTACCCGATTCTCCGTTTGTTCGTTTGTCTGTCATGCATAATGTTAGATTGAGTTGTGAGAGTAATTATTACGGTAGCAGCGTAAGCGAATACCGTATTAAAACACCCTTGGACTCCTACTACTACTACTCCGGCCGAAACGGCAGTTTTTAGCCTACGCTTAAGAGTCAATGTGACTTCGTTCAGAGTATTATATGAATTCTCACAAAGGAACACAGTCTAAAAATATTGGAAGGTTTTATCAAGCAAACATTCTAAAATAAATTTTTCATACCAAATAAATTTTTCTAATATTTTATCGCTTAATAATACATGAAGAAAGGGATATTTTTCATATTGCTTATGTTAGGTGGTAAGGCTTTAAGTTAAAAGTAGTAAGTAGTAACTTTTACTAAAAATGCTTAACATTTGGATTTTTTATCGTCGGTAGTTCAATCTTAACGAACTTTTTAATTACATCTAAAGTTTGTTAGCTATCTAAACTGTCATTTTGCATCAAAGATTTCAAAGATCGCAGTTTTTTGGGAAGGTTTCTTGAGTCCATGGAATCTTTGTTATTGTTTTTAATATTTGTCGAAGTAGACGCAATTTTTTTTTTACACGTAAGCTCTTATAATTTTTTTTTCTTAAAAAAATTCAACTCATGTATGTACATTTCTTTGTTTTGAAAATTATTTGCTGGTGGCGTTTCTTAATAAGACCCCATTTACATTTGATAAGACCCCTTTACACTAACTACTTTTTTATGGCAATTTTTGGTCGTGCTTTCGAAAGAATGCTGCTTGCTGCTACCGTTTTGCGCCATCTGGCTCTTGTTTTATTTTATTTTGTGCGATGTCAGTTTGAAACCATTGTATTGAGACCCTAATTGATTGCGACGTTTAGGGAAAATTATCTTGATAACCAATAGGGATAACTGACGTTTTTGGGGGTCTGCGATATTGGTCATGGGGTGTCAAAAAATTTGGGCAAAATTTTTGGGGACTATGACGTCATCAAAACTTTTGATCGACAATATCTCCGAAACGGTGCATCATAGACATATGAACCTATACATTTTCTTGCTCAGAATTTCGAGCTATACAAGATGGTAACACTTTCCATTATTATTCCATGTTTATTACTCAGCTGCTGCACAAGACAGACATGTTTTTCTTTCGAGAGTTTTTGATTTCTATTTTTTCATTAAATTTTTTATTTTTTACTTTTTATTTTTTTACTATGCCTCCAAAAGCAGAAGTTTTCACCTTTGCACAAGTGCAAGAGATTATAAAAATCCATGAACAAACTATTTTAAACGTATTTAACGGAAGGATGGAAAGCATGGAAAAGAGAATGGAAGAAATGAAAGTCGAAAACGCGCTGCAGAAAAAAGAAATAGAAGAATTAAAAAGCTGGATACAATTCCACAGTCAAATGGTGGAAAGCAAATTGGAAGAAGTGGATTGTCAAATTAAGAAAGGAATTACTGAGGAGAGAAAAAAAGAAAACGAAACGATAAAGGAAAAATTGTCCGATTTAGAAGACAAAAGTAGACGAAACAATCTCAGAATTGAAGGAGTGAAGGAAAAAGAAAACGAGACATGGGAGGAAACTGAAAAAGCTGTGAAGGAGGTGATTTTGAATGAAATAGGAATGACGGAAGAAATCGTAATTGAAAGAGCACATCGTACCGGGAAGACTGTAAAAGATGAAGATGGAGAAAAGAAAAGCAGAACGATAATAGTTAAATTTCTTAACTATAAAGAAAAGGCAAAGGTATTGGAAAAGTATATAGAGAAAAAATTGTGGAAAAATAAACTTTATATAAATGAAGATTATTCTGAGAGAACAATTGAAAAGCGGAAGGAGTTATTCTCGAAAGCAAATAAATTACGAAAGCAAGGTAAGTATACAAAAGTCGTTTATAAGACACTTTTTGTAAGTGATAGAAAAGGAAATGCTGCGCAGGGAGGATCTGTATGAGTATAAATATCTTTTGAACAACATAGATATTAAATATATTTCTAAATACACAAATTAACTCAACTAAAATGGAACAAAGAGAAGAATTTGAAAAAGGGTTTTTAAATCCTTTTCTACAAAAAGGCTCAATTTTCAAAGATATTCATGATCCAGACCTTAACTTCTTTGATGAACTTAATTTGGAAACACCCTACATTTTACAGAATCAGGTCAAAAATACGTTGGAGAAAGTTATTCAAAAAGATAGTCTAACTATGTTTCATATGAATATTAGAAGCATAAAGAAAAATTTTGATAATTTTCGAGAGCTTTTAGAAGAATCAAATTCCTGTTTTAATATCATTTGTTTAACTGAAACCTGGTGTAATGATCTCGAATTGCGAAATAATTCGTTATATCATTTGAAGCATTATAATTCTATTCCTTTTGAAAGAAAAACAAATAAAAAGGGTGGCGGTGTTTTAATTTACATCAAAAATCATTTGAATTACCGAATGCGCAACGAGCTTTCGGCTTCTGATGCCGACAAAGAAATCTTAACTATCGAAATTATTAGCAAAAATTGTAAAAACACCTTAGTTACTTCCTGTTACAGACCTCCAAATGGAAATGCAAAGTTCTTCAGTGAATACATTGAAAAAATCTATAATGCATCAAGTAAAGAAAATAAAATGCTATTTGTTATTGGTGATTTTAACTTAAACTGTTTAAACTATCAGAAAGACAAAACAGTCACTGATTTTTGTAATAATGCTTTTTCTCACAGCATAATACCATTGATAAATAAACCTACGAGAGTTACGAAAGAATCAGCCACACTTATCGATAATATCTTCACAAACCGTCTCTATGACAAATCTTTAACTAAAGGCATAATAAAATCAGATATATCAGATCACTTTCCCATATTTGTCTCGTTCAACTATTCCATTCAAAATAAAGACTCCGTACAAATAAAAAAACGTCTCTATAAGAAATCCTCTAGAATTAATTTTAAAAAAGATTTAGAACGTACAAACTGGGACTTTCTCGATAATCTTTTAAATGCTAATGCTCAATATGAAGGTTTTATTGAAGTTTTTACTGCACTCTATAACAAACACTTTCCAATTATAGAATTTTCATATAAGCCAAAAGATCTTAAGTCACCATGGATCTCAAGAGGCCTCAAAAAATCCTCCAAAACAAAGCAAAAACTTTACGTTAAATATCTTAAAACCAAAACAGAACACGCAGAAAATGAATACAAAGCCTACAAAAACCTATTTGAAAAACTGAAAAGAAAAGCCAAAACAACCTACTATAAAAATAGAATTGACAGGTATAAATATAACAGCAAGAAAACTTGGGAATTAATGAAAGAAATTACTGGAAAATGTCAGACAAACTCAAATTCTTTACCAAACATGATTGAAACGGATGACGAAACCCTTTATGATAAAAAAGAAATCGCAGAAACATTCAATTCCTTTTTTGCAAATATAGGCCCAAAATTAGCAGAAAAGATTCCAATAACAAATAAAACATTTGAAGACTATCTGAAAGAAAGTGATTCAAGATTAGAAAATAAAGAAATTACTCTTCACGAATTTGAACTTGCCTATAAGAGCTTAAGTAGAAACAAGGCAACTGGGATCGATGGCATAAGTGGTGATATAATTTTAGACGTGTATGAACAGATAAGGAAGCCATTATATAATATTTTCAAAAATTGCTTCAACGAAGGAGTTTTTCCCGAGCCCTTAAAGATAGCAAAAATTATACCTAGCTTCAAAACAGGTGACAAAACAACTATAAACAACTATAGACCTATATCTGTACTGCCAGCTTTTTCAAAGATTCTAGAAAGAATCCTATATAACAGAATATACGATCATCTAACCTCAAAAGATTTACTCTTCCATAAACAATTTGGATTTCAGAAAAATGTATCTACAGAGCATGCAATACTTCAACTGGTTAATGACATCACTGAATCTTTTAACAATGGAAAATATACACTTGGAATATTCATTGATTTGTCAAAAGCATTTGACACAGTTGATTATAAAATTTTGCTTAAAAAACTTAAATACTATGGCATTAGAGGAAATTCATACAATATTTTGAAAAATTACCTTACAAATCGAAGACAACATGTGACTTAAAGCATTAAATATGACATGCGGAGTACCCCAGGGTTCAATATTAGGTCCTTTACTATTTTTGATATATGTAAACGATTTTGTAAACTGTTCGTCAATACTGAAACCAGTTATGTTTGCTGACGATACAAATCTGTTCCTTTCAGACAATGATATTCCTAAACTTTTTAATAACATGAACAAAGAATTAAAAAATGTAGCGTTGTGGTTTCAGGTAAATAAATTATCTTTAAATGAAAATTTGGAAAAGTGAAATTTATACGAAAGTATTAGTAAAATTTTGCAAAATGACGAAATTTTTCCCGACGTAAATTTTCCCCGATAAGGTAACCCATATCTATAGTCTATAGATGTCATAGTTTTGTCTACGGTTTTAACCTGTTAGTTTCCTACATAAAGTTATAGTTTCAAAATTGATACTTTTATATTTGCTACACGTTTTCACAATATTCTTGTTTCTTCTAGCAACGTTCAAATTGATAGGTTTCAAAACAAACATTTTCAAAAAAAAAACAAAAAAAAGCGAAGGATGAAAAAATGTATTTTCTTTTTGAGAATAACTAGTGTTTTGAAGATGTTCTTTTATGAAGCCCTACTGTGACGTAAAAATGAAAAAGAAGTCTGGTATCTACTCTGAACTTTGTGTTTGATTTATTGAATGGAAATAGTAAACACAAAACGTGATCGCTTCAATAAATTTTTGCTTTATATACACGAATAAGTTATCTTTGATAAAAAAAGATAGTGGAAAATTAACTTTTATTGAATTATCTATAATATAAGTTAAACTTGTTCTGGCACCTCGGAATCCCTTTAAATGTTTCAAGTTTGTAATGCTTATATCTTCATACCAACTCATACATTGATATTGATTACTCTTGAAATGATTATTATACTTAAAAATAATAAAACAGATAAATTGACAACATTATTTTATAAATGTCCCTCTCCCAAAATGACTTCTTACAATAACTAAACAATCATTTTGTATAGATACATAAAGAACTCTAAAGAACTCAAGCAGCATACTGTAAATGACCGATTAAGCGCCTGGGCGCTTATAATTTTTTTAACTTTTATGGTGGGCACTTATATGGAAGGAGCGCTTAATTGAGTCCTGGGTGGTTAATAAAAAAATCTCTAAAATCGCTAATACAGTTCATCTTTTCACTGAATACTGACAAAAGAACTGCTTATGTCCTACTCAAGCAACTTCAGAAAAATCTCGATAAATACTCTCACTTTGAAATGAAAATAATTCATTCCTGTGTTATTAGCTTTCCTTCATTATGCTGAAATATTGTTCAACTAAAAACCATGTTTTTCTCAATATTATTATGTTATTGCCGAATAGGCGCCCAGCTTCAGTTTTGGACCATGGCGCTTAAGTGCTGGTCAAACGAGCGCAACATTTCATGCAACATTTGATGAAAAATGTTGTAATCATTTGAGGGGGTAGTTATTATTTTTCTTGCAATATTGCCTAAAACATTTCATTTTCTGAAACAAAAAGTCTTTTCAAAATAGGATATCCTCATGTTAACCATTCGATTTGACGTTCGATTTATCGTTCGACATTCAAAATGTTTTAAAAAATGATGTTTTGATATGTCAAATGAATGCAACATCATAAAAAAGACAGCAACAGTATTGCAACACGTTACAACAAAATGAACATGTGGCGCTTATTACAATTTTTTTGTCTAAACCTGGCGCTTTATTGGACGGGGCTATATTAATTGAGTCCTGGGTGCTTAAACGGTCATTTACGGTATACAGTTTAATTTTCAGATACTACACAATGCCTATTTGATGCTTCTCTCTTGTTTCAGAATTTGTAAATGCTTCTGGATTACATGGACATGACATGGACCCATTTTTTCTTTTTCTCGTTTCTTTTTTTTTTTTTTTTACACACGACACACATTGATAACAGAATTTGTAATTATTCTGAAGTGTTTTTATCGTGTATAAATATTAGGTAAATAAATAAAATAAATAAGTCCGTAACTGTTAAAAAATTTTCAATTAAAAGTCTTTATCATATATATAGTAGATATAAGAATGTTTACATAAACTATCTGAAATATAGATCGTCCTTGTACATATTGTTTCAAGTAACACGGGAAACTCGTAGAAGATCATGAATGATCTTATCGCCGAGAACCGAGTGATTACACAGCGTAAATGTTACAATCTTACAATTTTATCAAACTGTTAAAAAGGAATAAGTATGTAACTAGACTTGACTTGAAAATTGATCAAAAATATTGAAGGATATTTTCAAATTTGATTGTTTTTAATAATTTCTTAAATTGAGGAACATATTCAATATCAATAAATTTTCGTCGGGGAAAATTTTCGTCACGAAGCAAAAATTTCGTCACTTTTCCCCGACGAAATTATCCCCGATAAGGTACGTCAATGTCAAAGCAATCTCATATGTATTTACAAAAGTCTTGACATCTCAATGTCTTTATTTCCTGGCAAAACGCGCCAGTTTTTTTGAGCGTTCTATTATTTCATCACGCGGCTGACGGTCCACCGGTGCCATGAATCTTTTCCTTGATTTACGTCGCTTCGCTTTCAGGGCACAATTGTAAGTGCCTCCCATCATAACTTTCAGGTAGTCGTAGCGTTTTTTCTGATAAACTTTCCGGGCAATAAATTTCTTAAATGGCTTTCGCCATGCAATGGTAAATTTGTATTTACCAATATCCAAGCCACTTTGGATTGTATCTTGCTCGCGACCAGCATTGAAATTATTATCAAGAGCTGCAAGGTACGCACCCATTATCATATGATCGTGCTGAAAATGATACTGCTTAGGTATGTACTTCAGTAACAGGTTGTTGAAAACTTCAATGCAGTTGTGTGAATGGCTTCTGTTAAATACTGCATGTCGTTCTTGAATCTTTTATCCTTCACAAGCGACACGAGATACTGATGAGCTTGCGAACCTTCCGTCAACCACAGCTTCTCACGAACTTCCGTTTTTGACAACGGACCGTGCGCACATTTTTTGAAATATTTGCAGCCAGGCCAATCGTGTCTATTTACAGTATGGTAGATGATTGACGAAAACTTTTCATATAAAATGGTTGGATTTTTTTCGCATGTCATGACACTCCACCAGAAATGATTCACAATTGCTGGAATCCACTGCAGCAACTGGTCACGGGATTTTATTTTGGAGGCCTTGTTAATTTTTTTGCAAATATTTTTAGCTACATGCCATGGGTCAAACTGATGTGAGATGCGATTGAAGCGTGGATCCACTCTCATTAACTTCCTAATTTGCACGTGCTTATCAGTTGAAACAACATCCACACTAACACCCTCCTTCTGCAGCATAGACAACAAACGAATAAAACCCTCCTTCTCCATGGCGTTCGAATTGGCAACTTCTGTTACAGGAACTACTATGGTGTCCACTACCTTCTCAGAATTTGCATCCATGAATGTGTATGTGCAATATTTGGCATTGTGCCCAGGGCTATCACATCTCCCATCACCAACAAGAACAATCAAGCTTTGACTTTTCAGCTGTTGTAACATATGCTTTCGTTCCATTCTCCAACGTTTGCGTACTACAGGCATAACGTAATCACGACGAAGTGAGTAAAACCCGCTATCGAATATAAACTTCAGATTGATGAAGTATGCAAATCTTTGGAATTTGACAAACTGGATTCCGGAGAAAGAAATTCCGCTGTTCAAGAACAAATTTCCGAGACCATTTTAACGAACCAACAACAGGTTGCGATTTCCAATACATAGAACAATTCTTGAAACAATTAATTCGTAAATGAAGCTGGGATCCTGTTTGTTTTACCTCTTCAATCAATGACTGATCACAACAGGACTTCCACACTGTGGACAATATCGCAACAACTGATACAAATTACTTTCATATACCAAAAATGTTCTCTCCGTTCTATATATGACGTCATCACTTAAAGAATGTTTGTCAGATAGTTGACTAGATTCATCTTGAGTTGATGGTTGGTATTCACTTCCACTTTCAAACTCCTCACTGGTTTCATCAGAATACTCTATCAATTCGGTATCAATGTCATCTAATTCCGTATTCACATTTTTTATTATTTCCGTATTTACATGATTAGTAGATTCTTTATTTACAAGTTGATTATTTACATCTGCTACACTTTCCTCTTCTAAAACTGGCGATACTACAGTTGTTTCGTCATGAATCACATCCCAATCTCCCATCATGACATTATCGACTTCATTACTGATTGTAATCTCATTGATAATTTCTTCTTCATCAGTAGATTCCACATTAGCATCGCTGCCTGAACTTGACTGCTGGATTTGTGTTGGCGAATAGCTTCTCTTTTTTCTCTTTGGTGATGGAAATTGATTTCCCTTCGATCGTAATTTCGGTTTAATTTTGATTTTTGCCTGACATTTAAAATGAGCTTTGTTGTGTTTAGCGAGAGTCAATGTAGATGTAGTGGCATCCTTTGTGTATACAAATGAAGTTTTGGTGGTCTGAGTACCAATACACGTGAGACCACGACTCCTGTAGTATTCGTCAATATTCAATTCACTGCTACAGATTTCAAAATGTTCCGTATTTTCTGGTGTCCCCTCAGCCAGTGATGTTGAGAGAATCTGTTTAATAAGGGGAAATGACAATAAGGGAAAATTGCAGCTACAGTAAAAGGGTAGTGTGGAAAAGGTATCAAGGATATGAATGAAACTGCTTTCTTTTCCTCTTTCTGAATAAGTAATTCAGAATGCTTTGTTGAAATAATTTTTGAAAAAAATGTTACCTCTTTTTTCTTGCTTCTTTTCACAGATACTGTACGTGTACTGCTTTTATTTGATGCTGCTTTATGAGGAAAGATTGTCGGAATTGCCGATGGGAGAAGCCTACAAGATTTTACTATGCCATAAACCGAAAGCTGATAATTCTCATAAGGCTTGTCGAAGCAACTATGCTCAAAATGGCTTGAGCAAAGATAAAAATTTTTATCTTCCGGAAAATTTTGACGTCCAGTTTTTTGTTTCCAGGTACTTGCAATTTTCGCGTCTTTGGGTAATTTGTGATAAGAAATGTTCTTATCTCTCCTCTGCTGATTACTGCAGCCCCAAGCACTACAGTGAACCATTTGCACATGAATTAATTTTGTAAGTTAACTACTCTTCACAAAAAAAGTGATTGATACTGAATCAGAAAGCGCGGGAAATTTTCTTTATTCCTGAAGCACGTTTCATTTGAAATGGCTGATTGAACAAGGAAGAATGTTTTAACAAACATTATTGTATGAAAATAGAAAATAAATGATAATTCGTTGATAAATTTATTTTAAATTCAATGTGCATTTTATTTTCTGAATATGAGTTACTTCTAAAAATTTTAATAGCCCTACTGTGACGTCAGATCGTATTAGAGATCTGGCGCGAAACTTTATATTCTCCTGAAGAAGATGGTAAACATGGCGGTCGAGCGAAGAAGAGAAGCAAGATTACTTAAAATTTTAAAGAAACATTATTTAACTCAGGACAATTTTAAAAGAGTTTTGATTGCACAGCAAGTGTTTTTTATACTCAATACTTGATTTGAAGTTTCTTTTTACTTCCACCTCGGAATCCCTTTAAAACAATGGAACCGTTGAACCAAAGACAGATATGACTATGCTCAATGTGCACTGTTCGGTACTTCCGGTTATGGTTTCAAATTGATACAATAGCAATTAATCATTATGCACTGTTCGGCACTTTCGGTTATGGTTTCAAATTGATACAATAGCAATTAATCATTTGAAGGAACATACGATCATCCTGATATGCCCCATGATTACGTGTTTCAAACACGACAACATAAGTGGGTGACACGACAACGTGGAGCAGAAAAAAGCCTGTTTTAAAGTTAAATTTTCTAGGCATATCAATGTGCAACATAAACTGAGCATTGGTCATTGTTTCTGGGATAATTTATGAGAAAATTATTAGCAAAGTTTGAAAGATACACGTTTTTTTTGGTTCATAAAGAACCTTAATTTCCCCATTATTAGTTTACAGAGTATAAGCTTCATTTTCTCACTATTTTATGAATATAAATTATGACCTTGCTATCTTGCACAGCTGGTTTTTGACTCGTTTTCAATTGTAGCAAAGTAAATGAAGCATTATAGGGTTGTCCCTGCTGTGTAGTCTGCATGTACAAGTCATGTACATGTCGGTTTCCACGTATTCTCCGTTATCGCTGGCTGACGGGTGATTACACGCACTTCCGCGCATCCCTCACATGTTGATGCAGTTTTTAAAAGAGCAATAACTTTCATTTATCTACACGGCAATTACCCAGCCGCTGTCACTAACGCATGCATGTATAATATGGAACGAAATTATAGCTAACTACCAAGACGTAGTTTTTTCCCCCTGGTTTCACTGGAACAACGATTTTGTTACTTTCAAAACCTCTTTTTAAAAATTAGTTCGCACCCGATACATTTCGCGAAATCTTACTCAATCTCGTTGAGTCTTGTTAATTCCTTAATTCCATTTTCCATGAACTCTTTGGGAGGTGACACAATGCAGGCTGAACATGGGCAGTGAGCCACGATGCCTTGGCGGCTAGTTTACTTTAAGCCTACTACTTTGTTAACTATTTTTCTAAAACATCATACAGTATCTTACTATTTCTCTAATTTATCATTGCTCAAGCTTGCCTAAAATCGGTCACTTTCTTATTACTGATTAATATGTTTGATTTCAAACCTACATTGTAGCTGAAGATGAGCAAATTCTATTGGTAAAATAATGCTTAAGGTGTGAGTAAGGGAAAAAGCATGATTTTTTATATCCTTAATTTTAGTGCAAAAATTGTTTATTTCGGTATCAAAGTATATATTTTTAGAAAGCCATGAATCTGCTCTATCAGAAAATATCAACATTATTTTGAAATAATAATAATTTCAGGTTTTTGAGGCTAATAAAAAAGGTGTGTGTATTTTATATTTGAAGCTTCATTGTCAGAACGGCTGAAGCTACACTTATACTTTTTAGGGTTTTCAAATTATAACATGTCAATTGAAAAAAGTTTTTTTTTCTTTTTTCCTAAAATTGTGTATTTCGGAAGATATTTTCACTTCTTTTTTACAGCATATTTTTCTCTATATTTTTATCAAAGTTAACATCATAACTCAAGTTCTGTTCATTTTTACGAAAAAAATAAAAAAAACGTTTTTAGATCATTTATTCAGCTTGAATTATTGCTAGATTTCCACCTCTGAACTCTTTTCGTTCTTACATTCTTACGTTCTTATCAAATTAATCAGTCACTTTCTTAAAACATGAACACGGCGAAAAAGCGTTTTAAAGTTTTTATAGATTTTACAACTAAACATGCAGAATATATAATCACTATGACAACATATACTGGTATTTTGATCGCTCGCTTTAAAATGAATGACATCTGTGTTTATGTTCATTCATTTTTTATTTGACCATATGCTTTGTTTATTGATACATGACTAATGAATTCATAAACAGGAAAAGGAACGTTTTAACTGTTAATGAAAAAAAACAAGTTTCCAATTTATTTTACCAAAAAACAATTGCACCATTCGAAAGTTCAGGTCATTTTACATCGGATTAGTGAAAAAAAAGAAAAAGCTAAATTTTCACGAAAGTTTCCCTCACTCACGCCTTAAAATCATATGCACGTTCAGAGATGACGGTCAGAGTATCAGCAGTGCAATGGCCATAACGGAAACCGTACTGGTGATCAGAGAACAGATGAAGAGATTCCAGATGATGGGTGATGGAAGAGTTGATCAATGATTTAAAGATCTTACTTATAACAGATAGAAGATTTTATTTATTTATTATTTATTTTATTTGGTATTGTTTTACTCAGTTGCTACTGCATCTGCTTTCCAGGAGGGGCCACGGCTTAGGTTGGAGGGTCCGAAGTATTTGACACTCTCATGAGTGACACAAACCCAATCAAGGACCTGTGCTCTTCTGGATGACCTCCTGCAACAACTGATGTATCATCTACCCAATTTCCCTCACATGGCATGGGTCGACCCGGCGCTATGGTACATTCACTCGCGCATGGTGAATCGTCGCCAAGGGGAATTGAACCCCGATCTCCGCATGAAATGCGAGAGTGATAACCACTATACTACGGCGCCATTATAGGACGATAGCATAAAGCATAAAGCATAAAGGGTCTGATCTCTCACCAGAGTTTTTGAAAACAGGCACAACAGAAGCAATCTTCCAACAAGAAGAAAACAAGATTCATTGATGCACTTCCTGAATAGCCTACAGAGAATGGGAGAGAGTTCAGGCGAGCATTTTTGCAGAACGATTACAGGGATTTCATGCAAAACTTGAACAGAATAAACATTTGGGGGATAGGCATACATAATGTAGTTGCAGGTGCTAGACTTATGAAGGTTTTGCAAAAGAATTTAATTTTTGTAGATTAAGGAAAAATTAACCAACAGTGATCAAGGAAAGTGAAACATCTGTAGTTTCATTCAGTCCATTTAAAATTTTCACCCAGAAGTGAAAGTCAATTGCAGTGGTTGGAGTTGTTTTCTCTATACAGCGCATGTGCAGTGTGACCTTATTTGGATTTCACTTAACCACAGACAGTTTGTACTCTTGAAACTCAAACCAGTTCATTGCGTCCTTAAGATTTGAAAATGATAACGAAGTTTGAGTTTTCTAATGTTGATCAGCGCACAAAATAACTCAAATTTGTCCGACGGTGATGATGACCGCTGACATCGCTATTTTGGCGGTCAGAGCTGAAATTCTGACGGTCAAATTTCAAAACAAAAAGTTACTGTTTTTGTACTGTTTTTGTACTCTTTCTCATTTGCTTCATTAGCCTGCTCACAAAGCATAATGTATACTGTGATATTTTCGATATGAAGTTTCTATCTTTCACAGGTTAATAATTGATGAGAAGACAAGAGACACAAACTGTCAAATAATCTCGCCTGCCAGCCGACGTCATTTTTTATTTTGTTTTGTTTATTTACAGACACACGAGGCTGTTGGGATATCATTCACGGACCAAACTAACTCCCAGTTCACTTTATTTTTATTCGAATGAATTGTCATATATTCAGGAAGAGTTTCGACATGAACTTTTTGAATGAATGAAAATTATTTATAGATTTTATGAAATAACAATGAATATCAGACAGTTTAACAAATTCTATTCAGTTTTTTTCGGCTTGCTTTTCCCCCCGAAAAATGCTGCTATATTCGTTTGTTTTTCGGTAACCGGCACCACAGGGACAGATTCTGACACGATATCAACATCGTCATCTGGGGAGTGACATCGTTTATTATTTTGATTTTTTTCCATGATTATAAATGGAATAACAAAATTGAATATGATAACGAACTTGAATAAATACGATGGAAATAAATTAATTTGTGATCGAACAACCAACTAGATTATTGATATGATGAATAAATAACTGACGATGATTTAAATATAAATAACGAGCGAAATAACTGACGATGATTTAAATATAAATAACGAGCGACTGACGATTGAAATATAACTGACGATTGAAATATATAACTGACAAGCAACGATTTTCAAAATTCAAGATTATTTTATTGTGAAATCTACTTATCAAATGATTCTTCCATATTATGATAGAACAAAAAACGTTCGAACATTCTAAAAGAAAATATTTTCGAACGAGGCCGCGTGTGGGAATTTGAATGAATGAGAAAGTAAATATAAACGCGAACAAATATGTTTTGTTGAAACAAAATGTACAAGACAGCTGTTAGTTCGAAGATATATTTGCAAATGAATCACGATCATTAAATTTTTAAATAACATGACGAAAGCGGAACTTGATTAATCCATTGAGCTAAGTAGATTTTCATCCATATTAGCTTGCCTCGCTCTTCACATTCTTAAGTCATGGCGGTCAGGAAGAACGGCTGAACGAAAAGTTTGCCGTTCAAAGGTGAGATTCTGGCGGTCAATGACCGTTGACCGCCCGTTATTTTGTGCGCTGGTTGATTACTTCACATATCATTCAAAAGTCAAAATCGCAGTATTATAGAAGCAAGCATTTGCTTGTATGGTACTTAATGGTACTTGATATATGTAGCGATGTGTCCAGAGGAAATTTAATAGCGGTGAACCCGTACGCACCCCCAAATTTTCTTAAAACCCAAAACCCAAAAACCTACATTTTTTGCCTTTCATAGCCTCGATAAGCTTTGCATTACTTCTCATTATACTTACCGTATTTCCTCTAATAAACGCCGCCCTCTAATAAACGCCTCCCTCTATTAAATGCCGCAGTTATGTAATAAACGCCTCCTCCTAATAAATGCCGCATCTAGAAAAGCGGCGTTTATTAGAAACAGGCCAAACAAGAAATATTTTACAAAGTTTAATAGCTTTATTTGGCTACTAACAACAGTTCTTCCACGTTTGGATGAATTTTAATTGATATGCAATTATTTGTGCAGGACAGTTTTGTGTAATGAGAATATAGTCTTTTGTGTAAAACATTTTCCCACAATATTTCGTAAAGTTTTTAAGGAAAAGAAACCATCGTTGTTTAAAGTCTACTTTTATCTCATTTACCATTTTGTAATAAACGCCGCCCTCTAATGAACGCCGCCCTCTATTAAACGCCGCATTCAAAAGTTGGACTTTTTAATAAACGCTGTGGCGTTTATTAGAGGAAATACGGTATACATTATTGAACGATTTAAGCCCCAAATCAAAAAACTCACTTCATATGGCCCTGAAGTCTTATTTTATTGCTACTACTGTTTGTTTGACGTGCATGCTTGATAGCCAGCATCTTTTTTTTGTTGACAATTTCTAAAACACCGGCCTTGATGATGTACAACTTTATCAGGTCGTGCTATCAATGGAAAAATTTCAAAATGGCTGCCTGGATGCTGACAGTTTCTGTTTTGACATGGCATGGATACTATCATTGAGCACTTTGAAAGTGACAAAATCAGCGCAAGATTAGGCTATTCTACCATTGGGAGAGTGAGAAATATCCCAATCTCCCGAGGCAACTGCAATCAATAGGCCGGTATGCCCAAAAAACTCAGTATATGTTACTGATATGGTACTTAAATCATTACTGAGAGTAAAGTGAAATTATAACACAAAAAAAGTTATATCAAATACACGCTTTTTTATTTATAAGAATAGCTTCTATAAGAATATCAGGGTGAAAATCATCTTATTTGTAAGAATATTTTAAGAATATTCCCAGGGTGACTCTCATAAGAATAATAGAATAGGGTGAAAAACAGATATAGTAAATGTGCAAAAACCGATATAAACATCAAACATAAAGCTGTCTTTATAAGTTTGCTACACATTAGTTGTATATCGTGTATATGTGACATTGTCATGGAATCTTATTCTGAAATATGAGAATACATTAAAAATATTTCGCCCTTGTTTTTTGGTAAACCATAACAATACTTCACCCTCAACGAAATTTCACTATGCTTATAAAATAAAAAGCGTGAAGACTTTTAAGATAAGTTTACAAATAAATGAAATCAAATGAAGATAACTGCGATAATACAATGATGGTATTCATACCTTTCTGACATTATAAAAATCTCGATGTGGTGTTTCTTTCTGAGCAGCACCTTCTTTCATTTCGTTAAGTAAACAATGTAGCTTGTACTTCGACTCAAGATATTGTAAACGTCGAAAGGTGAATGATTTTCTGCAATAAAAACGAAAGATAAACTAAAGGGACCATCTTCAAAATGTTGCATTGATACGTTTATTTTCCGAAGCTGTTTGTAAATGTATAAATTTTACTCATTTCCACTTCTTTACCAATGTCTTAAGAAGTTTTGCACTTGTTTTCTTGCACATCTGTAATGTGTTAGCATAAAATCATATCTATTCATCATGATCACTATCTATTTTCAGAATCTGAATTCGCAAATGAAAATAATGTAATTAATTCATTTATACCATCTGAGGATAGCATAAGGACAAACTTACACTGGGCCATGTGTTGCCAAAGCAAGTAAGACATTTTGATCGTCCATGAAATCTTGAATACATGGACATGGATGTGGTACCACATTGGCATCATTACTGTTGTGTCCATTGGTATCTTTTTTGCATGCCTCAAGTTGAAACACACCATCAATCAACTGAAATTGGTGACCGCTATCTCCAGGAATATCACATTCAAATGGCTCCCAAATACTACCATCAGGAGATAGGTGTTCGTTGTTTTCATCAAGAACACACATGGCTGCAAAAAAAAGATAGTACTAAGTATTGTATGAAGGGTTTGATATATATGCAGAGGAATGATTAATCGCATAGCTGTGACTAATTCAAGTATAACTTATATAATATGCAATGCAAGCAAGTGATTGAACTTGGCAAATGTACATCAGGCAAAATATTGTGCTGACTTTGTTGAAATCTAATTATCAAATTTATCAATTAAATAAATCTGTTAACAGCTTTTAAGGCATGAGAAAACTTTAAGAAAAAGAAATCATTATGGATACTTTTGTAATTTTCCTCCAAGATCATTTTGTAATGACCCCCTAACATAATGAAAAATACCCACCCCCTCTGCTTATTTTACCCCCTAAAATTAAGCACAAAACAGTAACTGTTCATTTTCTTTCTACTTCTTTGAAAACCTTCTCCATTATTCCCAGAACTCCTTTGTCACACACACACACACACACAAAACATTACATATATACCTCTAGGTGCATCCAGGCAGTCCTCAGAGAGTTTGTTATAGAAATTTGATAAGTTGTACTCCTCATTAACTGTTTCCAGGGATTTTGCAGTAGTAGGATGAAAACTTTGAAGACTGAGAGCCATATATTTCGCACGAATATGTAAGGCCTCACATAGCAATTGTGCAGCCTGATTTAATTCATCAACAGGAACCTAAGATAACACCATCAGAAAAAATGCATAATATATACATTTTTTCAACATGTATAATATCTTAACATTGCTTTAAAAGAACACAGCCTGAATTTAAACATCAGTCTCTCTAAATTTTGACTGAGTATTTCCTGAAGGGCGTATATACCGTAAAGACTATATTAAGGGCTGGGGCGCTTATTTAATTTTTCGATCTTCAGAGAGAGAGGGCTTTTTGAATTATTTTCACTTGGGGTATCTATTTTTTCAATAATAAATATCTCAAGATGTTTTCAGTAATAATTTTAAAAGAAAAGAAAAAGAGAAATTGGTTTGGTTGTACAAGGCAAGTACAAGGCAACCACAGATGACAAGAAATTTGTGGAAGTGTTGAAAGAAAAACTTGAGAAAAACGTTAGAATAAGCCCTCAGTCTCAAAAAAACTTGAATTGGAGCACTTATAAAATATTTTTCATTTTATAGGGGGCACTTATTCGAGGGCAGCGCTTATTAGAGGAGGGCGCTTAATCGAGTCTTTAGGGCATAATATATGTGGACAAACTTTGCAAAAGTTAAGTGAATTTGCATGGATTTACCCAACTTGAAGAGTGCCTTGTCTGCAAATGTGAATGGGTCAGCAAATAATTCACCTGCTGCACGTAAGCGATAGCAGTGTTTGTAAAGAGCTGGTATCTGATCCAATTCGTAAAACTTTTACTACAATGTGAGTAGTGACGTAAAGTAGCAGATATGATCGAGACTTTCAGTCTTTCTTGTTATAATTTATTTTATAATTTTGTTTTAAAGACAACAAACCATCATAAATAGAGCAGAGAATTGCAGTGTGCTATGTCAGCAATAGGAACCTCCATAAATACAAAAAGAAATAGATCTGGCAAAAATTGCAAACAAAACGAGGTATATAGAGGTTTCCTTGTAAGAAAACTGCTGAATTTATTTTTTTTCATGAAAGTTCATTATCTTTAAAGCCAATTTAAAATTTGCAAATAATGTATTCAGAACAGTGTATAAATCATTAACTGACAGACATATGAGCTAAGTGGTAATTAGTTAATTAGCGGTGTTACACTGCAATTGGCAGGCTTTCTCTTTCCCTGCCCTGTCCAAACTTTTATCAATTTGGAAATGATTTTCATATTTTTTATATTTTTTCAAATTTTACTTACACCAGCAGCGCTTTGTTCTCCAACAACAACCCTCTGGAAGAATGGTATTTCCTTTCTGGATAAATCATAACTTAAATCATTGAGCTTGTCGTAAACATCTTCATCAGCATCATGTAATGTTGCCTTTCTTTTTTTATTAACTCTTGTTTCGATTTCGATTTCCTCTTGTCGTAAAGCTTC
Organism: Turritopsis dohrnii; assembly: GCA_027922465.2. Classification (NCBI taxonomy): domain Eukaryota; kingdom Metazoa; phylum Cnidaria; class Hydrozoa; order Anthoathecata; family Oceaniidae; genus Turritopsis; species Turritopsis dohrnii. The sequence continues at coordinate 857,546 of BQMF02000015.1, forward strand.
TTGTTCAATTGGTTTTTGAGGGAAGTTAAACAGTTCTGTCTGCTCCCTACTTGATAGCTTCTGGTAGTCAAATATTTCATCATTAGAAAAGGCAAAACTATTATGATTATTTTGAAACGAAGAAGGATACATTATTGCAGGGGAAGTTCGTTTTTCCGGAAGGGAAGTACCACTTCTAAAACATTGTTCGAAAATCTTCTGTCTTCTTGCTTTGTCCCTTGGCGAAAGCGTGGTATCTGGGTCTGGAGAGATTGCAGCTGCATCGCAAGATTTATCGATTGCGATTTGTTTATTTTTGGACGCCATTGTTATAATTTCAATACCCTGGCGAGTTTGTTATTGTTTTGCTATAACTCGCTGCTCTTCTCACTGAATATCCGTCAGAAACACTTCATCACAGTGCCTATTGGAAAAGAAAAAAAATTCACCAACAAAATAAAGGAAATCACAATAATAAAATAATAATATATCATCGTAAAAATCTTTTCATGATTATGAAAATAACTAAATATCAGATCACACATATCATAATTTTTTTGTCCCAACTATGTTTTGAATTCTTCAGATTTTGAAACCTCTTTCACACTGGATATAATTATTAAATCTTGGCTTTTATAACATATTCTATGACGAACAAAGCACAAGACAAATGTTTACATGGTTTACCTACCAAAGCTTTTTTTGCTTCTTTTTTTTATATCATATAGCAAAACAGTTGTGTGCATTATTTTCTTTTATAGAATACAAAACTTTATTTTTACTTCTAGTTTCATTATTACGTTTCGCCACCATATCATTATCATCATATTATAGTCTAAGTGTCATCAGAACGTGTTCTTCTTCACGGCTGCATTATTACGACGGGGACATGATTGATTTTTCAAATAGATCAAGAATATTATTACTGATAAAAGAAAGATTAACTTAATAAATCAAATTCTATGACAAAAGTTTATATACATAATATCTATGTGCAAAAAACATCCGAATGTCGTGCTCTGCTGTGTAATAATATTAGCATTTTAACAAAAGGAATAAAAGTGTTTTATTTATTAGACGAAAGTGTATTATTTTTTGTGTTAACTAAATGTGTACACATTGTTCTGTGGACCTTCTAAAATTTCATGCATCAAAAATATTTCAGGACTTTTCATCTCAACAAAGATCCCGACGAGGGAGAGTGTCATTACAAATAAATAACTCGCTCATTTAAGCTATTTCACTAAATGATATACCCTGAAGTTACGAGTGAAACAAGTTGAAGTTAGGCATCACATGATCAGGATACAAGAACGTAAACTAGATTTTGAAAATGGTGAGGTCATTTTACCTTCTATTACTCCTGAAATTAATTTATCAAATCGTTCTTCTTCTGGAGCTTGTGCTGTACTATTAATTCAGTGCACTGGAAAATGAGCTTCAGTTTTTTTTATTTCTATGGTTCTTTCGTCTCATAGTATGTCACACTAAACATAATTATTATTATGATGCTCGATAACGATATAAGCTCCATTGTTACAGACATTCCAACCCTTGGACTTTAAAATCTGGGACACTCTTAACTTAGTTTAGTGTCTCCCCACGGCGCAACTATGGTTTGCAGCGAGCAAAAATGTTTTGAGATTTCAGTCTAAAACGACATTGTAATTGTGTTTAACAGTAATTATTTAATAATTACACCAGTCAAACACTCTATATATATTTGTGTAAAGAGTTTGTTTACAATAAATAAAAATGAAAACATGTTTCTCTTCATAAACTAAATAAAAACTAATCCAGAAAATTAAAAGTACATAATAAACTGAAAAGATGATAAAAATAATTCTAAAAAAATAATTATCTACAATTTATTGTCCCATAAAAAACTATTAAAATATTAAAATATAAACAGTTAAAATAACAAATAAAAAAAATTAAAATCGCGTTAACTAAATGAATTAAAATTGCAGATTTTATTATTATTATTATTCATGATTTACAATTCACAGGCGCCAACAAGTGCCTCTTTGAATCGATCATTGTTTAATCGTCGTAGGAAAATCGTAAGTTCTTCCAATATTTGTCCAACTTGTTTTTAAACGTGTTGATCGTGTCAACTTCTACAACGTCTTTTGGTAGTTCATTCCAAATCTTCAATGTTCGAAAATAGAACGAATTGTGTTGAACTCCTCTCAATCCATCTTCTGCAAAATTACGCTCCAGCGGCAGGGCGTGGTGTCGAAATGGCTTTATTCTTTTGCGGAAAAAGGGCGAGAGACACTTCACATCGTACGAATGATGGTGTTTAAATATTTCGATCATATCACCCCGAAGTCTTCTGTACACAAGTGATGGTAGCCCAAGCTTTTGCAAACGCTCCAAATACGTAAGGTCTTTAAACCCATCCACCAATTTTGTGGCTCGTTTCTGAACGGATTCTATCAGTTTAATGTACTTCTTCAGATGTGGTGACCATACACTCTGACAGTACTCTAGATGTGGCCGAACAAAGCTCGTATAAAGTTGCTTGAATAATTTTCCGTCCAGAAAGGAGAAACTCCGTCTAATGATTCCAACCATTAAATTTGCCTTTTTGATTTTTAGGTTGATATGCTCCTCGAACGTAAGCTCGGAATCAAAAATTACCCCCAGGTCCTTTTCTTCAAAGACATGTTCAAGTTCACAGATTGAATAAACCTTGAGGTTAAAATGTTGAAATAGAGTAGGACGAGAAGACGTATATCAGGGCTAAGGAAGCTATGAAAATTGAAAATTGAAAATAAACCGCTGACAAAACTGCATAAAGCCCAGAACACATTGAACAAATTGTTTTGAATTAAGAGAAACAAACAATAGCTTTATCCATAAAATATTGCTTTGTTTTGGTCCTAAATGTGTTTTCTTTTTCTATTTCCCGTATATTTTTGGGTAATTCATTGAATATTTTAGCAGCTCTTGCCGTGAAGCTATTTCTATTTCCTTTTTCAGTAAATTTTGGTCCATCGTTGTTACAAGATCTCGGTAACCTTTTGCGCTCAAATTCCATTTTCAAATATGATGGAAAGTCATTGTTGTTGACTGCTTGATGACATAGTATCATAAGTCTCATTTCAATTCGCTCCTTTATAGGCAACCATCCAATTGAGAGTACATCCTTTGTACACGTGTAACGTTTGAGTACAAAAGCTGCTGCACAATTTTGTACTTTCTGAAGCCGTTTTAATTGATCAATGGTCAATGGGCGGAACACCGTATTGCAATAATCGACTTCAGAGAGTACAAGTGATTCAGCTAGTCGTTTACGTAACTGCTTATTTGCAATGTTCTTTATTTTTCGTAGGATTGTAATAGTCGAATAACAGGTTTTTGTTACTTCGGCAATGTGGGCATCTCATTTTAATTGCTGTTGGAAGTTTACTCCTAAAATCTTGCTTGAATCAGATCTTTTTAGTATTGTGTTTTCGTCAAGACGTAACTCGTAGTCAGTATCGCGATGTTTGGATCTGTTGGTTGTAAAGATCATAAATTTCGTTTTGTCTGGGTTGAAAATGAGGTTATTATTTTTCGACCAGTTGTTTATACCATTGAGTGTTGTTTGAAGATCATTTATGGTTTCATGGATATTGTTTGGTTTGCAGTGTTTGTAAATGTTCGAGTCATCAGCATATTGAGTGCATGTACAGTTAGTGCAATTTTCTTTCATGTCACTGACATAAAGGTTAAAAAGAATGGGTCCGAGAAAATAATAGTGGCAAATGAAACACTAGCCTAGACACCTATTATACATTGACCATACTATTTATACTGCCCAGGCAACCTCACTCTCAGACTTTTTTTTATCTCAACCATTTGTTGGTGAGTTTGTTTGGTTAGTGTTTAGCAAACTGGGCATAAACTGAATTCATAGTGAAAAAAGTTTGACCACTTCGCCGAGTTGGAAATATCGTGGAATATATCCAATTGCGTAGCGGAAAATTGAATTCCCTGCATTTTATTTATTTATTTATTTATTTACCTAATATTTATACACGATAAAAACACTTCAGAATAATTACAAATTCTGTTATCAATGTGTGTCGTGTGTAAAGTGGCTTTAAAGCAATGAAGGAAGCAAATTTGCTATTTTTCTTCAATACATGAGCCATAAGTAAAAATTTGAAGGAAACTTCTTTGGAAACCGGCACGCTTTCATAAGAATTCGGGAGAGCGAACGCTATGACCCAACCCTGGACAATCTCGGTCAAACCGGGATGGTTGGAATTACTGTTGGTATCAAATTATTGGGTTAAGTGAATATAGGAGCATTATCAGATCATTTTATTTAGACTGAGTTATTCTAGTTCAATAAGTTAATAAGTTAAATTGCAGGAAAAAAAAAAATCCCTTTTTCGTACTTTACTAAAGTCTGTTCAAAAAATATGTGCACTAATTTCAGCTTCTATATAAAAACCAGGCTCAAGGGAATTGATGTAATTTGCTAAATCTGGTTTCCACATGGTAACTGAAATTAGTGCACATATTTTTTGAACAGACTATAATTTTCTTCCAGATGTTGCTGGGCCACCACCAGAAACTTTTTTAGGATGGGCTCAGATTAAGTGTCTAAGGAGGCCAAAAATTTTTTCCTTGTAGATTGGCTAAAACAAGCATGCTAAATTGCCCTTTAATTTTTCCAATGTGACAATGGATCAAGATAAAACAGGGAAATTTCTAATAGAGTTTATTTTTTGTAGTATATTTTCATCTATGCTGGAATTTGGTATTATTATGTCTTGGAAAAATGCCATGCTTGTTAAATTCAGTGGGGCTCCAGTAACTCCCTAGCTCCCTCACTTCAGACAGCCCTGGATTATTAAAATCAATCACACTTTAAAACACAGATTCGGCTGAAGTGGGGAATATCCAGTTGGCGCATTCACAAACAATTACAAACAAGTCAGCAAGGACTAACTCTCAACTAAATGTCGGCCCTCTGAATAAGGAAAAAAGACTGACAGCAAAAAAGTATTTGCAATTTGCGGCGACAAATCATTATTTACAAAATAATGCCAATGTGTACAATGACAAAACTTGATTGGTTTATTCCAGTTAAAATATTGATGTATATAGAATAATGGGTAATAAAATGGAAATTAAATACTTTATAAATCAATAGTGTTATCTGGAACAAGAAGTTGCAGCATTTAAAATTGTAAACTGCCAGGGATTTGCTGTGAACTTGTCCTATTATTTGTTTGATAGTCATAGTTTAAAAACAACGAATTTACCCGTTAAGGTTTCTTTACTAATTTCATGGTAAGCAAGTAGAAAAATCACAAGACAATCTGGAAACAAAATCCAAACTGACTTGAATAGAATATGAACTTATTGAGAAAAAAAATCAATCCAAAAACAAAACCCAAACTGACTTCATAATACTTTATAATACACATTCCTGTGTGAAGATTTTCTATTTGGCATTACGTGTGTATCGTTGCTTACAATAAAAAAGAGATTTTTTTAAAGGAAAATATGCGCAAGCTGAATGCTGTCGTAAATTCAGAGTACTAAAATGTCTACCAAGGTGTATATACCGGGTGAGTCAAAAAAAGTACCGGTGTTTCACAAAAAATATCTTTCAATTGAATAATTATAAAAGATAATTTTTTTCATTTCTGATTAGAGGAATCCTTTACCTATATTTTGGTGTATCATTTTTCTAATTTGGTTGAGTAGAAATAAATATTTATATATGGACAAAAAACCGGAAGCGGTCCTTGTAAAAAAAAAAGCCGAGCAAAATGTCTCAAAACAATATTTTATGTTTTTATTGCAAACCAGAAGGTTTCAGACATTTTCTTGAAATTACAGTTACTTATTTTATTTTTCATAAGTTTCTTTTTTTTGGAAAATACGGCTTACTAATACGTAAGCATTTTTACTGGGTGTGCAAAATTTAGTACGCATGCAAAACATTTTTTGTCGTGCGTGAAAATAAATATGTGCAAAAATTTCTACCATTTGTATGCCTTTTCCATTCTTGGTAAGGTTGTGAAAAGTACTGTTCCAGCCCCTATGCCAATTTTGATTGATCGATTGTCAAAGTTCCTTTACACATTTCAAACTTGAGATGCTTGAGATGAGGTTTTGCCCTAATCTTAGTATGCATATAAAGATTATGCTTACCAAAAAAACTTGTATTACACAACATCCAGTATAATCATATCAAACACTCTTGTTTTCAAGATGTCATATTTTCATTCTTAATAGATAATGTTTTCAATTAATTTGATCTGATAGTGAAAACCCAAACAAATCAAGTTGCATGAAATAGAATAACTGGTGGCTCATTGGTATTGATATTCTTAATAAATATAAACACAAAATATTATTATTATTACTTCTGTGTATACCTCCTGAAAATAATGTGTGTGAAATAAGCTTTTCATAAGAAAGTAATGCGCTTTTAATTGTTCTATAAATTCTATTAATACTATTGTATACTGCCAGTTTAGGCAATAATTATCAGTAATGTATGTATAAAAATCGACAAGTTTTGTTAAAATAAGCAGAAGCTTTTCGATTTAAAAAAATCATCCTCAGTGCATATTGTACAAGATAAAAGTAAGCCATATTTTACAAGTAAAAGTGTTTAAAAAGAAAATTTTGAGAAAAGGCAGTAACTATCATGAGAGTAATGAAGTCATAATTGCTAGCCATTTCTTTTTTGTAAATAATTTAAGTAATCCTATTGCGAAATAGATGTAATTTTGTTGTTTTTATCAGTAATAATTCATAATTATCGCTGGCATTTTTGTTAGCAATTCAGGTTTGATTTGCTTTAAAATCTTCAAAGGTACAATAACTGTCTCTCATATTCTTTACTTTCTTGCAAAGATCACTATCTAACGGTTCTTCGGGTAGTTTAACTGCTGATAATTAGCTGATACTTTCACTGTCTTCAAAATCCTTAGTTTAACAAACAATGTATTAAATGGTATTTGTTTCAATTTCCTTTCAGACGTCGGCTTTATTGATGGGTATTGACAAGATACCTGATCAAACTGGATATTTTGTCTTGAATCATGAAGGTGCAGTTCTTTCAGTAAGTGACCTATAAATTGTCATCAGTGGTTTTAAGTCGGTGCAATCTAGTATTGTGAGTAGCCATTAACTGGAATTTCCCCATTGATCTGGAAAAAACAGTTTATAGATGTGAATGATTAAACTTATGATGCTTTAAAATTACGTCTCCTTTTTGGTTCTCAAATTTTGCGCCTTAGGATGCTCCAAGTTTGACGGATAAATTTCTCTATTCGGCAATTATAATCGGGGATAATTTTGTCGGGGAAAAGTGACAAAAATTTCCCCGATGAAAAGTTTGAAAAAGTGAACTTAAAAAGTTATTAGTTATTAAAACTTAAAAAAGTATTAGTAAAACTTTGGAAAATGACAAAATTTTCCCTGATAAAAATTTTCCCCGACGAAATTATCCCGATAAGGTAGCTAAATGATTTGTTGACACGAGAAAGTGTGCTATTGTTCGGCAGTCCATAACACTTCTGAAATACAAGTTCTGTTTAGAACCGCCAATAAGCCTCCTTCCCAAAACAGGGCATTTTTTCTAAAATTTTGAGGAGTTCAAGTCAAAAGAACGTCTAACGTCAGACACACTGGACCCCAAAACAATTTAACAAACTTAAGTTTTAGTCACCAAATCGAATTACTTGATCAAACGTTAAACGAAACCTTCTGTAAGTATTCCGAGTATTATTTGTAGGTATGTGTGACCGTTCCTATTCTGTTTAGTCTGCTGGTGAACTGGAAAACGACGAGAAAACTGCATCGGTCATAATAGAAATTGTTCGTTATGCTTTGAAATTGCCTTTTGACGACGGGGAACAAAAGATTAAAAGAATATCAGGTAGGTCCTCCATGTTTTCTGAGTTGACATCAAGTTTTCGCTTGTGAAGTATACAATATTCAGTATTTTTAATGAGAGTTTCTTAAGAGTTAAACATATGGAGTTTGGTTTGTATTATAGACACGTTTTTTACATGTCTTTACATCTCAATTCTGAGTGGTGAAAACTTTGTTAATTTGACTTGAAAAAAAAAAAAAAAGAAAAATAATAAATTTTACGAAAGGTTTTCTCGATTAAAATTTTTATTGAAAATGTTTTTGGGAGGACTACCTTATCGGACAAAACTTAGTTGAACAAAATTTTAGTCGGACGAAAATATTAGTCAGACAAAATTTTAGTCACCTCCAAATATTTTAGTCACTTTTGTCCTTAGTTGACTTCTGTCCTTTTCTAAATTTTCATAACTTACTTAATTTTGGGAGACAATTAAAAAAAATGCGATACTTTATTTACTTGATAGCATAATCTTATTTTTCAATTTCAATGTCATATTCCTGATCAGTGTAAAAATCTACTTTGTTTCCTGCAATGGTTTTAGGCGTTTCTTCTATGATAGTCTTCTTCCTTTCTTTTGAACTACCTCGCTATCACTTTCATTGGAAGTTTCTGTTGTTACCGGTGCTTCTCTCTTTTCCCGTGGATTCCTTATGACTTCACTGTCACTCTCATCTGAAGATTCTTGGATAAACACATTGATTTACTCATCTGAATCCGATTCTGATTCATTGCTACCTTCTTTTCCATTATAGTCATAATAGTGCGACACGAATTCTTTTTCATTTACAAAAGAGTTGTATAGCGAAGATTTTTAAAAGTCAAAGTTAAGAGTACAGTTGACTCTCTCTAATTCGACCTCCAAGGGGGACAAACTGTTTTTCGAATTAGAGAGCTTTTCTAATTAGGGGAGGTCTCTCTAATTCGAATCTCGATGGACGGGAGTAAAAAAATCGAATTACAGAGAGAAATTAGAATTTCAAAAAAATTAGTTTTAAACACCTTACTAAGTATCTTTCAAAATTTTTTTGTAAATAGGTTTGAAAAATTCATCAATATTTGTCTGTTTTTTATTTACAAAACAGTCAATCTACAACTTTGTTGACATCTTTCAAAGCCTTCAACAAATCTGCCCTAAAACTCGAGAACAAATTGTATTGCTCTAATGTACTGATTGCCATCCATCGCTACGTCTACGATTTTTGGCTTTCTAAGCATTTCGCAAGTTTCTTCCAACTCCTGTTCGTCATCACTGCATTCAACGTTACTGGAAACCTCTTCGATAATATCAGCATCAGTTAAGGCTCCGCTAACCACCTAAGCACAGCTTGATTTACTTGATCGTATGTATCTACCTTAACTCTTTTGGTAAAAGCACTAACTTTTTAGAATGCTTCCACGATTTTTGATTTATTTTTTTTCCAAGTAGACAGCGTATTTGATGGAACTCCAAATAATTTTGAAACATTTTTGTTTGGTTTGCCTTTTTCAAACTCTAACAGGGTTTTGTATTTGATTGCAAGACTATGCTCCTTGTGTTGTCTTTTATTCGATGTTGCCATTTTGTCTAGTCCTTTGATCCAAAACAATGTTTTTTCGAACTTGACGTTCTTTTTCAAAAATCAAAACATTCGAATGAAAATTCGAAATTCGAAAATAAGTTTGATTGACCTAACGGCCTCCTTACATGACAAGAAGTCGAATTAGAGAGCGATTTTTCCCATCGGGACCTAAAAATGAGTTCGAATTAGAGAGGTTTTCGAATTACAGAGCTTCGAATTACGGGAGGTCATTTATGAGAGTTTCTTAAGGAAATTTGTCGGTGACTTCAGATTTTTCGAATTGGAGAGATATTCGAATTACAGAGGTTCGGATTAGAGGGAGTCAACTGTATTTCTAATCCTCCGGCGGGAATAGGAGAAAGTTTGTACTGGATCGATTTCACGGATCCGTCGATGCTGCCATTCTCTTGTGTAAGGAAAAAGTAAACATTATGAAGATGTTTCTCGCGGGATATGTCCAACTGTTTGAACTTGTTAGTCGACTGGTGCTTTAATTGCACAGCAATAAGGATCAATCTTTTTGGATTCTTTGTCAGTTTCAATTTCCACACGAACTTTGTCTGCAGCCTTTGCCTCATCCCATGTTGTATTCTTGCAAAAGTGGTAACCACGTGCAGCAACTGTGGTATGAAAACTGTAAACCATTTTAAGAACTTTTGCCTTCCAGTTCTAAGTAAAGAACTTTTCGATTTCACAAGTGTGGAAAAAAAACTAACAAAAGACAAAGGTTCAAGGCATGTCCCTATAAAAGGCGTTGATGATAAACGTCAAATAACAGCAACGTCGTTTGCTATTAGCTCAACAGGGGAATTTTTACCAATGCAATTGATCTACAGTGGTAAAACCAAACGCTCTTTACCCAGATATGAATTCCCAGCATCGTTTGCTGTCCTATTTACTACAAACCATTGGTCAAACACGGATAAGTCCCTGGAGTTTTTGTTTATATTATTATTAGAACATCATGAAAGCGAGTGTTTATATTATTTATCAAAACTGTCATGTAAAAGTATTGTACATGTAAAAATATTGTGTTCATTGGTGAGCAAGAAGAAAAATTATAAAAAAAAATTATAAATATTTAAAACTTTGTACTTAAACCGATAAGAATTCAGAATTCTGAAAAAAATTATTTGGACCAAATATTTAGTCGAACATGATAATTAGTCGGACAAAATTTTAGTCGGACAAAATTATTAGTCGGATAAAATTTTGCCCACTGAGTATATGAAGTAGCCAGTTTTCTAACGCCCTAGGTAGAGAGAGTATTTTACTGTTGCCTTCTTGTTTATGTTTTTCTATTTTTGTTTTTTAGTTTCGTTCAAAGGTTTTGTTCTGCTGATTACCATCAACAACCAAAAAGTATTTGTGGTCAAACGACCCACAGAACTTATCAAAATTTAAGAGATTTTTTTGTTCCTGGTGAATGTGTTAGTCCCGCCTAGTTGTAAATCTGCTTCAAGCAACCTGTTTTTAAACCTGTCCGTAATTGAATAGCTCTTTTTGTAAATTGAAATAGAACAAAATATTATTTTGGATACCATGACTTCCATTTCTACCCACAACAAAGTTACCTGGCTTCTAAAACCATCAGATAGCTCACTGTGACAAACTTGCTGAAGCTTCTATAAAAAAATGGAGTGTATTGTCTTTTTATGAGCAAAACGTCTTTCAAAGTTTTTCTTTTCAACGTCCCCAAGCCTTTTTTATTCACCAAATTTTTCGAACGGGATTAATGCGTCCTGCGAAAATATGCTGAGCGCGATTTTTTTTCGTGCGCAAAATTCAAAAGGTTGGAAACACAAGCTAAGCAATAACTGAGAAAGTCACGACCTGGAACCCAGGTTTTTAGCGGCATAATATTTTATTTCTTATTTCTCCGTACGTCCATTTTAACCTCCACTTATTTTTCGATCCTAGTTATCATTCGACGTTGCTTTCTACGCCTGCAATTTGTTTGAACATAAGCCCACTTTCGAATAACAGTTACTTCTGATGGATGGCCTTGGTTGATATGATAAGCGCAGCTGTATTCGAGGGTCCAACCTTTCTCTCAATACGCAAGTAAATAACATACCTTTTTATTTAGATGATTTTGGTGAAGAATTTGTGAGTGTGCATGAATTCAAGCTTTGTTTATTTGACACAAAAATTATCTCGATCGACTTTCAAAGTTTCTAATCGATTTTGTCCTTTTGACTACATTAACCAAGAGAATTTAACATTTCATCCATCCATAGAAATACGAAAAGAAATACATATTTCTATGATCTATCTCAATAAGACATGATATAGAGTTTCACATTGTCTCCAAAATTGAATTATATTGATTATTTATCATTATGAATAATGTTTTTCGTATCAGACGAACCGACAAACCATGAACATGACGTAAGAATTCAAGAAGAGAAGACTGGTGACGATAAAGTATTTTTTTGAGTAGTTTAATTCAGTGGTTGTTTATAAATGGGGAAATCTGGCCTGAAATTTCATCTCGGTACCGGGCTGGAAAATAAGAGCCGGCGAGCGTGTTTATGGATATGTTCAGCCAGGAAACTGTTTACACTTGAAATCCCTATTGCATTTTTTATTTTTTAATTATTTTTTTGCTCAAACAAAGCAGTAAAGTGTAAAGGCAAAGCTATGCCGAGGTTTTTTGGGGGTTTTTTTGTGTGTGTAAACGCAACATTTGGATTACAAGCGTTTCCATTAAACGATGGCATTTTGATTACAAGCGTTTAAACGATGGGATTGAAGTACAGCCCAGATACACGTGGAAAATTGCTAAAAGTTGCTAATTTGAAGAAAACAAGGTAAGAAACCTTGGTGACGAAGTTGGAAAACGAAATCTTCCACAAAAACCTCTTCTCATAATATTGTGTTCATTTGCGAAAATATTGATGTTAAAATTCATCACAATCGATTAATGCGTTTTCGTATTTCTATGATTAATGTGAGCAAAGAGAGCCGTCTGAATAATTGACATCAATAACCTAGGAGTAACGATTTTATACTTGATATTTTGAACAGTTTTTAATCAATTTCAACAAATCTAAAATTTTGAAGTTATAATAATAATTATTATTTACTTTCTGAAACAACCCTTACCACCACAGGTGCTCTGTTTTTGAAATAAAATACCCAAAGAAAACGCTACCCAGTGAACAAATTCATTGAAAACATCATCTGCGAAGGAGTACATTTCCAAAATACCATCGTCATAGTTTGTTTTCCTCTCTTTTGCCAGTATAATATTGTGGAGAATGTTATGGTTTTAATTTTTGGTGCAGTGGGGGATGGTGGACGGTGCCGCCAGTGAAAGGGCTTCTGCTGTGTAATCATTAGACCTGATGACATCATACACGTTTGTTTTTATTAGAACCTCGTTTGTAAGAACATCCAGGCTTAGATTTAAGGGCATACAGTTGACTTTGCGCTATCTCGAACTTTGCTTTATCTCGAACACAAACTTTGCTCTCGTCAGCATTTACAACCTGTTATAAATCTCTTTATTTCGAAGTCAAGCTATCTCGAAGCGGGACTCGACTGTATTAAGAAAATACTCTGACTTGAGTGAAATGATGACAGCAATGAGTGACGATTCATTAATAAAGATGTTTCTTCTTTCATTTTATCTTTTTTTACATAAATGTCATAATCTCTATAATCATAAAACCAATTCAACTCCATGTTTTCTCTGCGCTCAGGATGAAAGCAATAAGATGAAAAAGGGACGCTTTTACTAATAGACCAATTAACTTGAACCAATTTGATGTATTATAATGCCTTTTCTGAGTTTATTTTAAAAAACATCAATAAGAACATGAGCACATCCAGACTCAGCTGAAGTTTAGATATTCTAATAAAAAAAGACTATGTGTAGTTGTCTCAAAGACCTTACCTTAATAAACCTTTTTTTATTACCAAGCAGTGATTTTTTGGTAAATTTGAATAGAATAAAATGAAATAATTTATGAAAAACATACAAGAAATTGTTTACAATAGAATAACCACATTGCAGGTTTGAAGAATTAATATGGGTGACGATATGCAGATTGATCAAGAATGCAAGTGGACAACGAAAATACTATGAGGCAGACCAAAAAGGTCATCATTGGAAATATTACTCAACAAGTCATAAAAATATTTAAAGAAACTGAAGAACCTCTTTAAAGTGGGGGAAAAAATTTCTCTGGGTCATTTTGCCCGGTCAACTTTACTCAAACAAATATACATCACTTACTCAACTCTTTTAAAGCTATTACGTTCTACTGAGAAATCTTTGATGGAGAACCATATGGTGAGAAAATATATTTGACCGGGAGAGTTTCATAATTACCAGAAACATTTTATGAATAGGCGTGATAATCCCTAGTAAACGATTCGTGATGTTGATGGGTTAATTTTCTGTCGACAGAAGAGGATTATCAACCTGGAACCCAGGGAATTGGAACGTTTTTTGTGTAAATGTCTCGGTAGAAGGGAATTGAAAATGGCACGTTCAAAGCATCAACTTTTAAATGTAACACAAAAATCTCGAACTTAGGAGAAAATGAAACTTTTGGAGTTCGCAAAGATTGCTGTACATTGGAAAAAACAGTTACTTTAAAGGCAGAAACTTTCGCGTGTCAAAAAAAGCGCAAAATTTATAGAATAAACTTTCGCGTTTCACAGATTTTGAAGCAAACGAAGAAAAAGTTAATTTTCGCGTAAAAAAACTTTCGCGAATGAGCAAAAAAAAAAAAAAAAAAAAAAAAAAAAAATTAAATTTTGTAATTTTTCTTTCTTTGTTTTACGTAAAAGTAAAAAAACTATAACTGATTTTCTTCAATTTCCCACTCAGAATCGGTTTCGTCATCGGTCTTTCGCGTTTTTGAAATTATCTGCCGTTTCACTGTTTTGAAATTTTTAAAACTTTCGCGAAAGAGGGCCAAAAATGCGAAAGTTTCTGCCCTCAAAGTATTGCTAACATTGTGAAGAATGCAAAAATGCAACAACAGATCTATTAGCCACAAATAGGAACCACCAATGATGAAGTACTCACACGTATTCATCGAAACCAAACTAACGAGTCCTCAGAGTCAATTCAATTCAATCCAAGTTGAAAATTTAAAAATAGCACCACGTGTCAACAAAGTTTCTAACTTTTTAAAACCATTTTAAAGAAGAAATGATTGAAATGAATATTGCGAAATTATGTGTTCTGTGATAGATAATAATGTCGCACATCTCGTGGTTTCACAATATGTTTTTTTCATTCTTCGGCTTAAGCTGGATTTCCACTTTGCTGGATCAGACCGGACTGGAATGGATTGGAACAAGATCCATTCCGTTCCAGGTGAAAAATGGATTTCCACTTACATACAGGATTTTAGCGCGCAATGTTTTTGTAAATAGTAAACAAACATGGCTGCTAATGTTCGTGCAATATTACTTACCTTACTGGTGAGGAAATATTTACAGAGAAAGCAAAAGAAGTCAAAATATAAAAAAAAGGTTTTGGGTGCGTCGGCTTTTGAAAGAACGTAAACAAAAAGGAGAGTATCATTTACTCATTCAAGATATGAGAGTGTTTGATAACGAATATTTCTTTAAGCATTTTCAAATGCTGCCTCATAAATACGAGACGCTTTTATCTTCTTCGTTTAAAATCCTGTTTAAAATATCTTCTTGATTACCCATAAGTTGCTGATTGTCCATAACTAATTCACCACGTGAAGTTTTGGCGCTGTAGTGTCTGCCCTTATTAATTTAAAGTCACATGATCAACACTCGTTTTTATTGGCTTAAAACAGATCCAAACAAATAGATCCAGGATGATCCAGAGAAAAGTTGAATGTTTCTCAACTTTTTTTCGATCCGTTTTGGACCGCTGCTTACGACCGACCTGGATCACGAAATGTGCAACTATTACGCATGCGTGGATTAAAATTCTGATCCATTCCGTTCCAATCCGGTCTGATCCACCTAAGTGGAAATCCAGCTTTAATTATTATTATGACGCAACATAATGTTAAAGAAAATGTCCAAGAAAAGTCACAGAAATAATGTTCATTCTTGTGTTGAAATTTTATCTTCCTTTCATTTGCATAATATTCAAACACACTCTCTGGTATGTTCTCGCAAATTTTTTCATTCTCCTCCCCTCTCTATGATTTTTCAAGTGATTGAAAACCGTGCAGGCTCTGGGAAAAATAGTCACGTTGTTAAGGCCGAATTCCATTCAGCAAAATATCCGCGCGGACGTAATCCACGGTGAATGACGTAGAACGCATGGCCATTGGCTAATTCATATACAGTAGACTCTCTCTAACTCGAACTTCGAAGGGGAAAACAAAATTCTTCGAATTGAGAGTTCGAGTTATGGAGAGTGATATTGCAAGGTTTCAGCTTGAAGGGACCCACTGATTCAGTTCGAATTATAAAGAGTTCGAGTAATGGAAAGTCGAATTGCAGAGAGTCCACTGTATGTCCGCTCAGCAGCGATGAAAAATAAAGTTAAAAAATCTCAGCCTTTTTTAAGCCTGCCGACGTGGGATGACAGTGTTACAGCCAATCGTGTCTTTTGATTTCCATTTGCAGCTGTTTGGCCGCTCGGAAAATTCTACGTCCGCGCAGGCATTGGATGCGTTGAATGGAAATCGGCCTTTACTCTACTCACAGCTGCGCAATTCCAGAAGACTTCCTTTCATACCTTTCCGTCTCTCTACCATTTTTCTTTTGGAATAACAAAACACGTGTGTTTTCTCAGTTTTCCCGCGTGTGAAAAGTTTGCTGACACTGCAATTTAAAGTTTTGTTTTGGAGCCCGGAACCCAGTGAAATGAAGACCAGGCCTCGATCAATACATGATTCTTTTCTAGTGAGAAGTCTCATGCAAACATGACCGATGAATCTAACCGAAGGTATAACAACTAATTCTCCCGAACTCCCAAACCAAAATATATGTTGTAATTTCGGCCACATTGAAGCACGATGTTACGAAATGTTTCCTGTTATAATCTAGATTAGAAATGTTTTTAAAATTCATTCGTAAATACCCAGTAAACTAAAGAAAGATGTTTAAAAAATGATTCTGTGTTTAGTAAGAAGTTGAAAAGAACCATTCATTATTCCTAACTATTTATAACTATAACCTTAAAGTAATTATATCATTAATGAGAACTAAGGAATCGGAAATTCTGTGAGGATTGTAGCTGAGAATAGTTTTGTTTCTTTTATAATTTTCAAAAAAAAAAAAAATTAATAACAATTCATCCAACAGGTATCCTTTTTTCTTTTAAGATTTAACTAGCTTGGCCAGAGAAATGAAAGACAGTTAGATCTTGCTTTGTTCTATCTCATAGAAAAAGGGCACATTCTTTTTTATTACAGACAATTTTTAACCTGTCTTGTTTTCCTTTAGCCCCTCTGAGATGGCCAGCAATGGGCCACAACTCAGTGACGAAGGGAACATTAGTTCCACATGGACTGAAATCGTTGACAATTTTGATGATATGAACCTACGGGAAAATTTATTGAGAGGAATTTTTGCTTATGGTTTTGAGAAGCCATCTGCTATTCAACAGAGGGCAATCATGCCAGCAATTAAAGGTGAGCATTTTCAGTACAAAGTAAGCAGCATAGATCTTAGTACAGATAAGTAAAATGTTTTTAGATATATGTGAGAAAATGTGGTACTGAAATATTAAGCTGGCTGTTCATATAACTTACAAACTTTATTTTATTAAAACTGAAATAATAATGTTATAATAAATAGACAGGTTTATAACATTACTTACAAATTATACCTTGTTTAACTTAACATCAAACTATCTACCGTCTTCGTGCCTAATTACGGACAGCCTTCGTAATTACGGACATCAAAATGTAAACAAACATGCTTGTCACGAAAATAGACATGCATTCTTGCCAAGTTCACCACGTATAACTGAATAAAATGTTTTATGAAACAGAGCAATCCAATAGAGAGCAATTAGCAGCAACACTTGAGAAATAATGGACCGTGAAAATCATAATGGCCTATATTTTCTCAGTAAAAAGTGTCCTCCCCCACTGTGATTGACGTACAAAAACATTATTTATTTGACTTATTTTATGATAATTAACTTTCCGAAATCATGATCTAAAAACATTTTCATTCCTCAATTCATTTTTAAACATGAATTTTCAACCTGTCGATATTTCATGATGGAGGTGGCCATTATTATTTTTTATCCGTAAATATGGCTACCATTGTACACATGGAGCTCATAAAAATACGCATGATTCTCAAGAGAGGGCAGTCTATTTTAAATTCTAAATGGCATATTGGTATAATTTTCTAGTGTTCAAATAAATTTAATTATCTCTGAAGTTTGTTTTATTACAGTTTGGTTGACAGTACGGGATGTGCCGTGTTTTTAATTTACAGACGGTTGCAATTACAGGGTGGTTAACAAGGCTGGAAAAGCTGGGAAAGCTGGAAAAAAGCTTGTTTTTGAGAAATGGGCTGGAAAAGCTGGGAAAAGGTCCCTTTTCCAAGCTAAAAGGGCTGGAAAAGCTGGATTTTTAATTTTCGTGCACAATGTTTTTTTTTTACTTTCAGAGCATTAATCTTCTTGAATTATTTTGTTGAGTTAAGGATATATTATCAATTTATGAAAATGTTCTTGTATACGTTTTTGAGGATCTTTTTATAATTTTCAAAATTGTTTTGTTGTATTTCTCACAGTGAGAATGTGTGATCAAATACCTTTGTTAAAGAGCATCAAATTGACATTTCAGCTGGCTTATGCTACTATGATAAGGGCTGGATTTATGTACCTTTGTTTGCCTGAAGGCTCGAATTTAGTACCATTTTCAACACTTCAAGGCTAGGAAATTGCCTCAAATTTGATAAAAAAGCTGGATTTTTGTTTCAGAAATTTGTTAACCACCCTGAATTATGTTTTGATCGATGTCCGTAATTATGAAGGCTGTCCGTAATTAGGCACGAAGACGGTACACAAAAATTGATTTCAAAATGTGGGTTAATAGAAATCTTATTGTCTTTGAAGTTTCTTGTGAGAATCAAATAAACAAATAAATACACAACAAGTGTATAGAGAGTATTCAACTATCTTTGTATATGCAGGATAGGAAAACCACTTGATCAATTGCACTAAAGAACATTCAATGTTAATAAACATGGTTACTTGGAAACTTACCTATATACATCCATTCCAAGAAAGTGTCATGTAACATGTTATTGATTTAATCGAATTTCGTGGAAGAGTTCTATTTTATATAACTATTATCAGCCAGTTCATTTTTTCTATCACAAATTGTTCTATACGTATAGGAAAGCCCATGATTATAGAACTATTTTTCAATGTTTTGTTGAACTTCAGCTGAATTTTCTGCCCAGTTTGTTTAGTAAAAAGTGCTGATTAAGAACTTCTTTTAATAGGATATGATGTTATTGCTCAAGCGCAATCTGGTACTGGAAAAACTGCAACATTCTCGATTTCTATTTTGCAACAAGTAGATTTGAGCTTAACTCAATGTCAAGCCCTTGTTCTAGCTCCTACAAGAGAATTGGCGCAGCAGGTTTGTTATTTTAGCCTTGTCTATATCCTAATACACAGTCGTGTGTCACACTTTTATTTGAGTGATATATTTGATTAAATTTTACGGTCAAGTCCTTCATATGCCCGCGTAAAACTTTGTAGAGGCGAGAGACACTTTTTCACAATTAGTATAAAAGCACGTGGCATATGACGTCAGATTTTTTTATGATCACGGGGGGAATCATTGCATTGCATCCCCAATAGAACGTGATGTTTTGGAAAATATCTCAAGAACCAATAGGGATAACTGACATTTTATTGGGTCCACAATACGGGTGATTGGGTCACAAAAATTTGGGCCTAAATTTTACTTGATACTGCAGATATGACGTCATCAAAATCTTTCATCAACGATGTCTCTGTAATGGTTGGCCATAGCAAAACGATCCGATACATTTTTTTTGGACAATTTTTTTTAGGTCTTTAACACTTTCTTTTCGTGATTTTGTGATTTTATTTTTCGTTACTTATTTTGGACACAGGATTGCTCACATTATTTTTGAAATTAAAATCAGTAAAAAACTTTTGCGCAGGATGCTAGTTTTATGTAATGATAATGCTTAAACTGATTTGATTTAATTTGCTTTATGTGCAGTGTAGTTTCAAGTATCCTTGTGGTCCTTATGTATGAAGAATACCTTGTATTAAATGAATGACACCAAAAATGGCACAAGTAGATTTCTGTCATTCCTTTGTTTTTGTTCATCTGTTACTCTTCAGTGTTAAAATTAATTTAATTGTTATAAATGTACAGGTTAAACCATCTTCCTTGCCAAACATAAAAAGGTTGTACCTATCTTTAGATCCAAAAAGTCGTGTTGGCCCTTGGTGATTATCAGAAAGTGAAATGTCATGCCTGTATTGGTGGGACAGCTGTGCGATCTGATCTTCAAACTTTGAATGATGGTGTACACATTGTTGTTGGTACACCAGGTCGTGTGTATGATATGATCAGCCGTGGTGCTCTTTCAACAGAACACATGAAAATGTTTGTCCTGGATGAGGCTGATGAAATGTTATCACGTGGCTTCAAAGATCAAATTTATGATGTGTTTAGAAAGTTACCGAATAACATACAGGTTTGTTTTGACTCTTACATAAAACAGAACAGTAGGATTTTAAGGTGGTGATACAAGAGATGTTTCTTAGTTACTCAATCAAAATGCTTTATTATTGTCCAATTTAAAATATATAGAACATACTATATCCTGTCAATATGAGAAACTCAGTGACACACATTCTCAGATCCCCAGTGTACTGTACCAAATGGTCTTTTCATTTCCAGTCGGGGTAATACAGGTCAAAAACCAAAATGCAATGCGCTATTGGATGTTGAAATCTTTGGGTCCAAATTCAAACCTCTCTTCTTCATGTTTGAACTTTTTTTATTCAATGAATAATGGATATAAAAGTTCCTCTTATTATATGCATGAATGAATGGATAATTTTTTCTTAAGCATGCATCTTAATGATCCATTCATTCATGTATATAATAGAATGCGGAGACCAGACATGTAACAAAAGAAGTGTCTCAAGACAAGCTCTATTTAAAAATACACAATAAGAGCTAAAAATACAAGTATATGTCTCACCCATTATTCACGCCCTATACCTTCAGTACCAGATTCTCAATATGCAAATCAGTAATGATAATGATCCCAAGATGTCACACACCTACGTTTTTTCAATCTTTGTGTATTGAAGAATTTTTTGAGAAAGCATTCAGGTCTTGTCATGAGAGGTCATTATTGTGCAACCAACCAAATTGTTATTTTAACTCATGCAAGGGAGCTGGAAACTAAGATGCTTTTTAATTTATTGAGTAACATGAAAACGAGTCCTGCTGGTACCACTTATGTTTTCATATTCTTTTGTTAAGTGAACAAATGAATTTGTGTAACGAGGTGTGAGTAAGGGAAAAAAACATGTTTGTTTTTTAATTAATCCTTTTGACAGGAAGTTGTTTATTATCAAATATGATACATTTTTGGAAAGTTTAATGTAAGTGGCTCTGACACGAAAAATGAACATGCGTGAGCTAATTAATTATTTATGAAACGGAATTTATAAACAAAAGGATCAATACGCAACATGTTCAATATGTAATAAGCTATAAGCTATATAATAAGCTGAGCATGTTTTTAAAGAGTGTCTACATGCTTGATTAAAAGTGCGTCTTAACTAAATCTATGAGCATAATTTAATCTGCGTTGCAAAAGGATAAGTAGCGTCACTAGTGCTGCGCAAATTCAAATCCTGTATTACCCCCTGCCATTATTTTGTTTTGTTTACTTTACTGTTTTCTTGCAATCTTTTAATGCTAGATGTAATGCTACATCAACCATTTAATCAACCATTTGATATTTATCCTTACTGACACCATAGTGTTTTGACAATATTCATTTATTATTGTTAAAATAGGTTATTTTGTTATCTGCTACAATGCCAGATGATGTGTTAGAAGTAACGAAAAGATTTATGAGAGAACCAGTCAACATCTTGGTTAAGAAAGAAGAATTGACTTTGGAAGGTATCCGGCAATTCTTCATTAATGTGGAAAAAGAAGTAAGTTAATGTTCTACTGATTCATTAAGCGATTTTTTTTCTAAGAGGTCCATTTCCAACGAAAAGGGATATATGTGATTGTGTGTGATATGATGGAATGAACAAGTGTCTAAAAAACTTACATAAATAAAAACCAGAACCCTCAATCAGCCTAGTATGTGCAAGTTCTCTCCCATAGAATCTGAGGTATACATTCCTGATGGAGCCCCACATCATTGGATTTCACTGCCAGTTCTCCCTGGCCACATGAAAGTAAATTTAAAAAAAAAGTTTTTCTCTCTTGATATTTTTCACTTTACAACTAAAAAAAAAAAAGAAAATAATTTCAATTCATTTTGCCACTCACATATTGCTCTTTATCAAATTACAATCAGGAGATTTTTGATAAATCTAATTGAATTGATGGTGGACTATCTCACAGAACTTATTTAGTTATGTAAATGAGAGATCCAAAATGTAATGATGGGTTTTGAAAAAGTTTTGATTTTAGAAGTTTTTCAGAAGATCTCACCATCTTTACAGTTGATACTGAGATATTTTTTAAAAATTAATTTATAAAAGATATGCTGTATTCTTAATTGTTGAATTATTTGTCATTGCTCTTTATCTTGCAATGCCTTTCGTAATTAAAGCTGTCATAATTTAATTAAACCTATGTTATTTATTATTACCATATAACTGATGATGTGACATTCATAAGTGAAATTGAGATCCAGTTAAAAAGCAAGTCATATTCATAAAAGGTTTCCAGTATATAGTTATAAAGTTCAGTTGAGAAATATTTATGAAACATTTACAACATCATAAGCAAAACTAAGTTCTCTTACTTTTTGTAGTCTTCCATCAAAATTTGCAGCTTGAGCAATTTTAAGTTTAGCATTTACCTGTTCTCAGTGAAAAATCATAAAAAGAAAATAGTAGTTTGGAGGTTACTCACATACAAAAATGCTTGTTCATGACATTAGGTGAACAGAAATCTTGTTTGAGCAAGGTAGCAACTTGAAACAGAGCAACTAAAATGTTTTTGAATGGAATTTATAAAGAAATGAAGTGTGTGGAGAATTGAAACTTTAGAGTGTGTCAATGCTGCATGGTTTGTTTTACAAAAAGTCTCTAAAACAGATTTCTTTCCATTTTCATTACCAGATTGGGGCAATTGGAATGAGGCATTTGTTTGCAGCCATCTTTCACATTTGATACCTACATTGTACATAAAAGTACCCCTGCTTAAAGCAAATTACCTACTCCCGTATCACAACATGGGATTTCATTTTTGTTATTACCAAGCTATGATAGCAATAGCAATAGATATTAGGCTTCTTTAGTTTACATAACTCCATACAAGTCACTTTTATTATAACAGGAATGGAAATTGGAAACATTAACAGATTTGTACGAAACGATGACCATCACACAAGCTGTTATATTTTTGAATACACGAAGAAAGGTCGATTGGTTAAAGGATAAACTGCACGAAAAGGATTTTACTGTTTCTTCTATGCATGGTGATATGGAGCAGAGTGAACGTGATGTCATCATGAAGGAATTTAGGTCCGGTTCAAGCCGTGTCCTCATCACCACTGATTTATTGGTATGTGCTGAACTCAACTTTTTCAAAATCCTGAAATTTTATTTTCTTAACAGGTTTTCCTTGAGAGTAATTTTTAATTTTCCATTATTTTGCAACATTGAACCATCAAAATTTTTGTACCATACAACCAGAGAGGTTCTTGCTAATTTTGGCTAATATATGCTGATTATATACTTTCTTTGAATAATACAAGTCCATGGATATGCAACAAGGATCTGTTATGTTATTATAGTGATTATGTCATGCCTCACAATTTGTATACAAACTACTCCAATCTTCATGTAGGCACGTGGTATTGATGTACAGCAGGTTTCTCTTGTCATCAATTATGACTTGCCAAACAACAGGGAAAATTATATACACAGGTACGCATTCTGTACTTTCATTACTTCAATTAAAGAAATGTATTTTCAATCGTGTTATGAGTGTCAACAGTGAATTTCGGACTTACTATTCCAACAGTTTTCATGTATTAATATTAATTAATTAATTTGGCTGTGCTGATTTTGGTTTTTCGCAATTCGATCAACAAAAATTTGGGCCTAATTGGGACCAAATTACCAAAATGTTTGAACTTGTTTAGAAATGAACACATCTATTTGACTATGCTGAGTAAATTCCTGGTCAATTGCTTATTTGAATGAATTTATGCATGAATGATAAAGAAGTAACTAAAATCTGCACATCCATCGTCACTCTTCTCCCAACGCAGTTGTTAAGGATATCTGTCTTTTTCACGTTAGTTGCTTGTATTATGTTTTCAGTTGCGTTTTTGTGACTTAAAACATCTAAGAAAAAATATAGACATGGAATTTTTCTTATCAGTAAAGCCATGGTATGGATTTCAAAATGTAGATTAAATTTACACAAATTTCACTGTTTGCCTAATAAATCGTTGTTTTTGCTTTGTGAATAGTACACGGTTCGAGTATTAAGTGTTCACCAACTTCATCTTGTTTTCATTCTAAACCTTCAGGATTGGTCGCGGTGGACGTTTTGGTAGGAAAGGTGTTGCTATAAACTTTGTGACACAGGAAGATGTGCGCGTTTTGAAAGACATCGAACAGTTCTATAACACATCCATCGATGAGATGCCAATGAATGTGGCTGATTTGATTTAGACGAGGCAAGATCTTCGGATAATCGAGCTCTTAAAAGAAAGTGACGATATTGGACCCGCTATTGGTTATCTGAGGTTATCGAGGAAGTTTATCAATCAGCTATTTTATTTTTGGCGTGAAGATTTTACTGCAAAAAAGTTGTAACATAACAGAAAAAAAATAGTAAAACATCTTAAAATATACCACACTTACTTGGCTAGAGTCGATATAATTTATATAGTATTCTCTTTGTGTTTTTCTTTTGTCCATTGTGCGTGCGTGTGCGTGTGTGAATCTATTTATATTTAGACATTTTTACGTAGTTATGGGTCAGTGGAGAATCAATCAATCAATCGATGTTCTCAGTCAATGTGCAATGATTTTTCCATAACTAAATTCTTCAGACAATAGTTGGCATTCCTGCCTCCTTTTATATTTCCAGGAAAATTGGCGTTATTTAAAGTATACATTTGTATCGATTTTCTCTGCAACGATGAAATTCCATTCATAAGATCATTTGTTCTTTA
Source organism: Turritopsis dohrnii (assembly GCA_027922465.2). Lineage (NCBI taxonomy): Eukaryota > Metazoa > Cnidaria > Hydrozoa > Anthoathecata > Oceaniidae > Turritopsis > Turritopsis dohrnii. Next base: position 882,356 of record BQMF02000015.1, read on the forward strand.
TTGATGCTTACATCGTTTCTTTTAAATATTTGGCGTTCTCTCGAGAGATGATCTGACAAGGCACCTTATACTATTTGGCGAAGAATCAAAAAAACCTTTGAAGAACCGGAAAAACCTTCTATTGGTTTGTCTAAGTAATTGATCGTTCCCATAATTCAGTTAATCTCGCGAACACATACTACAACAACCATAATTCAATGCGTAAGAAAGTTTCAAAACACGGCAGATATTCTCACAGCCATTTAGAACACTACTGAAAGCAATCTCTGAGCAGGTAGTTATAGCATTGCATTGTGGTAGTTGTAGTATGTATTCGAGAGATACCTAAATTATGGGAACGACGAATTGACACAAGATCTGATTTATTTCAACAGTGTTGAGATAAGTAACGGTGTGACCATATTTTCACAGTAAACTTTGGTTTTAATGAAAACGGTTCACTCATTCATTGCACATTCATTGAGTAAGTAAGTTTGCTTATGTTTGTGATTGGAAACAAATTCAGTGGCAAATTTGTTGAAAAATCACTGCGATGTAGTCTCAATAAAAATGCTCTTCATCGCAGTGGCATGTTGATGATTTTGCGTACTGGGAAAGAAAAATAGAAAGAGCCACTTTGACAAAAAGTTAATTCAAAGTTTTTAATATGAAAACTTCACTTAATTGAAATTCATTAGCTTGGAAATTATAATAAATTTTGTCAGTGAGCGCATAGCAAAACGCTTCGTCGATTAACTTAGAAGAAATGTCCTGGAAATATTGTGGAACCCATGACTGTCATGCTCGCTCATATATTCCTTTTTACAATCTAAAAGAAACTTTCTAAATGTGTTCAATCGTCGTTCAATTACTGACTCCATTTTCCTTTTTCTTTTCCTCTCTCTGCGAGTTTCTTTGTTAAACGATGATAGAATATCTGGAATATTCGACCTATGCCTCCAAGATAGGTGAAAACTAGAAGTGTAACAAATATTCCGATACACAGGTTGTTAGGCTGCGTCTCTTCGATTGTGGACTGTCAAAAAAGAAAGGATTCGGTCATGTCGTCCCCCACACGTGTATGTGATATGGAACCACACACACACGACGAGTGTAGAATATATGAGATATTATCAATTTGGATAAGCGGGTTTTTTATGCGGTCTGTCTAAAAAAGAACTGGTGAATTGATATTTTTTAATTTCCTGTGTTTTTAAGGGTGTATAAAAATGTTTCTTTTATCCATTAATGATGTATGTGTCGCAACCTCGTACCCAGGGTTTCTTGCCTTTTATCGAAAACGCCCATCGGAATGCTTCGAAATCATGGTGTGATGTGGGGCGAATGGCGGAAATTTTTGGAGAAACTCAGACTTGTGATGAGCAACCAGCGCGACTCGCCTGAAGCGGTTTTATCTGTGTGAGCAACCAACCGTACCCTCCTTTTTCAGCCAACCTTTTCTTTTTCTTGAACCTTTTATTTTATCTTTTACCTTAATTTTAACTTCATTTTATCTTTATTTTTATTTTAAGTTATAATGAATTACTTGTCACCTTTAAATGTCACCTTTTTCTGCTGCACACACATAAAATAATAGATTATATACGTTTTTTAGTCACTGGGCCATGTTGCTGGTAATGCCTACGTGGTTTTACTGTGGAATTAAGAAGAGCTTTATAACTCATTCTCTAAATATAAAAGTGGAATGGGCGCTATTTCTTTTTCGCATCTGATATGTATCTGATCCTAGCCCTGACCCTAAAACATCCTGGACGGGAGAGTGGGGGTATGAAAAGGAAATAATGCCAGTGGAATGTTTATATTATATACTCACTTTACACAGCTAAATAACATATATATGTAAGATGTTATCATCATCTCATATGTATAAGATTATTATCACACAGCAAAGACCTTACAAATGTGGGCCCCAGGAACAATAAATTTTTGGTGCAAAAAATAAAAAGTGTACATAATATCGTTCGGTAATAACAAAATGAAATATCTTGAGAACCGATAGGGATATATAACTGACGGTTTTTGGTGTTCTGCCATACAGGCGACAGGGTGACCAAGAATTTGGGGCTAATTTCTTTTGGGTGAGCGGCTATGATGTCATGGTGTGTAAAAACTGTAGCAGCCAGTGAAATGTTCAGTGGAAAAAAATATGTCAATGTTTAAATTTCATTTGTCAATCTTTAAAGGAATCCCCTTGTGTCCTTACACAACAAAGTCTGAACTGAACTGCAAGAGATGTCACACTTTTACACAGAGACCATACTGAACAATAAACAATAAAACTAATTACAAGCAATTATATAAACAATAAAGCTACATGCAACATACAGAACATAAACAAGGCAGACAAAGAAAGACAAAGTGGACACAAAAAAGACAAACTAAAAAATACCTCAAAAAAACAAAAAAGCACTGTGCCTTGAGAGGAGCTATAAGGGAGTTTAAGCAATCACAACGGCAATGAAGACAGCGACGTGTTTAAAACAAAAGCTTTGTTTTCTATGTGGAATTTGTTTAGAAAGAATGTCTACTGCTAATGGGGCCATTCGGAAGATAATTACATCATTAATACGTTTGCACGTTCTGTGCTCAATGTGAAAAATGACGTTTTGAAGTTGTGCTGAGAACGGAGACGTGACTGCAGAGATGAGTCTTTTTCTCTTATGCAGATTTTATAGTAACTTGATAACTTTCCAGTCGATGTAAGTTTATCAATGGCATTGTTTCTCTAACAAAAACAAGTTATTCGTACTTTTATTTGGTAGTATATAACTACTTATTTTGTTGTTTTTCCTCACGCCGTCGTCGACGTTGTCGTCGCAGTTGCTTAAACTCCCTAAAATCACACACTGTGCCTCAGCTGTAACATCTGGCTCCCCTCAAGATGACCTCAAAACATCTTGAAAACAAAAAAAAATTTGGAAAACAAGAAAGATCCTCAAAAATATTTGCAAATTTAAAGTACTAAAATAAATTCTCTAAAAAAAAATATATTATATACTAATTGAATGTCACGATGGCTCCCTCTGTAGGGAATTACATATCATTCTCCACCAGAACAACAAGTTTATTTACTGGACGTACATATTCGATCTTGTTCTGACGAATTGTGACAGTTCTCACTGTCTTATCATCACTTTCATGGGTTTTCACAACAACACCCATTTTCCAATTATTTGATGACAATGTTCATCTTTCAACAACAGCATCGCCTTCATTCATGTTTCGTTTTGAACCTTGCCATTTCGTTCTGCTTTGGAGGTGAGCAAGGTATTCCTTTCGCCATTTTGACCAAAATTCATTGCTCAAATGTTGGACTCGTCTCCATCTTTTTCGACAGTAGAGGTCCTCTCTCTGAAAGGATCCAGGTGGTGGTAATACAACATTTGATTTCATTGTCAGCAGGTTGATTGGTGACAGAAGGTTGACATCTTCTGGATCGTTCAATCCATCAGCGGTGAGTGGTCTTGAATTCATGATTGCCTCTATCTCGACCAGGAATGTATGAAAGGACTCATCATTTAGGGAATGACCATGAGACATCATCAGGCTGTCCAGTATCGCTCTGGCTGATCTGATTAGTCGTTCCCAAGCTCCTCCAAAGTTGCTTGCGTAGGGTGGATTGTGAATCCAATTTGTGATGAAATCGGTTCCTGAACGCAACAGGTGACCGGAGATTTTTGCCATGTCCATTTCCTTCAGGGCTCTTTGTAACTCGTGCTTTGCACCAACAAAATTTGTACCATTGTCGCAACGTATCATTCTCACTGCACCACGGCGACTGATGAATCTTCTGAGGCACAGCAAGAAGGAATCTGTTTCCATTGATGAGACGCCTTCCAGGTGGACAGCTCGGCTGCTGAGACATGTGAAGATTATGCCATATCGTTTAAAATCTGATCTGCGTTCACGAATGATGAATGGGCCGAACATATCAAGACCACAATATGTGAAGGGTGGAGATGATTCGATCCTATCCTTTGGTAAATCAGCCATTTTTGGGGTTGAACTCTTTCCTCGTAAGATTCGGCATCTCACACACTTTGAAAGGATGATCCGAACAAGTGAGTTACCATTTATCACCCAAAATCCGTTGCTTCTGATTTCGTTCAGCGTGGGATTGCGTCCCAAATCTTGAATCCTTTCATGCAGATGTTGTATGATAAGATTAGTGGTAGCAGATTGTCTTGGTAATATAATAGGGTGCTTGATTGCAAATGGTACATCTACATTGCGGACACGACCTCCAACTGGCAGGAGTCCCTTTTCGTTAAAGAATGGTGACAACTTGATCAGCGAACTAGTCTTCTTTACGCACTGACTTGTTTGCAGAGTCCTTAGCTCTTCATCGAAAATTCTCTGTTGAACAAGTCGAATGATTGTGTTTTCAGCTCTTTGAAGATCTTGCACCATGAACGAGGTATGGGACGATTTCAGTTGCTTCAGTTTGTGACGCCAACTGAGCATAATCACAACCACAACTTTCATCTTGTACCACTTGGAGGCTAGTGATTCTAGTTTTGCAATGACATTCCACTCATCTGATGCAATAGTGGTGTTGCACTTGATCTTCTTTACTTCCTTGTCATCATTGCTGAGTGTCATTATCGTTGGTTGCTTGGGCCATCCGTCAGACATTCTGTACAGGAACTCTGGACCATTGAGCCACCTATCATGACGATTGGATGACATGGAAAGCTTCAAGCATCGAGTTGTATCATCTCCTGGATTCTGTTTGGATGGCACGTACTTCCAGTCAGTTTGATTGCTGTTCTCACGGATAAACTTCACACGGTTTGCCACGAAAACATGAAACCGTTGACTTTCGTTTGCAATGTATGAGAGGACAACTTGAGAATGGGTCCAAAAGTACTCTGTCGGCACAGTGATGTCCAATTCATCCTCAAGTGATCTGGCAACCTTGACAGATAGCACTGCTGCTGCTAGTTCTAACCTAGGGACAGTTGGGCGTTTTGGAGGTGCGACTCTTTTGCGTTTACCAATCTGCAACATACCCCTCCTTCTTCATTGACCAACCGAATATACGACACTTGACCATAGCTTTCACAGGACGTATCTGTAAAGAGACATCAACAACTACTCCGAAGTCTGGTGGTTGATAACAGCGAGCTATCTTCACATTTTCGAGCAACTTGATCTCCTTTCTCCATCTCCCATGACCTCATCTGGTCGTCTGATAACGGTTCGTCCCAACCCTTCTCTATGCAGATCTGCTGAAGAATCTTCTTGCCTTCAAGAAGATATGGAGCTGCAATCCCCTGAGGGTCGTAGATGGAACTAATTGTTGACAGCACACCTCGTCTTGTCATTGGCTTTTCTTTCAGGTTGATCTTGAAGCCAAATTGGTCTGACTCAGGGCACCAAATCATAGCAAGGGTTCTTTCTGCTGGCAAAGGGTTTGATGACAAGTCAAGTTCCTTCAACTTTTTGGATCTTTCACCCTCCAGAATTGTTGCCAGAACTTCTCGGTTGTTGGAATGAAACTGAGTTAACCTGAAGCCACCACCTTGTGTCATGCCAACAATCTTTGGAATCACTTTAATAGCTACGAGGGCGTTGATGAAGGATTTTAAGAGATCGTCCATGTAGAAGTTTCGTAGTATGGCCTTTTCTGCTTCCAGACCAAACACTGGTCTGTTGTCTTCTGCTGCCTTCCTCAGAGCAAAGTTAGCGCAACTGGGAGAAGAGGTGCCACCAAACAGATGAACAACCATCTGATAATCTATTAGGTCTTTTGATAGATCTCTGTCCGGCCACCATCATAAGCGACCCTTTGTTCTCTCGGGAAGCAATCAACCATTTGTCCAAATGTCATGAATTATATATATATATAAAATAACAATCTTGTGCCTTTAATACTACGTTGAACTTTTTCTGTATCTCGACAAATTCTATTCACATATTCTCGGGCTTCATAGAAAAATCACAAATAATTTGTTCTGGAAAATTTATTTATATCAATGTGAATGTACAAAGTAAAGAATCCCAAGTTACAAATTAAATCAGATTGATAATTACTTCTTTCACGATTTTACACAATACATTTCTCAATCTTGTATTCTCAAATCAGAAGAAAACGTTGTGGATGCACTTCGTCATGTGGCTGTCATAAAGTAGTATGAAACCCTTCTTATCGCAAGTTTTGGTCGAGTGGTCCTAACTGTATATTAGCACAATCTGTTGATGATTTTGTGATTTATATATATATAAATTTTCATGACTATACCTCATTTTATTTCAGGGTATTAGCCAGCATAACTAGGTGCCGGTATATTGCTTTTTCCCAATGGAGTTTAGCTCACATTTTTCCCAATTCAAGATTTATAAAAGTTTCTATCACAACTAAAAATGTTGATGAAAGTATTTTGTTTTGAATAGAAATGAATTCTTATCCAGTCATTACATTAGTATGATCACTTTTTTGTTTATAACTGTTTGATTTATATTTTTCCATGTCTGTCTCGCCTCCCTTCCAGTTTGATTGTCTATGAAGACGTATCTTCAGTACTGTAGCAAAAGATTATAGAAAACACCTTCTTTTTCTTAACTAAATGAATAAACAATGTTGAAATGTAATGCTAATGTCTTCTTTTATTGATTTATTAATAAACCATTGTGTGCTAGCAGGACATATATCAGTTGTTGAAGAAACAAAATGACTTTTCGTTCTCAGAAAATGTTTTGAAATTTACAAATCTTTTCATTTGCAGAAGAGGAGTAACATTAAGAAATAAATGAAATTTCTTTGAAATTTCTTTGAAATTTTGACACATTTTTCTGCTTAAGACAGTATTATATATAACTGCATAATGATCATGGCTAATTCTCAACTTTTTAAATTTGTTTAACATTGTCTATAGGTAACCTTTTTACAGCCATGAATCACAGAAGGTCAAGAAATTCAAGTGTTTCAAGCTCATCATGTTCTATGAAAAGCAACAATGATTCTCTTTTCGTAAGAGACAATGAATCTGCATTTATTCAATCAACTGAGAATAAAGACTCTCTGTGGAGGCAATACTCCCTTATTGCTGAACACTACAAGATGAAAACAGAGCCATCAGAAATGTGTTGCAGAAATGATCAGTTGCGACCATGGATACTTAAACTTGTATTTTTAATTGTTGTTGCATTCGGTTTGATTGTAAGCTGCATGGAGTTACGGTTTTCAACATACGCTCCCTATAAACTCAACATCAATGGTGGAGACCAATTTCTTTTACCTATATCCACCTATATCAACAAAGATGTGCGATTTTCTGTGGACCCTGCAGATGATGCTGCTAACATACAGCTGTATGTTTTGAAAGACAAACCAAAAGTATTAGACAGTACAAGAAAATCATATAAAATTGGTGGTTCATTTTACATGAGTTCATGGACCTATCAATATTGGGGTTTATATTTACTTAAAGGCACTGTTGTTGATATTTCAGTGTGTGCTGATCTTCATTTACAGTTCTACATTCTTAAAGGTAAAAAGAAACTAAAGAAATGGACACAAGAGACTTTATTTCATAACTATGATTATCATACTCGCATTCATCCTCAGCCTGATTGCAAGAAAAAGTCCATGTTTAAATCCCATGTTTTGACTGTGCAAAAATCTGACTTATACTTCATATCATTCTCCAGTTCTGTTGGGTGGAGATTTCTTACGAAAGTGTCTGTTGTATTAAGTTTTAATCGCACCTATTATGATCTTTCACAATCTAAATATACATGCAACCTATCCAACAAATCTTGCTACTCGAGACTTGAGTATGGTTCAAACGATATTTCCTTGTTGCATGCACTATCTTTAACGGACTCCGTGCCAAACGCCTTTCAAACCATTAAACTTAAAGTCATACCATCACCAAGATGGCCATTCTACCTGAAACTTTTTGGTAGTATTTATGTTGCAGTGTTTATTCTTACCATGTTATATACAATATGGCGATTATGTACCAATAGCTGCTTTGTGGCTGCTGCAGAGAAAACACCGATTAACGGAAAAAGACTAACCTTCTATTCCATGAACAGCCCTGCAGGCAATGTTGGGACTAATAATTGGCTTGTTGTAACTCCCCTACAAGATTATCCTGCAGGGAATTTATATGAAGTACAAGAGCGGGATAGTGTTTCCTTGGTGGCGGATGGCTGTCAAGATGAGCGTAGAAACAGTACAGTTAGCATTACATCATTAGAGTCATTGTTCATGAGAAGCCGTAACGAGTCTGCTCTGGAAAATCAACACAGACAGGAAAGATATATCAATGATCAACAATTGCTTGACTCTTGTATGACCTCAGCTGGTATCAGTGCTATATAAATGTCATATTTTGTTTTTACATGAAGTTCAAATATACGTGCTATATATATATACGTGCCTTAAAGTTTTCTGAGAAAATTCACATTGTTGAAATTTTTCTTTAGAATCTTGTTATTTTAACCTTATTTTGACTTTTGAATACTTGATAAAGTGTGTTTTCTGTTTACAAGCGTGCAAGTTAGATATTTTGATGAAATTGAATAATGAAAGATAACAAGAATACCCCACTGAAACATAGATATTTTAAGCTGCATTGTTTTCAAGGTAATGAACTGTTAAAATTGAAACTGAGGCTGTGTGTTAATGTCAAACAAACAGAAGGTAAACAAATGATTGGCTGTTCCATGGAGATTCCCTGACCACTTTGTTTTCTCACAACCTTCAGAACAGTTCGTTATCTTTTATATATTTTTATTTTCACATTTTTTATTATGAAGTGTTTTCCAGTTTTTTATAGTAAATCTACAGTTTCATGTAGTCTTCGGTTTGAGTAGACCGTTCCCATAATTCACTTCTCTCTCTATGTATAGCCTGGTCATCAACGCTCTGTTGTTGCTATTGAAAAAAGAAATCTGAAAAACGAAACATCCACAATGCATTCCAAAAAATATTGGAAGATTTTATCATCAAAACTATTAGAGGTGTTTCTCAAAGAAGGAAAATGTGATGAAAATGAACGAATGTGTGTATGTTGGTTTATCTATAGAAAGTTATCTTGAACCTCAGATCCACATCACTCCTATTTGATAGAGGATTCCAATCTCAATATTCTCACTTTAAATGGCAGTAACATTTTTTATAATTTTCTTAATCTTTCGCAAGCGCTTCAAATCTTCATTGTTAACCATTTTGCCACCCCACTGTCCCAGTCGTTGAATTCCACATTGCCTTCCTGCGACAGTTTGGATCTTAAGAACAACATGAAGATGATCTTTTGTCCAACAAGAACTATATTTTTATATTCAACAAGAACTATATTTTTATATTTTTTTTGTTGTTAATAGCTTCTACACCCAAACAACGTATATTTTGATACTTTTGTAAGGGACAGCAATCAAGCTCTTGTTTTCTAAATAAATTTCTTTATGGGTGTTGACTTTTAATTATCTCCCCGTCACATAATACAACTCTCGCAATGCAATAAGAAGTTCATTAAAAATACAATAAAAGGGGGGTTCACGAACAAGACATATATTATCAAAGCTATTTAGAACAGCACTCATAGTAATTCCAAAACATGTGCTTTACCGCATTACATTGTGGTAGTAGTCGTATTCAGTATTTGGGAAATAATTCTAGAATACAGTCGAGTCTCTCAATGAACCGAATAAAAAGTTCAATATAGCTTGACTTGGAAATAACAAGATGTATAGCGGGCTTTAAATGCTGTCAGGATCAAGGCCTTTGTTTGAGATTCCGGGAACGGCGAATTGTTACTTGTCGACATTTTTCAATTGCCTCCGAAATAATGATGAATTTCATTTTATCTACAATGCAACTTTTGTTGTATAAATCGGCTTCGTGAAAACATTGTTATCTTAAAAATTCTTGAGTCGACCGGTTTCCTATTATCATGGAGGTACATGCTATTATCATGTAGCATCTTGACCTGAAACTGTCTGAGGACACGTTGCTTTTATGGTAAATTTCATTGACATCATTGTGCAAATTTGTTGAAAACCACTGCGAAGGAGTGTGTTTCCATAGAAATATACACAAATATGCCCTTTTAACGGTTTTTGATAAGTTGGGTATTTCCACATGATTTCATTTCATCCTGTTTTTCTGAAATAAAACAAATACTTTCTTTTCGGTATTCATTTCAACTCTTTCCCTACTTGTTATGATCAGTGGAAAGATCACTTAATATAAACATATGTAAACTAATGTTGTTTCTTTTGAGGTAAATGTTGAGTTGAAACAAGTCTCATAAGTAATTATGAGTAATCGTGTGACGTTGATGGCATGAATTTGGTTAACCCCGTTTAAACCATAGAAATTTCGTATTTCTATATTTAAACACGATCTTGCCTGCATGAAACTGAGGCTATACATCTTTCGATCATACAAATTAGGAAGATAGAATGAATGAAGATTTTCTTTACATGAAGAAGAAGGCAACCTATGCGTATTTAAAGATATTATTCTCATAATGAATTCTCCATCATCATGATGCACCCTTTCTCTCATCAAGAAATACTTAGACCGAAAACAACTTTCAGTACTGTTTTCTTCAGTAGTCTGTCTTTTGATGTGACATGTTCAATACTGTTGATCAGTGTTCGTTTACGACATGTTTTTATTTTTTCTAGATGAATACAACATCTTCAAATCATCGGAGACAATGAACTGGAGAGCTAATTCACTCGATCACATTCCTATCTCATTGAATTTAAGAAACTCGCTATTTAGTTGTCAACAAAATTTATACTTCAAGAATTTTCCTACAGCATATTCTTTAAACCTGAGATGGTTCAGAATCGCTCGACGAGCTTTTCTCATTCCATTTACATGTATTACTTGAGAAGTCTTTGCAGCATCCTGTAACAATTCTCGTTTTTCTAGAAACTCGTCGCTATTACGTTCGTTTATTTCGGTAGACGAGAGTTTGAGATTATCTTTCTCTAATAACAATAGTCGTGTAATTGTCGGTATTGCGATATTATGCCGAACACCACTCGCTCGAAAATGTTTTGATATAGTAACGTACAATTGGCTGTAACTAGCCGGGATATAAACTACAGACTGGTTGCTCCAGTAACACGTATATTCGCCTTTGCCATTCCATAACCAAATGTTCAAGGATTGACCCGCATCCCAATCTGGTTTCCAGTCTCCTTGCGTAAGTTTAGCTTTTCTGTTATCGTAATAATTTAATTCGATAAAATACTCATATACTTTTTCCATTGCTCGTAATCCCCATGGACTTTGCCACCATTCCCAAGAATCTATACTTTGCTCATAAAGCGATGGTCCTTGTTTTATGTTCCCGTCTTCCCAAACTTTATTCAAATCAAGCTCTAACATGTTCCAGTAGTTTAGTAAAGTATCTTCACCAACAAAGAAATATCCAGTAAAGTTTCGATACGTACTGATTGCATGCTTTAAGCAATCGTAAAGATACGCTCCATTCCGTGTGTTCACTTGTAGAACCGTTATTTCCGTTTGGTTTGGTATCGGGGAATTCCCACAATAAACTCGGTTTTGAAATGGCTTCTTATACAATAGCTCGAATAAAGGGATGGATTCATACTCTGAAGTCGCACCTAAACTCACTATCAATAGCGTGCTGTTGAATTTGTTCGGAAGACACGATGAGTTACGTCCAAAATCATTAAGTTTTTCTGAAGCATTTGCTTGCTTGTTATATATAAGTCGAAGGAATCGTGGTTGTATCAACTTTGGTAGTTTCCAGTCCTCCAGTGTGAAATGACGGAATTCTAAAAGATGAGTTTTTTTTAAAAAAATTTCAACTCAAAAGAAACAATGGCTGTCTTAAAACTTCCATAGAATAATAGAAGTAGATTTTAAACAACTTCGTACCCACAATTTCTTGCCATTTTTTTTTTTTTTTTTATGTGTGGACGGCAACGAAAAAAAGCAAAAGAACCTGGGGATGACGTTGGTAATTGACGAACTCTACCGCGTAATAGGCCATTTATATGCATCAGAATTTACATGTTCAGCGAATAGGAATAGGTTCCTGTTCTTTTTGAATTTACAGAAGTCCAATAATTTTGACTTTTTATTCTACTGTCACTTTACTCAGTACAACTACTAGATTTTGAATCAACCATATCAACATGTTCTTCTTATTATTTTATTTTTGACGATTAAAAAAGCAAAAGTGGTCACACGCAACATGGTTAATAACCACACGCCCAAAATGAACGCCCTCCATAGTTTAGTTGTAGGTAGAAATAACGTTCGTTTGTCACAAAATGTCCTCTTTTTACGCCCTAAAATATTATTAAAGAACTGTGGTAAACATGAAAAAACATCTTACCTTTCAAAACCATTGCTAACGTCAGCACAAATGATACGAAAATAGTAAAATAAAAACAATTTATAAGCCATCGGAAATAACGGTTTTTTCGGATGACGGAACCATCTTCTCTCATTTCAAATTTGATAGCTATTATTGGCGTGCATATTGGGCAATACTTCCATGTATGTAGTTGAACTAGAAACTTTCAAAGCACGTTTCACATTGAGCATAATTTGACAGAGATCAAACTCATTCTATGAATATTTTATGCTGTAATTTGTCAGGACAACGCAAGGATGATTGAGCCTTTTATTTTGAGTATGCTTCTTAAAAGTTTTTGTTTTGAGTAAAGCGAGAGAAAGTACATCAAAAACTGTTGTTTCTTTTCATAAGAAATATTGTTTATTTTTTGCTGTTGTTGTTTGATTTTTTTATTTTTGTTTTATTTATGTTTTCTGAAATATATAGAAAACTACTATATCTCTACTCTTTTTAGTTTGTGGTGAAAACCTTTTTAATTTGTCTGGGAAAGTAAGCCAAGAGTTAATTTAACTCGTTCATTTAAACTGTCATTAAAAGATACTCCTAATGGAAGTGTTTTCAGATGTTCTAAAGGGACTGGCGATGGAGAGCAACATGTATAATAAGATCATGTTGAAATTATAGAATTTGAGTGCTTTTATAGGCAATCTAGAGGTAGTATTATTCAAAACGTCCCTGCCATAACATATTTTATTTTACTCAGTAACAGAGTAGAAATGGTATTGTCGATATTCTGTTAATAAAATTGCTACAAATGCGTTTGAAAAGTATTTCCATAATTTTATTCGAAGATTAAAATGTTTTGATTGGATTCACGACATTCATTTTCTATGCGCCAGCGTACGTTTTTCTCACATATGCATTACAACTTTTTCCGTTATTTCTTTTTTTTCAAATGTTTCTTTTGGTTGTGCCGATTCCTCACAATCAGTGGAAACAAAGTGTGCTCGGGAATCTTATTTTGATGATTTTGTGAAAAACAGTTTTTTGTTTTTTTCCATACTTCTGCGCTATTGGATAGTTGAAAACAAAATTAGTTTTGTGCCAATCAGAAATTTTCTCTCGAATCGCGGCACACTTTTCGTCAACAGACTTTCGATTTTACTTTTGCATCTGTAAAAATTAATTCCACAAAATCTCTTTTGCGGTCGTCATCTGTAAAGATTTCTTCTGCGAACAATTTCTTCCCTTATGGTATACACGCTTTTTTTATAAACAACCAAGGTCAGGCATTTAGTAATGTTGCTTAAAAAATAATCATTTTTTAGTAATAATGTTGTGTTACCACCTAGTGTAACAATTTGAGGATTGTGCAAGGGCGCGAAGCGCCCGTAGTGCAATCCAGATTTTATAAGATAAAATCGAAGCCTAAAGATAAATACTGGAATATCCGCTATGACTCGCAAGAAATAAATGAAATAACTCAAACCAAACATCCTTTGAAATAATTTTGTCGAAATTTTTAATGTAAATTTTGAAAGAAAGGCATAAAGACTTCGATCCTATCACGAAAACTAAGAAAAGGTAATAAAGGTAAAGCTTTCGAGCAAGCATTAAGGAAATACAAAAGGTAAAAGACAACATGAATAAGTTCGGTTGAACTGATATCGTATATTTTTATTCAAAAAATCTAGGTCAAAATAAATACAAATCAATTATGACCGTAACCACCACGACTCCCATAACCTGAAAAAAGAAGCAAAGTGAGATACATGGCGCTGTAATCGGGTAGGGATCGGGTGGGCAGTATTTATCTTTAGGCTTCGATTTTATCTTATAAAATCTGGATTGCACTACGGGCGCTTCGCGCCCTTGCACAATCCTCAATTTTATGACGATAAAATCTCCGCCAGATAAATACTGGAATATCCGCTATGACTGGCAAGAAATAAAGGTCATAACTCAAACCCACATCGACCTCTCTTCAAAGCCCCTTATGACAGATGCTAAGAATTTTTCGTTGAAAACCATTGTCTGAGCTCTCCCCCTCTACTGGCTTGAAATAAAACTTTTGAAATGTTGACTCTTGAGTCCAATGACCTCGTTCTAGAATTTCCTTGGTCGAAATGCCCAAACTTTTAGCCTTTGAGGAAGAAGCTGACCGTGTAGAGTGCCCCTTGAACTTCTCAACATCAATACCCGAAAATCTAAGAACTTCCAAAAGCCATCTTGAGACCGTAGCAGTCGACACGGGTTCATGGGGAGAAATATGACTAACCAATAATTGGCCTTTATCCCTTCCCCAGCTTTTGCATCTTTTTAGGTATAGGTTTAGATTGGTAAGGACACATAAAATAGGATCCTGAGGAAACCCGACAAACTCAACAGGTGGTTTCATTTTTCCAGGTCTGGCAGTTTTTGTAACCTCCCCAAAATGAAACACAACTTTTTCATTTGTGGTAACCATATAATCCTTGTCCAGAAACTTGATTTCATGTGCCCTGCACACCGAAGTTAAGGCTAAGAGCATAGTGACTTTCAGAGTAAGCATCTTATCTGACAAATCATTACCCAATGACTTCAAGTATCTAAGAACAGTCTCAACATCCCAAACAAAGCAAAATCTAGGTTTTGGGCATCTTTCGTTGAACACACCGGTCATTAAAGTAGTAACCTTAGGATGACTACCAACCTTAGTCCCATCAACAGGATCATGGTAGGCAGAAATCGCAGATCTGTAACCTGCAATTGTATTATACTGTAACCCCTGGTCAAAAAGATCTGCCAAGAAGTTTAAAATTTCGGCTACAGGGCATCGAACAGGATCAACTTGTCTTCCCGAACACCAGCCAGACCACTTAGTCCAGGCGTACTGGTAACGAGACCTTGTACCCTTCCTCCGGGAAGATTTGATAAGGTTGGAAGCCCCTTCTGATAGTTCAAAATCAAATCCGATTTCCCTGATACCAACCAGACCGCTAACCTTAGACTGTTGTTTAACAACAATGGATGACTCTCGTTTCTTGGATTTTTCAACATATCCCTCTGAAACGGTAAAAGTATTGGGTTCCTTATTGATAGTTGGAGAAGCTTGGGGAACCATGGTTGACCCTGCCACACTGGAGTTACCAAAATGAGTGTTGCTTGATCTACCTCTACTTTCCTCAAAACCCTTCCTATCAGAGAGAAAGGGGGAAAGGCATAACCTCGGAGCTGAGACCACCTTGTCTGAAAGGCGTCCCTCCCTATGCTGAATGGATCCAGCTTCCAAGCGAAATACTTTGGGACCTGATGAGAGACTCTGGAAGCAAATAGATCTACTTCTGGCATCCCCAGAACTTGACACACCTGTTTGAACATTGTTGGACAAAGCATCCACTCGCTTGAGTCCTGGATATGGCGAGACTCGTAGTCGGCTATAACATTTAGAACCCCCGGAAGATACTCTACTGTAACTGTGATCCCTTTCGACAACAGAAGGTTCCATAATTCCTTGGTCAACAGACAAAGTTCCTGATTCCGAGTACCCCCCTGCTTGGCAACATAGGACAGAGCTGTGAGATTGTCCATCTGGAGATGAAGAAACCTTGTAGAGGGAAAGATTCTTAGAAAGGTCCTCACAGCCAATAATGACGCTTTGAGCTCTAGTATGTTGATATGAGTGTCCCTCTCCAGTGGAGACCAAGGTCCCCCTGTTCTCTGACCACGACAGACTGCACCCCAACCTTCCTTCGAGGCGTCGGACGCTATCACTAGATCCGGATAAGGAGAGTCCAATCTCTTCCCGTTGCTCAGATGTAGGTTTTCCACCCACCACGAGAGCTCCTCCTTCATCTCCTCTGATACCTCTACCTTTGTTTCGAAATCGTTGTTGGCAAGCCAAGCCCTTATCTGGGTCTGCTGAAGGATCCTGAGATGAAGTGGGGCAGGAAGAACCGCTACTGCTGAAGATGACAGTTTCCCTATAATCTTTGCAAGAGTCCTCAGAGAAACCTCTTTTTTCTCCATGACAGATTGACACATGGCAATTATGCCTAATTTCTTCTTCTCTGGCAAGAAGAGCATCATCTTTTTCGAGTCTATCACTACCCCTAGAAATTCCATAAGGCAAGCTGGTGTCAGCACAGACTTTTTCATGTTTATAGTGAAACCTAGACATTGTAGCACGAAAATCAATGAGTCCCTGGCAATCTCTATTTCCTCCTTTGATTGACCCATTATCAAAATATCGTCCAAATAGATCACTAACCGAATGTTCAGTCTCCTGAGTAAGGTCATTGGAGTCTTGAGAAGCTTGGAGAAAACCCTGGGAGCAGGGGCTAGTCCGAAGCACAGGCAAAGAAATTGATACAGCTTCCCTCGCCAATGAAACCTGACATACTTCTGTGAGTGGTTCCTCAGAGGAACGGAGTAATACGCGTCCTTGAGGTCCACTTTCACCATCAAATCGTTGGGTTGGAGAAGATCCTTTAACAGATCTAAAGACTCCATCTTGAAGTGTTGGTAAGGGATGTACTGGTTCAATTTCTTTAAATTTATGACCGGACGATACCCTGAATCCTTTTTCTCTACCACAAATATCGAGCTTACGAATTGGTCTGGTATCGGGGAGACTTCTTGAATTGCACCCTTTTGGAGCATCTCCTCCACCTCTTTGTCTACAAGTTTCATCTCGTCCGTTTTCAATGGACAAGGAGGTGGAATTCTGGACTGTAGTGGTTCCTCCATTAAGGGAATGGAGAAACCCTTTACTACTTCCAGGACCTGAGGATCCTGAGTTAAGACTTCCCAGTTCTTGAGGAAACACCTGATCTTCCCTACTGGTCTTGTGTAACCCTCTGGAATTATCGGAAACATTCCCCTTAAGGCCGGATGAACCTTCCCCAGCTTGTGAAGTGGAATAAAATTTTGAATGGAAACATCTCTTACCTCCTCTGTTGCCTGAATTCCACCCATCTTGGGGTTGCTGGTTGAATGACTGCCCTCTGCCCCTCGAACCCCTGAGGCGAGGGCTCCACCGAAAGGGCCATCTTCCACCCGAAAAATTGCCACCACGACTGTAACTGTTGTTATTGTAACCCACCGCATGGTGGGATCGTCCACGTGGGTAACCACGACCACGTCCACGTCCTCGGGTCTGTGGAGCAGATTGAGGCTTCTTCAGTGCTGTGAAGGCTGTACGTGCCTTAGATCGAATTGATGAATTTTTCGAGAGTTCTTCGTCAAACGAAGGTCCAAACAATTCTGGATTCCCTGGGTTATCCAGTTTGGGTGATTGGGTTTTCAAAATGTCCTTGACCGTAGGTTGACTGGTTATGAGGCTGGACAGTACCCCCAGTCTTCGCTGGTAAGAAATATCGTTAAAGCATTGACCAAGTAAAATTATGGTCTGATCAAATAATCTGGCTGGTTCCGCCAAGGTGTCCTCCTGATTGTTGTCTAGGAGCGCCTGGCGCTCTGACTCTATCATGTCCCAAATAACGCACACAGGACCCAATACTGCATGGACACTGTCGTGTATGCTTTTGAGCATTTTGTCCTTATGAAGCACATCTAGTTTGGAATGTTCTTGTAACAACTCCTTTATGTGTGTGTCCAAAACTGGAACGTTCTTGATGTTTATCGGAGTGGGTGACTCGTCCAAGATTTTTTCTTTAATCTGACGATTATTAACGTGGTTGGATAGGTACTTGTTTAGATAAACAGCCTGGGCTTCTCTCAACTCCCAGGCTCTACCATCTTCGTTTTCGTCGAGCTCGTATCTCGCTAATTTCGGGGCTGGTGGCAGTGTGTTATCCAAAGGCAAAGCAGATCTCTTCCCAGTAGAAGCAGTAGTACTAGTAAGGGTGGGAGGGGTCGGAGTTTGTTGATTCGTAGTAACATTCTCGACATCATGAGTAACATTCTCGACATCATGAGTAGCATTCTCCTCAGTATCTGTTAATTCAGTATCAGTAGATTCGTGAGATTTTTTCGCAGTTCTACGAAAAATACGAGAAAACATATTGAAATCCCCAATCAAGTAATGATTGAAAGACAACAAAACTGCCCTCTCTCAACCACGTAATGGTTGCAAGGGTTTTTTTTTTTTTTTTTTTTTTTTTTTTTTTTAGAACAGTGTGTTCCCCAACGCGTTACGATGGAAGATCAAACACAATTTATGCAAATATCCTTCAATCAAGTAATGAAAGAAAGGATTATGCAACACTTAGCAAAATATCCAAGGTGATTAGTGAGATGATAATAGATAAAAACCACAACTTACTTTTCCTCAGACATCCTGTTTTGATTGCGAGAAAGCGAATAGAGGTCGATGTGGGTTTGAGTTATGACCTTTATTTCTTGCCAGTCATAGCGGATATTCCAGTATTTATCTGGCGGAGATTTTATCGTCATAAAATTTAAGAAATGTGCTGTAGCTATGCTAGTGCTGCATCATTTCAATATTTCATGCTGCTAAAGATCCATGTAGTACTGTTGCTTAACTTTTTGAGAAAATTACTAGGGTTACTTATAAACGTGTTGCTTATAAAAAAAGGGGAATTAAAGTTTGTAATCCTGACCATTATATACATTCTTTTGAATGTTGATTTAATTTTTCTTCTTATTTGACTTCCATTCCTCACCTTCCTGAAAAAAATTCAAAACAATGTTAAATTAGGCAGATTTGTAAAATCAACGAGTCTGTAACACGAAAAAATTTAATTCCTTATGAGACTTTTTCAAAACTGTTCAACTCAGCAGTTCAAAGATTTAAAAAATTTTTCTTGAATAAAAACAAACATCATTACTTTGCACGCTTACTTCAAGTGTCGATGTGTAGTTTCTAGTGACCTTGTGGGGAAAAGTCATGAAAACTCAACCAAGTCTCAGTCCCAATCTCCCTAATTTTCCTAATTTTAGGATAAGTCATAAACGTTTTTAATATTGTATTAATTTTTCACGAAATAAAAACGATTCCAAACATGGAGCTTTTGTCTTTCATTTTGATATACAGTATAACCTTTAATTAGTGGACACCATTAGGGAAAAGGATTTTATCCGCTAATTAGAGGTATCCGCTTTATGGAAACTTTGGCAATTTTGTCTATTTTTCGAAAATTTTGTAACTTGTTTATGTATTAGAGGTACGAGACGGGCTTTAGGGTAACTTTAGGAAAAGGAAACATGAAACTGCATTCTTAATTAACCAAATAAACAACAACAACAATAATAAACCAATGAAAATGAATAAAATATGAAAATTTAATGATTATAAACAAAAAACATTATATATAAACTGTTCTGGCTATAAATTTAAGGAATAAAATACTAAAAATTTTATGTTGACATGTTCCAGAAAATATTTCAAAACCTTTCTCACCATCCCCAATGCCGCCATTAAAGTGGAATTGGCAAAAAGGTAAATCGTAGGGGGTGGGTATGGTCTTGAAATTCCAATTATTTACCGTTTGGTTGGTCCAGTAAAACTTTTAAAATGGCTTGAAAATAAAATTTCAGAAGCTAAGGATGAGCTAGTGAAGCAAATTATTAAATATTTAAAATAAAGAAAAGGATTTTTTGTATTTATTTTGTCTTTTAATTTTAATCGGTGAGTAAAAAAAGGGTAAATATGCTTTTTCGTACAAAACAATTGCCCGTTAATTAGAGTGTCCGCTATTTAGACTTTTCTATGAGAGTTTGACCAGAATTCTGCCCGGGAAAAGAAATCCGTCCGTTAATAAGAGGTGTCCGTCTTTTAGAGTGTCCGTTAAATTGAAAGTCATACTGTATTACCATCTTCTATTCGAACGATCCGCTGAAAATGAACGACCCTGATGCACTTAACCAATGATAACATAAAAATAAAATGCTCGCTTGTTCATTCAGGGGCTATTTGTTTTTACTTATCCAACCCATCCATTTCATCTTGTTTTATCCATGCAAAAAACAGACTCAAATGACTTGGATGAGATCACCCCGTTTTACTGACGGATTGCTGACTTCGGGAAAACACTTCCGTGTTCTTATTAATGTTTACTTCAGCCATTCACAAGGGCCGTTCGGTTATCAGGCATGATCAAAATGGTAGATATTGGAAGAATTAAATAAGTAAAATCGAAATAGGCTGATGAGTTGGAAAACACAAGCCTTTCAGTTTCCCCTCAGACTCTTGCAATTCATCCTGGTTCAGATCAGAAGCTATCTAGTTAAGCCAGATAGCAGCATTAACAATTGAAATGTCTCCAGTAATAAAAATTTCAGTAATCGAATTTTGGGCATCCCATTTGCATTTGATTGGTAAAGACAAATGGAATGTAAATAAATGATCGAGGATTCTTGAGACGAGATTTTCGCTCAAACTATATACCTTATCGGGGATAATTTCGGATAATTTCGTCGGGGAAAAGTTACTTATCAAAGATCGTGATTATATTTATGTCCATTGACCAACTGTTTTGAGAAGTGGTACGACAACAAAACACACGGAAAACCATTAAAACCAGATTGGTTGGTTTCATGTGTCTTTCAATAACTGAACTGTTAATAACCGCTCTGATGTTCATTATCTGCCCCATAGGGGTGTTGTTAAGGAGAATCGGGAAACCACTAAGCTGAGAGTTGTATTTGATGCCTCTTGTAAGGTTGAAGGTCCATCCTTGAATGATTGTTTGTATCCTGGTCCTAATCTTAAAATCTTTGACATTCTTTTGCGTTTTCGGGTAAATCCTATTGCTATCTTATCTGACATTAAACAAGCTTTTCTTCAGATCGAAATTGACCAAAAACATCGTGATTTTTTACGTTTTCTTTGGTATGAGAATCCTTTTGATTCTTTATCTCCTCTTGTCATTTACAGATTTTTACGTCTTGTTTTTGGCCTTACCAGTTCTCCTTTTATCTTAAATGCTACAGTGCGTCATCGTCTTCAAAAGTTTAAAGCAACATATGGCTCCCTTGTAGAAAAGTTTTTAGATGATCTTTATGTTGACGATTGTTCTTCAGGCTGCTCTGATATTGCCGAGGCTAAAGATTTTTATGAAAATTGCTCGTCAATTTTGAAGTCGGGTGGATTTTTGTTGAGGAAATGGGCTAGCAATCCAAAAGAATTGCAAGCGTTTTTTAATGAAAAGGAGCAGGTGTCAGAAGATTTACGTTTTAAGAAGGTTTTGGGAATAGAGTGGGATTTAGACTCTGATGAATTTGTTTTTCGTTTCGGTGAGATTATTGGATTAGCAAGATCTTTACCTACAACTAAGCGCAATGTATTAAAGGTTGCTGCCACCTTTTTTGATCCTCTTGGTTTTAATTCGCCCATCACTGCGCGCGTTAAAGCCATTTTTCAACTTCTTTGCAAGGATAAAAGTGACTGGGATAGCGATGTTCCTCCTGAGATACTATTAATATGGAACACGTTTTTAGATGATATAACACGTTTTGCTGAGTTGAGAGTAAGTCGTTTTGCTTATGTTAGCCCTAGTGAACGCTACGAATTTGTTACCTTGCATGGGTTTTGCGACAGCTCAGAGACATGCTATGCTGCAGTTTTGTATCTTCAAGTTAAGTTGCTCACTGAGACTAAAGTTTTCTTTATAGCTGCGAAAACCAAGGTTGCGCCTTTGAAAAAAATGAGTATTGCGCGGTTAGAGCTTTCAGGATGTTTACTCTTGAGTGAACTTGTAGGGCAAGTTTTGGTTAATTTAAAAAGAAAGACTTCTATTGATGATATTAAATGTTGGTCTGACTCGCAAGTTGCTTTGTGTTGGTTGAAAGGGAAGAATAAGAATTGGACGCCTTGGGTTGAAAATCGTGTGGTGAAGATACGAAAGATTGTTGATTACGGAAGCGTATTGGTGCCATATAATTTTTCGTGACATAGTATTTCGCATGTGGAGAAATTTTTTTCAAACACTTTAATTTCGCCACCTAAGAATTTCCATGTGAAGATTTTTTAAGTTTGGTTAATTTCGTCACATAGGAATTTCTATGTGAAGAAATACGAACGTTCTTTATTTCTCTACATACACTGGATGTAACTGTGGATGTTCATAAAGTTCAGTGGATGCTTTATACGAAACTCCCTTGTTTTAAAAATGGCGGAGGATGTAGAGGCTCTCAAAAGCAACGATGTGGTAAAAAAAGAATATCCATGTCATAGCTTCAAATAGCTACAGTGTAAGAAATAAGGAATGGTACAAATGTCTGGATAAACAGCGTTATTTAGTAAATTTTTTAATCTGTAACGCTTATATTTTATAAGTTTTACCTATCGTGAAGGTCGCCATATTTAAAAACAATCTGTACATCAACTTGTTCCCACTGATCTTGAAGGGTGAGAGCAGAACTAGTAGTACACACCAAGTCAAGCCAAGCGCTACTGAGGTGAAATAAGAGTGAATTTTAATTTCTTCACATAAAAATTGTTATGTGGTGAATATAAAAAATAACTTTATTTCCTTTACATAGAATTCTATGTGGTGAAAAAAGCAACAAAACATTTTGTCCACATAAAAATATCTATGTAGTGAAACTAATGTTTAAGTTTTATTTTCTTCACATAGAAATTCCTACCTGAAGAAAATAAAAGATGGCACTAATACGCTTCCGTAGTTGATAGTGATAAGTGGTTTTTTTATTTCGGGAAAGGATAATCCTGCAGATATTCCTACACGGATTTGTGAATTGAGTGATTTCGAGAGGTGGCTGAGAGGGCCTGATTTTTTGTTTGCAAAAGTAAGTAATTTTGATGATTCTTTTGATGTCGAGGCCATGTTGGATGATACAGATGTCCTCGTCGAATCAAAAAAGTGCGTTAATCCTACAACTGCAACAACAACAACTGTTTCAACCGAAGACGTTCCCGATATTGCTAAAGTTATTGACTGCAATCGATTTGGTTCGTTCAGCAAGCTAATTGGTACGACAGCCTTCGTTTTACGTTTTATTAAGATCTTGAAGTCGCGGGTTCAGTCAGATCGTTTCAACACAAAAACTTCAGGGCGGGAAGATGCTGAAGATGTTGACAAAGTTCACAACGTCAGTGCTGAGGAGAGAGAAGATGCTGTTCAAATGTGGGTCAAGTCGGAGCAAAGTCATCTACGTGACTTGCCTCGATTTGACAAACTCCGAAAATCATTGAAGCTGTTCGAAGATAGACATGGGGTCTTACGTTTGCAAGGAAGATTTGGAAGTTTGGATTTGAATTTTGATGTTAAGTTTCCCGTACTACTTCGTGATAAAGACAGTTATTTTACTTGTCTGCTTATTCGTTATTGTCATGAAATGGTTTTACACACTGGCGTCGAGGCAACTTTAAATTTTTTGAGGAACAAATTCTGAATTGTTAAAGCTAGACAATCAATCAAATCTATTTTGCGAAGATGTGTCGTTTGTAAGCGCTATCAAGCGCGAACATTGTCTCCCCCAGAGACTCCAGATCTCCCTTCTTTTCGTTTTAGTGATGATTTTTCATTTTGTAATGTAGGTTAGATTATGCCGCAAAAGCCGTAGCCAAAAAGGTCTACATATTACTTTTTACGTGTGCCAGCAGCAGAGCCATTCATCTAGAGTTGGTACCAAACATGAAGTCACCAGCATTTATTAGAGCTTTTGAGAGGTTTATGTCAAGGGAAGGTGTTCCAAAATTAATTATTAATGATAATTTTCGAACTTTCAAGTCGAGAGATGCGAAATCTTACTTTTCTAAACTTGGAGTTCGACAAAAGTTCATTTTACCCGCTTCTCCTTGGTGGGGAGGTTTTTATGAACGTTTAGTTCGTTCAGTGAAACTTTCGCTGAAAAAATCTCTTGGACGTTCCCTTCTGACTTATGAACAACTAGAAACTGTCTTATGTAAGAGTGAATTCGTCATCAATGGTCGTCCTTTAACTTACGTTTCGTCTGACGATCTCGAAGAAGCATTGACACCCTTTCATCTACTTTTTGGTCGTAATGTTTCACATCCACGTGAAGATTCTTTTGAAGACGCTCCAATCAATTCCAACAATGAAGAAACCAATCGCAGAGCAAAGTATATTCAAACTCTAATTCAGAAGCATTGGAAATCTTTTACGTCATATTATTTGAACGAACTTCGACAGCATCATTTGTACGTCAAAAAACCATCATCATCTTCATATAAAGTACCATCAGTTGAAGACATTGTCATCATTCGCGACGATGTTCCGCTTCCAAGACAACGATAGAAGCTTGGAAAAATCATTGAATTGGTTCGGGTTAAAGACGGTTTTGTTCGGGGTGTCAAACTGAAGACAGATGCCAACGAATCGTTTCGTCCTCTTCAAAAGATAATTCCATTGGAAGTCGCAGATTCCGTTGAATCAGATCCTATTTCTGTCGTTCCTATTAACGTTCAAGAAGATCAAATTCCAACGGCACACGAAATTAGTGAGAAAAGACCGAAACGGCACGCGGCACGCGAGGGACAATTGAGAAGGAGATTGATCGATAAATATATTTGACTTTGTCAACGGGGGGAGTGTAAAAGAAATATAAATTTCTTTTGTTTTACTTTTATATCACTTTACCATATTTTGTTATTGTATCTACCATTTTTTATTTAACTAGTTCCCATACTCTTTCATGTATATATCGGCGAGCACGTGTCTGTTCGCCCTCTTCTTTCTTGGACTGGGACAAGATAACATGCTATGCGACGTTCGTGTAATTCTTCGTGTCCGCGTTGTTTTCCTCCCTGTCCCTTTTTCATGTTCGAGAAAGTTTAAACGCTCAATAATAGAACTTTTGTTTGAGTGTCACTCCTTGCAAGGAGTGCAAGGCAAGGAATTAGAAAAGAAGAACAGAGGACAAAAATGTAAAGAATCATCAAGACAGAAGGAAACGATTGATGCTCTCCTTTAAAATAAAAAGATCATAACTTTCAGGAAAACAAGACGATGGAAGAACATTTCAAGCAGCCGAGGTGCGAGAAATGAAATTATCCTTTGCGATTTATTTTAGGTAAAACAACAGTGTAAGGACGAGTATTCTAAGTGTTCTGCTTAAACTTTTTCAAGGAAGGTATTAGTTCAGAGCAGTGACGGTGGAAAGATTTCTGGAAAAGAGAGAGAGGGAAGCTGAGACGATGAGACAGATAATGGAGCTATGCAGAGAGCTCAGGTCTAATGACATTAACAACACGTTTCTGAATTCTATCAAGCAAGGAAAGAGTTGAGGCAGGAACACCAGCCTAGATATGACAACAGTACTCCATGGAAGGCCGATTAATAGATTAAAAGAAAGAAGTTTCGTCTTAGAGGTATTAAAAGAAACACACCAGTCACAGCCCCATTCCAGAATGGCAGACCGATCATGCTCCAGAGAACCAGCTAGTTCAATCTGATCAAAGAGATCAGGTTTACCATTAGAGCACTCATTGATGGAAGTATCATCAGCAAAAAGTTACAGAGCAGACTCGAAGGATCAGGGAAGTTATTGGTGAAATTAAGAAAAGAATAGGTCCAGGGATAGAGCCTTGGGGAACATCAATATTAATCGAGAAGTTAAAAGAGGCTTAGCTATCCAACACAACCTTCCGATCTCGCAGAAAACATTTAATGATCTTAAAGACCTTTCCGCGAACACCATAGGTAGACAATTTATACAGCAGGAGGCCTGCATGCCAGACCCTGTCGAAATATCTAGAGCAACACCTCTAGCCACTCCATTCTTGTCTAGCACACGATAGATTCTGTCAGTAAAGATAGTCAGGATATCAGCAGTAGAGCATGCCTTACGAAAGCCATACTGATGATCCAGTGGATGATCTGAGGAAAGACGGTGACATTCCAGATGAGACACTATGATGAAATTAATGAGAGATACAAGGAGCTTACTAGCGACTGAGAGCAAACTAATAGGACGATAATTGAGAGGATTTGATCGGTGACTAGAGTTTTTTAAACTTTATGCACTTTGAATTATAAATCTCTCTAGAGACGGTTATTGTAATTTTATATGTAGACTGGATCCGAATCAGGGGTTAAGTTGGTAAATCCTCGTAACGACAGATCTATATGCGAAGCTCAAACAATCTAATATGTTTCTGTTACACCTCATATTTCGTTTCCTTTCCATGCATTTTTTTTAAAAGCAGATTTATTTTTGTTAGAAAATTGATTTACTTCTGAAAATGAAAAGATGTTTGTTTGTTTTCCGCGCCGTTGAAGAACAGGTTGAATAAATAACTACCAAGTGGGTAAAATTGTGAAAACTCTCTGCGATGAAGAGCATTTGTATTGAAATAGTGTGTATATTTCTATAGAAATGCATTCCTTCGCAGTGATTTTCAACAAATTTGCCCACTGGGTACTAGCTTAATATCATGAAAAATTATCTGCTGAATGAAAAATTACGTTGTGCGCAAAAATTATGCAGAAATGGTAAACACACGAATAAAACATCAATTAATCAGTCACGCTTGAGTGCATAACCGTTTGCAATCGAAAATAAGATTTCAAGCAGCTTCTTATAGTTACATATATGAAAGAAAAAAAAAATAACGAAAATAATAAAAATAGAATAGGAAATACAATATAGTAAAATAATCAGATTGAGAATGATGTATGATGTTTAGCATGGGTGCTGAGCCTCCGGGCTAAATAGTTGACCCTAGCGCTCAATTGCACTTGAGAAACACTTTACTGGAAGAAGATGAGAACACTCATTACAATTTCATTGGTTGTCTTTGTAACACTGGAATGCCTGACGCATGACAAAAAGTCACATTTTAAAATACGTCATTCGATTGGTCGAAGATCAAAAGGTAGGCTTGAAACGCATGTCTACGTCCTCATGTAAAACTAGATTGTTTTATATTCATTATTTATTTATTTATTTTCTTGCTTATTTTCACATTATCCATCAACTTTATTTCAGAAATAAAATACAACGCATATACGAACATTCAAATTTTCAAGTTTGACGCCTAGGAGAAGGTTTTTTAAGACTTCATGGAATTACATGGTTCTTATTGTAAGCAACACCAAGCTAAAATACTAGTTTTCGATAATGAAAAATACAGGCGCATAAAAGTAGAATAGGGGCGCATAAAAGTGGAATAGGGGTGCTTAAAATTAGTTGGGTTTTAAAATTGAATGATTGTGGTATTCACAGTTCAATGAAAGCTTGAATGGATTTATAACAAATTGAAGAATGACATTTTTACTACTTACCTTTTACCATCACAGGAAGACAAAATTTTCACAAAAATATTATTGTCGGTTGGACTTAGTTACCGAGAGCATTTTTGACGTCATTTCAGTTACGAACGATTCCACGAATGCACTACACAACGCTACTTCATACACAAACAACACAACGAATGTCAATAAAATAACGCCGGGAAGTATTCAAATCAATAACACAAGTAAGTGCGTCATATAAGATTTACTTATAATGTTATTGAACATTTGCTTCATCGCTGTACACCTACTATGGGAAGTGGAGCCATGCATGTGATATACGGTATGTGTGAACATGGTCATCCATCTTTCTCAATTAAGCATCTGCCATTATGGCCAACATGTCCTCTAATTTGAATCCAGTCCTCATAACATGTGATCATGATGGAAGTTTTAATGTGTGTTGCACAACGCTATCAATTAAATTCCAGTTCAACTTTAGTTGACAATTATTCAGTTTTCATCTTCTTCAAGGGACATTTCATCTTACGCAACGAATTGCTTCATTAGTAATTTGGTTAGTATAATACCGAACCATTAGTTCTGGTCAGCAAATTATTTCTGTAGCATGGCCATGATCGTCACTCTGGCGCGTGACCAGTCAAAGGCTAGAAGTTTGTGAAAACCCATGGTACAAGTTTTCTATATGATAAGCCATCATGAAGCTATCTTTTGTTGACCAACGATGCAACGGTGGTTAGCAACGATGCAACGGTGTTTACAGAGTTTGTCATTTCTCTTTCGTTTACATACTTTCTTATTTCCATGTTTACAGCATTTTAAAACATAAAATGACATCAGTAGTGTAACTTTGGCTCAAAAACAGGGAGGTTACACAGAAGTACGAAACCACGTAGGATTATGCAGAACGGGTTTATTATAAATTCCGCCCTGCAACCCCATGAACCCTCGAGTATGTATTTAGAATGGGCGTTATTTATAGGGGACGGTATAAGCGAAATGTTTCGACCCTTCGGTCGTCTTGTTATTATTGCTCTTGTAAGTAGTTTTAGCAGGAAAGTCTATTTAGTTTGTTTTGAACCTCGGCTTACGTTTTTTCATCTGCACTTTCACGGTGGCTTCACTTGTGATATTCCAAAAAGAGATCTATATCCAAAAAGATTATTTTTTCTGATTGAGGGAGTTCGGAAAGATTTTTTGAGCCATTTTATGATCATTTCAAAAGTAAAGTTTGGCGGTTCTGTGTTTGCATATTCAGAGTGAGAAACTTCTTTCAAGACCATAAAACTCTTCTGCTAATTTTTAGTCAGAGTTGTTAAGATGAAAACTATTCGTTGAATTTTGCAACAAACCATATTCAAATACATTTGATGAAAAACCATCTGATTACAAATGTTAATTTTGTAATTTTGCTCAAGAGACCAACTAATCTATGCTAAAAAGGCCTTGTACCGATTTCGAGCGGGTTTGGTTGCTAAATCGAAGAAAGTATACCAACTTTTTACCCAGTCTCTTTCAAATTTGACAGATTAGATATTTGAATTGATTTTGTTTTAGCACAGGGTTTTAATGTTAATTACAAGTCAATACCCTGGTTACACTAGAACTCATACAAATGACGCATGCGCTTATTTACAGGAAAATGACTTGACCACTAATATTTATACAGGAATTATCGTGTAAAGAACATCGATATACATGTATTTGGCCAATGAAAAGTATACGCACATGTTTCAGTATATCACGCATGTGCACTATCATCATCAATTTGTTTATTTCATACAAAAATTTATATTTATACACATGCACCCTACGCATTTTCTTTAGCAAATTCTACGGTTTCCGAAAGAAATTCGAAAACGGAAAATGCAGAGAAGAAATCTGGTACTCACTATGTACATTTTATTTCACAAAAACCTTTATAAATTATTACGGCTAAAATCTTCAAATGTCACTGCGATGAAGAGTATTTTTATTGGAATAGTATTATATATTTCTATCGAAATGCACTCCATCGCAGTGATTTCATCAAATTTGCCCACAGGGTCTGTTCATATTTCACTAATTGGTGATTCTTCTCGTTTTAGTTCAAAAGAAGGAATTAAAAAAAGGTAGCCTGAATGTTTCTTTTTTCTTTTTCTTTTTTAATTGAATACACTAATCGAAAGGATCTGCCATTATGATTCACCAACTCTAATTTGGATCCAGTGTACCTCTCAAACAACCGCAATGCACCTATGGAGATTGATTTTTCAATGGGCACATCTTACTCAGGCTTGGGTTCAACTATTCAACTATTGGTTGAAAATTCCCCGTTCCCTTAATTCTGGAACATATTACAACTACCATAATCCAACTTGGAAAGTTTGTTTCACCAGAACTAAGTTCCAGACATCGGTGATGAAGCTGTATGAATAGGAGAAGATCAAAAGTTAAACTATAAACTCTAAATCCTGTTTTCAGATTTTTTTATTATGATGTAAAAACTCCTACGTATTTCAATCAAAAAAGATAGCAGTTCTACATTGTTTGAATGAAACACCACACTATGTTTTCATCAGAAAGTGTGTCGCAACAGCGGTGATGTGCCGCTCCTTTAATTTGTTGTTTTCTGCTTGAAAATGCGTGACTTTTGCATCTTGTTTTGTTTATAATTGCGTGATTTTACTTCGTGTAAAACACATGATAACACAATACAGTTATTCTATACCGTTAATCTATCTATCTAGCCTGTCGTTGTTTGTGTCAGTAAGGCCAAGGGTCTGGTTTTTCTCAATTATTTAAAGCGAATTAAAAACTGTAGTTTGAAGTACCGAGAGAAACCAAGTAATTTTCGCACTACCTTTATTTAGATATGAGCGCTATTGTTGTTATTGGCAATAAAACGAGACGAATTTCAGGACCTGTAGTCAAGCAGTTACTAAGCGAACTTCAGAAGCAAAATGGTACTTTACTTTATAGAAAGTCATGAGTGTACATGACCTGCCTAAACATCAATGGCTGTTAATAATACTTACATACTTTTATACGTTAATTTCCTTGCACCGTTAAGAAGGAGAACGAACTAAAACTTTGATGCGTCGATTTATTTAAATCCTAAGTGCGCACTAACATATAATTACTATCAACTTGCATAATTTTTATTATTTTGGCGTCTTTGAAAATTTCTTTGCCATACAGTTCATTTGAAAAATTAAGTTCATCAAATCTTCATGGTGAAAACCTTGTTAAATTTGTTTGGGTCAGTGAGCATAAAATTTTTTGAATATAGGGAAACCATCTCTTTTCAGCACTATCAAAGTATTTTCAAAATAAATAATATCCAGATACAGCAGTATAACGTAAATTATGCGATATCTTGAACGTTATGTAAGAGATAGCACTTTATTCGATTAAACCCTTATATTTTACACCCCCTGACAATATCTAAGAAATAGTATCTTTCCTTATAACGGATGATTTTGCTTTTTAAACTGTCGTTAATTTTTAAAAAATAATCATCACGAGATAATAATACAAAAACAAAAAGAGTTCTGTCTCCTCTACTATTCAACCTTGAACAAATTTGTTGATTAGTCATTCCGGAGAAGTGCATCTCTTTATCGCAGTGGTTTTTGGATGATTTTTCCCACTGGGAAGAGGTATCTTTTCTAATCTTCTATGCTCTATGCTATTTTAGACGTTGATAATCAGAAACAAAAGAAAATTGAAATTGGCGAATCAGGTTCAAGCAATTTGAAGCGTTTGTATGCAGCCAATGAAGTAGCCGAAATCAATAAACTGCTTGGAAAACCGTTGACCGACGCCAAAGCATTGAGTTTGATTAAAAATCTCTTGTTGGATAGAGTACACACACATTTAGCCAAAACTATGGAATCAGAATTGATCGAACAAGGTAAGAAAGCCTTGCAGAAAATCGTAGAATTTTATGTTTAAAAAAGCCCCAGAGACTTCTGCTTAAATTGTGCAAGACAACGAACTGGTCAAAGCTAACAAAGGATCTTGCTAGCAAACTTTTCCTATGCTTATAGAAACTAAATACTCATGCTTCTCCCTTGGTTATTTGACCATTGATCTATTGTTATAGATTATATTCTTATGCAAATTATTCATCGATGTGTTGCATCATATAACTTCAAAATCAATGTTTTTTAGGTACAACAGCAACTGCACAGGAAGATATAAACGGTAAAAAGAAATTGCAAAATTTCGTTTTTATTCTTCAAAATGGTTTTTCATTCTCGTAGACTTGTAAGGAAACTGTTCTTCATTTTAAGCTCCACAACCTGCACAAGTGCAGCCACAACCAGTTAGTCAGCCACAAGCAGTACAACTGCCAAAACCAGGTAGGTGCAGCCAAAGTTAACCCCTATTAATATCACAACCAAACGTATTTTTAATTCCTTTCAAATACGTGAATTTTCAGCAGTTTGCAGAGATTTGGATCCAAAAGAAAAATGTCAATACTTAAAAGATGTGGGTTTATGTGCTGAAGCCAGAAAGCGCCCGCATATTGGGAGGCGTTGTCAGCAAACGTGTTCCATGTGTGAGGCTTGCGCAGATTGTAATGGAGCAACAATTCGTGAGTGCCTTCGTTTATCTTTTGAGCCGCTGGTCAAAATCTATTCATTTTTCACGTCACAGCGAGTAGCAACAAAAGTTGAAACAAAGCAATGATGATGTCATTGTTTATAAGCAAATTCTGTGTCACAGAGGTGTTCTTGCATAGCATTCGGAATGTATGACGACTGGGGTAGCTGTGACGTCATTCATGAGTATATTTTTTGTGTGATGCTACAGCTGTATTCATTTGACATGGCATATATTAAGTGATACATAAAAAGTCCACAGTAGCTTTATCAGGTAATAACATCAGTCCATTCCTATGAACTCATCCAAAAGCCATTTATCATATTTAGAGTATCCAGGAGCACCCGCACCACCACCAGCTCCCCCATACGCATATTCTATGCCACCACCACCACCACCACCTCCTCCTCCTCCACCTCCTCCACCACCGCCACCGCCACCTCCACCACCAGTACCACCATATTATGCAAGCACAGGAGACGGTCATGATCACGAAGAGAGTGAAATCCACATACACACAACACCACACGCACACATTGACTCTGAAGGCAACTTATGTAGGCCGGGATGCGGTGAGTAATTATATTCTTTGTGACACTTTCCAGCTTTATTTTAATCTTGCTTTGTTTTTCTTTTTGGAAATGGACATAGGTGGCTGGAATGTTGATATACAAATTCCAATGGAGGTTCTTAAAGGTACTTTAAAACATCCCCTGCTGTCGACAAATCCGTTTCCACACCACAAAACATTTCCTTCTTTTTTGTAAATACTGAGACGGAAATAAAACCAGGCAATAACCTGGACCAGTGGGCAAAATCGTCAAAATTCACTGCGACGAAGAACTTTCTCATTGAAATAGTGTGTATATTTCTATAGAAATGCACTCCTTTGGAGTTTTTCAACAAATTTGTCTGATAGGTAAATAACTGAATGCAACAGCAAAAAAAATCAAATATTATTTTGATAAAAAAATGATAAATGAAAGTTGAAAATGATAGATAAATTTCTTGAATTTCTTTGATGTTTTCAGCTATGACTTGTTTTCTCTTAACCTGAGAGAATCCTTTTACTTCTGATTTTGTGGGCCATTTAACTTTTAAGAACATCAGAGAAATGAAACATTAATTTCATAGTAAACGCTCAAAGTATGTATACATTTATTATAATGTTACTGTAGGAGAAAGACCTGGTCACCCTTGCCCAGAACAATGTAGTAAGTACATGAAGTTACGCGGAAACATAGTCCATAATCGTCGCGACAGTATGAGCATTTCAGCTTAAGTTAATAACACAACGTGGAATTAATCTATTTATGTATGTTTAGGGATTGCAGGGCGTACGACGATAGCGCCAACAAATCATCCACACACCACTCCTAATCCTGTTTTCATATTATCAGATAATACACCACTGCCTGGAAATGCGCCCTTGTGAGTAGCCATATTTTCAACAATAGCCTCCGCGAAATAATATCGCTATAAAAAAATCCAGCTTAAAAGAGTCTCGATAAAAATCCCAGAAAATTTATTTAAAACAAGTTGTTTAATCACAGTAATTAGCTTGCAGATCTCTTGAAGGAATCTTCCCATGATTAAGACGTACGTTTTTTTTTCGTTATAGACCGGCAAATGCACTGCCGACGGTGAGAACGACGTATGCTCCAGGTAAGACGAGAGTAAACACATTTTCCCCATTGGCGTAACACTTCTCAATGACGAGACAAAACCCTAAATAAAAAGAGCTTCTAGATAGTCCTTGCTTAGATCATGTCAAACGTGTTTGCATACAAATACTGGCTAAAGAATGAGCACAGTAAAAGCTTAGATGGAAATTTAAATGGGGGAGGGGACGATCTGCATTTTATTTATATTTATTCTCTTCATTGCAGAATGTGACGATCAAGTAATGGCTTTAAATCGGCCGACTATTTGCCCACCACATTCTACTCCGACGCGACTACCTGTTGGCGTTTTACCGACAACAGTTCATTTACCTCATCATCGTACAACTCCAAAATTACGGTTGCCAACATTACATCATTCAACACATAGACTTAATGTTATGCAACAATTAGACCTTCATCCAACAGGGCCTGCTGTTGCCGCTCCTACTTTGCCGACATTACAGGTCGAATCTATTGATGGACACCCTGTTGGTACTCATCCGCAATTGGGTTTACCCGGCGAAAAAAACCCGACACTTGCACAGATGCATCCGTCAGCTCACCTACCAAGCTTGAACCCAACTGTCCATCCGTCGCCTCTTTTACCTTTAAATCCGACACTGCAACCACCAGGACCTGCAGCCTTGCTCAATCCCACTGGTCACCCACTAGGCCCTCATCATACTGTTCCTCCCACGGTCCATCCTGTTGAACAAATCCGGTTGCCGGCTGTTCCGCCAGGGTCAACTGCAGCAGGTATACCTTTGAATTATATTTACATGAAGGTCGAATTTCAAATCAAAACAAAAATCATACCTATTTATGAATATTTTCTAATTTTTTTACATCTATCGAAAATATTGAAATTTCAAAAAGTGTCTAAAGTCAAACAATGTTTGTCAAATCAAATTTACAAACTAGGTCCTTTAGTGACGTCAGAGAAGTAAGAATTACTGCAACAATAAGAATGGTTTTGCTGATTTCTCCGTTCTCAGTTTTGCAAAATCATTTTTTATGATTAACAAATGATACAGAATTTAGGCTACAGTTTCCCTTCTTAGAATTCTTTCCTGTTTTATTTAGTGTTTAGCGCAGATGGAAAGTGTCAACTGCCACTGGATATTGGTATAGCTATTGACACTTCTGCAGCTACAGTTCAACACTGGCCTAAGATTCAACAGTTTGTGAACGAACTTATCAATAAGTTTCAACTGGGACCTATTAGTAGAATTGGTATTCTTACGTTCGATACTTTAGCTAAAGTACAAGTGCCTTTAGGTGCTATTTCTGACGCCAATCGCTTAAAAGAACGTGTAAGCAGCTTACGCCCTGATCCCTATGGGCGCAGAAGAACTGATCAGGCGCTAGAGCTTGCTAGTAATAGACTATTTGCAACAGGGCGGCCTGGAATCCCGAAAATATTATACGTTTTAGAACATGGGAAAAATAATGGTGAGTTTATTGCTGTGTTTGTCCTTTGGTTCTGCAACGACTGTAACCGACTGCAGTAACTATAAGGAAACGCTCGAGCTGGTGGCGAAACCATGGCATCAAAGCCACCCTTTCTCTTTTATTTTGAATTATCATAACAACGGGTTTGTCTTTGCATTAATCAAGTGAAAATTTCTCAAGTAAATTACGACATATGGGCTACCACTACATCATTTTGAACTAAAAGAGACACTTAATTGTTTAGATTTGTTTGCAGGTGTACGTAAATATAATTTTACCTGCAGCGAGGACAAACTAACTATGGTTATTATTAGGAGGTGATCCATCCATCGACTGGCGTCAAATGTTGATTGATCCATCACAGAGACTCCGTTCAATGGGGGTAAACGTATTCGCGATTGGCACTACCCCCGTTGCCACCGTTGACGAGTTGAAAATGATTTCATCATCAGAAGACTTGACACACGCAATCCCGTTGACAAGCTATAAACAGTTACCGGGTGTAGTGCCACAAGTAGCCACGAAGGCTTGCAAATTAGCAGGTATAGTAAGGCGAAGTCATCAGCCTGTGAATCCTTTTAAAAGTAGAAAACATTTATTCACCTTGCTTTGAAATCACTCCGTTCTGATAATCGGTGATTGGTTTCTATCCAGTTCCTAGACGGGGGTTAACTGTTAGAAGCAGTTCTGAGTGTAGAGTGTTTTGGAGTCTAGGAAGGTTACAATAGCAACTTTCAAACCTTTTGAGAATTTTTACAGACAATCAAATCATTAAACCTTTTGAGAATTTTTACAGACAATCAAATCATAGAGAAAAATTGAAGAAGTTATAAAAGGCTTACTGATGGAAAAAGGACCAAATGTTTTGTACAATGATATCAAGGGCTTTTGAATTGTTATCTTTTCTTAACAAAATTACTGACTTAATATTGGATGGGGAACTGAATAGAATGCGATTCTTTTTTTTATATTTTAATAACTTTAAATAGCTACGCAGTCGTAGAAAATTTCCTGGTATGGCAGTGAATTGCAAAATTCATTTGTCGATGTTTTTAACATGAAGTACCTATTTGTGGTTTTTTTTGCACACTTTTTGATCACGTGATGTTACCGCAGATTGGTTGAATTTTTTGTCACGTGATCGCAAAGTGAAGCAAAAGTTGCCTATTTAAAAGATCATAGAAAAAAATAACAATAAATGTTTATAAAGGGCTTCTAAACTAGAGTATTTGTAATGACTATGAGATGTATGCCAAGCTTGGGATTTGAAAAGATTCAATGCATGATAAATTTGCATTGATGTACCTGGAACAATTTGAAACTAGCAACATGAAAATTTATTTTGACCAAAAACATTTTTTATTTTCTTCAGGAACATTTATCTGAAATCTAAACATTTTTCAATTTTTTTTCTTAATTTCTTTTATTACTACGGTTCCATTTTTCAACTAAACCGAACAACAGCAAATCAAAAATGTTCAAAATAAAGAATTTGATGACTTCAGATTTTATTATCGAAAAGCACAATTTCGAAATGCTCAAAGGAAACTGAGGAAGGCAAAATACTCTTGATTCACATTGATATACGTTTAAAAAATCGCAAGACAATATAGTACCAAAACATCACTATGTTCGAACTCAAATCGAAATCAAAATATCGAATTAACATATTCTAAATCAAATATTCGAATTAAAACATTCGAAATCAACCATTCGAATTTAAACATTCGAATTTTGATAGTATAAACTTAAGACTCATTAAATTGCCAAATTTATGATATGCAGTTCTGAATATTTTACATTTAGGGTCAGTAGAAGGCATCCATTGTTCTAATTGCGATCGAGCCTGCGAGCATTGTGTACATGACGATGCTAAGAAAAGAAAAATTCACCACCTGAAATTCATGCATGATCTTTTCATATCTTAAGCATAATACAATACAAAATTGCGAATTCAATCTTTAAGAAGCATTTTTTTTAGCTTCTTTTTCTACGGTGACAGAGTCTCCATTTCCGCGCTTTATATTATTTGATATTTACAAATTCCATTCTCACTTAACATGACATCAACATTCACACGCATGCGTATATTGTAATCAACTATAGAAATTGTATCTTTTTCTTAGCCCATATTTGGTCAAAACCATTGTAAAGTGCTTTTTTTTCAATCTCACATGATCTTAAACGTATTGTGTGTACCTATGGCGGTGATGTGATACATCACCACATGACAAATAAGGGCTATGAAACGAACGTTTATGAATTGAGAATTTCATATGATTTAGTATTGTAAAAAATAGATTCATGAAAAATTGTAATAATCAATGATCATCCTGGTTTTTGTTTCCATCTCATTTTGGGCAAATATGGGCTAAGATAGGACTTGTAGGAATATAAGGTGACGGGGAATTCTTCAACTGCAAGCAAAATGCTTAAACGTTAAGAGAAAAAGTAATGAAAAGGATAAAGAAAATAATTATCATTGCGATAAAATTCTTTCAAAATTTGTAAGATCTAAACAATTCATTCTATATAGTCCCAAATTTGCCCAAATTCTCCTATGCTTAGAAAAAACTTGATGCAAATGTCGTAAATAACATCATCAAACTACATAACCTGAGCTGTTGAGCTATGTAGCAGATAAGGCATCAAACTCAAGTGATTGTGGCGTATTTAAAAATGGTATTAAAATGTTCCAGTTGTTGCCCAGAATTTATGCTATATTGTTTTGTATTTTATGCTTCTTCTAGGAGAAACCATGAATTATCAATTTTCTTAAGAACCCAAGCCAAATTGGAGCAATTCTTTGTTTTAGGAAACGATTTTTTGAGAGAATCTTAATTACGCGATACAGGGGCAATGTCTTCAGTGTAAAAATAAGCTTTTATAAAATCAAAGGTTGTGCAAAATTTAGATGGAAGAATGCTAGTAAAATTATAGTGCATGGCAGTTTTTTTTGCGATATATACTTTATATCATCATGAAAATCAATTAGCAAGAACTTCAACAATTTAACGACAGGGCTTTTTTGTGTTTGAGTTATTAATTAACTGTAAGAACGCAGTGATAACCATGTTCTCTACTTGTGTTCAATTGTAAGCCAGGATTTACTCACGTTATTGAATCTGACGAGCCTTCGGGATTTGTGCTGAATCTATTATAGCTATTTAAACCTTTCTCGTTGCAGATGTGTTCTCACATTAGCGGTTTTTTTTAGTTGAGTATATCATAAATCTAAAAAGTTTGTTTCGAATGAAAACTTGAATATCGTGGTTGCTACCTAATCCCAATGTTATAACTTGAATACGAAATGAACAAAAACAAATATGTTACTTTGTCGCGCAAATGTTGAACAGAAGTGGATATTTTTATGGCTTCTCTATTAGAGATTTGTTGTGAGTTAGTTTTGAGACCTAGTGATTGGATCTTACGGCCATCAACCTGCAACAGGCAGTTGACTTAACGGCAGAAATGCATATAGCACAGCTCTTACTTGCTCAAGAGTAATAGTGCTGTCACTCAATGACCCTTGATGGGGTTATTGCGATACCTTCAATTTCCATCACTCGAAGCCTCTTTTTCTGAAATCCAAAAATCCCATGTAGAAATGACTATTGATTTGAATGATAACTGTAAAGATTATTGATACAGATTGTAAGATAGTCGGTCTGCACGGCTTGTGAGTTGAATTGATGCCTAAGTGGGAGTCTAGATTTGCAGTTGAACAATCAATTCGGAACATCTAATTTTCATGCTGGAAAACAACAACAACAAAAAAATTTCGAGAGGATTTGTGGAACTTTACTTGAAATCTTAAAATGATCAAAATGAGTGATTGGTAGATTTACTTTTTTATTTCCAACTCTTCGAAAGAAAAAACATCAATTGTATGAATGTGCCATGAATGTGGTGAACAGACTATATTCAAAACTGTTCTTGTGACATCGGGCATAGAAATACGAAAATTTCTATGCATCGGGTCTGTATGTTTTCAGTGTCTGCTTCTTACAATCAGGAAAAACTGAATGAACACTGGACATTTTATTCTTAAAACACCACTTTTGGCATAAGCAGGCATATTAAGCAGGTATATTACAAAACCTTCATGTTTCTGTATTGAAGTTTTCATTTTTATTTGTTATACCTTTGCAGAGTCGTAGCTAGAGGTCCGTCAAAATTTGTGAAGGAGAGTCTAGTCATTTAGAGTTGAAAAGGAAAGGGTGCAAGTAACCTAATCGACACCTTAGGCTGAAAAGAAATAACATAATGTTGGACTTCTCCACTTTTTTTGACTGAGCCCGAATACGCCTCTGTTTTGGGTCTTGTGAAATGAAAAAATGTAATAAATTAGAAAACAAATAGAAAATAATGCAATATAACCTCGCTAGCTGGAAAATAACTGAACTTATGTAACGAATTCAAAACTTATTTGAATCACCCCAGGGGTAGGAAAACTTTAAGAACTCACTGATTCGCTTTTGCTTTTGGAAAGTCGTAGTAGTAGTAATCGTAGTAATCTATGGAACCAAACTGTACAAACGCAATGTGGATTTCTGAAGAGAGGTAGATGATGATCTAGTTGCTTCACTGGATATTGTAATGAACTAAATGGCATATCTTATTGATATTTCAAGTTGGTTCTATTCTTTAGAAAAACTTCCAATCACCACCAAGCTGCCAACAAGACCTACTAGTATGTCATGTTTCTGTGTTTTTTTCTTCTCACTATTATTATTATTTTGATCTTCTGTTAAAATTTAAAATTGTTCTTCACAGATCGCTGGAAGTTGTTGGCAACTTTGAAACCAATTGATTATAATTACGACTCGTTGCCTCTTCAAAACCAAATGCCGATTCACGAAGCAACTCTTACGTCATCTGTATACGGAATCGATGTCACACCAACACCTCTTAAATCTTACACAACTGCTTCCATTCATCGCAACCAACATCGAGTCACTCCTTTCCAAGCAACCGTTGCTGAATTTGGCCCGTATGGTAAGTATTCAGACTTCTGAGAAGATTTTGACCAGATTTGATTGCCGTACAGTACATGTATTTCTTTATAAGCAAATCAGCTTTTGAACTCTAAGAAAAGTTGCTTTAAATATTGATTTAAAAGCCATGAGAAAGTTGCTTAACAATTGCTTATCATAAAGTCACCAGTATCCCTTGTTTATATGTACGAATCATTGCCTTTTTATATGTACATACGTACGTACGTTTATGTCTTTTCAAAACTACTATTTTCAAAATCTCCTGAAGCGTCACATATATACCTTTTAATTTTAACTAAAAATTTTAACTAATCATATAGTGTGTCACTGCGAAAGCATTCAATAACAGTAAAAAGCTCGAAAAAACTCAACCATAATGAAAAATTTCGATTTACCTGCATTGAATTTAGCTTAAACCACACTTGATCACTTACATATCCGTGTGCATACTGAATTAAAAACCATAAGCTAAGGTTTAGGCGTGCATGTCAGAGGCACACACTCTCAGAAGGAATAGTAAAAAGTTAATCTTTCAAGATTGGAAAGAAAAGCAAACAAACTCTGCTTTTCATGTCTCAAGCATTTAAACAATTCATTTGGTGCACTTTCACTTTTGTGCAGCGATGGTGTAGTGGGTAGTACCTTTGAGTGTGACCGCTGCGACCCGTGTTCGAGTCCAGTCATGTCTCATCTCAATACACCACTCCGATGCGCTTTAAAAGCAGTGTGTCAGTCCATTAGGAGCCATCGACTAACTGCACACCGCCCTTCGGGCAAGTTAGAGCAATGCTATACGTATCTCTGGCGGTAAGTCAACTAACAGCAGTTACAAGTCGGCGGGCGGAAAAACCAACCATTTCGGATGGAAGCCCAAGGACTAAAAACTCTCGTTACTTACTTACTTACTTACTTTCAAAAACAGTTTGTAAAACGTAATCAAGATTCATTTTCGGATTGAATAAACTGCTCATGTGGCGTTAAATTAGCGATTACAAACTGCGTTGGACAAAAAATGACGATAATTTTCTAGAGGTGGCGAAAATTTTGTCTCATGAAGTTTTATAAAGAATGATGACGCTAAATTTTGACTATAGGCTGCAAGGTGAATTACGTAAAAATTGGCTGTTTTCAAGACGATCAGAATAACCCCCGTCCATTACCAGAACAACTGTTAAGTGATACTGGAATCATGCAAGAAGAAGGGGTGATTGATTGGAATGCATTCTATCCACAGTTTGCGTGTCGATGTGCTATTTTAGCGAAAGAAAAGTCTTACAAAGTGTTTGGTATACAAAATTATGGTAGGACACATTTTTTTCATAACTTATTTTGTTCTCTGTGGAAAAAATGGCCTGGAAAGACAGAGAGACACTTAACGTGTCTCTGCTGAAAGGTTTTCTTCATATATTTTTTACATTGCTATGGATGAATGCCAAACGAATAGAAGCCCCAGACATTACTGACATTTCCAAAGTTCGAGCTGTGAGTAGTAAATGGTCCGTACCAAAAAGAACCTGCAGTAATTCATTGTTGATGGATAACGGAATGGGTTTGTAGACATGAATACAGCAGGCACATTTCATATTCATATTACTGAAAAAATCTTTCATTATCATATAGCCTCGTGCTTGTCCGGTCCAAATGCTGTCGATACATACATGGAAGATGGTGAAAGTGAGATGGATATGTGCGTGTCAACGGACTATCGCACGTGTCAAGCAACTGATCCCGTATGCGTGGGAAAACGAGAAACGAATTTTGTATTTACATTAGATGTGGAATCTTGAATTTTGGTAAAAATATCTTTTTTAGTTAATTCTCCTTATTTCATGGCGTTATTATTCGATTAAACGCCTTGGGTGGTTATTGCATCCATGGATTTTTTGCTTTTGAGAGGGGTATGCAAAAGAAAAGTTTCTTAATGTGAGATTTGACGTTTGGTCTCCTTCAAGAAAATTAAAACGGAGCAATCGTGCAAAATAACACGTGACAACTGTTTATGTTTTATTTTCTTCCTTTTCTTTCAGAGGTAACAGAAAGTTTTCAATGAGTAATGGAATGACGGATACGCGTTGACGACGAAGATGACAGTATGGCGATGTGAAAAGAAACTCACATTTGTTGGTTGCATGTCATCTCTGAGCACACTACCAACGTCTATCTGAATGTATGAAGAAGAAGAAGAAGAAGAAGAAGAAGAAGAAGAAGAAGAAGAAGAAGAAGAAGAAGAAGAAGAAGAAGAAGAAGAAGAAGAAGAAGAAAAGTATCTGAAAATTGAAATGATATTTGTTAGTCGAGATAAGAAATTTCAGTTCAGTAGGAATGTGGAAACAAATATTCTGCTCACGAACGCTTAAAAAGTCACGCAGAAACGTGAAGGAAAAACAATTAACACATGATGTATATAGTATGCACCATATATTTTATAATCTCATGTCTTTGTACATAAGGATTAGAAAATGTTATAACCTATTCTAATTTATACCAAAATTTTCTTGGGAGATGGAATCGTATCAACAATAATTTTAGGTGTTCCGCGTTAAAGTGTTTTGACTTAAGTCAAATAGGTTGTTATGCGTTGTTAAGCGCTTTGAACAACAAAGGAGTTGCTATTATCTTTTCTATATGTCCAGTGAATGAATGCGAATAAACGGTTTTTAGATAAGAATAAACTCTACAAGGATGCTACAAATGATTGCAAATCGTGCAGCGATTATGTCGTAGTTAGTACTGCAGCAACTGCAATTTCTTCTTGCTCGTAATTTTCGTAATCAGGAAAGTAAAAGAAAAATGTCTCTCAATAATCTCAAAGAATCATTTTTACTTAGACACGCTGATAGGGCAATAAATGTTGAGGCTCTATTTGGTTTTCTACGTCAACTTATGCTGTTTTTATATGTACCAAATGGATTTTCACTAGTATTTACTTCATCCAGCCTACTCAGTTCCTCTCTAATTACAAGCATTATTCAGAGGTGCAAGGCCAAATCACTTCAACCATATAATGAGTCTAGTGCGCATAGCAGCTGAATGGAGAATTTCAGAAATTATAACCTTATATGCAAGAAAACTTGCAATATTGTAGTTTGTAATGTTAGTCTCTTTAAACCTAGCTTGGAATCAATGCAAGATTCTGTTAGCTGTTG
Organism: Turritopsis dohrnii; assembly: GCA_027922465.2. Lineage (NCBI taxonomy): Eukaryota > Metazoa > Cnidaria > Hydrozoa > Anthoathecata > Oceaniidae > Turritopsis > Turritopsis dohrnii. Next base: position 925,650 of record BQMF02000015.1, read on the forward strand.
AAGCTGAAGTAGCTGTCTTGATTGTTAAAACTACCTATTGTGTTGAAATTGTACCATTACCACTACTTCGTTTTTTTCTGCTGTTTTCTTTTGTTCTTCATTTCGTTCTTTATTTTTTATTTTCTTCATATGCAGTATCAGATTGCGTGAGTAAATTCTGAAGAAGAACGTACTGTAAAGGTTGAGATCATTTCTTCGCTTTTTTTTGTGTGAACATTTCTGTTTTTTTGAATTTCTGAAGTTTCTCCTCTCATCAGCGGCTAATTTTGCATGTGTAAATAACTTACGATCAGATAATTTCTGTTTTGGTTTTGTTAAGGACAAAATTCAGGAACAGAAACGTTATCCGCGATAGATTTTGTCGATTTTTTGCGTCGTTTTCGTCGTGTTTGCTGGGGAGTAGTATTTTTTCGAGTGAAAAGATGTTGGCTTTAAAGGTGGTGTGGGAAAGATATTGTAAAACTTTAGTGATTTGGTCACGTAGTCTTTTAAACCTGACTTTGTTTTTCTCGAATAGTTTCATGCAAAGTTTTGTATTTTCCAACTTGATGAAATATGATGAAAAGAGAGCATTTTCACTAAATGGTGGTAGAACTTGAAAAGAAGCATCGTAACCCAGCGTTATATCATCGGATCCATGCATGAGAAATTTCTTTTTTTATTGTGAGCAACACCAGTTCCAATATCAAAAGTACTCAATGAAAAAACTTATTTTTGGGTCTGTTACAAAAGTATTAGCATTTAGTTCTTCCGACACGACAACTGTTTGTTTCAATATTTTTTGACAATCACCCTTGTGGAAATCATGTTTAGATTCCATTTATCATTGAAATCTGTTTCGAAAAAACCCGACAAAATATATGATTTTCAAGATGGGGTAAGCCAACGTTTCATAATATCTCTCACTCATTAAACAGACGAATAATTTTAAAGGTAAGTGAACCGTATCTAAACAAGATATGGTAATTAGTAGAAGTGAACTGAAGTATTTGACAGCATGCTGTTTTTCACCTATCATTCAGAATGGTTTATAATTTAACAGGAAAACCAGGAAGCATATAATGAAAGTTAAGGAACAAATTTTCACCCTATATTCTACCCTATTTTACTTTGCTTGCTAGTGGTACGTAAGCAACAAGATTTCTCTTCTATAACTTTCTTATATTCCGTGATGAAAAGCGTTCATTATTCGCTTTTTTTCTCTCGTTTGCCGCAAATCATGCGCAATACAACAACTTCAGTATCAGTCCAGTTTTATCACACAAGCGAAAACAATTTAGTAATATGTTTAAAAAGCTGGTAACCACATTGCCTGTCCAAGAAACCTCTTAATGTTTATTAGTTGTCATGGTCTAATGACTACTGAAATTAAAAACATCTTTAATCTATCATAGTGTGAAGGGTGCTGCATATACCGTCCTTCAGTGATCTTTCATTTTGAGATCACTTTTTCGAAAGAGAAGACGTGAAAGAACAAGGCTTCACAAAACCGACGGAAGTATCACATTAGAGAAACTATGGGAAAACTTTTCTGGGTTTTACTTTTTGTCTTTTGTTTGGTAGCTGTACAGGGAAAGAAAAAGTCTGCCAGTAAGTTGAACCTTTTGAAGTTTTTCAAATGGGTCAAATGTGTCGAAAAAGCGATTTTGACTTCCTTTTGCTGATACATATTTTGGGATATCAGACAAAATTCAATTTCTAAATGCCATCTTTTCCCTTTTCTCTTCTTCGTAATGAGTGTAAGTAAAAGTTTAGCCCCTTGATGCCAAACATAGATATGTTACACATACATTATATGTACAATTATTGATATTATTTCATCAAAATTATAATCAAACTATAATCAAAGGGGCTATATTAAACTTTTACTGAAATAGCAACATCAGTTTTAAGAAGATGTAGTTATCATTATGTGAAAAACAACGAAGATCTTAAGTTTTTTTCTTTCTTCAAAGAAAACTCCAACCCCAAGCCTGAAGATGTCGAAGGAGATGTGAAAAGCATGGACACCACTCAAGAAGAAGAAGATGAAAAGGCTGATGATGTGGTTAGTTTCATTTTTCATCTAGTTTTTCATTTTTTATCAATTGGTTGTCAAGAATGTGGTGGGTCTTCTCCAGTTTTCATCATTATGTGTTGGTCGAATCTGTAAAATGATCTCTGTTTTTGACATGCAATTTACATTTTCAATTTCAGAAGGAAGCAGAGCCATCTGAAAAACAAGATGATGAAGAAGGAAGTGCTTTACCCGACGATGATGACGAAGAGACACAAAGATGTAAGCATGTTATGTAAACATATTTAGTAAAGGAACCGGTGCTAAGTACTTCAACTGACACTTGGGAAGGCTTATTGTCAAAGAAGACCTGTAGGTCATTTCAATAGGCCATAAGACTGTAATAGAGACTGTGGTCCCTTTTCCTTCTTATCGCGATTATGGAGGGGGAATACTTACAGATCATACCTTTCGCCCTTGCTTCAATTAGAACAACCTTACATGGGATCTTATATAGCAAATTCTCCTTTCTTTTATAGTTTCCTGTAACTTGAAATTCAAGAGAGTTGGTTGCTATGCCGACAAATCCAAGGCCAACAAACCCCTGAAGTCATTCATCATGTCCGATTCGGATATGGGTTCTGCAACCAAGAAGGGAAAACTTCCAAGTGGAGAAAACTTCAATGTAGAACTCCCAAAATTCGCTTGCAAATGCGCCAATGAAGCCCTCAACTCTGGAAACGCTATCTTTGGAATTCAAAACATTGGTAAATTCATCATCATTGTTTTATCTCTGATACTTTCCAAGATGTCGCTCGCCTTATTCTTAATGATTTTCTTTTCCCCTTAGCTGAATGCTGGAGTGGACCAGACAACAGCAAATACGACAAGGATGGCCCATCGGGAGATTGTGTCACCTTCGACTACCAGCCTTGCGATGACAGTGCTGAAGTTTGTGCTGGAAAAAAACACTCCAACTTCGTGTACTACGTTGACACCCCTGAACATACCAAATCAAAAGAGGAAGTACAACAAGAACTAGCAGCTGAAGCTAGCAAGAAGAAGAAGTCTGCATCAAAAAAGAAGATGGCTTCCAAGAAGAAGTCCAAGAAAGGTAAGTGTTTTCTCTCCATCTTTTGCCTCAAGTTATTGCTCGTGATGAAGTTATGTTGATTATTGTGGCTAAATAACAATTTTAATACTCCCATCCATAAGTTATGTTTTCTTCATTGGCAAATCTACCATGATGATTATGTCATAAGGACCAAGATTAGGGGATAGAACGTGATTCTGATCACTCCTTTTCAGAAGAACAACAAAGATGTGTAAAAATCTTCCAGCACTGACTATCTGTAAATCAATATCAGCTATCCACGCAAACAAAATGTGTTGTTGTAAGGGTTAGGTTGTACTTGAGAATAGCTGACTAATCCATAAAAAGAAATCTGACCATTGGTATTGGTTTTTGTTTTATAGCCAACAAGAAAAGAGCCAAGAAATCGAAGAAGGAATAAATTTGACATAATACTAAAATTCCTTAATTGGTCACGTGATGGCTTCAACCATAAAATGAAAGTAGATGGATTCTCATTGGTGTTTTAAAAACACGAAAAATGCTGCCGATGTAGTTTTGAAAATAAAACTTTGGACTCCATTTTTGTAGTCAAAAAATCTCTTCACAAAATATACTTATAAATAATGTCAATAATTGTTTTTGCTTTGAATTTTTTTTGATATTTCCAATATATGATATTTCACCATAATTCTTTTAATTGAAGATTAAAGAATAACTCGTACGTGAGTTATTTCATAATGAAAGTACTCGAAATCGCGAAAAGTAATTTTCTTTTACAGGAAGAAACGAGAAAAATATGTTAAGTAACTGTCAATTCCTTCTGTTTAAAATCTTCCAAAACAGAAAGGACCATTCGCTAAGGAAATGTGATTGTGTATGAAGCAACCAAACATGCGGCATTGACTAAAAATACTTTGAAGCAAAAAATTGTTGTGGGAAGAAAAAGCTGCGAAGGTTGCAATATCTTTTCTTGCAACTTTAAAAGAAAAAGTGGCGTATATTAAATGTTGCCAGTGAAGTTGAACTTTCGATAATTTTTGTTGTCCAAGCAACTCTTGCAAATTAAGTTTGTTGTTGATCCGACGAGACAACTTCTTAATCAGAAAAGCAAGATCAGACAACATTTTCATCCTTCGAATTTGGCCACGTTTTGCCCGACATTGGTTTTTTAGATAAACTTTTGCAAAAAGCAACAATTGGAGCAACCAAACTCCTGGGTTATTTATGTTCGAACGCTTTTATAAAGCGACAAGAAAAATGGAAAAAAGTTGTGGGAAGAAATTGTTTCAAACACTGAAAATAATTGACCTTTCCCGAATTTCTGTTTAAATACCCTGTTTATGCTTAGTTATCCAGTTTCCCCTTGTTTCTATGTTTTTTATTTGTTTTTCTAATTTCATAATGTTTTCAGTAAGTAATAGTTACATAATGTATACAGTAAGTAACACAATTGCTCCCCGCTAACTCGACCTCTTGCTATCTAGACACCCGCTCAACTTAATTCCTTCTTTCCCGTCAGATTCAACGTTTTTGACTGGAAATTTCCCCCGCTATCCCGACATAAATATTGCCATCCCTTGACAAAAAAACTATAGTTACTGTAGTTACTCGTTCTTTCAGTTCCCCAGTGGAACAGTTAGAAGCAATTTAGTGGCTAGGACATAACACACTGATAGACTCTGGATCTCAGTGGAGTAAACTTTTTGCAGCAACTAAAGATTGCTCATTATGATGTACAAAACTTTGTAGAACCCCTGTCTCACAATTTTTAACTTTGTGATGAGATATTAATTTTAGTGTGTTCAATAACACCACGACATGTTCTTAATAAACAAAAGAATTGCACGTTAAAACTTACTTTTATTAACGATTAAAGAATTAATGACCGGCATAGTTTAAAGAAATCCTTGAAAGAAATGCTATCGAATGGTGTGAAAGTCTCTAAAATCTCTAATCTCTCTGATATACAGTGTGTTTCATAGTGTTGGAAACGGAAAACTTAAAGCTGTTTTTTTTAAATGAATATTCCGAATTTCAAAATAACTTTTACATCGATGGAAAGCCACTTTCAAGTTCTTTCGGCTAGGATATTTTTGTGAAAAATGAAAAAGTGGTTTTTGAAAAATGAGGGAGAATGTCTTGGAAAAATGTATGAAAAATGTGTGAAAAGTTATAACTTGTTAAAATCGAAATTCTCTGGGACACACTGTACATGGCTTTAAACAACTCATTAAATCACCAACACGAATAGCTGATACGCCACAGACATTATTGTTACAACAAACAACACAGTTGTATCAGATACCAAAGCCATCCATTTTCCTTTTAGTGACCATGATCTTATTTGTTGCATCAGAAAACAACATCACATGTGCTATCTTGGTAAAACTATAAACTGTCGAAACTATCGAAATTATGATAAAAATAAGTTTTGTCAAAAACTTTCTTCGCAAAACTGGCAACATGTTTATAGTGCAACTGACATGAACACAGCTTGGTCTCTTTGAAAGGAAATTGTTTACCGAACATATGATTCTATGCTACTTTAATTCGGAAAATGGTCCGCGGGAACCCATGCGATGCGATTGTCAATCTCAAAAAGAAAATGACAGCAGCAGACATTGCCGCTTATAAAAAGTGAAAAACAAGGTAAATAACAAAGTTCGTAAAGCCAAAATAAAGGAAAATTGCGGTAATCCAGAATTTGGCGTTCAATAAAGAAGGTATTCCACTTAAATCGAACTCTCGAGTGAATACCACGACAAGTTGACGGGAAATTGGTTAACGATGGTCGCTCTATTAGCGGGATTCGGAAAAATCATGTTTTATCTACACGAAATTATTTTTGTATAGACGTGTGGGGAGTTAAATACAACTTAGTAGAGTTGTTCGTGAATTTGTAGGAACAAAGTCATTAGAAACACTTGAAATAAGCCTGTTTATACAGTGTGTTTCGTAATGTTGGAAATGGAATCTTTAAAGCTGTTTTTTTAAATGAATATACCGAATTTCAAAACAATTTTTACACCGTTGGAAAGCCATTTTCAAGTTCTTTCGGATAGTATGTTTTCGTGAAAAATGAAAAAGTGGTTTTTGAAAAAATAAGAAAAATGTCTTGGAAAAATGTAATTAATTTTTAATGGTCGATTACGATGTGAATGAAAAGAAAAGATTTTTTAAAACAATGACAGCAATTTCGAAAACATTAAACAAATTTAAGCTGTGTGTTCACGAAAAACGTTTAACTTTTATGTTTTTAAATATCAATTTGGGGGTCTCAGCGCAAACATAAAATTAATAAAAAATTTGAATGGTTTCAGTGTTTTGAAACAATAAGCACGATGTAATTAAACTACGTGTTAATCGACCATTAAAAATTTAATTACATTTTTCGATGACATTTTCTTTATTTTTTCAAAACCCACTTTTTCATTTTTCACAAAAATATACTAGCCGAAAGAGCTTCAAAATGGCTTTCCATTGATGTACAAATTATTTAGAAATTTGGTATATTTAAATAAAAAAACAGCTTTAAAATTTCCATTTCCAACATTACGAAACACACTGTATATACAAGATTAGGGCATAGAGCGTAGATTCTGCTCACTTCTTTTCAGAAGACCAACAAACATATGTAAAAATCTACTAAACAGATAGTCTGTTAATCAAATGCTATCCACACAAACAAAATCTTTTATTATAAAGGCTAGGATGTAGTTAAGAATAGCTGACTTATAGAAAGAAATCTCACCACGGTTTTGGATTTTGTTTTATAGCCAACAAGAAAAGAGCCAAGAAATCGAAGAAGGAATGAATGACCAACTTGATATAAATACTAAAATTCCTTAATTTGTTACCGCAAAATGAAAGTAGATGGATCTCATTGGTGTCTTAAAAGCACGAAAAATGCTGACGATGTAGTTTCGAAAATAAAACTTTGGACTTTATTTTTGTAGTCAAAAAATCTCTTCAAAAGATATATTTATAAATAATATCAATAATTGTTTTTGCTTTGAATTTTACTTTATATTTTCAAGTTTTTCTCATCAGGTTTTTTTGAGGCGATGACATTGAAACTGAAAACTTCAGCAATGGTTAGGATATCTAGACTACCCGCTATTTTCATAATGCCTTCTAATTGATAATGAGAGATTAACTCTTACGTGAGTTATTTGATAACGAAAGTACTCGAAATCGCGAAAATTAATCTTTTTTATTCGAAGCGACTCCTTTTTCACCGAAAAAATATGTCAAATAACTGTCAATTCCTTCTATTTAAAATCTACCAAACGTGAAAGGCCTTTTGTTAAGGAAATGTTTAGTAAGCGAGAAAACATGGGGTATTGATTACGAATAGTTGCTTCTTCAAAAGGGAGATGCGCGAGGAGTGACAAGATAAAATGAAAAGTGAACCGTGTGATCTTGTTATTAAACACAAAGAGAACTGATAACAAACAAATATAACCCTAACAATTAAGTTATAAACGGGCATATGTGTCCTATCAGGCTCGGAAAAAACATCTCACCACTAAGACAATGTTAAACCACTAAGATAGCTACTTTGAAACCACTAAAATACTTTAAGACGTTCGATAATCATGACGTCAATGAACGAAACAACAGCAAATGTAAACTTGTGAAAAAAATTGGAAAGTCACAAAAGTTGTTGTTACTGAGGAAGATCTTGATCTGAGGTATAGATGTATCCATATTGTTGCTTGTATGGTAAATTGTAGGATAAAGCTAAGTCCTTTGAGTCAGGTGTGAGATTGGATCGTTGAACTTTAAAATACTTGTCATGTTGTTCACTTAGCATTGGGTCAAAATAATTATCGATTGCTCCATTAGTGCGTGTATATCCAGGGCGAACATTCCCAAGTGCATTAAACATACAGTGACATAGATCATCGATCTGTCTCGCCAATATATTACCATTGACTCCCGTCCCAGCGTTGTTGTCTGGTATTTGTCGCAAATAACTTTCACACAAGTCCAAGTTAGTGTTGGCTGTTTTCAAAAATATCTAGGACAAAAATAACGATTATAAAACCAACGTCATTATTATTCAGTTCGAAAATGAGAATTCTGTGTCTTAATATGAAAAGACATATTGTCCTTTAAAGCTGTTTTTTACTACTGTCTTAGAAAAAAAGGCTGTAAATTTAAATTTGACATTTCAATGATATAGCTCAAGGTAATTTTGTGGTAGAGTTAACTGAAGTTTTTTTGTATATTTCGGAAGCCGCATAAAAAATGAGAACCCTTGCAAAATTTGAACTGATTTGGACACATTGTTCATGAGATATTAGGTTTAAAGTTTTGCATAAGTGACGTCATTAATGTGAATCACTTATTGAATTGCACTCTGCTTCAAAATTTACTTAATGAAAGATTTTCAGGATATATACAACATAGCATATGTTATGAATTGTTTGCATCTAAGTGAGAGACATCGGTGATAATAACAAAAGATATTGCACAATATATCTGCGTCAATCATGCTTAACTGCTTCATTGAATGTAACAGTCGAAAAGAAGTCGAACAAGATGACCTTACAGGCGAAAGGATTTCTGAAAAACCAGTTGAAGCAGAAAAATTGGAATATTTTTATTTTCAGTGCTTCGTAAACGACATTTTTGAAATTCAAAACAAAGTTCGCAAAAATGCGACTATATATTTCCCCAAAGTTGCGAAATTTTTGTCAATCTACTTATAATAATCCGCAATCGTGTGTAACACATTTAACTTAGAGAGTGATTGTTTTTTTAAAAATTTACGGCCAAAATCTTCTTAATCATGGTCATACAGCGGCAGTTCGACCACGCAAGACACATTCACGATTAGTATAATAGCACGGGGCATCTAACGTCAGTTATTTTTAAGCCAATCAAAACGCAAGAAATTATTTTTTCGCCGTTTTGATTGGTTGCCGACGGAATCCGTTAGTAAAGCCCTTCTTAGTCTACAGACAGTTTAGCACGAAGCAGACGAAGGTGAAAGGTGAAAGGTTTACTACACTTACTGGAAAGAAAAGAAAGTTTACAGAGGTATTTAGTGTATGTTTATAGTAGAAAATCTTCTGCAAAATAGAGAAAGTTACCTCACATAAGCATAAAAGCAGGTTTTCCAAACGAAGAAAGTAGTTTTATGTTTTTCAGTGTATACATATGGTAACATAATTTCAGTGGAAAAGAAATAGCAGAAGAAAGCGTTTTAAGTATATGTTTACAGTAGGAAAGTGTGCTGGAAAGTAGTAGTTTAAATTAGTAGTAGTTTAAAGTGTTATTATTTTGTTTTCAGATATGAAATATCTATATATTTATAAGTGTTTGAAAATGGCTGTAGAAGATGTTGTTGTTTACTAACACGATGATGTGAATTAGTATGGATAGGTATATTCTCTTTGTTTGAAGTTAAACCAAAGTTAAAATATTATAGATCTATTTAGTTAGAACATGGACGTTAGAACACAGTTTATTTATCCAGCATTTTTGTTGTTTTCCTGTACGCACAATTTATTTTTACTACTATCATGAAAGATGTATCATGAATATTTTGATGTGTGTCAGATCTTCCGATTAAAACGTTTTTCTGTTCATAACTCCAGTGTTGATAGTGAACTAAAAATGCTTTAGCTGGAATACCTAGAGTTTCTTAATTAAAAGGGTGAGAAGTGTTTTTTTTTCGTATTGACGTTAGATTTTTCATCACGGGCAACCATTGCATTGCATCTTCAATCGATACATTTTATTTTACAAAGTGAAAAAAGCCGATGCACACGCAGCATGTATTTTTATTTTTGATGGGTTTAAGATCTTCCAAGTAAAACGACTGTTCTGCGCTCCTATATCTAAAGTTTAAAGTACTTACAGTACTGATACCCTTTCTGTTCATCATGTTGTGATTTGATTTTTCGACACCAGGTTTGAGAAGTAATTTTCAGAATTAGAACCCGTAAAAAATTTTTACACGGGATACTAGTAATATCAATAAACATTGATTGAGAAAAATGTGTGATAAAATAAAATACAGTATAACTACCATCAACCTGATACTCAGATAAAAATGCTGTCCTTACTAAAGTACGTTTCAAGTGAACTTACACAGTTTTTATAAATGCTTGGCAAATTTGAAGGTTATGAGATATTTCAAAAATTCTTTTTGCGCTGTGTCGAGCTTAAGCACTTTTTCATGATAAAATTTGGAAGAATAATGAAAATGGAAGAAGAAAAACGAAGATGAAAAAAAAGAGCTTTTTATAGAAAAGAGCAAAAAAGCTCAGGTTTTTGTGAGACAAACTTCAATCTTTGATCGTTCAAAAGGCAAAATAATTTTACAAAAAAGTAAAATATAATCCCTTTAAGTCACTTAGGGGCTGATTACATGATCCCAGTTAGCCGGGACAAAATTTCATCCCTCCTTGCCGAAGTCTTGGCATCCTGGTCAAATCATCATAAATTTCCCATCGCGATTACATGATAAAATTTTCATCCCACCTAACCGAGATCTCGGCTATTAAAAGCCGGGATCTCGGTTAGGCAGGATGAAATTTTCCCATGTAATCGCTTCTTCCCGATCAACCGGACAAGTTTGAGGTTTGAGTAGGCGTAGTTTGTCAAAAGTATCGTTTCCTCTTTTAAAGACAGGTTTGGCTTTGTCCCGTCCAGCCTAAATGGGATGAAAATTTTGCATATAACACTGAGTTGAAATTCATCTCGGCAAGGCGGGATGAAAGTTCTTCCCGGCTAACCGGGATCATGTAATCAGCCCCTTAGGTCGCACATTTTAACATATTCACTCTGTTATGATCTTATAATTTTCTGGGGGTAAGTAATGATCTTTCCACTAAACACTAAACGGCTCTATTCAACAGAACAATTATACAATTAAACTCCCCGTGCATAAATCATAAATTTCTGTATTAACCCCAAAGGGATACTTTTACAGTACAAATGAATGCAATAACATACAAAGTTAAATGCTCACGTAGTCATTATGTCTAACGTATTCCCTATTATACAGTGTGTTTCGTAATGTTGGAAATGGAAATTTTAAAGCTGTTTTTTTAAATGAATATACCGAATTTAAAAATAATTTTTACTCCGTGGGAAAGCCATTTTGAAGCTCTTTCGGATATAATATTTTTGTGAAAAATGAAAAAGTGGTTTTTGAAAAAATAAGGAAAATGTCTAAGAAAAATGTAATTTAATTTTTAATGGTCGATTAAGATGTGAATGAAACGAAAAGGTTTTTGAAACAATGACAGCAATTTGGAAAACAATAAACAAATTTAAGCTGTGTGTTCACGAAAAGCGTTAAACTTTTATGTTTTAACATATCAATTTGGGATCTCAGCGCAAACATAAAATTAATAAAAAGTTTGAATAGATTTAGTGCTTTGAAACAATAAGCACGATGTAATTAAACTACGTGTTAATCGACCATTAAAAATTTAATTACATTTTTCGACGACATTTTCCTTATTTTTTCAAAGCCCACTTTTTCATTTTTCACAAAAATATACTAGCCGAAAGAGCTTGAAAATGGCTTTCCATTGATGTACAAATTTTGAAATTCGGTATATTCATTTAAAAAAACAACTTTAAAATTTCCATTTCCAACATTACGAAACACACTGTATTATATGTTAATTACCTTCGTAGTTGCAAAAACTATCACCCCCGGTTTTCATCAAATCCTTACAAGCTTGTAAACACGAGAAACATGCGACCTAAGTGACTTTAAAAGATTTAGATGTTCATCGACTTATTTCCTTTTTCATTTTCCAATGGTTTTGTTCAGAAGAGATGCTGTTTAGGGTTCAGTTATATGCAAACCAAAGTGAAAAATCAATTCCTTATAGATGAAACATTTCAAAAACTTATGTTCGTTGTTCATAAAAAGAAAATTGACAGTCATATATTTAATTTTGCAAAATAAAATATGATATACAGCATCAAATGTATACTGATGCATGACCATATATATACTTCATAGTAAACTATGTTTTTGTTGTTGAATTAAACAACGATCCAGAGAAGCACACTCGACCAGCATTCTTTCAATTTCAAGATTTGTCTCAATCCTCTGTGTATTAAAACATTATATATACGTAATTGGTTTTCTGAACTTCTTCTTGCATATACGACATCATATATTTACTTGCTGTTTTTGTATGTACTCTTTGAATTAAATGGTTGAACAGGTTGTTCTCCACATGAAAAGGGTTTCCTTTTATGGGTGTATTATCATCGTGCTTTCAGTTCAGTTGGGTTATATAAATAGATCTTCACCCTGGCTATTGATAATGAATTTTCACCTTTGCACTGAAATCACAGCTTCAATGGTTTGTTGTTCAAAGCATTTAACTGCCAATCATCATAAATAACACATTATTGTTTTCAACAAAAACAAAACATCATCAATATCAGATGTTTTTCTGTTTTTTACACGTTCATTCAAAAGTTTAACAAAACTTTTTAAGAAATAAAACGATTTATTTCCATCATTTAACGTTTTATCTATTGAATCATTCGTTTGAGTTAGAAAAAAATGATCACAGTTCAAGATATTTATAAGTTTCTTCGACAAATTTTCTTTTTTCATCTAAAAATATTTATATGTTCTTTAAAATCCATTTTATCGATCAAAGAAACTTTTGATTCGCTGATATGCAATGTACGGTGCTTTAGTTTCATGTAATTGCATGCACGAAATTTAAAAAAACCGCTAGGTTTTGACGCCAGCTTTTGTGGAAATCCAATAAAATAGAATGAAATTGAATTCTGCCTAGGACGCATGCCGGTTTACAACTCTGTTTCTTTTTCCTAACAATTCAAATTGATGAATCCATGTAAAATATTGATTTGATTTTGATTTACTCTTTATTTTCAGTCGGTAAAGTTATGCAATACTAATCCTAAAACAACCATATTTCCCTAATTCAAAAAGAGGCTGAAATGGTTAACCACCTTCCCATTTTCAGTCTCCTTTTAACAATTTAATATCGACTGAAAAAAAAAGAAATTGGAAAAATGATATAATATAAAAATGATACTATAGTAATTAAGATTACTACAGATTAGGATGAATCTAACTGCCGAACCTTAACCTTGTCTATTTATTTTGCTTCGATCGACATTGACCAGGTAAAAAAACACTCATGTCGCCTCTGTTTAAAGTAAAACTGATATAAATGTTGAAAGCGTCAGTAATGAGTTTTGTCTGTTCCGTTGTTGTGTGAAACAAAAACAGGAACAGGAGCATCAAAATTGTTTTCAGAAATAAAACAACCACATGAAAGTTTCGAGTGGTCAAAATTTTCCTCTTGGCTAAATTTTCTGTTCTTGGCTAATTATAGAACTTGGGAAGATAAAGGATTTTAAGGTAAAGGTTTTTAAGATTATTGTTAGAACCAAATAAACTTACTGCTTTGTTTCTTCCCGTCAAGGCTTTGTAACCATAATAATTTTTATCGACAGAATGGATGTCATAAGCAAGTTCTGCAATGGCTTTTTTCCAATTTCCAATATCTCGATTATAAACACTCCAAGTTTGAGGAAAAGCGAGAATTCTGCTTTTGATGTATGAGTAAGGTATTCGATGTGCTCTGGCATAAGCGTTTCTAGGGATATTCAAAGCAGAAGCTATCATTTCCAACCCTTTTCTAGTACTGTCACTCCACCTAGCTGATTGCCAGCTCTTTGCATTCTTATCGCATTTTCCATGTAAATACTCATATGGTTGCAAGCATTGAACATCTTTAAGAATCATTATTGCCAAAAGTATTAGAAAGATACGAGCCATTTCTACAAATAAAAGAATGGACACTCACAGTAATATTATGTCATCTTTGTAGTAACATGTGCATTACCAGTAAATGTCGCAAAATCACCAGTGTAACTGATGTAACTAAAACATTTTGTTTTAAGGGGGTTTCACACGTAAAAGGTCTTGAACAATTTTTCTTTTAAGCAGGTGTTGTAAGGCCTTAAATTTAAATTGCACAATAAAAACCGGTAAGAAATGTTTTGCCTGAAATGTATGTTGATTACGGGCGGCGTGGGACACAACGCAAGCTGAACATGGGTGGCGAGCAACGCCGCCTTGGCGTTTAGTCTATCTACTTATACTAATTCGCAATAGTGTGTAACACATTTATTTTAGAGAATGATATATGTGACCGTCCATGGGAAAAAAAGTACATTTCATTTTACCGGTAAAATATACCGGTATTTTTACCGCTAAAGATGTAGTATCGATATTTTTACCGGTAAAATTTTTATTATACCGGTAAACTAATTATATTATCGGTAATTACCGGTACACAAATTGATCAATACTTTTATCGGTAAATTTACCGGTAAATCTAAATCGATCCAATTTTATTGGTAAAGTGCGAATTATGATAGTTTTTAAAACGAAAAAAGAGCTAGCTTTAAGAGCTATTATACCTAATCATTTATGGTGCTACGTTACCGTAGTGTAATAATTTGAAAATCATTTTACCTCCGGGATACTTAAAAGTCGTCAAAGAATTCACATCGAATGTTCAGTAATCGAATGTTTTTAGATGAATATGCACTGCAAAGAAAATAAACGATCTTCCTAATGTCTTCTCGTGTACATGTTTTTGTAGTAGTATGAAACCAAATTTTAGCATTTAGTTCCCAGGATCTTTCGACTAAAATATTAATGCTATTGCAGTAAAGGTCTTCGAAAGGTTGACAAGGAAAATTACGTCGGTTCCATCACTTCATGCTAACACTGTTATGCTCGACTGTTGTATGACAATGAGACTCGAACGGACAGAGGAACTACCATTTGGAACCTTGCCACAGGTTTTCCGACTGTCCATCATCAACATTGACTACTGCGAGAAGAGTGCGCACCCACGCAAGCTTTACAGCCAGGACATGGGAGAGTTTTGGAGCCCTGAGCTTTCAGATAATCTTCCACGTAAACCTTATGATGAAAAACTGTAGGAAACAGGTAGTATTAATGTTTAAACGAAGGTGAGTATTTCAAAAGAGAACTTTTGCAACTCGTCAAGCCGACGTTAAAATGTTTTCATTTTGTCTTTTCCCAAATTCACTCTTTATCGGGATATTATCTGAATAAAGTTACAAAAGTGAATAAAGATCACTAAAAACGTTGCGATATGATCGATTCTTTAAGGACACATCTCCACTTGTTGAAGGTGAAATATCTGTTGAATAAAATAAGTCTCAGCTGACTTTCCCTGAGGAAAATAAAAATAAAAGTTTTCGTCATGGGATTTACAAAAATAACTTAATAGAATTAGAGCGGACGGTTTTTATTATTGCCAAATTTCGAACAAACTGTTTTATCTCTTATTTTCAGCTGAATGAGAACCAGGTAACGAGTTGATTTTGATACACAAACGAATGTTACCTGTAATATATACATAAAAAGAGTATAGATTACCAAATGGCTGTTACAAAAATTTCCCTGTTCATTATAATAATTGAATAACGCAGTCTTTTTAAATGGAATATTTAAACCTATGAAGAAAAAATCATTAATAAATTGTCGACACATCATCCTTTCTTTTAAAAGATCTTTCAACCGTCTAATTCATGAGCAGGTGATTTGTTTTGTTTCAGAGTTTATTGACGTCAATTACTTCATCATGAATAAAAACAAGAAAGAAACATATTTGAACAACCAACGATTAGGTAATTTATGACTTGACAAACATTAACATTTTCGAAAACATGTTATCGCTATCGATTAGCCACTTTACCTTACGTCTGAGACGCTACCGTAAATCACATTAGGTATTTTTTTACATTACATTACGATACCGGTAATTATCGGTAAAGCGGTAAATTTATCGATAAAAAATTATACAGTAGAGTCTCCATAACTCGAACCTCTATTACTCGAATGTCTCCTTCTTTCGAACAAATTCGCTGGCACCTTGAAAATTTCCTAATAAACTCTCATAAAAAAACCTCTACAACTCGAATCTCCATAACTCGAATATTCCCTTCTTTCGAACGAATTTTCTTGTTCCTTGAAGGTTTTTGTCTCCATAACTCGAATTTTCCTGCAGCGTTATGCAAAATTTAGCAAAATTTGAAAGGTTTTACTCATGTTTTGAGTCTTTATCTCACACGACCAACAGCTGATCAAGTGCGTTCGGCAATTACAGTCCTCGAAGACTTGAGTCTATTTTCCAAATTTGGAGAGGATATGATCGTACACCTTAAGTATCTGAATCACAACATCAATAAAGATCATGATTTTATTTGTAAACAGAAAGTGATTACTAATTTCTTTTCTTAGTTGATTATGAAAAAAAAACACAAAAGTACATTATCTTTGACTTTAAACTAACCCAAAACCCCCCTATATGCAAGAATACATGATGCATTTACCGTTTTTATTCACCTGGTCCGCAAATAATAAGGGTATTTCGTAAAAACTTGTAAACCTCTACAACTCGACTGTCTCTATCTTTCGAACGATTTCCTTTTCCCCCTGGTTGTTCGAGTTATGGAGACTCTACTGTAATTACCGGTAATCGCTAAAAAAATTTTAAGTTACCGGTAAAATTACCGGTAATTTGCGCATATCGGTAAAATCGAATGTACTTTTTTTCCCATGGACAGTCACATATTTAACTAAATTTTACGCTCATCGTCTTCCTATGTGTGCGTAAAACCACGTTGAGGCGAGAGACACTTTTTCACGATTATTCCAAAAGCACGTGGCATCATTTGACGTCATTTTTTTTTATGAACACGGGGATTCATTGCATTGCATCCCCAATCGAACGCGACGTTTTTGGGGAAATAGGGATAACTGACGTTTTTTGGATTCCGCGACACGGGTGATGGGATGACGCAACATTTGGGCCGAAATTTTAATTGGTACTGCGGCTATGACGTCATCAAAATCTTTGATTGACGATTCCATTTCGAAATTTAAGCCGTAAAAAGACTTTTACGTGAGTTGCTAGTCTTATTATAATAATCCGCGATCCAGTTTTGCGAGCTCTACAACATGGGTACACTATCCACTTACGATTCAGTGATTTAATTTTTACTTGCGGGGTACACGCACGGAAACGCAGGATTTCCGCACATCCTTTTCGAAATTAAAGCTGTAAAAAGCTTTTACGCGAGTTGCTATTATACACATATGCATTTATACGCATTGTGATAGTGAAATGGTGGGTACTTGGGATTATGGTTTTGTATCAGTTTTATTATGATTTGTTTTGTGTAAAAATTACTTTTGCAAATATGGTCTTTGGTCAATACTAAGTTCAATATTTAAGTGTTTCCATGATTCAGTTTCTTTGGAAAAAAATTATTTTAGTATGCTTTTATTCGGTTCAGCTCCTGTATTGGCTAAATCTGTAAAATCCTTTTTACATCTGATATTATGTGCATCTATATATTAATAGCCGATTCTCCGTCTGTCTGTTTGTTTGTTTGTTTGTTTGTAAGTCACGCAAAATGGTAGATTGAGTTGTGAGTGAAATTATTTCTTTTTTGTGTGCGACGTGAGTTCGAAGCAAATACATTGCAACCCCAATCGAATGTGACTTTTTTTTGGCTGATGAACGAATAGGAATAACGTTTTGTTTTTATCATTATTGTTAGTTTTATATTCCACGTTGACTTGGCTTTGAAAACAGTACATCAACTAAATACAAAGAAACTAACTGATTAAACATTTTGGACAAAAAGCAGCAGTGGCAGAACGTGGCAGCATATGTTCGGTTTGCCACCTTAACTCTTGCCTGACTGTCTGAGACGGGTAAACTTTTTTTTTGAGCAATCAAAATGTTTAAAAACCGATAGGTAAAATAAGAGTATCATATCAAAACAAAATGTTTTTTTTTTTTGCTTTTTTTTTAATAAATTAATTTCTTCTTTTAATTGTTAAGCGTTCTGATCGAACGTTTTTTTATTCTATTTATTCATTTAGCACGTGCCTTTTTTTCTCTCCTCCCGTGTGATCTTTTTAAGAAGAGAAACCATTTCCCCCTTACGTTTGATAGCACCCATGTTAGAGCGCGTAACTTTTTTAAAACAAAAGCTAATAAAAAGTTGAAGTTTTGTCTCTCTACGTTTTGAGTGTATTGTTACATTGATAAAAGATTGGTTTTACCAGAGGTTGTGACTTCGAATCTGCTTCTGGTTGAACACAAGTTGTACGAGCCGTTTATAAGAAAATTTGACGTTTATTGATACAGTGATACAGAGCAGGTGGACATGGGCGGCGAGCGACGCCGCCTTGGCGGCTAGTCTATATATTAATAACCGATTCTCTGTTTGTTTGTCTGTTTGTTTGTCTGTCACGCAAAATGGTAGATTGAGTTGTGAGCGAAATTATTTCTTTTTTTGTGTGCGACGTGAGTTCGAAGCAAATACATTGCAACCCCAATCGAACGTGACTTTTTTTGGCTGATGAACTAATAGGAATAACGTTTTGTTTTTATCATTATTGTTAGTTTTATATTCCACGTTGACTTGGCTTTGAAAACAGTACATCAACTAAATACAAAGAAACTAACTGATTAAACATTTTGGACAAAAAGCAGCAGTGGCAGAACGTGGCAGCATGTGCGATTTGCCACTATCTCTTGCCTGACTGTCTGAGACGGGTGAACTTTTTTTTTGAGCAATCAAAATGTTTAAAAACCGATAGGTAAAAAAAGAGTATCATGAAATAAAATATTTTTCTTTTAATTTAATTTTTTTTTAATTGTTAAGCGCTTCTGATCGAACGTATTTTTATTCTCTTTATTCATTTATCACGTGCCTTTTTTCTCTCCTCCTGTGTGATCTTTTTAAGAAGAGAAACGATTTCCCCCTTACGTTTGATAGCACCCATGTTAGAGCGCGTAACTTTTTTAAAACAAAAGCTAATAAAAAGTTGAAGTTTTCTCTCTCTACGTTTTGAGTGTATTGTTACACTGAATAAAAGATTGGTTTTACCAGAGGTTGTGACTTTGAATCTGCTTCTGGTTGAACACAAGTTGTACGAGCCGTTTATAAGGAAATTTGACATTTATTGATAGAGTGATACAGAGCAGGTGGACATAGGCGGCAAGCGACGCCGCCTTGGCGGCTACTCTATATATTAATAGCCGATTCTCCGTCTGTTTGTCTGTAAGTCACGCAAAATGGTAGATTGAGTTGTGAGCAAAATTATTTCTTTTTTTGTGTGCGACGTGAGTTCGAAGCAAATACATTGCAACCCCAATCGAAGGTGACTTTTTTTGGCTGATGAACTAATAGGAATAGCGTTTTGTTTTTATCATTATTGTTAGTTTTATATTCCACGTTGACTTGGCTTTGAAAACAGTACATCAACTAAATACAAAGAAACTAACTGATTAAACATTTTGGACAATAAGCAGCAGTGGCAGAACGTGGCAGCATATGTTCGGTTTGCCACTAACTCTTGCCTGACTGTCTGAGGCGGGTGAACATTTTTTTGAGCAATCAAAATGTTTAAAAACCGATAGGTAAAAAAAGAGTATCATATCAAAACAAAATGTTTTTTTTTTGCTTTTCTTTTAATAAATTAATTTCTTCTTTTAATTGTTATGTGCTTCAGATCGAACGTTTTTTTTTATTCACTTTATTCATTTACCACATTCATTACCATTCATTTTTCTTCCTACGTTTTGAGTGTATTGTTGTACTGATCAATGATTGTTTTAAAAAATAAATAAGTAATACATCATGAAATTTTTTTTTTTTTTTTTGGAACCAGTGTTTCAACTGATATTTAATATTTGATTTCGAATCTGCCTCTGGCTGAACACAAGTTGTACGAGCCGTTTTTTAGGAAATATGAGGTTTATTGGGGTCTCCGCGGTGACACAGAGCAGGTGCACATGGGCGGCGAGCGACGCCGCCTTGGCGGCTAGTCTATATATTAATAGCCGATTCTCCGTCTGTTTGTTTGTCTGTAAGTCACGCAAAATGGTAGATTAAGTTGTTAGAGTAATTATTTTATTTTATTTAGTGCGACGTCAGTGTGAAACCATTGTATTGAGACCCTAATCGAATGCGACGTTTAGGGAAAATTATCTCCGTAACCAATAGGGATAACTGGCGTTTTTTGGGGTCTGCGATACAGGCGATAGGGTGACGAAAAATTTGGGTCTAATTTTTTTGGGGGACGGGTCTATGACGTCATCAAAATCTTTGAACATCTCTGTAACGGTTGATCGTAGCGGAACAATCCCATACATTTTTTTGATCAGTTTTTCGAGCTCTACAACATGGGAACACTTTCGGTTGCCAATTCCTTAATTCTATTTTTCGTGAGGTCAACGCATGCTGAACATGGGCGGCGAACGACGCCGCCTTGATGGCTAGTACGAATTAATACCAATTATAATTACTGGCTTTTGTGCATCTTGGTAAATAGTTTTGCATGTTTTCTTCATTTGATCTTCTGGGTATAAAAAACGTTGTTTTGGTCAAAAACAGGGAACATCGAGCATTTTGATATTTCAATTTTATTATTATTTTGATGTTTGATTCTTTCATGTCTGCAGGGGAAATTTAGTTGACTAATCCTTTCTCTCGGTTCAACTCACATTGAATAGAACTGGAAAAACTTTTTGCCCGGGTTACTAGTATGTTAATGTTTGCGTTTCTCCAAACTAGCATATTTTCTACAAGGCACCGTAATAGAGAAGAGATGTACTAATAAATAAATCCTACAATTATTTTTCGAAGTATACACCAATTCGACACGGCATTCTACCATTTTTAATTTCTGCGCGGTCAAGATCTGAGAACTAAGAGTTTTGGCTAGAAAACTTCAGTTGCTGTTAAGATGCTTTATAAAGTGGAAATATTATGCCTAAGTCGGTATTAATTACTATCAATACAGTATTATGGAAGGATGAAATTGTGCAGTAAACAGTTGTTTGTGACGACACATCAAGGATTTAAAATGGAGAGCTGAATCTTTTCCCATCAATGGAGGGAAAACTAGAAAGGAACGTTGTTGTTTTTGTGTTAGAACCACCATGCAAACTTTGTTGTTTCCCTAGTGTTTTGAGGAATGGTGAAGTTAGGAGGAGATGGATACAAACTTTAAAGCGGATAGATCGGCTTAGAAACCTTGTTCAAGTGATCTGTTTTCTCTGGTATATTATTGATATCAACATCATCATCAAAATGGTATCCCACCACAGCTAACTACTCTGATCCTACTTTGAAGTTAGGTTATGATAAACCTGTGAAAAAGACAATGTCCTGTCATCTGGTCTAGCTATCAACAAAAACAGATAATGATTGCAAATATCAAAAACACACTCTCAGACATTTTAATCCAATCAGACTTAAATAAAAGGTGAACTTCAGAGAGCTAAGAATTATTCCTTTAACCAATCAAACTCAAGAGCAAAAAAGTTGGCCTATCATCTTGCAAGAAAATATCAAAATATCGCTCGTACGAACAAAATATGAGATAAGATTTGAAAAAATTTTTATAGAGAAAAATGTTTAGACCTTTTTTATTGGTCAGTAGAAGAATGTTTATCTAAAAATGTATGTTTTTGTTATGATATGAAAAGCCTAAGCCCTCAAGGGATGGGAAAGAAATAACAAACAACAAAGAAGTAAGGGTGCCAAGCCTTACTCTGAATCAAAATAATGTATTTTTTATAAATGTGTGGCTATAAAAATAGCCATTTTTTTTGAGTTGATTCTTTCCCTTGGATTTTTAGTTGATCAAAATATGCTTTAAATACTGTTTTTGATTGCAGGAAATAGTTCAAGTTTAACCAAATACCACATCTTGCCGTCAAAATCTTGTGATCAATAACATAACTGTGAGGGTATCCAAATCATAAAATTAGAACATTCCACTCTGTAGTGGCTGTCTGGACAAGGCATAGTGTGTAGCATCAATGACTTTTACTCAACACAAGCTTGTCTTCTCTCTATAAGTATGGCAGCTTTGCTTCAGGATCATCAAGTGATTAATAGAGTAATGTATCACGAATCTTCTGAGATTTTCTCTAATCAGCTTTCGAGATTTAGAACTTGCTAGCAATATCTATATCATGATAAGAAAGTGGCTGAAGACAACCAGATTTGTAGTAACTATAAGCTTTTGAGTTTTTGTAATCATATATAAGCCTTTGCTTCCAGGTTTCGATGGAAAAAAACATAAAAAGTTAAATATATCTGGATACAATATCATAGGCCAGAATTTAATCCCTTCTTGTTCATTTAACCAGTTATCAGTAAGGAAATTAGGACCAGGAACTGTAATGTCATCCAGCTTCAACTTGTGTTGGTATTCCATTTTCAATTCCTTCTCAATTTCAGTGAAGACATAACAGGCTGAACATCTCAGCAGCAGCAAAAACACGAGCAACCAATTCTTGCTTTCTTCCAGTAACCTGCCGCGCTCTGAGTTTTAAACATTTCTTAAGTTCTTCTACACTCATACGAGATATCATATCGTAATCCCTTTTTTAAAGATAAAAACAGTAACAGTAAATTCAAGTAAGAGAGAGATGATTTTACTTCGTCCTCTCAAGTTAAAATGGCTTATTTTTAATCTGCTATATTTTCTAGCCAAGTTAATTAGATCCAGACCTCTAAAAATAAACGCGGAAAAATCGTTTTTGATTGCAGGAAATAGTTCAAGTTTAACCAAATACCACATCTTGCCGTCAAAATCTTGTGATCAATAACATAACTGTGAGGGTATCCAAATCATAAAATTAGAACATTCCACTCTGTAGTGGCTGTCTGGACAAGGCATAGTGTGTAGCATCAATGACTTTTACTCAACACAAGCTTGTCTTCTCTCTATAAGTATGGCAGCTTTGCTTCAGGATCATCAAGTGATTAATAGAGTAATGTATCACGAATCTTCTGAGATTTTCTCTAGTCAGCTTTCGAGATTTAGAACTTGCTAGCAATATCTATATCATGATAAGAAAGTGGCTGAAGACAACCAGATTTGTAGTAACTATAAGCTTTTGAGTTTTTGTAATCATATATAAGCCTTTGCTTCCAGGTTTCGATGGAAAAAAACATAAAAAGTTAAATATATCTGGATACAATATCATAGGCCAGAATTTAATCCCTTCTTGTTCATTTAACCAGTTATCAGTAAGGAAATTAGGACCAGGAACTGTAATGTCATCCAGCTTCAACTTGTGTTGGTATTCCATTTTCAATTCCTTCTCAATTTCAGTGAAGACATAACAGGCTGAACATCTCAGCAGCAGCAAAAACACGAGCAACCAATTCTTGCTTTCTTCCAGTAACCTGCCGCGCTCTGAGTTTTAAACATTTCTTAAGTTCTTCTACACTCATACGAGATATCATATCGTAATCCCTTTTTTAAAGATAAAAACAGTAACAGTAAATTCAAGTAAGAGAGAGATGATTTTACTTCGTCCTCTCAAGTTAAAATGGCTTATTTTTAATCTGCTATATTTTCTAGCCAAGTTAATTAGATCCAGACCTCTAAAAATAAACGCGGAAAAATCGTGTCGAATTGGTGTATTGCAAATTAATTACATTTAACACATTTTAAATTCAATCTAGGTAATATTGACACCCTACTAAATACCATTATACTCGAGTGAAATGCATAAACCTTAACGATCCCAAGCTTCCAGAACATTCGTGCAATTAATGCAGGCTTATCTGATTTCCAAATAAATGATGGTTACAGTTATAATACCGACTAAAAAAATTTAGTTGATATGAAGAAATTAAATATAGGGTGGAAATTTCTATTGGGTGAAAAAAGATTGGGGAATATGCCAAAATCCGTGCCAACTGCACATCAGGATTCTTCAACTATTTTGTAATATGAACAGCGGTTTTTTCTTAAACTTAAATTGTGAAACAAAATAATACGAACAAAATGTTTCCTCATAACTTTTAAAAATTTCTAGGTTCTCTATGACAAAATTGTGATGAGTCTTTCCTTACTAGCATTTCTTGAATTCAGCAGTTTCATAGACCGAAAATCGTTCCTACTTTAAAAAAGCGTTCCAAATATTATTCTGCCGAAATTCTTAAAAATATCCAAAAACAATCCTGTAAATTGTAAATTTGTAGTGTCTAATGCATCAAGATTCTATTTAAAGCTCAAGATATTTTCCTTTGAAACGTGTTCAATACAAATTATAAAACGAGGACAACGGAAAAGTTTAAAAAAGTGCTAGCTTTGTTACAAATGAAATAAGATTTATTCTTTACATTGTGTTCATGTCACTACTAGGGGGTAATCACATGAGGGGGTAAACCGTGCTAGCTCGGTTAGGCGGGCTGATAAATTTTTATGATCACATGGAAAATTGATCTCATGATAAGTCTTTTTATTGTTATTGAATTCACTTTAAATCAGAATGAACAATCTCATCCTTACATTATCCACAATGAAAAAGAAACTTTATTATTATTATTTTTTATTATTTTTTTTGTTTTTATTACTTGCGTCAGAAGATACTTTGCAGAAAAACAAAGTTGTACTGGGTATTGTCTCTGGAGAAAAAACTTTGGAATATCATATGAAGTGCACATTGCAATATCACAGTATCTTGGGCCAAAATTATGGAAAAGAAACACATAAAAGTGAATTTATGCTTTAAAGACTTACCACACAGAATAATGCTACCCTTACTTGTCTAGACTCACCGAACGAATGATTTACTTTTGGAGTACCAAACAAACACTCGGCATGAATCGATCATTGCGCAAGTTATTCAACCTTAGAAAGTTCTGGATGATACAAGGAAATTCGAAATATAAGCTAACTATTACGGTAGCAGCGGAAACACCCGTGGACTACTACTACTATTACTACTACTACTACTGCTATGGGACTTATAGTTACTTAGGAACCAATCAAAATTGGTTTCAAGAATCGGGCAAACTATAGCAACTATAGCAATCAACTAAGGGTTGTTGCGTTGTTCCCCAAATAACTTTCATTGTATTATTATGATATATTTGTTTTTCCTTTTTATGCATCCATATAAAAAAAGTCTCAAAAATAAATATATATATAAGCTAGGTATATCACTATACAGTATTTAACACGGAAAGTACAAAAGTATTAAAACAAAGTTGCATCCCTTATTGCTTTATTGCTTAACTTTTAAATATATATATACAATAAAAATTGTATATATTTTAGAATAATAAAAAAACCAGGTATATATGCATGCGTAAGTGAGTTTTTGAACACAAGTAACATTTAGATCGTTTGTTTACAATGTAAAATATGATAGTGAAATGGTTTTTATTTCAGTGGAAAACCGGAGGAAAACGAACAACAATTATATACCAAGTGGAAGAAAGTATAATTTTGCGATAAAGATGTGTGCTGGAAAATACAGGAGAAATTGCCGTATTTCTTTTTATAGTTATCAAATGTGGCTACAAATGAAAATGCACTGAAGTTGTTTAAAAATGGCTGGAAAAAGATGATGTTTATTTACATTGGTGAGAATGGTTTTTATTCTTTTTGGTAGGAAAAGGTTTGAAAAGTTAAAAGTATATAATATACGTAAGTACATGAGTCAAACGGATTGAATCATTTAGGATGCATGTGCTACAAGCAGTTACTGATTTGTTTTGGTAACAAACTTGCTGATATTTAGCAAAAAAGATGTGTTTTTTTCATTTTATTTATTTCAAAATGGTTCCAAAGTTACGAAATGTGTTGTGGAAATAAGAAAGGTGTTATGACTAGCTGTCTTAAGAACAAAATGCAAGCTCTCATATGCTATTTCTGCACCCATGTCTATCTTTTTGTTAAATTTTTCCAGTTATAAAATTTCATGTAATAGATTGATGATGTTTGGTGGTTTGTATGTACTGTCTGCCAGCTATTATGTGTTTGTTTTAGTTGTTTGTATTTGCTTCTGGTACGATTAGCTGTTCTTCACTGGTTATGCATTGAAATCTTTTTCTTTTAGGTCAGAAAATAAAAAGTGTATGTATGCCATTAAAGAAATGAAACAGGTGGTTAAATATTGAGGGTTAGTAAAGTGAAGAATTTTGTATTTCGGAAATTCATTAATAATTATTCATTAGTTATTACTGTCTAATGGAACTGTGCTACAAAAAAAGCATTGCTGGATGGATTTGTCTTTAGTTTATATTTTTCATGTTTGCGCATTATTGTATTTGGTGTGATTTTCATATGTAAATGTTGTTGCAATTATTTTTATTATTTTTATGTTTGGTTGTGTATGTATCCCAGAGGTTAAAAGTCAGTTTATAAAACCTTTATTCAGTGCAGCCCTAGTATTGAGTGAACCCATATTAACTTACTGCATAGGAGTATGTTATGAACTTTTCAATCTATTGCTATTACAAATTCTTTTATTAAAATTGTGCTTTTAATTATTACTTTTAGGATAATGTGTCCTTAGATTTTCTTTTTGTCTTATTGTCATGGTATGATTAGGATTTCTGCTTCATTATACAGTTGAAATCTTTTTTCTTTTAGGTAAGATAAATAAAAAGAGAGTATATCAATCATCAAAGAAATAAAACTCATGGTTTCAAATCATGATATTTGTGGTTTGGAGAAGAACAGATTATAAATTTATTTCACCAATTCATTTATGATCGCTGTTTATTGTAACTTTGGAATAACAGAAACAGAGTTGAAGGTATCGATCGATTGCTTTTAATTCGTATTTTGTAATCGGTTAAAAGGAGCTAATACTATGCGTTTGATGTTTCAATTTTTTTTATAATGTTGATGTTTAGTTCTTTTTTTAAAGGGATTTATTTTTTTTATTTTTTCCCAACTGATATATTTAAAAGATTGGAAATCACATTTTCATTATCATTTAATATAGTGAATTTACTTTTTCTCTAATGACCACAAAACTGCAACCATAAGTTCTAAGAACTTTTTTCGACACAAAATTTTTATCTTTACTTATTTTTCTTTGTTTATTGATTTTCTTCTTAGAATTGGTGGCTCTTGTTCGTGATGTCGCCAGTAAAAAGAACTAAAATAGATCCCAACTTGCAACTTGAAGATTGAAGTAAACCACACCACCTGCCATGTGCAAGAAAGAAGAACCATGCCAACAAATGCATCCAAGCATAAGTGCATTATAGAATATCTGGAGATTAACGTGAACGTTAAACTTAAAAGTGCCAACTTTGTCTATATAACAATCAGGTGTGACAAAGTTATCTTCATGAGTCAACCAAGGAAGTGCATACTAAAGGTATAATGAATGCCGATATCAAAGAATATCGAAGTAGTTTATACATCACAACTTCAGCAAGTATGTCAATCCAGTCAGCAACTGACATTAAAAAGAACATATGAATGTTAAGTTGTTCAAAAAAGAGGTACTCAGGTTTCTAGACTACAACTATTGACAACATTCAAATAGTTGGTTTATGTAGGTGATGCAACTTACACCTCCAGCTGGGAACTGAAAAACCACAAGTTTTTTTCAAACTAATGTTGCAACAGTGCTACTTTTCATTAATCTGGTGAAGACATATATTGATCTAAAAGATTTACTAAATTCAATTGATATGGATGATTTAGTCGAAGCAATTTTATTAGACGATAAATCCAATGAAGAAATTCATTTTCATCAAAGTATTTCCTAAATTTCAATTTTGTGTTGATAAATTGCCAACCCTAATAATTATAACTATTATATATATGTTTAAACTTTATCTGTTGAAACGAATGTAAATGTATTACGAGGTATAGTAGAACGTTTTTGTACAGGCTTCACGTAAAGCTGATTATTGAATTTTTTAGTCATCTGAGCCCTTTTTGTGTTTCATTGTGTCTAAACTTTTTTTGCGCTTAATTAGTGTATCTAACGTTAAAACGTTGCCTTGTGGAATTAAATGTACTTTCAGTTAATATCAGTTCAGTTCCTTTATTCTTTTTTTTATTTTTTTTGAATAACAAGCTAAAATTTATTTCGAATCATTAAAAATTATTAAAATTTTTTTAAATAGTTCCTTTATTCCCTCGTTGGTTATCTAACTTTAGAAGAAAATTTGGATTGCTCCAATTTTCGCTCCATTTCTTTGTTATGTTTGTTAGAAAAAGCATCTGCATAGTATATTTTTGGAAAAGAAATTATCCGTTTTGAATCATGAATTGTCTCTGTTAACATCTAAAAATTTCCATCTTTCAGCTTACTTCATCTTTGTATATGATGCTTTTACGACAAACGCATTAAATTTTTGAATTTATGTCAAGCTGAAATATCCAATAATAAATCTGGATACATTAAAATTACTTTGTGGAGGGAATATACAGATATAAACAACAACTGTTCGTACATTTTTTCATCATTGGTAAAATCAACTTACAACAATGACATACATCTGCAATTGGTGAATGCCACAGCTATTGATGACAGGTTGATGACATTGTGGACTATATGAAGCCAGTAACAGCAGATAATGTGGCGGTGGAGGCTAATTTTGTATGTGCTACTATAATCTCCACAATGAAGTGTTTGAACTGTAAGGCCTTGTTACCTGATGAAGCTGAAAAGAATCTTGTTACTTGTGGTAGTTGCAAGTCATCAACGCTTAGCCTGATTAGCAAAATAAAATATGTCAGGGGCACAATTGTTACAAGTGATAACATAAAAATTAGTGTAACAATTAAACCAGAGGTAATCAAAGTGTTTATATCGACAGAAATGGATGACGATCAGCTTGTATTGATGCTGTTAAAAAATCGTTTTTCGATTACTTACAATGCTATATCTACTGTAGTCGAAAAAATTAAGTTATTCTTACTGCTGCTCCAAAAGCTGCTGATTAAACCTCAACTCAGTTGTTACAAATTTTTGTTAATGTTGATATGTTGTTTTTTGGTTCTGTTCTATTTCATAGTTTATATTTTGTTCCAATGTATAGTTGGAATAACAAAGTTGAGATGTAACTGGTGGTGAAACTCTGTTTTCTTCAAGTAGGTTATGTTTTTTAAAAGTAAACTAAACTTCAAACCTCGCAATTAATGTTCTTCACCATTTTGGAAATTTCAAAATAGTAATCAATTTTTGAAGTTTTGAAAAGCAATTTGTCAGCAAAAAATAGTGGATCATGGAACCAAGCCAGAGTAAAAAGTTTCATTATGGATGTGTTTATTACTTTACTAATTCTGTAAATGTGTCACTAAATTTGCCTAGGTATTTTACACATTCCTATGTTTTCCTAAAAAGATTGATGTCACATAGAGACCATGTTCCTTTAGATAGCAATATCTCTGTTCTGGAGCTGTTTCTAATAGCCCGGTAAAACCTATTGCGATTTCAGTTTAGTTCCGGTAAAAAGATGTTTGGTTCTGTGTATGAAAGTTTTTTGTTTGAAAGGATTTTCTTTATGTTTTTACAGATTTTTATGTTCACTAAATTTATTAAGTTTATTTGCAAGAAAGAAAACATGCGATTTAGTATTCTTATAAGTTATTTTAATTTCCACGAAAGTGGCCAGCAACTTGGTGCCAAATGATTTTCTATGCGCTAAATTTGTCAATTTGAGCAATTTCGTGGATCATTATTAAATGAGTCCGGGTCCGGTATATTTTTGGGATAAATTATTCCAAAAATATAAGTGTCGTGAAGTGATAAATCTTTTCCATAAAAGGAACTAATACATACAAAACAATCTCAAAGGAGTATAAATAAGTAAAGAAAATTAACAAGCGTGATAGAAAAAAGAAAAAAGGAAGCTAATTATAAAGATACAGTGGAGCAGAACGTATAGTCCGGTTTAGAACCGGATTTTCTCGTAAAATAAAAAGAGACTCTTTAAGTTCTAATAAATATGAACTATTGGCGTGAGCAAGAATGCTAAATGCATCATAACCAGCCGGGTGTCCAGAAGTAGACACATGTAGACACGAAAAAGAGTCTGTAACTGTGAATACGTTGGTAGTTATACCAGATAACAAAGGTACTAAAAATTTGGCTAATTTGTAAGTAGGAGTGATGGCTGACAAAATCGGTCGAAAAGGTGGACATCCATCGATCAGTTTCTTATGAACTTTACACAAACCATATAAAACACCTGGTTTAGATCCTACAGGGCTTAAATCATTATACGTTTTAATAGTCAAACAACCTCTACTTTTAAGAGACTTGGGAATTTGCTTAACTTTCTTTTCTTGGTTAATAATGAAATTCAATTCCTTGCCAAGCTCAACAGCAATAGGTTTAAACTTGGTTCGGTCTTGAATCACACTTTTAACCCTTTCACAATACATGTTTTTATCGATGACAACTACAGAGTTTCCTTTATCAGATTTTTGTATAACCAAATTATCTTTTTTCTATCACGCTTGTTAATTTTCTTTACTTATTTATACTCCTTTGAGATTGTTTTGTATGTATTAGTTCCTTTTATGGAAAAGATTTATCACTTCACGACACTTATATTTTTGTATAAAAGAGCTATACATTGTATAAAAATCTGTACTTGATAATGGGCGTTGAACGCTCGAAACGTCGTACTAAGATAATAAACTTGGATGTGTCGAAGAAACTTGTTGTTTTGTTTTGTTTTTATTCCTTGTTTTAATTCAACCTGGTTGGTTCACATTATTAAATTATTCCAATGTTCTGAGTCGTTTAGGGCCAAAGCAACACATATTACCTTAATCAAATTTATGTAGAATTGCTTAGTAATGATTGGTCTTATTTTGGTAATTTATGCATTACCTCACACTTTACAGTAAAATTATGGAAAAATTGGTAGAGAAAACATTCTAGAAAATCAAATGGCCGCCAACGTTCGTGAGAAGTATACCTTGTGAACTTAGGCCCCAAAACATGATAAAACACTTGATATAGACAATGGATTTGATTCTGATATTGATCTCAAATCGTTTATCGCTTTGACATTTCATTTTGATCTCGTTTAAATAAGATAACGTAAAGTTGGTCAACAGATGAAGTATAAGACACTCCTAAAAAGGTGTTGGGATGAAATAAATTTTTTCACATTATTCAAAGAACATATGATCAAACAGGGAAAGCAATCAAGTTTTCCCATACCTATTTCCGTTTAGCTGTCATCTGTCAGATTGTCAATACATCAGTGACATTTGACAAATTTAGAAGAAGGGTTGACTGCTGATGATTTTGAAAGACTGACAGGAAAGCATTTCATCACCTGGATTCCTGTCTCTGACCACTGTAAAAAGAAAACCCCTTCAAAAGATATGCGAAGTTTGCGTTCAGCAGAACTAGAATTTTCTAAAGCGTAAATCTACGAGTGCAAGATATTTAATGTTTCCTTACGTCTAGTAAATTGTATTGAACTTTTTCACCCCCAAAAGTATTTTATTGATGTATATATTGATAGGTTTTTGAAAGTGTAGAACATTTTATGTTTTTATTTTTTAAATAGTTAAAACCGTGTTTTTTTTTGTCATCAGTCTTTCGTGAACAATGAGGTTCTCAATTAACGTTTTTTCTGTGTCATTTCATCACTTTTGTATATTGTTATTATTTTGCTCAAAAAAATTGCATCTTGTAAAGTTAAGGAATGCTTGTCTAAAAATGGTCGAAATGTTTAGAACTATGTCGGTTCAGACGGTATACCAGGATGAAATTGGTATGATTTACATTGGTTTTTACACTTCTAATATAAAATTTAGTTTTGTGTTCAAATGAAGCCTCATATATCACTTAGTTTAAATCTTAATTTTGATTGCTTCGTGATCTGAAAAATAAACACTGTGTTTCACAACGCTCACATCATGATTATTCATTATTGTCTTGTTGATGTAAATATGATCAATCAAGGAGCCAGAAATATGAGTTGGAACATCTGCTATCATATCAAAATCTTCTAAAAATTCGCGCAAAAAATTGCAGTCATCCTTATAAAAATTCATATTGAAATTGCCTAATATAGCATGGACCATATCAACTCGACTTCTCAAATGTTCAATCATGTATAGAAAACTACTTCTTGTTATCTGCTGTTGACGATATAATAGAATTACATTAAATGGTACATTCAAAAAGCCAGGTCGTGATAATGTAAACAATGAGCCACCCGGAATCATGAACGAGTTTATGATTTGGACATCATCTCGGTGTGCCAAAGCAATACTCGAAAACCTATGGTTATCAGATGAATTTGTATGAAGAGAAAATGTATATAATGTTTTCTCTATTAATGTGATACTAGAGTCTGTTGTTAATTGGATTTCTGCGTAAGCAAGAAATACCTTAAAACCGGCTCTGTTCTTTTAGGATTTCTGCGTAAGCAAGAAAGCCTTTACTTTCGTCGTTTTTCTTAGTTTTTTTTCATCTTACTGTCCAAACCTAGCGATTTTTTTATCTCGAAGTTCATTGGTTCATACAGCCGCCGACTCAAAATTTATTGGTGCATAGAGCGCCACTATTACGAAAGGGTGCTAATTAACTTTAATAGCGCTATTTTATTGGCTTGAATTTCCGCCATGTGATCATCCGGGTATTTTTCGACTTCACGTCTGCACGCCGTTCGCATAATGGTAGAGGAAACCGAAGAAACCCTTCGTGTTGATTGATCAATATTGAACAGATTTAAAAGAACATTTAAGGGAGAAGGAGAGAAATTTATAATTATCTTACGATGATTCTACTGCGCTCATTCTTTTCTAAAAGCAAGTTCTCAATGTTTTATAAAACAGTGTGTGAAAAGGAATGCTTTTATTTTTTGGAAAATGTCTTGGATTCTTTTAAGCCTATCGTTTGTTTCATGTGTGAGCTGTGGTGCTTTTTAAGCTCTGGATACATACAGCTCAGCTCAGTTTCCTCTTCAGCTCCAACAACATACAAGAATGTCTTGTCCACCCTCTCTGCCTGTGCATCATTTTATGTTTGATGTTTCTCTCTAGCTATTTTAGCTACTTGTATAAGGTCTTGGCTGTATTATCAATATCTTTTATTAGGAATGGGGACTTTCTATTTACGATAGCAAATTGAAACTTACCTTGATTGTCTGTAATTTTTTAAATACTGGACATCCTTTAACTCAAATTTCTGATTTCAGTTATGTTTGCTAATTTTGGTAGAAGTTGAGGTCATATTTTTCATAATCCTAATCTTTGTTTACTTTTTGTGTTTGGGAAGTCTCAATAATTAGGAAGATTGACCGTACATGCGTAATCACAGTGATATCTGAAAGCGTATGAATTTGACGTTATTTTTTTCATTAAGTTTATTGGGAGTTACACGCCTGGCTGTTCTTATTTTTTTAGCCTTTTTCAGCCTGAATTGTTCTTATTTTGTTCTTATCTTTTAGAACACAGTTTCAAATTTCAGCCTTATTTGGATTTCTGCGTAAGCAAGAAATACTTTACGATCGTCTTTGTTTTTTTTTTTTCATCTTACTGTCCAAACCTAGTCATATTTGTTTCTCCAATTTCATTGGTTCATAAAAAAGCCGTCTCAATCGTGATTGGTGCATAATGCCCGATTTCTACGAAAGGGTGCTAATTTAGCCACCTCCACTTAAATAGCGATAGTTTATTGGCTGATTTTCGCCATGCCATGTGATCGTCCACAAAACGTTTTAAAAATGGCAGCGAAAGAACGTGTGTAGTTTGCTAAAAGTTTCTTTGATGGAAATATGGCTTTAAAAGAAGTTAATACAGCTTATAATTTTATATAAAGAATTGCATTACTGTTGGGAACATATCATGTTCACAAAATTAAATTACAGTGTGGTTATTCTGTTTTTTGAAAGAAGTTTTCTTGAAGTTTAAAATATGAAAACAGTGCCAATAATACATGGTGTGTGGAAGAAAAGGTATTTCTTGTTTTATTTTTGCTCCAAGCCTTTTTAAATATGAAAGACCTTCGTGTATTTTGTATGTGTATGCATGTTTGAAGTCAATTTTTAGAAGCTTTCGGATTTTTAAAGCTCAGCTTAGCTTCCTTTCAGCTCCTCCCCAACATCACCAACATAATGCACTTTATACAGCTATTTACACTGTATTTAGTAGCAATTTTTGGATGTATTCTGGCTATATCAGCCTATCTCTTTTCTCCCTACGTATGTTGTATTTTTTTTAACTTTTAGATTAGATATGAGCTTTAATTTCTAAGTAATTATTATTGTGATATTTATATTTTTCATTCTGAGGAGATCAATATAGAAACTTTATATATTAGTTTGTGCTGCCCAAAGGATATGTTGGTTACCGCCAGTATACACAATCTTTTTATAGGATTCGTTATATTTAATGTGGTTAAATTAAAGTTTCGTATTGTGTCGATGCACTTTTTGGAGTAGGTACGTGGGTGGCAAATATCCAGTAACAATCATTCAGCTTATATTCGTACAAAAAAACAGATCTTCATAAATGATCTCCGCGATAGCATAAAGAAAAGCCCCTTTTTTATGTTATGGTAGGCTGACTTTCTTGACGAACATTGTCAGTCGCATTAATATTTTTGTTTATTTAATGCTGATGCTTCTCGAGCTCAATGATGTGACTGTCTTAGTTTTGCAGGACTAGTGTGCTAGTGTTGCATTTTCGTGGCATTTTCAGCAGCAAAGCTTGCAGAAATCCTTCTGCCCGGTAGAGCATCTTGTTTGTTCTTATTTATGGAACTTCCAGCAAAATAAGAATAAATCTTTTTTAAAGCAACTGATAAAAAAGATGGTTGCAGTTCGGTAATAACTCATTCGCACATTTATTGAAGGTGAAAAAATAACAAAACTTCTTAACCATTTACCAGTGAGAGAATTCACATCATGAATTGTTGTTATTCTACAAGAAAATTGAGGCTCACACTGTTCTTAACTTTTGGAACAATGATTTGAGCCTCAGGTTGTTCTTATTTTGTTCTTATTTTTTGGCCAAATCTGAGGCTCGTGTTCTTATAAAACTGTTCTTATAAAAAGAAAAGCGTGTAATGTAATGTTTCATATTGTGTTGTTATCCTTTCATAATGTTCTGGCGTAATTAAAATACGTAATACGTAAATACGTAATTAAATACGTAATTAAAAATTTAATGTTTATATACATGTATTTTGTATCATTAAAATCTACGCTTTCCTTTTTGTGCTTGTGAATTAGGAATTCTATTAGGATGATAGGCAAGACATTTTGAATTCATAAATTCGTAACATTTACATTAACGTTCATGCATACTCATTGTTTTATCTGAATTGATCACTGAATCCTTAATATCATTTCGTACCAATGAAATTAATAACATTATGTCGTTCAAATATAATCAAGCTTAATGTTGTTTATTGGTATAAAGTTTTGCATAGTGCCAATTATGTTCTATCCAGATTTTTGGGGAGTACATGATCAGAAATTTATATTGCGGAAATGATTAAACCTTTCTTAAATTTCATGAATGTCATAGCCTTTCTTTTTTCATACTTCAGCTGATTTTGCAGAAATCCTTATGCCTGCAAGGGCATCTTGTTTTTCATCTTACTGTCCAAACCTAGTCATATTTGTTTCTCCAATTTCATTGGTTCATAAAAAAGCCGTCTCAATCGTGATTGGTGCATAATGCCCGATTTCTACGAAAGGGTGCTAATATAGCCACCTTAACTTCAATAGCGAAAGTTTATTGGCTTGATCTGCGCCGTGCCATGTGATCATCCGGGTATTTTTCGACTTTACATTTGCACGCCGTTCGCATAATGGTGTACTATCAGCGGTACCGAAGAAACCCACTTAGATTTCCGAAAGTTGATTGATCAATGTGGAATATATTTAAAAGAAGATTTACACTTCCAAAACCGAAAGTAAAGGGTAGAAAATTTATAATTTATCTTACAATGATTCTACTGTGTTCATTCTTTTCTAAAAACAAGTTCTCAATGTTTTATAAAAACAGTGTGTGAAAAAGAATGCTTTTATTTTTTGGAAAATGTCTGGGATTCTTTTAAGCCTTTCTAATACGAAATATCGTTTGTTTCATGTATGGACCGTAGTGCTTTTTAAGCTCTGGATACATACAGCTCAGCTCAGTTTCCTCTTCAGCTCCAACAACATACAAGAATGTCTTGTGTACCCTCTGCCTGTGGCTGTGGTGCATCATTTTATGTTTGATATTTCTCTAGCTATTTTAGCTTATTTCCTTGTATAGTTCTTGGCTGTATTATCAATGTCTTGAATTAGGAATGGGGACTTACTATTTACTTACTTTGGTTGTCTGTAAATTCTAAATACTGGACATCCTTTAATGCAAACTTCTGCTGTCAGTTATGTTTGCTAATTTTGATAAGTCTTGTTTACTTTTTGTGTTTGGGGACTCTTTTCGTAATTTGTAAGATTGACCGTACATATTGTTGAAAGATTTATGCAGTGTGTTTCAAAATGATTGCAACGGAAATTTTAAAGTTGTTTTTCTCAGTAAGTATATCGAATTTTGAAATAATTTTTACATCAATCGAAAGCCCTTTTTGAGATCTTTCGCCAAGTATATTTTTGCGAGAAATGAAAAAGTGGTTTTCGAGAAAACAAGGAAAATGTCTTGGAAAAATGTCATTAAATTTTTAATGGTCGATTAACACGTCGTTTAATTACATCGTGCTTATTGTTTCAGAGCTCTAAATCCATAGAAATTTTATTTTTGCGCTGAGACTCCCAAATTGATATTAAAAAATAACATTTTTTGAGAAAATTGCGTAGTTTCTTAGTAAAGCTATGAAGAAACGTGAACATTATTTGGTAACATAAACATAACATGGCACATCTAACTGTTGAGCAACGCACATTTTTAGTGCAACGTTATCTTGAAACAAAGAATTGCAACGTTGTGTTAGCTGAATTTGCTCGTCAGTTTCCAGGACGAAATGTACCGAGAAAGTCAACAATTACAAGAAATGTGCAAAAGACATGGCACTACCAAAAATCTTCACAAAGATAAAAGTGGGAGGAGAAGATCAGTGAGAACACCGCAAAATATCCAAGCAGTAAGAGCGGAACTCCAAAACAACAATCAAACAACTTGTCGCCGAAATAATCTGGCTTTGTCTGCTTCAGGTTTCAATCGTATCACACGCCTAGATCTACGTTTTCATCCATTCAAAAGGCACAAACGCCACACTCTCTTACAAACAGATTATCCTCGACGTTTGAGATATGCACAATGGTTCTTAAATTCCTGTCAGAATAACCGCTTTCTGGCAAACCTTGTGGTTGGTGACGAGGCGGCTTTTGGCATGGACGGACAAGTTTCGAGCCAGAATGTTCGTGTGTATGCTCCTAAAGGTCAAGCTCCTCGGGACGCAAATTTCGATGTAAATTTCAGTCGGGCAAAATTGCATGTGTGGGCAGGAATTTGCGGAAACGGAACTTTATTGGGTCCTTATTTCTTCGACAGGAATGTAAACGGCAGAACCTACCTGAATATGCTGAATACAAATGTCTTTCCGCAACTTCAAAGGAATTATAACGTTCCATTGCAACACCAGCAAAATTTGCTATGGTGGATCCAAGATGGAGCAACGGCGCACAGAGTTCGGCAAGTAAGAAATCGCCTAAGGGAAGTATTTGGTCCTAGGGTAATTGCGATGGGACACAATGTTGAGTGGCCGGCAAGATCACCAGATCTCACACCGTGTGACTTTTTTTTATGGGGCTGGCTTAAACAAAAGGTTTTTGTTACGCCTCCGCAAGATCTTGCAACGTTAAGATTAAGAAATGTAAATGAGGCAAGAAGTTTAACTCCTCAATCAATAGTCAATGCAGTCAGGGCCATGGAAACCCGCGCCAGAGAACGTATCGCCAATGGAGGTCGACACGTTGAAGGAAACTAACGTCAGTTTTATTGAATTTCGTCGTTTTGATGACTTTTGAAAATGTTGTATTGCTTTTAGTAAAAGAATGTTCTAACCACTGACAAATGCTTGCATCATTTTTCTTCCATGAAATAAATATTTTCTCGTGAACACACAGCTTTAACTTAAATTACTTTCTAAATCAACGTCATTGTTTGAATAACTTGTTTCTTTTCATTCACGTCTTAATCGACCATTAAAAATTTAATGACATTTTTCCAAGACATTTTCCTTGTTTTCTCAAAAACCACTTTTTCATTTCTCACAAAAATATACTTGGCGAAAGGTCTCAAAAAGGGCTTTCGATTGATGTAAAAATTATTTCAAAATTCGATATACTTACTGAGAAAAACAACTTTAAAATTTCCGTTGCAATCATTTTGAAACACACTGTATATATACATATGAAATCGTTGTGATATCTGAAAGCATCTATTTAAATTTAATGTTATTTTGTTCATTAAGTTTATTGACAGTTTCGTATTGTGTCAGTTATGCTTTCATAATGCCCTGGGGTGTATGCGTAATTAAAAATTAAATGCTTTTTAAGTTTCTGTATAAATCTTTATAATCTTCTCATTAAATTTAAGTTCAGGTACTGCTTTGTTTGTAATGTTTGTAAATTAAAAAGATGGCAATGACATTGTTAATCGAACTAAAGCACAAATTTCTGTTTTCAGTTATATGTTTATTGATTTTGTATGTATTATATATTTTGCATGATCAAAATCTATGTTTTCCTTTCTGTGCTTGTGATTTAGGAATTCCGGTTAAGAAGATAGAATAGACATATTGAATTCATGTATATAAATTTATAACATTTCGATTGAATTACATGCATACTCATTGTCTTATCTGAGTAAATCACTGTGTCCTTGATATCATTACGTGCCAACAAAATAAAGAACATTATGGCATTCTATAATCAAGTTTATTGTTTATTGGTATAAAATTTTGCGTAGTGACTATGTTTTTCCAGATTTTTTGGGAGTACATGATTAGAAGTTTAATAAACATATATCGTGGAAATGATTAACCTTTTTTAAATTTTAAGAATGTCTTAAGTGTAGTTTATACGGTCAAACTTTTGCCTTGTCTAATGTAAATCTAATGACCTGTACTTAAGAAAACTCTTGCATTCTTAAGTAAAAGTATTGTCTAATCGCAGGTCAATTGATTTACATTAGACAAGGCACAAGTTTGACCGTATAAACTACCTCATAGTCTTTCAATTTTCATTCTTCAGCTGATTTTGCAGAAATCCTTATGCCTGTAAGGGCATCTTGTTCTTCTTCTTACTGTCCAAACCTAGCGGTTTTTGAAAATCTCGTGCGAATGTTTACACGAAGCCTAAGTCACGCATTTCAGTCGAAGAAACACCAAAAGGATACCAAAGCAGCTTTAGTCAGTATAATTAAAGAAGATGCACATTTCCAAAACTGAAGATGAAGAATAAAATTTGTAGCAGTAATTTATTATTATCTTATATTATATTATTATGATTCAATGGTGATTTTTCGTTTCATTTTATAAACAGAATGAAAAGGTATGTTTTGTTTTTGAGATTAATGTCTGAGATTTTTTCTAAAAAAAGATCATTGTTTGTTTCAAATGTGGGCTGTAATGCCTTTTAAGCTCTGGATGCGTACAGCTCAGCTTAAGTTCCATATCAGCTCCAACTGTCTGCCTACTCAGCATCACTTTTTATATCTTTAATGTTTCACTCTAGCTATGTTAAGCTTATGTGCTTGTTTAGCTAGCTAATGCTATGAAATGCAGTATTGTTTTTTTTGTCGGTGATCAGTAGTTTTTAGGTTATCAATGTCTCTAATTATGGACAACCTTCCTAATTTTGATATACAATTCGAAACACTTCACATCCTGTAAAAAACATTCAACTTTCAGTTTTGTATTTTTCATGATCAAAATTTTTGTTTACTTTTTTGTTTGCAATTAGTCCATTCGTAATTAGGAAGATTGATAGCAATCTTTAGTGTTTGAAGTATGTGCATGATTTACTTACGTAATTACTTTGAAATCAGAAATGATCAATGTACACTCATTATTCTGTTTACTTTATTCCAAAATAAAGTAATTATTTTTCATTCAGATGTAAATAAGTATGTGGTCTGATGGTAAATATAGTTTAAAGTGTTTGTAGTGTCAATAAAGTTTTTGTAGCTTTTATGAAGCTCTGAGGAATACGTATAATATTCTACTGTAGTGTGATAATTCTTTTCTAACTAAAAAGTTGTAAATTAAGAAGTTTTAAGTCAAAGAGGTATGTGTTCCTATTAGGGAAAAATGTTTCAGATTTTTTTTGGTTCTTATTTGGGTTGTAATACTTTAATACAGTTTCCTCCTCAGCTCCAACATTCTGTAGTGGTTGTCTACTCTGCACCACTTTTGATTGATGATTTTCTAGCTAAGTTATACTGACAATGCCCCTATTTACGAATGATCTTCCTAATCACGATTGTTAATGAACAATTATGTTGTGTTCAATTTTTAAGTGCTGTGTGGACCCGTGGTTGCTCGTGTTATCTGTTGTGAATTTATTCCTGCTTGTATGTGGCTTGTGTGTGGGTCGAGCGTCAGTATAAACTATTATGTATTTATTATTATTTTATGTTTGTTGATTTGTTTGTTGATGTTTTTTCTATAATCGTGTTTTGTTTTGTAATAATATAGCCTTGATCATTATCCTAGCAAATTGAAATGTTCTAACTGTGTATAAATTCAAAATACTGTACCATTAGTAACACAATACAAAATTTTGGTATAAATTTATAGATCATATACTTTTAATGATCAAGATCTTTGATTACTTTTTGTATTTGCAACATTGGGAATTCTGTTTGTATGTAATTAAGAAGATTGGAAGTGCATATCAAATGTTTAAAGCATATTATGTGATTTTCATACGTAATCACTGTGATATCAGAAAAGATCAATATAAACTTAATTGAATTTTGTATACCCAAAATAAACAATGTTCCATGTCATTCAGATGTATATATGCAATAAAGTTTAACATAGTATCAATTACACTTTCGGCATGCCTTGTAAAGATCATTCATCCTTTTCGAATTTCTAAAAGAATTTTTATAAACTTTATAAACATATAATTTCAAATCATTTATTCATGAAAATTTTCACTGGTAGCACACCTTTGGCCAGCTGTTTGAACATATAACTTCAAAATTTCAATAACAAAACTCATTTTATTTTGTGTGTTACAATTCCCACCTGCTGTGTGCAGTCTACACTGAGCAGCAGTCAATGTTGTATTGTATTGTATTGTATTCAATCATTCAAAACCATTCAAGTTTCAAGAATGTTATTGTTAGTGTTCCATTGTCATACTTCAGCTGATTTTGCAGAAATCTTTCTGCCCGTAAGGGCATCTTGTTGTGTTTCCGTCATAAATATTAAGCTACTTTCTATAAGTGACTTATCCTTTCTTATATCAATTGCATGTTTCTGGAGTGATCTAACATTAAGTAGACAGAAAATTAAAGAACTGTCATTCACTGGATCAACAATTTCTACAGGCTTCAATGAGGAATGTTCTCTCATAGACTCATATTCATCTGATGCTCGTTGGTCAAACCTCACAGATTTGGTACCAATCAAACCTTCAATGTGAATAGAATTAAGTGAGGTATTCTATAGTGTATTTTATATGCTAGCTGAAGAATTATTATTTTCCACCATAAAAGAAGGAACTAATTACAAACGTTGCTTACTTATAATTTATGTATTTTATTTCATATAAAATTTCCATACGATTTAATATTGGATAATCGAGCCCATTCTCCTTCATAATGGTACCCCGAGCTTCGCAATTTCTCTTTTTCGAGTATTCCCGCAACTGTTCGCATGTTTTACTTATTTTCGAAAATCCAAATCAATCTATTTCATCATGGATGATCAAAACATAATTAATTGTAATGTGATTGCACAACAGGGTGATATGAACCGTAGTTTTGTGAGTGAAACTAACTCGGCCGTTGAGCCTTTGAGTAGTGAAGTGCCTGTCGTCGAAGAACAGGAGAGGCACGAGGTCGTTGAACCATCCTTCAAGAGGCAGCGTTTCGAGCCATTGGCAGAAGAGAAACATAATGCTTATGAACTACCAGCAGAATTAGCTGACTATACAAACAAATATATGGACAGGTTTGTCCAAGACAAGGACATTCGAGACAGTATAATGACTGAAAATCCTGTTCCTTCAAACATTCGTCAGCCTAAGAAGATGGACGAATTCTTTCGTGAGCTATTAGAGGAAAATCGATGTAGAGTAGAATTAACTCTAGATGACGGATTAGAAAAAATCCAACACAAACTTGTGAATGTTTATGGTCGCTTGAGTAGGACATGGTATGCTGTGGAAGCAACCTTAGGCATGCCAGCAGAATGTCGACCAGAACTTTCCTTGCAAGAGATGTCACAAGCTGTTGAACAGACGGTCATGTTAGTGGGTCAAGCATTTAATGCTATTACATACCACAGGCGTTTAAATGCAATGTCTGCCATAATGCTGGATAAAAAGAAGGTGAAATCCATGCTGAAAGACCACAGTCAAGTTCTTGAAGATTCTGGTTCACAACTGTTTGGTGGAAAATTTCAACAACATGTCATAGACAAAGCTAAGGTGAAAGAGAAGTCAAAGGAATTTCTTCCTTCACACAACAACAAGCGCAAGTTCCAGTCAACTTTCTCTTGTTTCAACCAACAACGTAGCAAGCCCTTTCTACCAAGCCCCTCATTTCAAGGGAAGAGAAATGGGGGGCAATCAACTTTTTCGCGTAATGACTTCAGGAAGAATCCAAAGCCCAGCTTCCCACGGATCAGTGGTAAGTGTCAGAAAACACATGGAAACCTTTGTCAACATGGCTCCATTGAGAGTGAGAAACAAGGTTTATCCAGAGATACTTCCAGAGAAAAATCTTCAGCATGTTCATCCATTAGTCAAAAACCTTTTCAGAGAACCAATAGGCAACTATCCACTGGCAGGAAGGTTGAAACATTTCCAAAAAAATTGGGGAAAGTTGACAAGAGACCCAGAAATATTAGGGGTTGTTTCTGGTTACCAAATTCCTTTTCTGTCAGAACCATGTCAAAACACTCCCCCTCATCAAGCGCAAATGAAGCAGGAAGAAGTTTCTCTTGTGTTGGAGGAAATAGAAGCCATGATGACAAAGGGAGCCATTCAAAAAGTTTCTCACAGGAGGGGCCAATTTGTAAGCAATATTTT
Organism: Turritopsis dohrnii; assembly: GCA_027922465.2. Lineage (NCBI taxonomy): Eukaryota > Metazoa > Cnidaria > Hydrozoa > Anthoathecata > Oceaniidae > Turritopsis > Turritopsis dohrnii. The sequence continues at coordinate 968,798 of BQMF02000015.1, forward strand.
CCTGGTAGGGAAAAAGGATGGGGGGAACCGACCAGTAATCAATCTAAGGAATTTCAACTCATTCATACCTTACCAACACTTCAAAATGGAAGGCCTACATTTGTTGAAGGAAATGCTGCAGGAGAGGGACTTTCTGTGCAAAATCGATCTAACAGATGCATATTTTTGTGTTCCTCCGCACCCGAAGTCTCAAAAGTATGTCAGGTTTCAGTGGCAGGGAAACCTGTACGAGTTTCTATGCCTATGCTTTGGTCTTGGTCCAGCTCCACGAATCTTCACAAAGTTACTGAAAGTACCGATTTCTATATTGAGACGAATAAACATTCGTGTGATCATTTACTTAGACGACATGTTGCTAATGAGCCAAACAAGGTAACACTTGTTCATGGCCCGCGACACTCTAATTTTCTTACTTCAACAGTTGGGATTTGTGATAAATCTAAAAAAATCAGTGATGGAGCCAGTCCAAAAAATATGTTTTTTAAGCATGGAAATAGACTCTGTAGAGATGATCATAAAATTACCTCAAGAGAAGGTGCAAAAATTGCAGGAAAAATGCCAATATGTTCTGACTCATCCCTCCATGACTGTATGGGAGTTGAGCAGTTTAGTGGGCAAGTTATCCTCAACTTCACAGGCAGTAGTTCCAGCAAATCTCCAGATACGTTTCCTTCAACAAACTTTAATAGAGGCTTTGAAAACGGAAAAGAGTTATCAATCACATCTAACTTTAACTCAAAGGGCTCTTCAGGAGATCAAATGGTGGTTGAACAATATAATCTTGAACAAGGGCAAGTCTCTTTTGAAACCACAGAGTCAGAATATACTTCAAACAGATGCCTCCAAAAAAGGATGGGGGGCGTATTGCCAAGGGAAGCGTATAGGAGGACAATGGTCACAGGAGAAAAAACTCTTACACATCAGCATTCTAGAACTAAAGGCAGCTTACTTAGCTACTCTGACCTTCAGGAAAATGATGAAGTTTCAGCATATACATTACCAACTAGACAATATGACAGCCCTATCTCACATAGTGAAAATGGGGGGAACCAAAAACAAGGATCTTATTCAGATATCAAAAGACCTGTGGGACTTTTTGATAGCTCAAGAGATCACAATTACTGCCGAGCATCTCCCAGGGGAATTGAATGTGAGGGCAGACTGGATCTCCAGAAATTTTCACGATTCCAGCGAATGGAAACTGGCCCCCACAGTCTTTCGAAAGGTTTGCCAGTTATGGGGATTGCCAGATGTGGACCTGTTTGCATCACGACTCTTCCATCAGTTACCAACCTACATGTCATGGAAGCCCGATCCAGGTTGCTACGCAGTAGATGCGTTGCAACAGGAGTGGAAAAACTTGTATCCGTATGCATTCCCTACCTTTGTCCTGATAGGAAGAGTTTTTATGAAGGCCAAACAGGAAAAAGTGTGCATGATATTAATCATACCTGCCTGGCAAACACAGCCTTGGTATGGTCCTCTTTTGGACATGGCAGTTGCAAATCCAGTGCTTCTTCCTCAACACTTGAATCTCCTGGAAGGACCCCAGGGAAACTATCACCCCTTACTTCTAAACCAATCACTAAAGCTAGTGGCATGGAAAATTTCAGGCAAGTTTTGGCAAGTGAAGGCATATCAAAAAGGGCTACAGAACTTATCTCAAATGCTAGAACAAGAGGCACAAATTCTAATTACGAATCGTCCTGGGGAAAGTGGGTTAGCTGGTGTCACGAACGGAAAGCTGATCCCTTTCGATGTTCTATAAATTTAGTACTGGATTATCTTGCTAGTCTTTTTGATCAGGGTTTTGAATATAGTTCAATAAATAGCCACAGATCTACAATATCAGCCTATCACATTCCCATTGAAGGTTTTCCGGTGGGACAGCATCCACGAGTTTGTGCTCTTACATCAGGTGTGATGAACAAACGTCCTCCCAAACCGAAATTTGTTATTGTCTGGGATGTACAACAAGTTTTGGATTAATTAGATACTTTTCCAGAGATCAAGTTGCTATCTGATAGGATGCTTGTTCTCAAGGTGACAATGTTGTTAGCATTATGTTCTGCTTCCAGAGGATCAGAAATGAAACTTTTTGACACACGCTATATGGTTAGAACCAGGGTTTCATACAAATTTAAATTTGCGGAAGTGACAAAAACTAGGAAAAAAGGCTCACGTCCTCCGGAAGTGGAATATCATGAATTTCCAGAGAACAAGAATCTCTGTGTTGTGACTTTATTAGATAATTATTTAGAGAGGTCCAAACCACGGAGGGGTGATTCTAAATTCCAGTTACTACTTAGTCCCCTAAAACCACATAATGAAGTAGTTCGTTCCACTATAGCAGGATGGGTCAAAGCTGTGCTGAAGGGTGCCGGTGTAGACATCAAATTATTTACTGCCCACTCATGCAGATCGACGTCTTCTTCCAAAGCAAGTGCTATAGGTTTGTCGTTGGAAGGAATACTAGATAGAGGAGATTGGTCTAGAAAATCTTCAACGTGGCAGAAACACTACTGTCGACCTATTGTAAATAAAGCTCAGGTTTACCAGGACATGATATTTAAGAAATGAGTTTTGCTTTGAACTGAGAAATTGCGAAGCTCGGGGTACCATTATGGGCTCGATTATCCAATATTAAATCGTATTTCAATTTTATATTCATAAAATCTCAATTAAATTGCGGCGCTACGTGCCTTACGTAATTGATAAATTTTGTAAGTGCACATCCACAATTATCATTTCCCTTTATACAAGTTGTGTGGTAGGTTAACTTGCAATCATTACAAAAGACAGTGAACGCGTCATTTACAAATGATCGGCAAAACTTATTCATACCACATGCTTGATTGGTCAAGGATACCTTTGCACAGACCAAGGATGATATCACATCATCGAAGCATAGAATACTACAATGCCGTTCCCTTGGATTTGCTTCCGTATGTCTGATCTCTTTCAGTGTCTGGTTATTATCATAAACGTATACGTCAATCTCCAAAATACAAGACAACCCGAACATTCTGCAAAAACTTTAAAATACCCATATTTTATTGAATAAGAAACCTCAAAGTTCAGTATAAATATAATTCTAAGAACAAAAATATAGAAACAACACTTACCTATATCTTCTTCTAAGCAACGAAGAATACTCATTTTCACACTTTCTTCGATGCTTAGCTCTTCACTTAGGCCAAGCAGCTGTTTTAACTGAGCTGCAGTATAACCGCACCCACCTTCTATCACCTATATAAAAAGACATTCTATGAAACCTCACTTGAACGCAATTTAAAGCATACATCATGTATAACATCTAACTTACAATCTTAATGAAGTCATCAATATTTCGAACCAACCCTATCAAACCTTACCACTTGCCATCGAACCGATACTCCAAACAAACAGAATGACAAAACTTTACTGAGTCTTCCCAATGCGTTCTCCTCAAAATCAACTGGTTTTCGTTGAAGAGATGGGATAACGAACTTTCTAGAACTTAGATAATTCGCATACGATATAATTATAGGCAGAAGTTAAACTTACATAATTCATCGGTCTAAAAAGTAAGCATAGCACATAGAAGGGTCTTGATGATGCTACCAACCTGAGAGAAACTTGTTGAAAATCTATAGAAATTTTGAAATCCCGGTCTTTCAACCAATTAACGTGGAGCTCTAAACTCTCTTCAATAAGTTTGAGCTTGTTAACAAATGCATTGTAATCAAGGTTACGGCTACTATCGATAAACATTTGTGATTCATTGATCATGAGCTCCTGAGTTGAAAATATAAAGAAGCAAAAGCATAAATGATGACATAAATCAGTAACACTTTTTAAGGTCTTCATTAATACAAGCCTATGACTTTGTAAATTATTAGGAGATTGTTTAGTACGTTAACATACAAATGATTCTTCGCATTGATGATGTACAAAGGAAGACGAAAATAACATCTAGAGAATGCACCGATGGTCTGTCAAATTTAGCAGCTGGTTAACGAAAAGGTATATCACTTGGCCACCATGATAGCACTAATACGGGATTATTCCAGGTAAATTGACCATTGGCTTTAAAAACAATTTTGAAAATGGTTTAGACATTTAAAAACAACTATTTTCGATATGATTTAATTAATAAATTACCGCATTTCTTGGAGTATCTAGAAGTGTATTTTGCGAGAACAGAAAATATACAGCTATGATAATGTGTAAGCTTACTTTGCCATTTCAATATTTCTGTGGTGAGTGTTCTCTTTTTGTGGACATTCATGTTTTTCCATTGAATTGGCATGTTAAAATCTTCACAATCTTCATCATCACTAACTTCTGGTATTTGTAACAGAAGATTATGAACACAACATTTTCATGTTTGTAAAGACAGGACAAAGATTGCAGGAACTTTATAACTTCACTACTTTCTGGACCTTGGATATATTCCAAAAACCTTTTCTGGACTTTTTTGTGATTTATAAAAGATTCCATTCCTGATGTTGAACCTTTATAAGATACATAATTTCAGTCATACAGATTAATAACACTATTAACAAAATTTGAAATTACTAACAATAATCCATACCATGCAACAGGCATTTTTGTTTTTTTCCAATAACCAATCATCTGCAGAGATATGGAAAAGAGAGCATGTTGAATGTAAGTATCAATGATCACAACACATTGAATTTTCCTTAATGTTATTTGTCAAATTCGTAATTGTCACTTATGTGTCAAGAAACAGTAATTCATCTTCTTTGTACAATTCATTGGGTCTAGTCAATTTGTCAGTGTCTTGTTATTTTCATACCATCCTAAATACAAAATTAATGAACAAAATGTCCTTTAAACAATATTCAATATTCATTAAAATAATTACTGTGCATTTTAGGCTTTCTAATGATCTTCTTTCTTGTTTTATTCTCAATGCAATACTTTTGATAAAACCTTGCTAGCAAGAAAAAAACAAGTAACAAAAATAGTGATAACAGGTTTTATATGTTACTAACTTAACTAATGTACAGTTGTTATTAACAGAAAATACATTTTTAACCATCATACACAATCCTTACTTCATTCTTGGATTCCTTAGATTTCTACTTCTCGTTGTTATAACTAATAATCAATGAAGCATTATCTGACAAAAGCTGATGGTACTGAGGAGAGGATATTGAAAAAGTCTCAAGTATGCAAAACAACAACTTTGACTCCAACAAGCTGCCTAGCAGAGACACGACGTCATACTGACGTTGAAACATAAACGTTGGTTACCGACCAACTTAAAAAACAACGTCTTCTCGACGCTTTTTTCACTACGTACTTTTTTTAGTTATTTACGACGTCAACAAAACGTTAGTAAAACTTTGAGAAGTGACGTCTCTGAATTTACCAAAATGAGACGTCTTAACAACGTTAATTAAAGGTCTCGAATTTACGTACTTTTTGCGTCTCATTTACGACGTAACTATTACGTAAAGTTGAAACCTGAAAATTACGTTATCTTCGTGGCTATCAATGGACGTTTAAATGATGTCTTAAAACTACTATTATCTATCATCTTAACCACCTGATTGACATACCTGATTGGCAATTTCTAAATGCCCTTTTGTCTTTCTCATAATGAGTGTAAGTAAAATTTTAACCCCTTGATGCCAAACATAAATATGTTACACATTATTGATATTATTTAATCAAAATTATAATCAAGGGGGCCATTTAGATTTTTGCTGAAATAGCAACATCAGTTTTAAGAAGATGTGGCTATCGTTTTGTGAAGAACAATCAAGATCTTAAGTTTTTTTCTTTCTTCGAAGAAAACTCCAACCCCAAGTCTGACGATGTCAAAGGAGATGTGAAAAGCATGGACACCACTCAAGAAGAAGAAAATGAAAAGGCTGATGATGTGGTTAGTTACATTTTTCATCTAGTTTTTCATTGTTTATCAAAGGGTGTGGTGGGTCTTCCCCAGTTTCCCTCATTATGTGTTGGTCGAGACTTAAAAATGATCTCTGTTTTTGACATGCGATTTACATTTTCAATTTCAGAAGGAAGCAGAGCCATCCGAAAAACAAGATGATGAAGAAGGAAGTGCTCTACCCGACGATGATGACGAAGACACAAAAACATGTAAGCATGTTATGTAAACATGTATAGTTAAGAAGCCAATGTAACTTCTTCAACTGACACTTGGGAAGGTGTATTGTCACTGTACATCTGTAGGTCATTTCAATAAGCCATAAGCCTAAAATAGAGACTAACTTTCTGACAAAGCCGGAATGTGTTCCCTTTGCCTTCTTATCTCGACTATGGAGGGGAAATACGTACAGATCATACCTTTCGATCTCGCTTTAATTAGAACAACCTTACATGGGATATTATATAGCAAATTCTTCTTTCTTTTATTTAGTTTCCTGTAACTTGAAATTCAAGAGAGTTGGTTGCTATGCCGACAAATCCAAAGCCAACAAACCCCTGAAGTCATTCATCATGTTCCATTCGGATATGGGTTCTGCCACCAAAAAGGGAAAACTTCCAAGTGGAGAAATTTTCAATGTAGAACTCCCAAAATTCGTTTGCAAATGCGCCAATGAAGCCCTCAACTCTGGAAACGCTATCTTTGGAATTCAAAACATTGGTAAGTTCATTATCATTGTTTTATCTCTGATACTATCCAAGATGTCGGTTGCCTTATTCTAAATGATTTTCTTTTCTCCTTAGCTGAATGCTGGAGTGGACCAGGCCACAGCAAATACGACAAGGATGGCCCATCAGGAGATTGTGTCACCTTCGACTACCAGCTTTGCGATTACAGTGCTGAAGTTTGTGCTGGAAGAACGCACTCCAACTTCGTGTACTACGTTGAGACCCCTGAACATACCAAATCAAAAGAGGAAGTACAACAAGAACTAGCAGCTGAAGCTAGCAAGAAGAAGAAGTCTGCATCAAAGAAGAAGATGGCTACTAAGAAGAAGTCCAAGAAAGGTAAGCGTTTTCTCTCCATCATTTACCTCAAGTTATTTAAGTCGCTCTTGGATGAAGTTATGTTGATTATTGTGACTAAATAACAATTTTAATACTCCAATGCATAAGTTTTGTTTTCTTCATTGCCAAATCTACCATGATAATTACGTCATAACAACCAAGATAAGGGGATAGAACGTAGATTTTGATCACTCCTTTTCAGAAAAACAACAAAGATATGTAAAAATCTTCCAGTACTGACTATCTGTAAATCAATATCAGCTATCCACGCAAATAAAATGTGTTGTTGTAAGGATTAGGTTGTACTTGAGAATAGCTTGAGAAAATCTGATCATTGGTTTTGGTTTTTGTTTTATAGCCAACAAGAAAAGAGCTAAGAAATCGAAGAAGGAATAAATGGCCAACTTGACATACATACTAAAATTCCTTAATTGGTCACGTGATGGCTTCAACCAAAAAATGAAAGTAGATGGATTCTCATTGGTGTTTTAAAAACACGAAAAATGCTGACGATGTAGTTTTGAAAATAAAACTTTGGACTTTATTTTTGTAGTCAAAAAATCTCTTCACAAAATATACTTATAAATAATGTCAATAATTGTTTTCACTTTGAATTTTTTTTTTGATATTTCCAATATCTGATGTTTCATCATAATTCTTTTAATGTTTCACCATAATTCTTTTAAATGAAGATTAAAAAATAACTCGTACGTGAGTTATTTCATAAAGAAACTACTCGAAATCGCGAAGCAACCAAACTTGCGGCAATGACTAAAAATACTTTGAAGCAAGAAATTGTTGTGGGAAGAAAAAGCTGCGAAGGTTGTGATATCTTTTCTCGCAACTTTAAAAGAAAAAGTTGCGTATATTAAATGTTGCCAGTGAAGTTGAACTTTCCATAATTTTTGTTGTCGTTCCATGCAACTCTTGCAAAATAAGTTTGTTGTTGATCCGAAGAGACAACTTCTTAATGAGATAAGCAATATTAGACAACATTTTCATCCTTAGAATTTGGCCACCTTTTGTCTGACATTGGTTTTTCTGACAAACTTTTGCAAAAAGCAACAATTGGAGCAGTGAGACACAGGGCTATTTTTGTTCGGGCGCTTTTATAAAATAACAAGAAAAAAAGAAAAAAAAGTTGCAAGAAGAAGTTGTTGCAAACACTGAAAATTAATAATTGTTTCAGGAAGCAAAAGCCGCGAAAGTTGCGAAAACTAGCTTGCAAAGTTAAAATGAAAAGTGAAGCATATAACCTTTATTGTTTTTAAACTCAAAGAAAACTTTAAGAAGTTGATATAGTAACAAAACAAGCCATAAGCGAAAATATCTGTCCTATCTGACTCAAAAATAAAAGTTTACCACTAAGAAACTGTTAAACCACTAAGATACTTTGAAACCCATAAGATACTTTAAGACGTTCGGTAAACATGAAGTTAATGAGTGAAACAACTATTAACTGGTGAATAAGTCAAGAACTGGAAAAGTTACCAAGTTGCTGCTACTAAATAAGATCTTGATCTGAACTATAGATGCCGTAATGTGTTTCCTTGTAATCTAAGCGGTAAGTTGAAGCCAAATCCTTTGAGGCAGGCGTGAGATCTGCACGTTTAACTTTGTAATGCTTGTTATGTTGTTCCGTAAGCATCGGGTCAAAATAATTAACAAGCGCTCCATTAGTGCCTATATATCCAGGGCGAACATTCCCAGGTGCATTAAACATACAGTGACACAAGTCATCGATCTGTCTCGCCAATATATTACCATCGACTATCCTGCTTCTGTCCGGTATTTGTAGCAAATAACCTTTACACAAGTCCAAGTTATCGTTGGAGTTTTTTATTAATGTCTAAGACAAAAATAATGAATATTGAAGGAGCATCATTCAGGTTAAAAACGAGGATGTTGTATCGTAATTATATAAAAAAGCCTATTGCCATTTTAAAGATGCTTTCATCAGTAAATAGTACTGTGAATTCCAATCTGAAATTTCAATGTTAAAGGTTATGATAACTTTGTGGATGAAAGAAGAATAAAGGGAAGCATTTACTAAAGATTTTTTTAAATATTTCGGAAATCGTATAACAAAAATGAGAACCCTTGCAAAATTTGAACTCTGCATAGTTCATCATCACGAACTGCTTCGTATAGTGTACTTAGTGGAAAGATCTGTCGAAAAGGAAATTGAAAAAGAGCCAGGTGACAAACAAATGTATTAACTACACAGAAGCTTTCAAAAGTTTACGAAAAGCTTCTTTTCCGTCAGCAGAGCGTGGGTTGATCTATTACATCTGCTGGAAATTGAAGTGAGAACGTTTTGTGACCTATCGCATAGTTTTCATTGCGAAAAGAAGTAAGAAAGATATCAAATAGTTTTGATATTTATCTCAATGTTTTCCTATGAAAACTCTAAAGAGATGCCACTGTCTTTTTAAACAAATTCAACAGAAAAACAAAACAAAAAGACATTTAAGCCAATCACTATCTTATTTAGGTGGATAATTACTGGAGTTTCGTTAACGATTCTTTTATTGCACTTCCGCTAAAGTACATTTAATAAGGTCTGTCATGCCAAGCCGAATTCACAAAATTTTGTCTGAGTTCTGTTTTTGCCAGAACATATAAAGCCAGTGGCTGAATAGTTAACACTTTTCACTTTCCTTACGTTAATGAATTGATAATTTTTTATCGATTTCAAGATGTTTTAAGACACCAGTGCAAAATTAGGAAATGTAGGTTGTTGAAAGCGTTTCAGTAATGAGTTTTGTCTGTTTCGTTCTTGCACGAAACAAAAACAGGAAAACAAACATCAAAATTGTATTCAGAAATGAAACACCCATATAAAAGTTCCGAGTGGACAAAATTTTTCCTCTTGCCAAAACAGTTTTATCACAGAATTTGAGAAGATAAAGGTTTTCCACAAGCGTTTTCATGTTATTAAAATTTTTGTTAGAAGAAAGTAAACTTACTGCTTTGTTTGTTTCTGACATGGCTTTGTAACCAAAATAATCTTTATCTACAGAATGGATTGCAAAAGCAAGATCTCCAACGGCTTTTTTCCAATTTCCAATATCTTGATTATACCTTCTCCAAGTTTGAGGGAAATTGAGAATACTTCTTTTGATGTATGAGTATGGTATTCGATGTGCTCTTGCATAATCGCCTTCATTGATGTTCAAAGCTTCAGCCATCAATGCCAACCCATTTCTGGTTCTTTGACTCCACCTCCTTGATCGCCAGTCATTTGCATTTCTATTGCATTTTCCATTTATATAACCAGGTGGTTCCACGCATTGAGCATGCTTAAAAACCATCATCGCAGAAAGTATTAGAAAAATACGAGCCATTTCTACAAATAAAAGAATTTCAGTTTAACTGATATTGTTTTTTCTCTATCATGTGTACTGCCAGTAAAAGTCACAATCCACAGTAAATTTCACAAAATCGCCAGTCTCTAACATGTCATGTAAGTCAGCGCACTAAACCTTGGTCAAAATAATCAGTGGCACGTTCAAAACCGGGATAGAGGAGAAATGGGTAAAATTTTTTTCGTGATCTTTACTTTTACAAAATTTACTGGCAGTACAACATGTTCCATTTAGAATGAAAATGACAACTAAAATGCAACCTGCTACAAAAGTATATAAGTATTACTTATGTACTCTTATGTACTCTTGTCTCGGTCAACAAGATATGGAGCAATTCAGTTTTTAATGTTCGGACAAAATGAAAATAAAAAACAAACAAAGTGATGCTCTCTTACCAGCAATTGACGTGATGCTGTCTTAAACACTAAAACATACAGAGAGAAGTATCAATGACACTGTGGACAATTTAAAGTAAAAAAAACATTTGTGAGAAGTTATATGTGCTTTGATTGGTCGAACGGATAGTAATACATTTTTTCTGGTTGCCCTGTGTGTAAACAATAAGGAGAATTTTGAAAGTCTCCAATCATTGGACAATAGACAGAATAGATGAGATAATAGTTAATAGGTAAGACAATAGTTCTTTATAATCCTTGCTCAAAAGAGAATGACAGATTAGGCGTATCTGAAACCTCGTGTCGATAGTTTTTAACCGCGTGCTTGAACTCCACCAACGTAATTGCTATTCTTGATTGTTGTGAATAAATACAAGTTCTGATACTCCAATCCATAAGTTATGTCTTCTACCTTTGCAAATTTACCATAATGACTACGTTTTATGACCAAGGTTAGGTGCACTTCATTAGATCCTGCTCACTTCTATTCAGAACACCAATAAAACATGTGAAAATCTTCCATCACTAATCGTAAACAGTATTAGCAGTAAGGAATGAACTACTTATGCAAAGAAAAATGTTCTTGTAAGGACTAGGATGTAGTTAAGAATAGCTGACTTATCCATAGAAACAAATCTGACCATCTGGTTAAAATTAAAAAGTCACAAAATTGCTGATACTAAGGAAGATCTTAATCTGAGGTATGGATGTAACCGTTAGCTGTTTACTTGTGTAGTATATTGTAGGATCCAGCTAAGTTCTTTGAGGCAGGTGTAAGATTGGTGTGTTCAACTTTGTAATGCTTACTTACGTTATACGCTATGCATTGGGACAAAATAATGGACAAATGCTTCATTAGTGCCTTTATATCCAGGGCGAACGTTCCCAGGTGCATTAAACATACAGTGACATGAGTCATCGATCTGTTTTGTCAATAGGTTACCCTTGAGGTTTCCTATGAGGTCGACCCATGCCATGTGAGGGAAATTGGGTAGATGATACATCGGGTAGATGATCAACCAGAAGAGCACAGTCCCTTGATTGAGTTTGTGTCACTCATGAGAGTGTCAAATACTTCGGAGCCTCCAACCTAAGCCGTGGCCCCTCCTGGAAAACAGGTGCAATAGCAACTGAGTGAGGCTAGCAGCCACGTAAAACAGTACCAAATAAATAAACAAGTACAAGTTCTTGTTGGGTTTTTGCATAGATATCTTTGACAAAAATATTGATCATAAAACAAACGCCATTAACATTCATTTCGAAAATGAGAATGTTGTGTCTTAATTAATGCCATTTTAAAGCTGTTTTGTCTTTCCGTTAGAAAAAGGCACTGTAAATTTAAATTCGATATTTCAATGATAGGGATTGATAATTTTGTGGTAGAGTTTACTGAAAATCTTTATATATTTCGTAAGCCGTATAAAAAAATGAGAACCATTGCAAAAATGTTAGGTGTAAAGTTTTGCATTAGTGACTTCATTAATGCTAATGGTATTACAACTCTGTTGTTTCCCTAACAATTCATATTGATTAAATTATATAAAGACAGGAACACGAAAATTATGAACTTTGGGTTGTTGAAAGCGTCAGAAATGAGTTTTGTCTGTTCCGTTGTTGTATGAAACAAGAACAGGAACTGGAACATCAAAATTGTTTTCAGAAATGAAACAACCACATGAAAGTTTCGAGTGGTCAGAATTTTCCTCTTGGCTAAACTTTTTGTATCTTGGCTAATCACAGAATTTGAGAAGATAAAGGATTCCGCAAGTGTTTTTATGTCATTAAAAATTTTGTTAGAATGAAGTACTTACCCCAGTGGGCACACGACGTTTTTGAGACGTCTCATTTTAATCGTTTGGTCGTGGGATCATTTTGCGACGTCTTAAGGACGTCCCAATTAAGATCTTTTTACGATCAAATAACGACCTGGTAAAAAGTTTGAAATTTCATTCTGCCGTTACTCAACAGTATACTTTTAGTATACTTTTATATACTGCATATGGAATTTACATTCGTACCTATTCTTTTTCTTGGTCGTGTGAGGGATGCATTCAGGACGTTTTTGGGACGTCTCTACACAGATTAAATTACGGCCTTCGAAAGAATTCTAAATTTTCAAAAGCGATCAGGCGACACAGATTCATCGAATATGTTTTACTACAGTTGCATGATTTAAAGAATCTAAAATAGACAAATCACAAATACGTAAGACAAAGAGAAATTCCGGGGTTATAAAATTGAGGTGTGATATAAAAAGTTTCAAAAGCACAAAAAAGACTTTCTTGAAAGAAAAGGTTAATACAGTTAATAATGATACACATGTAACATAAGTTTTGATAAAAAGAGGTTAAGATAAAACTTAGAAGAATTAATTAAACATGGCGTTTTGTCAAAGTTAAACTGGCAAAGTGGAAGTGGAAAACACCTGTAAAGATCCTGTTCGATGAAATTAACGCGAGTTTCTGTTTTCTGAATCCCTTCGGCAAATATATTTATACATATTAATACATTCTTGTTGAATTTAGTTTTAGTACTGCAGCATCACAAAAGCACTGAAGATGACATAAAAAGAAAACTTCCGTTGATGCGGCAACTCAATTGATTTCTAAATGTTTTTTTTATCGAGAAACTGAACGAGGTTATTGTGAGGCTATAATACACCAAAAATGTCAAGCTAGCTTTACTTCCACATTCTGAAGAGTTTGAAAAGAAATGTTAATTATAAAGTTTATATAAAAAAGTTCCTTATAATCCTATTTTCAATGACTTAGTAGCCTAGGGACCTCAATTGTTCAAACTCACAGCAGAATTTAGATAATATAATAGAGAGAGGGGCGGGCAATGTTGATTAATGTAAAATACAATGTTTAAACTAAAACAAGAGGCCCATAGGCCTTAAGGTCAGCGCGAACTGTATGCGAAGTCTAAAGATTGTAATCAATTTACAAAAGAAATCTCTAGCTTTCCAAAATACAGTTTGATTTGTATCTGGGTGAGCCCGCATTCGGTTGATGAACATGTTAATCGAAAATGTAAATCCATTCACCCAAAGCAATTACATATTAAAAACGTCTCGTGATAAAAAGGACCCCTGTAATGTTTTCACAAAGGAGTAAATCGTCAAATGAATAATAACAGAAACCTGACATCGCATACAGATTATTACCTCTAATAAAAGAACCGATCTTAATATATCTCATCGAGACCAAAACACAAATTTCTATGAGCCGAATAGCGTATTACATGTGCATTTTTTCGTAAAGGATTCATCGAACAGAAGTCGGCTTAAAAAAGGTAAACGTTATAAAAGGAAACCTTGCGTTTCCACAACCAGCAATTAAATCCTTTTCCTAATTAGGGAGATTTTTGTGGCAGCATATAAACTACATACGGTAATACAATATGCAACAACAGAAATCATATGGGCAAGAACAACTACAACAACTTCGATACTTTAATCGGTTTTATTTAAGTTTCAAATTTCAGTTTTACAAGACTTTCCAGCTTTACGTTCTTACGGGCTTGCGTGTTTGGTTAATCACGCAGGTGAACTTTCGTTTCTACCAACTACAGTAGTCCTGAGATGAGCTTAAATGAAGATCTAATGCCAAGCAGTTGATGATTACTAAATAAAAAGCATAAAAAGTTATGTATAACTGCACAGACTTTCAGAAATTCAGACCTTCTAGAAACTTGAATTACAGCATCATTATTAAAAATCAAATATTATACCTGAAGGGAAAATAGTAATACTGAATTTCTCTATTTCATAGTGAGGGGTGAATAATGGTCAATAAAACTCTAAGTTTATTAGGTAAAATTCAGTTCATGGAGATTCATATTAAACTTTTCGTTTTCTTTGGTTACAAAAGAAATCTGAAATAATTTGTATTGAATTTTGTCTGATTTTCAAATATTTGTCATAATGGCACAAAAATATAGAAAATGACAACGACTAAATATGCGCTTTTGACGTCAATTTTCCTTAATACGCAAATCAAATCCGACTGTTGCTAATTAAAACAAGAGCCAGATGGCACAAAACGGTAGCAGCAAATTTACTTATGGAAAACAGGCATAAATGATAAACATGTTAAAATGATTAGTTAGTGTAAATAGGATCTAATCATTAAACACCAGAAATTAATTCATTCAACACAAAAGAATTATACATGTGTGAGCTGTGTAAACCTATGTTTTTTTTATAAGAAATTTTAATAAGAGCTTGTGTAGAAAAAAAAGCGTTTTTTTGAGAAAAAAAAAGATTTATATTTTTCATTATACTTTCATGGAACTAAAGCTAAATTCGAACAAATCACCACCTTTTTGAACTCGATCTTTGAAAGCCTCAGATGTACAAAGCTGAGTTAATAAACTGAGCTTTACTAACATGAAAAACATCTATTTTCAAGTGCCAAAGTACATCATTCAGTACCTTAAGTAACTAAAAGTTCCAATTTTATGTACACCTATTTGATTAATATCCATTCCTTCACGAATTAAGTGACAATATCAAAGAAAACGGTGGAGCAAATTTTTGCGATTTCATGGCAAAATTGCAATAATAACTCCCTTAATTAATAGTGCTGCAAGAAAATTCGCCAGTATTAATAAGTACGAATAAGGTAGTAGTAACTGTTTTTGCTTGTGTTTTTGTTTTGATGTTCTTTTCTCCAGTTCTAATGTTCTTGTCTCCTGGCCAGTGACTTTTTGAATAATTAGCTAATAATAACGCTTTTCATTCATTTAAAATTTCATACTATAAAATTAAAGTGAACACAATAAAATAGAATAATTCAGCAAGAATCACCTAGTCTTCCCTTAAGGCATGGCATGTGAGCTAACATCTTATCTTTAAATATACATAATGTTTTGGAGAAAAGGAAACATATAATTTGAGTGACAAGAAGAGATATAATAATCTTGCAACAACTTGCCTGACTTTTTCTTCCTCCTATCCAATTAGGATACATGACTGTTAATGTCTTGATTCGATACACTTCAATATAAGATTATATTGTTATTATTATAAGAACCAACATAATCCACTTCTTGGTTCTTGTTGATAAGTTTTAGCAGCGTTTCGCTCCCAGAATGCACTACGTTGAAATAAAGGGCGGGAAGAGGGTGCATTAAAACGAATAATTTATTTATTCATTCGAATGAAGAAGAGAACTCTTTTTGCATTGTAATATATTTATTTCGTCACACATTAGCGATATATTTTCCAAAAATCCACGTCGTGCTTTAAACTTTCTGCTTTTGAACTGTAAAATTTAAAGTTAGCATTAACGGGCGCATAAATGGGGCGTAAAGAACTGCGGTCTTACACACGGACTGACTGACGGACCGACGGACACGGGGAAATGAAAGATCAGCTACCTTGCGGCGCTGACCAATTAGTGAAATGTTCATTTACAAGATTCTACCATGAATGTCCCACAGCTCAAGGTCTTGACTTGACACACGTGATTGTGTTTTTAACAACTTTTAAAAAAAAAATCAAAAAAAATCCAAGCCTTTGTATATTTACAATTATATATATTTGCAATCGTTGGCTAATAATGAATTCTTAAAAAAACAACAACTTTGACTCCAACAAGCTGATTACCAGTTCTTTACATTTTGACTGCAATTGTCAGCTAAGTATAGATATGGTCGCAAGCATTAAACATCTTTAAGAATCATGATTGCAGACAGCATTAGAAAGGTAAGAGTCATTCCTACAAACAAAAGAATTCCAATTTACACTCATATAAATTTACACTCATATCAACTTACACTCATATAAAATGGCAAATAATGAATTCTTTAAACAACAACAACTTAGGTCATGAATACGTTGCTAAATTTGCTTGGGTCAGTGAGCATAAAATTACGTCATGTCTCGTTTGATCAAACATTTTTGTAACACATACTTGCGATAAGTTTGATGAACTGAAATTGTCACATGTATCTGCTCGAATCATTCAGAATTTTTCAATTTCCTTCTACGTTTTATTTGTTCAGATCATTAACAGTTGTTTGTTAACAGGTGGATTAAGTGAGATTAATCTCTCACACTCCTTTGTTCTCAGCCGAGGGACAAGATTATGTGTCCTGAGTTATAATGATAGTTTACAGGATATTCCGGATAGATATTAACTCAGAAAATATCTGCTTTGCCAACACTGTTCTTGTGCTACACCAATTTGTGTGAATTGGATGACAATTTTTGGACATCAGCAACATTCGAAAGAGCAGCATATAATTTAGTTGTGTCACAAACAACTTCAAAAATTTTTGCTAAATCATTTATTTGTGATTTATGTTTTGGTTAGACCAGTCAAAATAATAATGAATAATTTATCTTTTATGGTCATGAGCTCTGAACATTTTCTCAACACTCCCTTTTCTGTTTCATCTCTCTTGATTCTCTTTCAATAAAAATATATTTTTAAAGTTTTTCAAAGATACAATATGTAAATTATTAATCGCAATTCGATTAAATATGAAATTTACGTAGACCGATGGCCTTTCCTCCCATGGTAACTTTAAGATATTCAAGGGTTTTTATTCAAACTGTAAGATTTGAATCTTATTATATGTATAAAAGCATAAGCGAAGAGTATTGTAACATAAACAGCAGAGGACGTAATATGGGCGGATATTATCACCCAGATGGGGATTAGTAAATTTGGATTAGTTTTGAAACAATGATTTTATTTTGTGATTCAATTATATTTTTCTGCTTTATTTCAAATATTTTGCATTCGGAAGTGAATACAGCATTTAAATGAAAGAAAAATCATGTGGAGAGGTTAAGAATATATATGAATAGTCGTGAACGGAGGGGGCCGAAAAATTCCGATGACAAAAACGAATTTAATTTCAAAGTTTAAAAGGAGGAGTGCAATTTGGTAAATATATCTTTCATTTGTTTTCATCTGTTACTTTTACACTCTCCAGCACAATGTTTCCAACTTAACTAAAGATCAATTTCTGTTCGGCTGATATGCCCTTTTGACTCGTAGAATTGCTTATACTTCCAATGGTATAAATAAAGTTTCAATAACTCCAGATGTTTCAAAATTCCCCATTCCTTGTTAGTGCTAAGAGCCCTTTGTAATGTTTTCTTGTGCATGCAGTTTCTGTGATAATGCAAGTAAACATACCAAGACATTACCGCTTTAGTTCTTCTTATTTTTTTTTGGAAAGAGCAACCATGACTCTTTTGTTGGGAAGAGTTCCCTTATCACCATTTCCGGAATTTTATTATCTCTTACATAGAATACATCTATAAAGCAACAACAAAAGGATCATTAGAAGTAACTCAATGGCATGATGAAAAGAGATTCAAAACATATATACAGTGTGTCTCAAAATGTTAGCTTCAGTAACTTTATTCTCAATTTTCTAAAAAATGAATAATGGTATAATAATGAAATATATACCATTAGAAAGCTGGGTTTCTTGGCTTTCTATTGATGTGGTACCCATTAACTGGTTTTTTATATTTAGCTTATAATCCAAGAAAAAAACAAGTGTTTTAATCTAAAAATTCTTAACGATCAATTAAAACTCAGTTAACAATAAAAATATTAAACAACAAAAGTTATAACACAAGTGAAAAATTATCATTACAATAAAAACGTTTAAAAAAATAACTACCTTTCAATGTTATGTTAACA
This sequence comes from Turritopsis dohrnii, assembly GCA_027922465.2. Classification (NCBI taxonomy): domain Eukaryota; kingdom Metazoa; phylum Cnidaria; class Hydrozoa; order Anthoathecata; family Oceaniidae; genus Turritopsis; species Turritopsis dohrnii. Next base: position 987,203 of record BQMF02000015.1, read on the forward strand.
TTTTTTTTATTTTTGGTAACAATTTTTGAGAATTCTCAAACGGTTTGTAAAAAATCAATACCATAATTATAAACAACAATGAATATTTTGCTCATTAAACGGGGTGTTAATTGATCGTTAAGAATTTTTAGATTAAAACACTTGTTTTTTTCTTGGATTATAAGCTAAATATAAAAAACCAGTTAATGGGTACCACATCAATAGAAAGCCAAGAAACTCAGCTTTCTAATGGTATATATTTCATTATTATACCATTATTCATTTTTTAGAAAATTGAGAATAAAGTTACTGAAGCTAACATTTTGAGACACACTGTATATATATTCTCACGGCCATTTCAAATAATGCTTATGTAGTCCTACAGCAAATAATTATAGCATTGCATTGTGATAGTTGTAGTTTTGTATTCGAGAGGTGAACTGAATTATGGGAACGACCAATCAATTTCGAAATAATTTTAGTTGTAAATTTTCATAACCAAGTATAAAGAAATAATTATTCAATAAAGGGTTCCACAAACGAAACTGATATTCTCGCAAACGAAACAGATATTCTCACACACAGCTATGTATAACAATGCTTAAAGTAATGACAAAGCAAGTAAATATAGCATTTACATTGTGGTAGTTGAACTCGTGTTAAAGGGATAATAATATTTCAGGATAGGTTAATTTGAGCAAGAATCATTAACTATCAGCTGATTTACCGCAATAGACACGTGTAGTGCTTTTACTAACGATAAGGTCAGTGTGTAATCAGTTAATGACTTTGACACTCACCCAGCACGTTTCTCCTTGCTTCTATGCATTTTGATTCACTTATGCTGTTGTTAGCATTGTCGATATTAAGCATTTTATCCATCCGACACGAGAACTGTTTGTTTCAATATTTTTTGATTATCATCCTTGTAGAAATCATGTTTTGGAATTTTTTAAATTCTATTCTAGCATACTTTCGAAAAACGTTTGCTTGATATTGTATCATAAACGTGCCGATTTTCATATAGCCCTAAGTATCGATTTGTCCGTCCTACATAAAACAAGTACTCTTGTAACAGACCCGTTTCTTCTCTATTAATTGTCATATATTGACAATCCCATAATTCAGTTATCTCCTGTCACACAAAACTATCACAATGCAACGCATCATGATTACTTGCTGTGAATGAAAATGCGGTTTTGTTCATGAATTCCTTCCGTTATTTCATATTGAAACATTTTTACTTATTCTTCTGTTGTATTGTGGTAGTTGCATAGTTTCTAGATTATAAGAACGGCGCCAGCTTCTCGGTGGCATCATAAAGTAATCAAAATGATTAAGAGCGAGATTTTGTTGACATAAGTGGAGATTCGGAAAGGTATATTTCTTTAGAAAATTTATAACAATAACAGAAATGTTTGGGAAATTTTTTGAATAGTTCTGCTCACACACACTAAGAAATCGCAGTAAAGAAAGTGAAAGAAGTTTTGGATTAAAGTTCAAACAGCGTTTGTAGACGATTTTCATCCCATTCAGAAAATAAAGCATGGGAAAAGACCTCCTTTTCTGCTGTGACTTATGAGAGTTGCCAATGCATGCAGGTAGTTATGCAAGTAACAGCGGTATAGGAATGGAATAGAAGGAATGGAGAATCATAAGATGAATTGATAGACCGGAGCTGACAGCCACACGTGCCCGTTAAAAGTGGTTTAAAGTGGTTTAAAGAATCCAACAATGTGAGGAGTTTAACACGTGGTTTGTTAAAGGTGTTTTTTTGTAGTATGTTTGATGTATGTTATCTGGCTGAAATAACTTCACCTTCTTTTTGTGTGAAAAAAATTCTTAGTACATTCTTAATTTTTTGACAAAATGTTGAACAAGAAAACAGAAAAAGAAAGAAGAAAACCGATTCTAAATTTGAGGTTAGGATGATAAATCATATGAGCAGATGCGAGACTATATCGTAACTTTTCATTGTACTTAAAGAACTGAAACTTCAGAATTGTACATATCTACATAATCTAAAATGTAGCGCAAGTAATGCTGGACGCCCAACGCTGAAAAAGATGTCTTTCGAATTCGTCAACCAATCAAAACAGTGCTTTTAAAGAAATTATCCAATGAAAATGCTAGGTAAATAAATTAGGTAAATGCAACTTGTTTAAACATTCACCATGTAACTTCTTTGCTCATTCAAATTGATCGATCTACAAAATAGCAATTTAAGCGTTTCAAAACATGGCTGAACCTGCATAGTTAAAGGAATTCCAAATTCTTTGAGCCAAAGAGTGCAACATGTTTGATGTTTTTTCTTGACATTTTAGACAACTGTAAAACAAGTCAGGAAACATTGAAAAAAATCTTAGACTGGATAAAACAAACTACTTAAACCAAGACTTACGAATATCAAATGTTTTTTTTTATTTTTTTTACTTTTTAGCAGATTTTGTAAATTGATCAATTGAAAGACGCTATTAACTTTTCTGTTGTGTTGTGAAGAACCACTTAGCTACTTTATCAAAGACTTGCAATGAGTAGGCTTTTTCATCCTCCACTTTTGAAAAGCAGATTTTTCTCACGTCTTATGCTTTGACGTCATTTGTTGAGCTTCATATGTTGCTATTTCACGCTTTGTTCTTTTGTACAGCTGATAAGCGGGATATTTGACGTATTTGTCCCTTCCTCCATCTCTCTGTAAATGTTTTGTTCTTTACAAAATTCAAGAAGGCGATAGAGGAAGTAGTTCGAGTTTTCGTATGTGTTAAAAGGTTTTACTAGTAGTATTCCAAAAGCTGTCAAAAGCAAAATTCAATGTTTCACAACAACGTGGTCGAAATAACTGTATATTTTTGATAATAAGGAACTGACAATACAAGCTATTCAAGACTGAACAGGGGGTTGAAGTGGGTGTTTTATAGAGAGGAGTGGGAACAAAACTTCACCTTTCAATGTGTCAACAAAAAGTGCTTTTGAAACTGGTATCTATAGAACATTTTAGTAATTAAAGAAACAACAACTCTAATTAGAAACATTTCATTCGTAGAAGCTTAAAGTGATATAATATAAATGAGTGAAAGAGGTCTAGGTACGAAGTTTGTGTTGCTAATAACAAATGAATAGTACGTTTTTTTGAGGACATGTGTTTCAAACACTTTCCACGTACAAAAGAATGAAACAGAATTAATAAGGATCATGCAACTAACGCCCCAGTCTCTTTTCAGATTTTGCTACAATAGAACTGTAACAAGGCAATTCATTTACAAACACTTCTTTTTATATCGCATGTATTTTATAAGCAAAGGAATAAGCTAAATAGAAATACATATGAACTTTGTTCATGTAGATGGAGGAATGAAAGATTTCGAAGGAATTCGTATCGATTAGTTTGGTAGAGGTACAATTACACTTGTTAAGTGAAATCTTTTATTATTCTTGTGATCTTGTTTTAAACGAACATGATCGAATACCATCAACATGCCGATAGTGAAACTTTACTTTTTGGTTTCAATAAATTAGCAATAAATGAGAGTGTCCATTGATCTGAACAGTCTTACGAGCGCATCTTTTTGCTTCCGAATTCCTTCCTTGTCTAACTTGATACAAATATGTTACAAGTCATTAAATAATACTTTGTTTAACTCTCTGTGAATTTTTTTTAGACTTTCCGCTCGATCTTACCTGAGGTTAATCAAAATGAATTGTCCTTTTTGTATCCGCGAAATTTACGTTGAATGACAAAACAGCCTTAGGAGTAAATGATGCCTTAAAACAGAATTAATCTCCAGTTTTTAGTTTTTTAAATTGGATCTTTGCCATTCATTGTGTGCGAGAATTTCGCGATACGGCCATATATATGTTTTGCATGTTTTCAGTTCTCGTGGACATAATAGTTATGATGAAGTATTTCTGTAACGCTTTAAGTTCTGATGTCTGGTTCTAGTGAATTCAATCAAGACATGTAAATCCTATTTCTCATCCAATTATTAAGTTTTAAAAGCGTTCCATTTGAGGGATTAAAAAATAAACTCGGTTAAGAGACGAGATCACTTTCAATAGAGATAAAATAAAATTTGATTTGCAATATTAATATACTAGATTAATTATGTCTTCTTTTTTTCTTTATTGTTATTATTTTTTCACCATCTTAATATTTTGGTAAACCCCCTCTCCATTTACTCCTCATACCGACGAACAATTTGTTACGAATATAATATCAACTAACAATCGTTTTATTTCATAAGTAGCTAAGATCCGTTTGTTCTTAGCTTACAATGACAATAAGACAACACAGTCATGCAGCCAACTTTAATTATGTTGATTATACTAATTATGTTACATAGACAAGTTAATAACGTGTATATAGGAAATAATAAAAAAAGGAATAAAACACTGTTGTTTCTTAACTCTCGTTTCCAAGGCCTTTTGTCTTCTTGATAAATCTTCACCGCCATCACAAAAATGTTTGCGAAATATCCTGGGAACAGGGTTGGTTATTTTCAAAACTTAAGTTTCGTATGTATTCAGTATACACAAATACTTTAAAATCTTTATAGTTTAATTCTGCTATCCCCAAATAGTAATGTAGAAAAACTATTAAAATATGCAGTATGGAATGTCTCTAGTGATGCCTTGCCGGTTGAAGTGATTGAAGTGAGTCACGCAATTAGTGGGTCATGGTCAGTCTCTTTAAATTCTTTGTTTACATTTCTTGTTTGTATATGGATTTCTAACCTGCTACGTTTGTGTTGCTTGTTTTATTAACTTGTTTGACTCAGTGAAGGGAACGTTTCAAGCTATACTTTGTTCTTTCAAACGATTTTGAGAAGCTTTTAATAGAGAAGTTGAAAGCCATCAAATAATCCTTTAATTTTCTACATACATGCCTCTTCATACAGGCCTCTACATACAGGCCTCTTCATACAGGCCTCTACATACAGGCCTCTACATACAGGCCTCTACATACAGGCGTGAATTGAAACACAAACAAGGTAGGCAGATAAGGAAGAATCTGGCGTTATTGTGAGTTATTGGAAAATAAATCCGCTCTGGAAACGTGTCGCATATTTTATTTACTTCTGACAGGATATTATATTTATATAATATAGGATATATCATAAAGGCGAAAACTTAAATATTAGTTCCTCCACATAGAAATGCTGATGTGGCGAAAGCCATTGATGAATTACTGATGAATTAAAATATTGAAATATTCTACGTCATTATATGTACCTCATTGAAAATGGTTTAGCTATTAACCGAAAATCTTCTGCTTGATATCATATCTTGTTTTGTTTTTAATCTCAATTTTTTTTTAAAATCAAACATTTTACATCGAATCATTTATGTGATGTAACGAACGCAACTAAAAAGAAGACTTTACATCGTAATTTTTTCCCAGTGGAGGAAATATTATTTCGCTTGAAAGTGAAATATATGAAAGTATGCAACCAGCACGCCGCCCTACTTGTTACCATTTTAACTTGCCTGTTATTTTCAATCAAAAGTGGGCGTGTCAGAATGTATTACTGAGAAGACTTCTGTATAGTTACCGTATTCCCTCTAATAAACGCTGCTCTCTGATAAACCGGGCTCTCTATTAAACGCTGCACTTTTACCTCAACGTTGTAATAAACGCCGCCCTGTGATGAACGTCCTCTGATGAACACTGCCTTCTAATCCAAAGCTAGAATTTGTTAGATTAGAGGAAATACGGCATAAAGCCCTCAAAACCGCAAACTGCAACAACACGCCCAACACTAAAGCCACGCCATTCACTGAATGCCTTGGTTTTTAGATACCCTTCAGATATACATCGAGTCCACTGTAGGAATAACAAAACTCAGTAATAATGAACAATTTTAATATTTAGATAAAATCAACAAAAATAATGCTGAATCAATCGGATTTATTGTACGGATGTGATGGTGAAATCCACAATTCTATCCCGAAAACAGAAGCATTCATTTACGCTGTCCTACTTATATTCATGATCATCGTGGCATTATTTGGTAATCTACTCGTATGTGTTGCTATCTACAAATACCCAAAACTTCGGACGTTAACCAACGCTTTATTATTTTCGCTGGCCATAACCGATTTGCTGACACCCATCATCAGGCTTCTGTCAGTGTGTATTGCATTCCTTCAGGGGAAATGGATACTAGGTTGCCAGTGGTGTCAATTATCGTCTGTTTTTGCAGTTTTTCTTTGTTCGGCTTCAATTCTCCATCTGTGCGTTATCAGTATAGAACGCTATGTTACTATTAAGCATCCAATGAAACGAGAGAGGTACATTACGAGAAATGTCTTCTTTGTTGTTGTGTTTTTAATATGGTCCCTTTCACTAGCAATGTCACTTTTCCCATATTTCGGCGTCGTAAAAATGGCGTTTTATCCTGAATTGTTGGACTGTTCATTCTATGTGGAACAAAATCCGAAATTATCGGTTATCTTGGCAATCTGTTATTTCGGATTACCATTCTTCATAATGGTGTTCGTATACAAGGAAATATACAGGGTGGTTAAACAACAGACCCAGCAGATGTCTCTTTATACAGTAGGAAGTAAAGAAGATAAACAAAAACTGAGAGTTCGTAAGGAATGGAAGGCGGTTAAAACTGTCATCGTCGTGATTGGTCTATTTTTCATGCTGTGGCTGCCATATTTCTGTGTTAACGCCATTATTTCATACCACCCTTACCTGTTACCTGGTTGGCTAAAAAGATTTGTTTTCGCCCTGATCTATTTGAACTCTTGCTGCAATTGGATTGTTTACAGTGTCATGAACAAACAGTTACGTCACGCCTTTATGAGGTTGTTGGGCGTTGACAAGGGTGATGATGGAAACCATAGAGGGCGTGGATTAAGTGTTGCGAGTATGAACGGGGATTTTTTCGCCATTCAACCTCGTCGTAATAAACTGAAACAATATTTCACGTTGGAGAAAATTTGCAATTTCATATCATGTCGAAATCGATCCAGTGAAAGGAGAAATGAGACTAGTGAAACCGACAGGTCAGAACATGCAGGATCGCCAAACTGGGCCACACTAGAAACGCAGACCAATGGACCTCTTCAAGTCACTAGTGACATCTGCATAGAAAATGTTGGGATAGACAAAAATGAACCTGCGGTGGAGATACCTCGACGAAGAGTCACTTTTTTAGAACCCATCAGTGAACCACCTGCGAGGGAGGAATGATTTATTTGACGATCAGAAAAATTGAATTATTTTTAAATATCATATTCTGTGTTGCGACTTACGTCACTAATTATTTTGAAATCATTAAATCTCGCTACTTCTGCTGTCATTGTGATCCCAAATTATTCCATTGTTGTGACGTCTTAATCCTTCTTCCCTATGTATTTGTGGCATATAATTTTTCGTGACACAGTATTTCTCATGTGGAGAAATTTTTTTTCATGCACTTTCATTTCGCCAAATAAGAATTTCTATGTGAAGATTTTTGAAGTTTGGTTAATTTCTTAGTGAAGAAATACAGTCGTTCTTTATTTCTCTACATACAGTGGATGTAACTGTGGATGTTCATAAGTTCAGTGGATTTTTTATACGAAATTCCCACGTTTTAAAAATGGCGGAGGATGTAAAGGCTCTCAAAAGCAATGATGAGGTAAGAAAGAATTTTTTCACAGGTAAATGTAGCTACAGCGTAAGAAATAAGGAATGGTACAAATGTCCGGATAAACAGTGTTATTTAGTGAAATTTTTTAATCTGTAATGCTTATATTTTCGCAAAGTTTTGCCTATCTTAATGTTCGCCATATCTGATTTACAATCTTTAGATCAACTTGTTCCCATTGATTTTGAAGGGGGAGAGCAGAACTAGTATTACACACCAAGCCAAGCCAAGCCAAGCGCTAATTTCAATTTCTTCACATAAAGATTTTTATGTGGTGAAAATAAAAAAATAAACTTATTTCCTTTACATAGAATTCTGGGTTGGTGAAAAAAAGCAACAAAAAATTTTTTCACATAAACATTTCTATGTAGAGAAACTTATTTTCTTCATATAGAAATTCCTACCTAAAGAAAATAAAAGATGGCACAAAAACGCTTCCGTACCCATGCGTATTTTCGGTTTTGTAATAGGCTCAAGATGATCATGTTGCGATCAAACGTCGGAATACCGAATAGTTATTATGTTAGTTACAGCGAAAGATACAGCCTCTAATTGATGCTTTATAAGAATGAAATGAGCTTACGGCTGTTGGCAAAATAAAGTCGTGTTCATATAGTAATGATTGACCTTTCTACTTGCAACATCAATGTTCTCTAGGTAATATATCTTATATCTTTATTACTTAATATTCATTTATTATTTTATTTATTTATTTATCAACAATATTTCAACAGGATACAGCTTCAGTTTATACACACTGCTATTAATGCCAGTCCTTCTTCCCAGTGTAGAAAGCTTAAAGACTAGAGTATAGGGAAAAACGATTTACAGAAGGTAGGGGCGCAATATTCAGGTAAGTTTTCAGGGACACCATGATACAAGTTGCAACCAACTTCATTACGCCCCCACTTACGCCTCTAAAAGGACTATTAATATTACTAGCAAGTAGTTCTCATTATTACCAATGAGGGCGTAATAGACTAAGAATAAGCAGACTCAAGGCTGGGCAAGTTTTTTCGAATACAACGAATAATTTAATGAGTTATGTGACCATGTGGCATAAAACAGTGACTGTATTTGAAAACTAACTTGCAATATACAAACCAAATACAGTTGACTCTCTCTCTCTAATTCCAATCTCTACTATTCGAATCTTTCTATAATTCGAACGAAATAAAAGTCACCCTCAATTTTCCTTAAGAAACTCTTATAATTTACTTTCTACTATTCGAATCTCTGTAATTCGAAAACCTCTATAATTCGAATAATTTGAACAGATGGTCAGGTCCCCAAAGCTAAATTCTCTCTGCTATTCGAATTTTTGTTATCCAGAGTGTAAACTAGCCGTCCACAATTTCGAATGTGCTTATTGAATTTCAAACTTTTTTCGAATGTTTGTTTGCTCTATTTCTCTCTCTAATTCGAATTAGAGAGACTTACTGAAACATCTGAAAATCTGCAAAAAATTTTGTTACTTTTTGTTACCTATTATTATTATAATTATTAATGGCATTTCCACATTACATGGCTATTCGTCCAAAATACCTCTTAAGCCTAAGTTACACTGATGCTAATATACCTTTTTAAAAAGTGTAAACAAGGCTTAACTAGAAATAATAGAAAGTTACAATGTTATGAATTAGTAAATGTATGTGTACTAAAGATATCTTGGTGAAATCCAGATTTGTAGAAAGGACTTTATCTATAGTGTAGAACCTACTTACATCTTAGATTTAGGAAAAAGCTGCCATAATGCAAAGTATAATCGCCAACAAGAAAGATGCTAAATACAGGCTTCGAAAGAGATCAAAATCATTCCATCAATACACCGAAAAAAGTAACCTCTCTTGGGAGCATAATACATTAAAAGCATTATGATAGGGCATATCGGAACTTGGAAATTTGGATTTGCTGGTCTGCATAAATCTGTTGTTATATACTCCAGCTGTTTGACTTTAAAGGGAATAGTAAAACGGTCCGACCTGGTGAGGCTTTCACTTATGCGAACTTCACATAGATTGGATTTTTGTTAATAGTATATAAATAATTCTTAAAAAGCCACTCAACAATATCGACTTAACAGGTGATTGACTTCGCAGGAGTATGCTACCTTCGCTGAAATCTATAGAGTACGTACGCATTCTAAAACTTTTGCAGTGTGAACTTGAAGAGGAAGAACTAGTATCCCTTGACAAGTTAGTTGAACTCACCGAATGCCTTATTAGGTATCCAGATTGCACTATCTTTCATCAAGAATACAAAAATTCCTGTAACTGAGTACTTAAATCTCTTTAATGAATACCGTAACAAGATGTTGAAGAAAGGCTCAAACTTTGACAGCAGCACCAATAAATCCATAATATACATCGTCTTTGATGGCTCTCAATGAAATTAGAACGAATGAAACAGCTGTTCGCATAATTAACACGATCGCGTTAATAGACGGGAAATCGATTCATAGGGATTTTCTCAGGAAGTTACCTGATGTTGGAACAAAGCCATTACTGGACGCATTATCCGCTTTGACTTCATATTCATTAATACAAGCTGACGAAAATAATGTGATGTCAATTCATTCATTGCTACAAACTGTTATAGCTAACGAAATGGCTACAGAAGAGAAGAAAAAAGCGACGAGAGATGTGTTAAACATTTGCAAAGAATTTGTGAAAAGAAGACAAAACAGAAAACACTTCAACTTTGGAGATTCCTGGTTAAATCATATTTACCAATGCTTCACAACAGATGCTATTGCGATAATAACTGACGATGAAATCGTTGATGTAGTGAAAAACTCAGTGTTGGCGTTATTCAATCGTGGTCAGTTCCAACGTGCAGTTCATTTGGAGCGTGGATTTGTAAGACATGTAGCCTTTACAGCGAAAGAACTGCTTTACTTGGAGTATTTGATTGCAAAATCTTTCTACAAAAATGGAGAGTACAAGGAATGCCAGCAGATTCTGGAAAGGCTTACCAATCAAGATGTGACGAAGGAAATCGAAATAGATATCCAAGCCAAGATATTAAATTTATACGGTATCTCGTTATTGGACAGTCAGTAAAACCTTGTTAGACTAAATGATATCGTTAATAATCCTATTGTTGATTGCACCGATCTTTCCAGTTCCCGTCATTTAAAACTCAAAATCTTAAAAATCCAATATATATTAATGACTGGTGGAACGAAAGAATTAGATTCCGTATTGGAAAGTATGGATTTGGAGAGTAATATGAGGGAGTTACAACTTTGTCTGATAGGAGTTGATGCGTTCAAGGGTAACTACAAACTAGGCTTACAAAAGATTCAAAACGAAAATACATTGAGCTGTTTGGCGACAAAAATCCTGTAACTGCCTACATTAAAAACGAGTATTCGCAAATATTACGATTAACAGGAAACATATCTGAATCATTGGCTGTGCTCAAAGTAATGGATCATGATATGATAATACTTCAAACAAAGTCACATCCAATAGCAATTAAAGCCAAATGAGAGCTAGGAAACGCACATCAGAGTCATGGTTTATATGGAAAGGCTAGGTTGAATTTTGAGGATGTTTATAGAACACATACATGTTTTTGGAAGGAGCCATCCGGATACTTTAATGACGAAACATGACATAGCCAATGTATTACAGTAACAAGAGAAGTGGAATGAAGCAATGTCGTTATATAAGGGGGTCCTGGAAATGAGAGAAAACGTTCTTGGACATAATCATCCGGATACTTTAAACGCAAAAATGAATATGGCTACTGTATTACACGATCAAGGCAAGCTAAAAGAAGCAATATCAATACACAAAGACGTCCTGGAAATTCAAGAAGACATTCATGGACATAGTCATCCGGATACTTCACAAACGAAAAATAACATTGCCGTGATATTAGAAAACAAAGGCAAGTTTCAAGAAACTGTATCGTTACACAAAGAGGTCCTGGAAGTTCAAAGACGTTCTTGGACATAGCCATTCGGATACGTTAAGAACGAAACATAACATGGCTGTTGTATTACAGAATCAATGGAAACGGAATGAAGCAATGTCGTTATATAAAGAGGCCCTGAAAATGAGAGAAGATGTTCTTGGACCTAGTCATCGGGATACTATAAGAACGAAAATGAATACGGATAATACTATTTTCAAAATGTGTTATACTATGAAGATGGTGTTTCATCTGAACTTTGTAACCCAATTAACTTCGTACATCAGGTGGAAAATGATAGTTTTCTCTGAAATACTTTAAAACATTCAAGTACTGGTAAATCTTTGTCTATATTTGTCGGTGTGACACTATAGTTGCGAAAATAAAAAAAAAATTAAAAAATAGTGCTGGAATTTATTAGATGCAAAACTTTTACGCATTTTAATGATAGAGAATTTAATGGCAACAGATATGAATATATTTTCAATGAAGGTACTTCTCTCTTCTCTAATTAAAGTGATTGCTAAAATACATAAAGCTTCACCACATTTTAATTTGATGATGAAACAGCTCGGAAAGCTATCGTTTTACATTTTGTAGTCCTGTTTTCAAATGTGTCTATCAAACACACGAACGAAATGTTAATAATTTTTGTTGCCTAATTACACCTGTTTGTTGTGATACTGTATGATATCTCGTATAAAAATATAAAAATAATAATGATTATCTGTGACCAAACTTTAGATCTAAAAGTTCAATTGCAGATGCATTCCAATAACATCATATGTATGTTCATTGCAAATATAGAAATTGATTGCTATGTTCATTAACAAAAATGTTTTTGATCTTCATCTCTGTTTTGTATTGTTGATATCCACCTAGGCGTATGTTGGAAATAGACATGGTAAAAATCCAGAAAACACAATTACATACACTTAGACTTCTATACATACGCGGTTAGACCAGGGAGGTTATGAACTTTAGATGAAATAATTGTATTAAACTGTTTTTGGTCAATTTTTAGGTGTAGAATTCAAAAATGTGGGGTATACAGATTGATTCTGGGCTCTAAGTGGTCTTTTTGGTCGTTGAAGTCACGTGACCTGTACTGAAATGTTGAAAGTTAAAGCTGTTACCGATTTAGATAAAATCTTCGAGACAACTGGTTTCAGGTCATTTTCTTGGGTGAAAATTCTGTGAATTTGGACTAAATAAGCTGCGTAAGGGTGTTTATAATCACTTGATTAATTAAAAGAATACAAATCGGCTGCTGAGTAAGCCTAATTCAAATGAAAATATTGATAATAAATGAATTTCTGAATTTTCTCCCTGCAGAGTTATTCGCCTAAAGTTCATCATCACTTTCTTTGTCAGTTAATGCACCATCTCCATCTGATTCATTACACTCGTCATCCATTTCGTCAGTACTGTCGTCACACTACTATATTCTTGGATCAATAAATCGCTAGCATCGTCCGGAAAACACCTCTCAGACCACATGACCGATTCGTCTTCATTCCAACCATGACTCGAAAGGTCGTTTAGCGGCATTTTCAACCTGATAGCTTCATGGAACATGTTTGAAATATAGCAGGCTCGAAAGATATGAAGCTTTAGATTATCATAACATGGTGGCAAATTCAACAAGTTGACGTTTCCAGGCTTAAGCTTTGTTTTCAAGGATTTGATTTTAAGATCGTTAATGTTTTTGAGCTTCTTCTCTCCATATAGCTGACAAACAAATTCCTCAATAAGCATTTTCATATTCTCTGTAGCATAATTGAACAGGCCAAATTCAGAGAAAAGCGTCAGATGTTTCTCGTTTTCCAACCCTTAGCTTCCAGACTTTTTTTCTTTTCCCAAATAAACTAGACGCGTAATCATTCCCTGAAAACGCATGCATTCAAGCCAAAGCTGATCTTTGTGGAGCTGTTAACAATGACGATGGCATGTCAAATATTTTACAATTCTTGCCAACTCCATTATGAAGAAAATCCTTTTTTCTGCCGAACTGGTGTAACAAGAATAGAACCAAGATATCTCCGCCGCCGGAGGGTGATCTCACCATCACACTGTCTTCCTGTCCAATATCAGCATTATGCACCAGTGCGACCAGCTTAGTATCATGCTTATTCAACCTTTTTTGGGATTTCTGAAACAACATCCTGTGATGTTTTCAAACAGTGTTTCTTGTATGAAAACAGAAATTCAGACAAAATTTTAGTCGGATGTAATTTTAGTCCAGAGCCCACGCAACGCTTTCAAAAGTGGAGGGGCTAAAAACGGAGACTAATTCTGTTGTCCGATAAGGTGAATGACACAATATGAAACATGGTTGTACAGTGTGTTTCAAAAACATGGAACCAAGAATTATAACAGCGTCTATTTCAATGAATTTTTGTCAACATGCAATAAATTGTATAGTCCATTTGTTCAGCTTTAATAACAAAAAATGAGATTGGAAATGTTTTAATTCAGTCAATCAAAATCTTAAAAATAAATAAATAAATAAATAAATATCGTTATTGGGATATATAAAAAGATAAACGCATAGACATAAAAGTCAGAACTAAAGTGTACGTTGAAATCTGGAGATCAGGTAAAGGAATTCTTCGAGCTAAGGTAGATAGCAAGTGAAGGTTCACGGGAAATGTTCCTTTATCAGCTCTCCAAATTCCAGTTACTTGTTTTTCGTAATTTATGTGGCAGACGATCCCCCGGAAAAAAAAACTTTCTTTAGTCACTTCGAGTTTAACTTTTGGTAATGTGATAGAATGATTTTTGTTTCTTGTCGATTTATCGTGAGCGATTAATTCGAAGAAACGATTGAATTCCTCGTTCATTTCTTGGTTCATACATTTCTTGACCAGCACGCAACGATCTCTGTTTGCCAGATTTTCGAGTGACGGGATGCCGGATCGGATAATTTTCCTCGCTCGAATAGCGAGGGACGTCAGCTTACTTGATTATGTTGGTGTGTATGGTTTGATTTGAGCGTTCAACCAGCTCTTATCTTGGAACAATCAGCATCGTGTAGATCAGTTTAGATGATGTTGTTGTCGTTTAGACGGCGTTCTATTTCTTCTTTGTTTTTGTGTGAAAAATACAACACTGTATCGTCAGCATACATTATGATTGATAAATGCGGTACTCACTGATATCGTTGATAAAATTCATAAACATTAGCGGCCCAAGGATTGAACCCTGAGGTACTCCGCAAAATATTAGCTGTGATTTTGAGATCATCGCCCATGCAGGCATAAGATTTTCTATTGAATAAATAGCTATAAAACCACTCAAGCTCGTTTCCTTGTATTCCATAGCTTGATAGTTCGTTCAGCAGTGCACTATGGCCAATTGTATCGAATGCATCCGACAGGTCGACGTAAACGGCACTTGTAAGTTTACCATTATTCATTTCTCTTCAGATGGAACCTGCAAATAGTATTGAAGCTGATTTGGTGGAACGTTTTTTTGTGAATCCGTGTTGGCAACCCTGAAGTAAGTTTTCTTTTTCAAGGTAGTCTCTTAGTGACTTTTGAACAGCTTTTTCCAAGATCTTTGAAAAGATGGGGAGTACAGAAATCGGACGGCAGTTTTCAGGTAGTTAAAGATTGGAGTTATTTTAGCTATTTTCCAGCCTGTTAGAAAAATTTGAGTGATAAATTGACAATCTGACATATGGTTTTGATATCAAGGTGATAGTCTTTCAGAAAACCAGGTGGTAGGTTATCAATACCAGTTGCTTTGTCACGTGGTAAAGTTCTTAGTTCTTTTTGAATAAACAAAACAGAAACGTACGTGAATTTGAAACGGCTGGTAGTTTGCAAAACTGATTTTGGTCGAAAACGCCATACAAAGTCAGTGAGAGGTAGAATAGTTTTTTTCAGATTCAATGCCATTTTGCTGTAAAAGCTGCTGAGTGTGTCTGCACATGGGCGGTGTGATATTGATTCGCAGTTTCGGCATGTTGTTGGAAAGATTGATTTTATTGCAGATCAAAACGTTTTGGGTTTGTCAATATTTTGGTACAAAATATCTTCTTGGTAACGTGACTTGGCCTTTTTTATTACACGAGTGCATTTGTTTTTCAGCAACTTGTAGTTTTTCCAGTCAATTGAACTATTTGATTTTTTTGCTTTCCTGAGTAGTTTATCTCGATTGTTCATGAGTTTTTTGGTGTCGGTATCTAACCAGGGACATTGTCGTCCTTTTACACGTTTATTAATTAGTGGAGCGTTTTTGTCAAAAACTCTTTGTAATGATGACGTAAAATACTTAACAGCTGATTCGACATTTGCAGCAATGGGAGACCAATCGATTTTTGATATGTCAGCTTTTAATTTTTTGGGTGAATAGTTTTTATAATTTCGGCACCTAATTGTTTTGGTGTATAATTAGTAGTGTTTATCTTTCTAGAACACACTATCATGTAGTGATCTGATATGAGACATGAAAAAACGTTTGCATTTGTTATGTTTTCTGGAGGGTTGGTGATTAGCAGTTCAATTAAAGTCAATGACGTTTCTGTAATTCGCATTGCTTTGGTAATGACTTGTGTCAGTCCAAAAGTGTCAATTATTGATTTAAATTCCTTGTTAACAGGCATGTTGTAATCGATATTAAAGTCTCATGTGATGATGATTTCTTTTCTACTCTTGCTTGCTTTCAATAATTGGTCGTTAAAATGGTCGTTAAAATCTTAGGTAAGTATTTTGATCCCTCCCTCGGTAGGGCGATAGTAGCAACCATTTAAGAAAGATTTTGAGTTTTTTAATTGAATTTCAATCCATAAGCTTTCTAAGTGAGTGTTTTGTATATATTTTCTGTGTATAATATCAATGCCATGTCGTATGTATATTCCGACACCCCCGTCTTTTCCAGATTTTCTACTTTCACGAATAAAGGTATAGTCAGGAAGAGAATATAATAATAATAATAATAATAATAATAATAATGGTATATTTCGGGCATATCCATATATTACAATGGCTCTTCGTCCCATAATAATTTGAAAATTCTAAAATTCACAGTCACTGTATACAAAATATTAGTTAACGATAGTGTGCTGTTGTTACAGTAATCTTGTATGCCTATCGGAAACACAATTTACATCGAATATTGAGTTCCTTGTGCTAACAAAAGTTTCTGGAAGGGTATGTTGATAATAAACCCCTAACGTTTTAGTGAGCGAACTATAATCCCTTTTGTTTGCAAAAATCAGATATGCTTTTTATGCTTGGTTTCTCCCTCCCGTGCTAATAAAAAATACCGTGAATCCCGATTTCTCGATTAGAGGGGAGCATTTATTTAATTTTTTGAGTTTATAGGGGGGAGCTTTAAAAAGAAGGAGGATTTACGGCATTGCGTATGGGAGCTTAGAGAAACTGGATCTAGGCTCAGGAAGATTTGTTGTTTTCTGATGAGAGGCCCTTATTAGAGGAAATACGCTAAATCACTAATTGTTTTGAAATGTCTCGCTTTTTTGGGTGCCATATTAGTTCTACCTATGCCGTTGCTATGTCGTTGCTATGTCTTTTGTATTCTCCTTTCATTCCTTATATATGTTGTTAGCCTCAAAGAAGGTGGTCGTGACCAACAATGAACACAATATACGATACAAATCTTGCATGCTTTACAGGGAACTGGGAAAAAAGAGACCCCAACTTTCAAATGAAAATGGCTTTTTATATATTTGTTAAAACTTTAAATGTTTTCTTTCCTGATATCATCATTACAGTCAATATTTGTACAGTTATTGATTATCCTCTAAAATGTCGTGACGAAACATGGCAACATGCCGATATATGAAAACTATAATCAAGTTAGAAATGTCAGGCGAATTCACAGAGGAGAACGATAATTATTTTCACATTGCGTAATAATAAGATGACACTTATACCTTGTTTAAAACACAAATAACTTTTCGATTTTTTGAGCTTTCCAAAAATATAAGTTGTTACTTATAGACATTTTTATTTTAAAGAATATTAAGTACAGTGTGATTCAAAAATAAGGCTACCCAAAAAATTATTCGCTGTAGCGTTTGACATAATTGTTGGATTAAGAAAAGTTTTATGTCAAACGCTGTATTTTTTGTTTCGATACGGTTGTTAATTTTGTAATGATCAATAAAACAGACTTTTAACGAGCAATTAGCCTTTTGTTTCGTCGAAACAACCGCTGTTGGTGGTGTTGTGCTAATTTTGTCACGAAATTTTTTTAGAAGGCACAAACTTTTTTTCATTGTGTATTCCTTAAATTTTTTATTATGACTTAATAATTTCATATTCCTAAAACATTGCCAAAATCTTTATAAGCGAGAAAACAAACTTTTTATGAAATTCATTCAATCATAAGAAGAAAGTTTCATGAGACAAAAAGTTATGTAGCTGTTAGTCAGGCTTTTAGACAACAGTTTCTGGGTAGAAATTTACCATCACAAAGCACGATTCAAAGTTCTTAAATCTTTGTAAAAGAGTTTTAGAAATGAATTTTCATGTTTCAAACTTGTAAAAACGTACAGTTTCCCTTGTATAAACGCAGCGTTATTACAATATTTTAGTTTTATATGATTTCCCATGCTAATCGAGTCATTAACTCCTATTTAAGCAAGCGTTAATTGATCATTATATTGATTTAATGTCATGGTTTCATGGTAAAATCGATTATATTTCCCGAAAAATTGTTTTTTCTATGAAAAAGGTCATATATTTAAAAAGAGCAAAAAATTTTCTTTCTGTTAATATAAAAATTGAAAAAAACAAGGACGAAAAACAAAAGATATACTTATTGAAAGTTAGGTGCCCACTTTCTCGTGGACACACGAGAAATATATATATACTAGCCGCCAAGGCGGCGTCGCTCGCCGCCCATATCCACCTGCTCTGTGTATCACTGTATCAATAAACGGCAAATTACTTTATAAACGGCTCATACAACTTGGAAAAGATTCGAAGTCACAACCTCTGGTGTGCAGTCAGTGTTACATCAGTGTTACATTAACTATTTTTCAGGCTTTTCATTATGTGTGACTTATTTATTTTTTAAAACCAATCGTTGATCAGTACAACAATACACTCAAAACGTAGGAAGAAGAACTTCCACTTTTTATTAGCTTTTGTAAAAAAGCTTTTTTAAAAAAGTTACGCGCTCAAACATGGGTGCTATCAAACAGGTCGAAAATGGTTTCTCTTCTTAAAACGTTCACACGGGAGGAGAGAAAAAATGCACGTGCTAAATGAATAAAGAGAATAAAAACAAGATGCCCTACCGGGCAGAAGTATTCCTGCAGATGACTGGAAGACTTTCTGGAGCCTTTTCAGAAAGAAATGAATGTTAGTTCACGCTTTAAAAAGATATGCATAATGCAGAATGATGTTGCGGTATTTTACATTTTACCTTTTAACAACGATAACAATTAAACTTTGTTGTCTCATATAAAACTTCAGTCTTGCTTCAATTTAGAGATTTTTTAAAAAAGATTTTAATTCAAAGTTGTATTCCCTAAAGAATTTTCAAGAAGTTATTACGGTAGCAGCGATAGCAAATACCGTATTAAAACACCCGCGGACTCCTACTCCTCCAGACTCTACTAATAACGCAATGTAAGTTTTAATGAAGGAACGCAGCCTTCGAATTTTGGAAGCTTTTCTGTAACAAACATTAAAAAGTAGAAAAGTTTTGTTTCAAAAGTACATAATCTGATATTTTGTAGCTTAATCCATGAAAGAATGAATTCTTATCAAATAGCCCTACATAAAAATGTGACTTTTAGTTCATTACGCTAACTGAAAATACTTGATATGTTGCTTTTCTTGACGGTAAAGCTTATCAGTTCAAAATTTCATATTACCTCAGTTGTTAGCTAACTATACACTATATGTTTCTGTATTAAGGCTTTCAAAGATCTAGTTCGAAAAGGCAGTTATTTGTTTGAATTCATTTTTGGTTTCATGAAATTATAATTAAAAACATATTTTTTTTTTCGAAACGCGTGTTTTTTTTTCTACACATAGTCTTACAAAAATTTTCTTATAAAAAAATCATATACAGCTCATATCACGCATGTATAATTCTTTTGTCTTTAATAAATTAATTTCTGGTGGTTTATGATTAGACCCTTTTTACACTAACTAATAATTTTAACAAATTTATCGTTTATGCCTGTTTTCCACCAGTGAAATATAAAAAAACACAAGCCTCAAAGAACTTTGTAGTAACTTTTCATAACTTTAAGTAAAATTGCTGCTACCGTTTTTCGCCATCTGGCTCTTGTTAAGTAATAAAAAGTTTGTCGCGTAAAGAAAAGTCTGTGCTCAAGAAGTAATAACTTCGAATTCATTTAGTTACATTCCCGAGAGCATCATAAAAGTTAAGAGACTTTGAAAAATTTTGCCGGAGATCAAGCTTAAAAAGGAACACCGTCAGTTTAAAAATCCATTAGAGAACACTCTTCCGTGGACGTTTCAAAATACTCCTTTTAAAACTATACAGTATGAAAATCTTTATGTTGTTTGTACCTGAACTTCATAATAAAAACTTTTACTTGGCCTTGCGAAATAATAAAAATACCTGTGTTTCCTTTTTATCGTCAGCTTGATAGTATACAAATTTTAGAATCATACAATATTTTAAATTCGACTAGTCAATTAAAAAAGTGGTCATCTATTGATTAATAAAATGGGTATAAGCTGATGAGGAAGATAAGCTGTGCTTCAAGATTCCAGAGCTTTATAAAAACAGGGTAGCTTATCTAGGAACATGAATTAAAAAATTGTATTACATTTAGAAAGACTAATAGAAACCTTACGCATTAAATCGATATAAACATACCCTATTGGTAGTCGTTCATATCTGTTTTGAAGCATCAAGAACTGCTTATTTATCAAGAATGACTACTAAGAATATTAGTTTCACGTAGATTATCAGCTTGGATCATAAATGTTCTTGATTCTTTTAAGTTTTACAGCCGTACTACAACCTCTTCTATATCCATATATTCAACAAAGAAGCTTTCACAGATCTACGCATGCTTCTTCGCTTCCATTTTTAAAACAACTACGGAAAACTTAAGAACGTTGCATAAGACTCACATGAAACAACATTTCTACCTGGCATCTGCGATTTAGCCATATGTTAATTATTCCTTTCAGTAGAGCTTATATTTTACACTTTTAGAGTCTTTTCAAGCAAAGTACTTGTATACAATGAATATAGTGTGAGTTTAGACTGTTAAATCATAAAAAGAATGTAAGTTGGGAACATTAATGATTTGAGTGGCTATTTCCCATCGACAAAAATTGGTCTAGGTTTGAACAGTGAAAAAAAAAAACAAAACAAGATGCCCTACCGGGCAGAAGTATTCCTGCAGATGACTGTAAGATTTTCTGGAGGCTTTTCAGAAAGAAATGAATGTTAGTTCACGCTTTAAAACGATATGCATAATGCAGAATGATGTTTGCAGTATTTTACATTTTACCTTCTAACAACGATAACAATTAAACTTTGTTGTCTCATATAAAACTTCATTCTTGCTTCAATTTAGAGATTTTTTAAAAAAGACTTAATTCAAAGATGTATTCCCTAAAGAATCTTCAAGAAGTAATTAAGTAATAAAAAGTTTGTCGCGTCAAGAAAAGTCTGTGCTTAAGAAGTAATAACTTCGAATTCATTTAATTACATTCCCGAGAGCATCATAAAAGTTAAGAGACTTTGAAAAATTTTGCCGGAGATCAAGCTTAAAAAGGAACACCGTCAGTTTAAAAATCCATTAGAGAACACTCTTCCGTGAACGTTTCAAAATACTCCTTTTAAAACTATACAGTATGAAAATCTTTATGTTGTTTGTACCTGAACTTCATAATAAAAACTTTTACTTGGCCATGCGAAATAATAAAATAATCTGTGTTTCCTTTTTATCGTCAGCTTGATAGTATACAAATTTTAAAATCATACAATATTTTAAATTCGACTAGTCAATTAAAAAAGTGGTCATCTATTGATTAATAAAATGGGTATAAGCTGATGAGGAAGATGAGCTGTGCTTCAAGATTCCAGAGCTTTATAAAAACAGGATAGCTTACCTAGGAACATGAAATAGAAAATTGTATTATATTTAGAAAAAGACTAATAGAAACCTTACGCATTTTTTTAAATCGATGTAAGCATACCGTTTTCGTAGTCGTTCATATCTGATTTGAAGCATCAAAAACTGCTTATTTATCACAAATAACTACTAAGAGTATTAGTTTCACGTAGATTATCAGTTTGGATCATAAATGTTCTTGATTCTTTTAAGTTTGACAGCCGTATAACCTCTTCTATATCCATATATTCAACAAAGAAATTTTCTCAGATCTACGCGTGCTTCTTCGCTTACATTTTTAAAACAACTACGGAAAACGTAAGAACGTTGCATAAGACTCACGTGAAACAACATTTCTACCTTGGCATCTGCGATTTAGCCATATGTCAACTATTCCTTTCAGTAGAGCTTATATTATACACCTTTAGAGTCTTTTCAAGCAAAGTACTTGCACACAATGAATGTAGTGTGAGTTAAGATATTTAAAGCATAAAAGAAAAATGTAAGTTTGGAACTTAGAGGATTTTACTGACTATTTCCCATCGACAAAAATCGGTCTAGGTTTGGACATTGAAAAAAAAAAATACAAAAACAAGATGCCCTACCAGGCAGAAGTATTCCCGCGGATGACTGTAAGACTTTCTGGAGCCTTTTCAGAAAGAAATGAGTGTTAGTTCACGCTTTAAAACCATATGCATAATGCGGAATGATGTTTGCAGTATTTTACATTTTACCTTTTAGCTACGATAACTATTAAACTTTGTTGTTTCATATAAAACTTCAGTCTTGCATCAATTTAGAGATTTTTTTTAAAAAGATTTCCATTCGAAGTTGCACTCCCTAAAAAGCATCTTCAAGAAGCAATTAACTAATTAAAAGATTATCGCGTTAAGAATAATCTGTGCTTTAAAAGGTGAATGTTTGTTCACGGTTTAAAACAATATGCATAATGTGGTATGATGTTCTTTGTGTTTTACAGTTTATCTTGTAGCTGTGAAAGAAGTAATATTTGTTATTTCATATAAACTGTACTGTTTTGCATCATTTAGAGATTTTTTCAAAAAATTTTTTATTCATAGTTATATTCCCTAAAGCATCTTCAAAAAGTAATTAAGTAATGAAAACTTAGTCACATTAAGTTTTGAATGGAAAATCTGTGGCGTAAATAGTAATAACTTCGAATTCATTTAATTACATTCCCGAGAGCATCATAAAAGTTAAAAGACTTTGAAAAATTTTGCCGGAGATCAAGCTTAAAAAGGAACACCGTCAGTTTAAAAATCCATTAGAGAACACTCTTCCGTGGACGTTTCAAAATACTCCTTTTAAAACTATACAGTATGAAAATCTTTATGTTGTTTGTACCTGAACTTCATAATAAAAACTTTTACTTGGCCTTGCGAAATAATAAAATTATCTGTGTTTCCTTTTTATTGTCAGCTTGATAGTATACAAATTTTAAAATCATACAATATTTTAAATTCGACTAGTCAATTAAAAAAGTGGTCATCTATTGATTAATAAAATGGGTATAAGCTGATGAGGAAGATGAGCTGTGCTTCAAGATTCCAGAGCTTTATAAAAACAGGATAGCTTACCTAGGAACATGAAATAGAAAATTGTATTATATTTAGAAAAAGACTAATAGATACCTTACGCATTTTTTTAAACCGATGTAAGCATACCGTTTTTGTAGTCGTTCATATCTGATTTGAAGCATCAAAAACTGCTTATTTATCACGAATAACTACTAAGAGTATTAGTTTCACGTAGATTATCAGTTTGGATCATAAATGTTCTTGATTCTTTTAAGTTTGACAGCCGTATAACCTCTTCTATATCCATATATTCAACCAAGAAATTTTCTCAGATCTACGCGTGCTTCTTCGCTTCCATTTTTAAAACAACTACGGAAAACGTAAGAACGTTGCATAAGACTCACGTGAAACAACATTTCTACCTTGGCATCTGCGATTTAGCCATATGTTAATTATTCCTTTCACTAGAGCTTATATTTTACACTTTTAGAGTCTTTTCAAGCAAAGTACTTGTATACAATGAATATAGTGTGAGTTTAGACTGTTAAATCATAAAAAGAATGTAAGTTGGGAACATTAATGATTTGAGTGGCTATTTCCCATTGACAAAAATTGGTCTAGGTTTGGATTGTGAAAAAACAAAAACAAGATGCCCTACCGGGCAGAAGTATTCCTGCGGATGACTGTAAGACTTCCTGGAGCCTTTTCAGAAAGAAATGAGTGTTAGTTCACGCTTTAAAACCATATGCATAATGCGGAATGATGTTTGCAGTATTTTACATTTTACCTTTTAGCTACGATAACTATTAAACTCTGTTGTTTCATATAAAATTTCAGTCTTGCATCAATTTCGAGATTTTTTTAAACAGATTTTCATTCGAAGTTGTACTCCCTAAAGTATCTTCAAGAAGCAATTAACTAATTAAAAGATTATCGTGTTAAGAATAATCTGTGCTTTAAAAGGTGAATGTGAAAGAAGTAATATTTGTTATTTCATATAAACTGCACTGTTTTGCATCATTTAGAGATTTTTTCAAAAAGTTTTTTATTCATAGTTATATTCCCTAAAGCATCTTCAAAAAGTAATTAAGTAATGAAAACTTCGTCACATTAAGTTTTGAATCCCTTCAAAACCTGTGGCGTAAATAGTAATAACTTCGAATTCATTTAATTACATTCCCGAGAGCATCATAAAAGTTAAGAGACTTTGAAAAATTTTGCCGGAGATCAAGCTTAAAAAGGAACACCGCCAGTTTAAAAATCCATTAGAGAACACTCTTCCGTGGACGTTTCAAAATACTCCTTTTAAAACTATACAGTATGAAAATCTTTATGTTGTTTGTACCTGAACTTCATAATAAAAACTTTTACTTGGCCATGCGAAATAATAAAAATATCTGTGTTTCCTTTTTATCGTCAGCTTGATAGTATACAAATTTTAGAATCATACAATATTTTAAATTCGACTAGTCAATTAAAAAAGTGGTCATCTATTGATTAATAAAATGGGTATAAGCTGATGAGGAAGATGAGATGTGCTTCAAGATTCCAGAGCTTTATAAAAACAGGATAGCTTACCTAAGAACATGAAATAAATAATTGTATTATATTTAGAAAGACTAATAGAAACCTTACGCATTAAATCGAAATAAACATACCCTATTGGTAGTCGTTCATATCTGTTTTGAAGCATCAAGAACTGCTTATTTATCAAGAATGACTACTAAGAATATTAGTTTCACGTAGATTATCAGCTTGGATCATAAATGTTCTTGATTCTTTTAAGTTTTACAGCCGTACTACAACCTCTTCTATATCCATATATTCAACAAAGAAGCTTTCACAGATCTACGCATGCTTCTTCGCTTCCATTTTTAAAACAACTACGGAAAACTTAAGAACGTTGCATAAGACTCACATGAAACAACATTTCTACCTGGCATCTGCGATTTAGCCATATGTTAATTATTCCTTTCAGTAGAGCTTATATTTTACACTTTTAGAGTCTTTTCAAGCAAAGTACTTGTATACAATGAATATAGTGTGAGTTTAGACTGTTAAATCATAAAAAGAATGTAAGTTGGGAACATTAATGATTTGAGTGGCTATTTCCCATCGACAAAAATTGGTCTAGGTTTGAACAGTGAAAAAAAAAAACAAAACAAGATGCCCTACCGGGCAGAAGTATTCCTGCGGATGACTGTAAGATTTTCTGGAGGCTTTTCAGAAAGAAATGAATGTTAGTTCACGCTTTAAAACGATATGCATAATGCAGAATGATGTTTGCAGTATTTTACATTTTACCTTCTAACAACGATAACAATTAAACTTTGTTGTCTCATATAAAACTTCATTCTTGCTTCAATTTAGAGATTTTTTAAAAAAGACTTAATTCAAAGATGTATTCCCTAAAGAATCTTCAAGAAGTAATTAAGTAATAAAAAGTTTGTCGCGTCAAGAAAAGTCTGTGCTTAAGAAGTAATAACTTCGAATTCATTTAATTACATTCCCGAGAGCATCATAAAAGTTAAGAGACTTTGAAAAATTTTGCCGGAGATCAAGCTTAAAAAGGAACACCGTCAGTTTAAAAATCCATTAGAGAACACTCTTCCGTGAACGTTTCAAAATACTCCTTTTAAAACTATACAGTATGAAAATCTTTATGTTGTTTGTACCTGAACTTCATAATAAAAACTTTTACTTGGCCATGCGAAATAATAAAATAATCTGTGTTTCCTTTTTATCGTCAGCTTGATAGTATACAAATTTTAAAATCATACAATATTTTAAATTCGACTAGTCAATTAAAAAAGTGGTCATCTATTGATTAATAAAATGGGTATAAGCTGATGAGGAAGATGAGCTGTGCTTCAAGATTCCAGAGCTTTATAAAAACAGGATAGCTTACCTAGGAACATGAAATAGAAAATTGTATTATATTTAGAAAAAGACTAATAGAAACCTTACGCATTTTTTTAAATCGATGTAAGCATACCGTTTTCGTAGTCGTTCATATCTGATTTGAAGCATCAAAAACTGCTTATTTATCACAAATAACTACTAAGAGTATTAGTTTCACGTAGATTATCAGTTTGGATCATAAATGTTCTTGATTCTTTTAAGTTTGACAGCCGTATAACCTCTTCTATATCCATATATTCAACAAAGAAATTTTCTCAGATCTACGCGTGCTTCTTCGCTTACATTTTTAAAACAACTACGGAAAACGTAAGAACGTTGCATAAGACTCACGTGAAACAACATTTCTACCTTGGCATCTGCGATTTAGCCATATGTCAACTATTCCTTTCAGTAGAGCTTATATTATACACCTTTAGAGTCTTTTCAAGCAAAGTACTTGCACACAATGAATGTAGTGTGAGTTAAGATATTTAAAGCATAAAAGAAAAATGTAAGTTTGGAACTTAGAGGATTTTACTGACTATTTCCCATCGACAAAAATCGGTCTAGGTTTGGACATTGAAAAAAAAAAATACAAAAACAAGATGCCCTACCAGGCAGAAGTATTCCCGCGGATGACTGTAAGACTTTCTGGAGCCTTTTCAGAAAGAAATGAGTGTTAGTTCACGCTTTAAAACCATATGCATAATGCGGAATGATGTTTGCAGTATTTTACATTTTACCTTTTAGCTACGATAACTATTAAACTTTGTTGTTTCATATAAAACTTCAGTCTTGCATCAATTTAGAGATTTTTTTTAAAAAGATTTCCATTCGAAGTTGCACTCCCTAAAAAGCATCTTCAAGAAGCAATTAACTAATTAAAAGATTATCGCGTTAAGAATAATCTGTGCTTTAAAAGGTGAATGTTTGTTCACGGTTTAAAACAATATGCATAATGTGGTATGATGTTCTTTGTGTTTTACAGTTTATCTTGTAGCTGTGAAAGAAGTAATATTTGTTATTTCATATAAACTGTACTGTTTTGCATCATTTAGAGATTTTTTCAAAAAATTTTTTATTCATAGTTATATTCCCTAAAGCATCTTCAAAAAGTAATTAAGTAATGAAAACTTAGTCACATTAAGTTTTGAATGGAAAATCTGTGGCGTAAATAGTAATAACTTCGAATTCATTTAATTACATTCCCGAGAGCATCATAAAAGTTAAAAGACTTTGAAAAATTTTGCCGGAGATCAAGCTTAAAAAGGAACACCGTCAGTTTAAAAATCCATTAGAGAACACTCTTCCGTGGACGTTTCAAAATACTCCTTTTAAAACTATACAGTATGAAAATCTTTATGTTGTTTGTACCTGAACTTCATAATAAAAACTTTTACTTGGCCTTGCGAAATAATAAAATTATCTGTGTTTCCTTTTTATTGTCAGCTTGATAGTATACAAATTTTAAAATCATACAATATTTTAAATTCGACTAGTCAATTAAAAAAGTGGTCATCTATTGATTAATAAAATGGGTATAAGCTGATGAGGAAGATGAGCTGTGCTTCAAGATTCCAGAGCTTTATAAAAACAGGATAGCTTACCTAGGAACATGAAATAGAAAATTGTATTATATTTAGAAAAAGACTAATAGATACCTTACGCATTTTTTTAAACCGATGTAAGCATACCGTTTTTGTAGTCGTTCATATCTGATTTGAAGCATCAAAAACTGCTTATTTATCACGAATAACTACTAAGAGTATTAGTTTCACGTAGATTATCAGTTTGGATCATAAATGTTCTTGATTCTTTTAAGTTTGACAGCCGTATAACCTCTTCTATATCCATATATTCAACCAAGAAATTTTCTCAGATCTACGCGTGCTTCTTCGCTTCCATTTTTAAAACAACTACGGAAAACGTAAGAACGTTGCATAAGACTCATGTGAAACAACATTTCTACCTTGGCATCTGCGATTTAGCCATATGTTAATTATTCCTTTCACTAGAGCTTATATTTTACACTTTTAGAGTCTTTTCAAGCAAAGTACTTGTATACAATGAATATAGTGTGAGTTTAGACTGTTAAATCATAAAAAGAATGTAAGTTGGGAACATTAATGATTTGAGTGGCTATTTCCCATTGACAAAAATTGGTCTAGGTTTGGATTGTGAAAAAACAAAAACAAGATGCCCTACCGGGCAGAAGTATTCCTGCGGATGACTGTAAGACTTCCTGGAGCCTTTTCAGAAAGAAATGAGTGTTAGTTCACGCTTTAAAACCATATGCATAATGC
Source organism: Turritopsis dohrnii (assembly GCA_027922465.2). Taxonomy (NCBI): domain Eukaryota; kingdom Metazoa; phylum Cnidaria; class Hydrozoa; order Anthoathecata; family Oceaniidae; genus Turritopsis; species Turritopsis dohrnii. Next base: position 1,015,572 of record BQMF02000015.1, read on the forward strand.
GGAATGATGTTTGCAGTATTTTACATTTTACCTTTTAGCTACGATAACTATTAAACTCTGTTGTTTCATATAAAATTTCAGTCTTGCATCAATTTCGAGATTTTTTTAAACAGATTTTCATTCGAAGTTGTACTCCCTAAAGTATCTTCAAGAAGCAATTAACTAATTAAAAGATTATCGTGTTAAGAATAATCTGTGCTTTAAAAGGTGAATGTGAAAGAAGTAATATTTGTTATTTCATATAAACTGCACTGTTTTGCATCATTTAGAGATTTTTTCAAAAAGTTTTTTATTCATAGTTATATTCCCTAAAGCATCTTCAAAAAGTAATTAAGTAATGAAAACTTCGTCACATTAAGTTTTGAATCCCTTCAAAACCTGTGGCGTAAATAGTAATAACTTCGAATTCATTTAATTACATTCCCGAGAGCATCATAAAAGTTAAGAGACTTTGAAAAATTTTGCCGGAGATCAAGCTTAAAAAGGAACACCGCCAGTTTAAAAATCCATTAGAGAACACTCTTCCGTGGACGTTTCAAAATACTCCTTTTAAAACTATACAGTATGAAAATCTTTATGTTGTTTGTACCTGAACTTCATAATAAAAACTTTTACTTGGCCATGCGAAATAATAAAAATATCTGTGTTTCCTTTTTATCGTCAGCTTGATAGTATACAAATTTTAGAATCATACAATATTTTAAATTCGACTAGTCAATTAAAAAAGTGGTCATCTATTGATTAATAAAATGGGTATAAGCTGATGAGGAAGATGAGATGTGCTTCAAGATTCCAGAGCTTTATAAAAACAGGATAGCTTACCTAAGAACATGAAATAAATAATTGTATTATATTTAGAAAGACTAATAGAAACCTTACGCATTAAATCGAAATAAACATACCCTATTGGTAGTCGTTCATATCTGTTTTGAAGCATCAAGAACTGCTTATTTGTCAAGAATGACTACTAAGAATATTAGTTTCACGTAGATTATCAGTTTGGATCATAAATGTTCTTGATTCTTTTAAGTTTTACAGCTGTACTACAACCTCTTCTATATCCATATATTCAATAAAGAAACTTTCACAGATCTACGCATGCTTCTTCGCTTCCATTTTTAAAACAACTACGGAAAACTTAAGAACGTTGCATAAGACTCACATGAAACAACATTTCTACCTGGCATCTGCGATTTAGCCATATCTTAGTTATTCCTTTCACTAGAGCTTATATTTTACACTTTTAGAGTCTTTTCAAGCAAAGTACTTGTATACAATGAATATAGTGTGAGTTTAGACTGTTAAATCATAAAAAGAATGTAAGTTGGTAACATTAATGATTTGAGTGGCTATTTCCCATCGACAAAAATTGGTCTAGGTTTGGACAGTGAAAAAAAAAAAAAACAAAAAAAACACGAACGGTTTCAAAGTATTCCTTGCTTACGCAGGAATACAAAAAACACGAACGGTTTCAAAGTATTCCTTGCTTACGCAGGAATACAAACAAGATGCCTTAAGAGGCATAAGGATTTCTGCAAGCTTTACTGGAAACGCAACAAAAATGCAAAGCCAGCAGCCTTGATTCGTCGTGCAAAACTTACTAGGCAAACACATGGTTCGACAAGCATCATCAGAAAATAAACAAATCACAACTTTGGCTGTAAAGACCAGTCTATATTAACAGAATACAGGGGCTCTTTTCCTTATGCCATTGTTGAAATCCTTTATAAAGATCTGTTTATGAAAATAAGCTGTATGATTGTTACACTGGGAACTATTTATCACCACGTACTTCAGAAAATAGAAAAAAAACATTGACACAATACTTTAATTACAAACCACCAATAAGCATTATGAAAGCTATACAAGTGGGCTATGTGTAACAAACCCTTAATTTGGAAAGCATAAAATAATATATAGCTAAAGTTTCTTTATTGGTCTTCTCAGGATGAAATATAATATCACAATAATTACTACTTGAATATTACCTCAAATTAAAATCTACTCTAAAGGTTGTTAATAACAATAGCATTATATACATAGGAGGGAGAAAATAAGTAAATACCCATGATACCCATTTTTGTGATGTTGGAGATGAAAGGAAGCTAAGCTGAGCTGTAGGAATCCAAAAGCTTAAAAAAAGTCGACTTCAGAGATGTATGTACACATACAAATACACAAAGGCTTTTCATATTTAGAAAGGCCAAAAATAAGAAATACCTTTCTTCCACACACCACGATTGTTTTTACATTACTTCGAGAGAGCTTCTTTTAAATAAACAGAATAACCACACTATAATTTAATTTTTCAAATATGATAAGTTTCCAACTGTGATGGATGAACTTTTTTATTTAAAGTTAAGAAATCCATATTTACATCATCTCAGAAACTTTTAGAAAACTAAGTAGCACGTTCCTTCGCTGCCATTTTTAAAACGTTTGGAAAACGATCATCACATGGCAAGTCAAAAAGTACCCGGATGATCACATGGCACGGCGCAGATCAAGCCAATAAACTGTCGCTATTGAAGTTAAGGTGGCTATATTAGCACCCTTTCGTAGAAATCGGGCATTATGCACCAATCACGATTGAGACGGCTTTTTTATGAACCAATGAAATTTAAGAAACAAAAATGCGCCGGTTTGGACAGTAAGATGAAAACAGAAAAACACGGACGATCGTAAAGTATTTCTTGCTTACGCAGAAATCCAAAAAACGTTCGATCAGATTAAAATAGATTAAAAGAAATCGATTAAAAGAAATTAAGACAACTATTACGACAAAAGCAAAAAAAAAAAAACATTTTGTTTTATGATACTCTTTTTTTACCTATCGGTTTTTAAACATTTTGATTGCTCAAAAAGAAAGTTCACCCGTCTCAGACAGTCAGGCAAGAGTTAGTGACAAACCGAACATGCTGCCACGTTCTGCCACTGCTGCTTTTTGTCCAAACTGTTTAATCAGTTAGTTTCTTTGTATTTAGTTGATGTACTGTTTTCAAAGCCAAGTCAACGTGGAATATAAAACTAACAGTAATAATAAAAACAAAACGTTATTCCTATTAGTTCATCAGCCAAAAAAAGTCACGTTTGATTGGGGTTGCAATGTATTTGCTTCGAACTCACGTCGCACACAAAAAAAGAAATAATTTCGCTCACAACTCAATCTACCATTTTGCGTGACTTACAAACAAACAAACAGACAGACAGACAGAGAATCGGCTATTAATATATAGATATATCAAATAAATAAAGAAAAAAAACAAGTTTTAAAATGAAGCAGAAGCTTTTCGTTAAAACAGCATCATCAGTGCTATGTTACAAGTTATATGAAAAATGTACATTGATATTTTGATACTGGCAAATTTTTTAATCAAGATGACACTTAAAATGAGAGATAATAATAAAATAAAGTAGCTTTGTTGATCATTTTTAATTGGTGATATTTTGAATTAAAAAATTCTTTTGGACGGAATTTGATACTTTGGGAAGCTTTTAAAACTGACTGGTGTATAGTGAAAGTTGTTAAAATTATTTGAAGCATAACCAGTTAGACTTTAAATTAAGCCTTTAATATTTACATCTACCTAGCTGTTTCCGTAACAGTTCAACTTTGAGTGTGTTGGATGGAATAGATACAATTTATGCAATGAAACTTTTTAATAACCAGTCAAGTTCCATCTAAAGGGAGCTACGTTTTTACAACAAAGGTTCATTTTGTTTGACTCACTCTAAAATTTAAAATTTTTAGTTTGCCTAAAAAAGGTATCATACTTGATCTAGTCAAAAGGATTAATTAAAAAACAAAAACACGTTTTTTTCCCTTACTCACACCTTAATAATAGCGATGAAAATTATTTTCAAGAATTGAATATAAAATGAGAACAGAATATCTCCCTTCCAACAAAATTTTAGCTAGATAAGTTATCGTCAAATGATTCATCAAAGGATTATGAATGTGACTTATTTCCTTATTACAATTGAAGAGAGATAGTATTCTCAACAAAATCTTCCAAATGATTTTAAGTTATTACACATAGAAAGTTCCGTCAAACAGAATCCAACAGATAATCCAGGAGCTCTCAACATGTCTATCTACCTCATTTTCCTCAGAATTTCAACCCATCTAGCGGCAATAGGTATTCATTGAATAGCGTAAAACGCTGGGTCATACAGGATATTAGCGGTTCCTTCAGGTTCCAGGACCAAAACAAGTTAGGTAAAAAGGGACATTTATCTACCTCATAAGCCTCAGACTTGAAACTTTGGATATATATTTCTAAAAGTAAAAAGTACGTAAAAATAATAAATCTGACCAAAATTTCTGGTTCTGGGACCAAACTGACCTAAATTTATAGATGTGAAAAAAGGACTTTATCTACCTCATAAGCCTCAGATTTGCCTCTTAACAATGTATCAGGTATACCTAAAATCATAAAGCTGAACGAAACTTCCGGTTCCTTCTAAGGATCTGACCCCCCCAAAAAAGGTGCAGGACCAAAACGGTACTTTATCTACCTCATTAGCCTCAGATCTGAAATTTTGCCCAAGTCTTAACAATGTATCAGGGATACCTGAAATGATAAGTCTGACCAAAATTTCCGGTTCCTTTCAAGAATCAGACTCCGAAAATGCTCATTAATAATTAAAAAGAGATTCCGTCTACCTCACAAGCCTTTTTGACCGAGTATTGAATAAACGTTTTCATAGACGTTTATAAAATGTACTCTTTAATGAAAACAGAATTCTAAATATCGTCGAAATTCTGGGTGATATTGTGCCATTAGTTTCTAGAAAAGAATAATAATGTGACTTAGAAGGATTCATTGGAGTTTTTAAATAAGAATTTCAAAGCTGCTTGACTTACGCTGTTCAGTTATTCTCCATCAGAAATATCGTCCTCGTCTTCTGCAAAATGAAAACATTTCATCTGCTTAAAATCTCACAATGAGAAGGGACTAAAATAGTATTGAAAAAGTAGAAATGTTTTTGGTGCGATTTAATACTTATTCATAAAAGAACTTTTCATGCCACTTTCTTCTGCAGAATCGGTTTGAACAACATTCGATTTTGTATTGTCCCTCATCTAGAATCCAGCCATAGTTTGTTGGTGAATCCGTGGATGTTGTTTTGTAAACAACAATCTGCCACACTCGTATCACGTATACCGATCGTTTTATTTTCTCCAACATAACTTCCCGGCACGGTGATATTGAACTGGAATCCATTCCTTTTACATTGTTCAACGATTTATCAGTTTGCTTTCTGGGTTTGTATTTCTTCAGAAACATATTGACTCGGCATTCATTGACAGATGATTTTCTCTTCTCGCCATACATCTGACATACAAATTTTTCGATCACATCTATACATCCCCTTCTCGTACTATTTCCAAGCTTGGTAAAAGCATCGCAAATGAGCTCAGTTTCAATGGTCTCGTCTTTCCATTCCGGTTAAATGAATCCGTATAGTCACAACCAGTAAAGGCGTGATAAGCAGGTAGTGCTTTGCAAAGGTTTTCTTTGAACGTTTCGTAAATTTTGTTGACATTGATAAAACGGAGGGTAATTTTTGATTGTTGACCTGCCTCGACCCAAATACTTCCATTTGGCAGCTTCTCAAAACAACCCAACAATATCAAAAGAACATCCGTATCAACAAATTCTCTATCTGGTGTAGACGGTACACCATTCTGTCTCTTCATAGGAGCAATAAATTCTATCTGCTAAGTCTCGACGTATTGTCTGGTCATCTGATTTATAGGAATAACACAAATCTTAATCATTGAGGTATAGTTTTTTTCTTCCTAAGATTTGAGCAGTCATATCGCTTTTTCATCGGTTTGCAAGAAAGGTTACAAGTGCTTCTTTAAGCTGATCTTTACGCATTGCAGCTAGCCAGTTACCAGGACGCTTTTGCTCAGGTCCAGTTATTTGATATGAGTTTTCTCTTACATCCGATCATTTGTTCCTTTCCGCATCTTTGATTGACGGGGAGGTTGTTTTATCAAAAACCAGATGGATATTTTGACCTTTGTGTCTACAGGCCATCTGGTGAACATGTCTTGCAACAACACCGAATGTTACTGGTGGATCATACAGCAAATGTAACATGAACATTCCATCAATTATCGTCACACCAACTTCTCTTGACAGGGACGTAATCGCCTCTTTCTCCAGCACTTTCAGAAGTTTAGAGTTTTTCTTCGGAGTTTTTTGCATTGTTCCATCAACGTAGCTCAACAATAAAGGGAAAGGTGTGACAGGGTATTCCAATACATGCTATATATCAACCTTCGCTTGCATAGCATAAAGGACTATGCTACCAAACACATCCCGTGTCAGTGATACAAAAACAATCTTTGATCACCTGATGATATTCTATACTTTCCACTTTCTGTCGCAAAGGTTTTCAATTTGTTTTTCTTTATGGGTTCCGTGTAACTTAGTGGATCAGCATTGCAGTCTGTAATGAAAGCATCAGGGGCAGTAGAACCAGTACAATTGACATTGAGAAGAAAAGTAGCAGTTTCATCAGAAGCAGCCTTCTTGCCGGTGGAAATGTTAAAAAGGCGTTCTTTATTTATATCAGCATTGAACGGATTCACTGTTTGACTGATCGACTCAACAATAGTCGCCAAGTCTTCATTATTTTTCTTTACACGATGTGGTTTCAGTTCTTCAGAGATGTCATCTTTTGTAGATAAATCCAGATCTTTAAAAACTTTGGAAATGATTGACACTCTAATGAAATCATCGGTCTCAGCCATCACCAGCTTTTGTTTCCAGCCATTGTGCTTTTGTCTTTTTTGCCTCAAAATATACAAATGACAGGAAAAATTCCAGAGCCTGTTGAAGGAGTCATCTCTGAGTGTGATCTGCACTGACAGTTTTAGCGGAGTCATTGCGACTCCTAAAAGGGAGTCATTGAACAATGATAACCTAAGAGAGTAAATCAGATGATACAGAGCGCATCATAATGGCGGTGAAGTGGCCGGTCGTGTCTCAGTTGTTGTCGCTTATAATCTTTTCTGTGCTGATTTCTGTGGTTTTCCTCCAAGTACACAAGAAGAGTTTCTGTACAAACGATGGCATAAGTCTCACGCTACAAGCTGAAGATCTGTATGAATGCGAGGGCTATACTTATTCATCGTTATTTGTACATAAGAAGAGGTACAGAAATTTCCAACCTAAGTCTTTGTTGTGTTTACTGCTGATAATCTGTGGAGATGTGGAATCTTGCCCTGGCCCGCAGAATACAATGGATTTTTTACCAAGCAAGACTGGTATGCATATTTACCATCAGAATATTAGAGGTTTGCTACCTAACTTTGGAAAAATTCAGACGTTTTTTGCGAGAAATAAAAATATTGGAATATTAACATTATCGGAAACACATATTCTTTCTCATGGCCACAATGATAACACTGAGTTGTATAATATTCCGGGGTTCATGTTTATAAATCGTGGCAGAGTTAATGGAACGCATGGTGGAGTCGCGATGTATATTTCAGAGAAAATTAAGTGGAAGCGACGGGAAGATCTGGAGAAGTCAGAAGTTGAAGGTATATTTATAGAAGTACTTCAATTAAAGGGGAAAAGTTTTCTTGTTGGCAGCTTTTATCGACCCCCGGAAGGATCAGAATATCTTCATAAAAATTTCAACAAAATATTTGATGAGATGTTAACTGCCATTAACGGAACATCTTTGGAAACAATAATCCTTGGAGACTTAAACGCTAACTATTTGAAAAGAACTTGTTGCAAAAACTTAAAAGATATCATACGTCTTCATGGATTTGATCAATTGATTAAGTCACCAACGAGAGTAACAAAAGATACGAGTACGTTAATCGATGTTATATTAAGTAACAACAAACATGTAATTTCAGCTGCTGATGTCGCTCCGCTATGTCTTAGTGACCACGATTTAGTAGGATGTGTCAGAAAGATAAACCATCAAACTTTCACGTATAGAACCATTATTTGTCGAAATTTTTCCAAATATCAACCCAAAGCATTAAAAGACGAGTTGATGTTACAAAATTGGGACATTATTTATACCAGGAGTGACGTAAATCAAGCATGGACTTTATTTAAGGACATTCTTACTCACGTGTTTAACAATCAGGCACCTAAAATTGCGAAACGAGTTAAGGGAAGATTTTGTCCTTGGCTAACCGCTGACCTTAAGAGTCATATAAACAAGAAAGACGTAATACGTAAAACGTAATACGTAATACGTAATACGTAATACGTAAATACGTAATACGTAAAGCTCGGAAATCAAATAAGAATGAGGATTGGAACATGTTTAAAATGCCAAAAACCAATGTAACAATTTGGTTCGAAAAGCTAAAAGGATTTACCATCACAACCTTTTAAATGAAAATCGTAGTAACCCTCGAAAATTCTGGAAGTCTATCAAAGCCGTTTATCCTACGAATAAAACGAACACGGAGCCACTGTTTAATGTCTCTGATACGGAACATGTTAACAAAGCTAACGCATTTTGTAGCTTCTTCAGTAATGTTGCCAGTTATTTGAAATCTCGTTCCCTACCGCTGTTAGACTTTACTTGGCGATTATCATCTAATAAGCTCCCTAAAACACTCAAGACTTTCGATTTTAGTTACGTCAGTAAAATCTTTGTTTTAAAAGAATTAAAGTCTTTAAAGCGGCACAAGGCAACAGGATTTGACGACTTACCTGCAAATTTGATAAAGGATGGCGCAGAAGAAATTGCTGGACCGCTAACATACATTATAAATCTTTCTTTGAAATCTGGTGTTGTCCCTAGTGATTGGAAGACAGCTTTGATAAAACCTTTGCATAAGTCTGGTGATAAGGACAGTGCTGATAATTACAGACCAATTTCTATCTTGCCTGTTATATCTAAAATCCTTGAAAAGGCCGTACATGGGCAATTAATCGACTACCTGGAAACAAACGATTTACTCAACGACAAAACAGTTTGGATATCGCAAAGGGAGATCAACCGAGCTCGCTACAACGTTGCTTCTCGACAATGTAAGAAAAGCCGGTGATAAAGGAAAGTTAACTGGTGCTGTTTTTATTGATTTATCGAAGGCATTTGATACCTTAGGCCATGCTACTATCCTGACGAAACTTCAAAGTTACGGTATCAAAGACGTCACTCTGGAATGGTTTTCTGATTATTTATTTGGACGAACGCAAGTAGTATGCATGGACAGCAAGTTATCAGAACGCTTCCCTGTAAATTGTGGTGTCCCCCAGGGGTCTATTCTGGGGCTTCTCCTCTTTTTAATTTTCTTTAATGATTTTCCGGATATTTTAAAACATGCAAGTGCAGTTCAATTTGCTGATGACACGGTGATCTATGTTTCAAGCAGTGATATTTGTGAAATTGAAAGATGGCTAACTGACGATTTAAAACGTGTCTCAATGTACCTCAGGACCAATGAACTTGTCATCAACTTAAAAATTGGGAAGACCGAATGCATGTTATTTGGAACGGCGAAACGACTAAATAAAGCGTCAAAACCACTTGAATTGTTTTACGATCATCTTCAAATTCCAGTCACTACTTCGTATAAATACCTTGGTACATTACTTGATCCATCTCTGACATTAAACAGTCAGTTCGATAAAATGTACAACAGTGCGTCATCAAAATTAAAATTGCTGTCGAAATTGAAGTATTACCTTACTGAGGAAGCAACGAAGTGTGTTTTCCGATCTATTATACAACCTGGTATGCGATACAACAGTCTCTGTTACTTGTGCTTATCAAAAACCCAGATGGAAAAGCTAAAGTCGTTCGATCTACGAGTTAAATCTTTGGCAGGTCTGCATGTAATTTCAGCCAACTTATTTTACAGACACGCAGTCAAGTTGGTTAAAAAATGCGTCGACGGAACTGTATGTTCAAATTTTAAAGAGTATTTTAATTTTAATATACATACGAAAGAAACAAGGAATCAAAATTGCTTCCTACAGGTTCCTAGGGTGAAACTTGAGTTCGCTAAGTCGGGTTTCTTCTTCCAGTGGAAATACGGCAGAGTGGACCTGATTTTACTAGGAAATTGAATTTATATGAGTTTGAATAGATGTTTTTTTTAACCATTAAATAGTGCGGACTCTTTGCTTGACCTTTGCTTGTGTATTTCTCATGTGCTCTTTTACTTTTTTCTTTCTTCTGTGTACGCAGCTTTCCTTTTGTGCTCTCTGCTTATCCAGTCCACTTGTTTTTATCTTTATTTAATTTATTGTATATATTTACTAATTTTTAGATTGTATATTTTAAATTGTGTGATTATTTATACACAGGACGTATGTTAATAGCAGTCTTTATGACTGAAATACTTTATCCTGTATAAACATTCAGTATAAATAAATAAATAAATAAATAAATAAATAAATAAATGGAGTCATTTTGCTTTTAAGGGGTGTCAATTTCAATTTCCTTAAAATGATGACCTTGAAGGGAATCAATTTGACTCCTTTAAGTGATCATAAGTGATGTAAGTTATATGACTCTTTAAGGGAGTCATTTTGATGCTCGTCGGAGAGTCAAATCGGAAAACAAAGCCACTGTTTCGCACGCTTTAAAATATTTTACATAAGCAATTCTTTAAATGAGAGACTCAGATGTCACATAACGGTATAAAAAATTTTACACCTTTAAACAATAAAGATACGGTTATTAACTCTTAAGGGTACATTCTTTGCATTTTACTAAATAATTATTCTTTTGTATAGATATTTCCCTATATAATCACAAAAATTGTAAACTTACTTAATACGACCATACGATCGCATTGAATAAAAAAAAACATCTATAATTTATAAACTTCACTGGTTCACTGGTTTCATTGGTAACATATACATATTTTATATTAGGAGGTATGTTCTTGTAATATTCTTGGATTCTTTTCTTGACGAAATAGACCTTTCCCGAATTTCAGTTTAAACACTGAATTGTGGTCGAGTTTCATATCTAACCTCGTTTTTATGCAATTCATTGTTCCACTGATTTCATTACTTTATAACTTAATGATAGTCTCTATTATTCCTAATTCCCATTCCAATAATTAGAAGTAGTTAGAATATTAAAAGCGAGGTTAGACACGACAACTCGGCAAAATGCTTCGTTTAAACATGAATTCGGGAAAGGTCTATTAAAATGTGTCCGTGTGACTGACACTTTCTTTCGTTTGTTTTCTTGTTCTTAAATAATCGGCTATTATTATTCTATATGATAAGTTAGTTTACTTACTCCTTAAATTTCTTTTAAAAAACAACAAAACAACACTGATGATGGCCCACAAAACACGGTCGGCTATGCAGACAGTAACTAAATATGTTATAAGTACACTGTTTTTCCTTTATCAGCCATAGACTTCAAATGAAAGTATTTGGGGAAAAGCTAAATGATTTTGAATGATTAGCTACTATATTTTGGTTACAGCTTTAGTTTTTACAGTATATTACTTTTTCTTTAGATTCATATTATGAAATTTTCCTGTAAATTTGATTGCTCTTATAAAACAGTCAATTACAAATGGCTTGTGCGACATTTTTGGAACTTTCTTGCAATGCAGGGCAACTTCGCTATTCAATGCAATTATTCCGGATGTGTATTGAAATTCAAAAATCAAAAGAGCTGTGCAAAAACATCAAAGTGTAACATGAAGACTTAGTTCAGAGAATGATACACTCAAAGTGACTTTTAGATATCAATGCAAGTGACAATAATCTTGCTGGTGATAGCAGTGATGATGAAGATGTTGATGATCAGTTTTTTGAGCCGCACTGTTCCATGAATGGTGATGATGGTGTAGCAAATGTTTTAATTGAACTAAGAGAAATGCATGATATTACTCAAAGTGCAATTTTTTTATTTGTAATCAAATTTTTGGTATAGTTTCATTTGTAAACGTCATTATTCGGCTGTATGTGACGTAATTTTTGAAAAGTTTTATCTATATATTAAAAGCCGATTCTCCGTTTGTTTGTTTGTTTGTCCGTCTGTCACGCAAAATGGTAGATTGAGTTGTGAGAGTGATTATTTTATTTTATTTTGTGCGACGTCAGTGTGAAACCATTGTATTGAGACCCTAATCGAATGCGACGTTTAGGGAAAATTATCTTTTTTAATTTTTTGTGAAGGTACCGTACTAACAATTGAGGACACGGCATTATTCCCAGTAAAGTCCTCGTTCCTATGCGTAGCGAAAATTTATACTAAATTACTACAATTTTCATTTACATCATCTTTGATTTGACTTCGCTAGCCTCGGCGTCACAGGACAATGATTCAGCTAGCTTGTTATTTAAAATTGTTCGGCTACCCCGGATACATATGCAGACTGAATGCATCAATGAAAAGGCGATTTTTCTCTTGATCCATGATGCAATGAGGTCGTAACGGCTTTTTCTTTTCTCTGAGATCAATTCTGCCAATCGCTTATAAAATTTGCTGCATTCTCGGCCCATGCCCCCAGTTGCAGAAAAAATCAGTGGGGTGAACGTACCATGTTCAACTTCGAGGATACGTTTATTATAAAGCTTCTTCTTCTCTCGTTCATTCGCTTCATACGTCTTCGCAATACTTTGGTTACAATACCGTGCGGCGTTTGGGTTGAACACCCTTATGTCAAAAAATGCCACTTGACTATTACACCAAAAACTGCGGGCACTGATGTCACTTCTAGCTTCCACGTTCGTATTCACCCCTTGGAACCCGGTTTCTTCACCTGTAAGTTGTTGTAATACAGGCTCTATTTTCACATCTTTGCAAACCTCGTTTAAGAGTGAAGCTGTTATGTTTCGAAGCTGATTATGTCGTAATGATATAAAGCCACCTTTCTTGCAGGACAGTGCATGTTGTATAGTAAAGGTTGTTCCACACTCACACTTTTCAGGTAAACGAGTTAGTGACCATCCATATCTGATACGGATTAAATTCCCAAAATTGTTGCTTGTTCAGAACGTAACCCTCGTCTTTTAATGGCAACGTATTTAGCCATAGGGATGCACCATTTTCTTGGTTTAGTTTAATCAGCCGTTTTTGGTTTTCGTCTAGATGTGAATTTAAATGCAGCAACTTAGCCTGGTTTCTTTGAAGTTTATCTTTACGAATTTTGTTCTTCAAATTTGCTGTACCAATAGATGTTGTATCATACTGGACTACTTGGTTGACGATGTTGGATTGAAGTTTCTCGGTTAACTTTAATGAGTTTGCGTATTCGATTTCTGCTAATTCAGTGAAGATCGGAATACCAAGGCCACCGAGCTTTTTTGGGAGTGACAGCAACTGACGATCAGTATGAGAACATTTTATGCCATTCGTGATCGCTGGAATGAAATCGGTTGAAATGATTTGATCTACACTTTTAAGATGTTCAGAGATGTTTGGTATTGTTCTCATATAGTACGTAAGTTTGTGCTTATAACCGCTAACAAAGCAGCTATATGCAGCTTGAGGCTCAATTCTTGCGATCTTTGATAGCATTGCTAACTCTTCCAACCAGGTGTTTACTTTCTGTTTCACGTATTCGTCTTTGTAGGCCTTCGAACCCAAAACAGCACCGAGATGTCTATTACCACTTGACGTTATCTTGATGTCACTTTCTCGGAATATCAGTTTCGCGTTTTGTAACTGTTCTTCTTTTACGATTAACCAGGATTTGCTGGCTTCAGGAAAATAGCCAAATTTGGGACCGATACGGCAAAGTAGTTTCCACCAAGACAATAGATCTTTTGTACTTCCAGCAGCTGTTACATCATCAGCATATGCAGCTGTTTTAGTATCAGCATTGGCTTGAACTATCATCAGTATCAATGGGATTATTGCTACAACATTGATAGCCATAGCAATCGGGTCGCCTTGAGTAGTTCCTTCGCATGATTTTAATTCGGTACCTCCCAAAACAAATAGTCTCGACGGTAATGAGTAGCAATTGTAGACGAATGTTGCTATCGATGGACAAATGACATTAACATTATGTAGGAATACTTTACGGTTAATTGAATTGAATGCGTTCGATGCGTCAACTAACAATACGGCTTCGGTTTCATTTTTCTGAAAGATAGTATTCATCGCGTGAACTATAGCTTCGCAACCAGCATCATGACCGGCACACACTTGAAGTGAACCAACAGAAGATATAACGTCATTCCTTAAAGCTCCAATGACAAGTTTGCCAGCGATCCTTCTAAGAATTTCACCTACGCCGATTGGTCGTAATCCAGGATTTTTGTCTAAGGAGATCAGACGACATGCGAGAAAAGTCTCTAAAGACGAAGATTCTTCTTTGATCGAACACATTTTCTTTATAACTTCGGAGAGAGCTTTGCATAGATTAGCAGAACTATCCCCATAACTGTTTGATGTTAATATTCTCCGCCAGCCATCAGCATCCATTCCGGAAGGTCCGGAGCCACCTTTGGTCTTTAACACTGCTTTTCTGTAGGGAAAATTATCTCCGTAACCAATAGTTATAACTGACGTTTTTTGGGGTCCGCGATACAGGCGATAGGGTGACGAAAAATTTGCGTCTAATTTTTTGGGGGAACGGGTCTATGAAGTCATCAAAATTTTGATCAACAATATCTCCGTAACGGTTCGTCGTAGCAAAACGATCCCATACATTTTTTTGATCAGTTTTTCGAGCTCTAAAACATGGTCAGATTTTCTGTTGCCAATTTCTAAATTTAATTTTTCGTGAACTCAACGCAGACTGAACATCGGGCGAGCGACGCCGCCTTGGCTGCTTCAATATATTAATAGCCGATTCTCCGTTTGTTTGTTTGTTTGTTTGTCCGTCCGTCACGCAAAATGGTAGATGTGAACTGCGAAAGAAATTGGGGAGTCAGCAATGTAAGATCACACATAAATTATTTCTTTTCTCGTGCGCGACGTCAGTGTGAAACCATTGTATTGAGACCCTAATCGAATGCGACGTTTAGGGAAAATTATCTCGGCAACCAATAGGGATAACTGACGTTTTTTGGGGTCCGCGATACAGGCGATAGGGTGACGAGAACTTTGGTCTAATTTTTTTTCGGGGACGGGTCTGTGACGTCATCAAAATTTTTGATCGACGATATCTCCGTAACGGTTGGTCGTAGCAAAACGTACATTTTTTTGATCAGTTTTTCGAGCCCTACAACATGGGCACACTTATTATTGCCAATTACTTAATTTTATTTTTCGTGAAATCTGAAGATGAAACAACGGATGCTGAACATGGGCGGCGAGTGACGCCGCCTTGGCGGCTAGTCTTATTTAATCTGCAATGCAAAATTCAATTTTTCTTTGTGTTTGTATTTTCACTATTTTCGAGACAGAATTGGTATTCATTTTGAGTGAAATATTAGTTAACACAAATTAGCGCCGTGAAAAACTTTCTTCGTGGTTTTTCTTCATTCTCGGTCTACCTTTTATTGAAAAGTGGGGGGAGACAATCGAACTATACTATATAAAAAAGAAATATTGTATATCGTAGAAATTAAAAAACACTCAAAAAATATTTGTTGTTATGAAATATCCAAGTTTATATATAAGCTATTTGCGTTTTCATAGTTATTTGAGCATTAATTAAAAATGATACTCAAACGGGAGTCACGAAATGAGAATCGTAAGAGGGTCATTTTCAATAGACCTTTCCCGAATTTCTGTTTAAACACCGTGTTATGGCCTAGCTTCTAAGTTTCGCCTCTTTTTCAAACTCTTAATTACTTCTAATTATTCCACTGGGGAACTGAAAAAACGAGTAACTATTACTTTCTGAGAACATTATGCAATTAGAAAAACAATAAAGAACATAGAAACGAGGTGAAACTTAGAAGCTAGGCCATAACACGGTGTTTAAACAGAAATTCGGGAAAGGTGTATTGACTCCCTTTGGAGAGTCACAAATATCGCCATTTTTGAGAACTGAAAAGGGAGTCATTCATGGTAATGAGAAGCTAAAGGGAGTAAAAAAAGATACTTGTAAGGGAGTCAAAAAGACTCGCAAAAGGAGTCGCCACAGGCACTCTGAAATGACTCCCTTAGAGTTCTCATATTGACTCTCGAAAAATTGTCAGTGTGGCGTTTGGAAACTTGGTTTGAGGGTTCGAAATAGGTTCAAAGTTTTCAGCGTTCTTTCCAAGTGCTGTAAACTTTCTATGACATGTAATATGATACTCCTGTACATCATTTATCTTGTCTGACAACTTTACGTTGCTGTACTTCAGTTGTTTCGAAACTCTAATTTTGTAGATATTTTTACATTTCCCCAAGGAGCTTGAATTGAATGTAACGATAGGCCCGAGCTTAAAACCATCACCATCATGCCATCAAGTGAGTAGGATCTAGGAAGCTGGAGATAAATTGTTAGGATAAAGAAATTATCCTACCTTCCTTTGAATTTACTTTACATTCGTTTACGTTCATGCTACAGCTTTATCACAACAATTTAAACGACTGCATTCACGAATGCATCGACTTTTTCTTCTTGCAAAATCTTCTGATAAGTGTGAGAAATTCGAACGTTCTAATGTTTTTCTGATCGAATTACTTTATATAAAGAAATCCGGGTTAAAGAGAACGGGATAAGATAAGTGGACGTGTGTTAGCCTATCCTAAATTAATATACTAGAGAGACCAACCAAAACTGTTGGAGAAACGGAATAAATAAGGGATAGATCCAGCTCATTTTGTCCTGAACATTTTTTGCGGTCAGATCCTTAGGAACCGGAAATTTTGTCCAGATTTATGATTTCAGGTATCCCTGATACATTGTTAAGACTTGGGCAAAATTTCAGATCTGAAGCTTGTGAGGTAGATAAAGTACCCTTTTGGTCCTGCACCTTTTTGGGGGTCAGATCCTTAGAAGGAACCGGAAGTTTCGGTCAGCTTTATGATTTTAGGTATGTCTGATACATTGTTAAGACTTGGGCAAAATTCAGATCTGAGGCTTATCAGGTAGATAAAGTACCCTTTTGGTCCTGCACCTTTTTGGGGGTCAGATCCTTAGAAGGAACCGGAAATTTTGGTCCTTATTTATTCCTTCAAGTCTGAAGCTTATGAGGTAGATAAACGTCCCTTTTTACCTAACTTGTTTTGGTCCTGGAACCTGAAGGAACCGCTAATATCCCGTCTGACCGAGCGTTTTGCGCTATTCAATAAATACCTATTGTCGCTAGATGGGTTAAAATTGAGGAAAATGAGGTAGATAGACATGTTGAGAGCTCCTGGACTAAGAGGTTTGAATACACGTTTTTAGAAATGATTTTGAAATCCATAAAACACAATCTTATTCATCTAAATCTAAAAACAGTCTTCGTGAAACCATTGGTTACACAATGCACATTTCAATGAATTGTTCTTGTACTTAAAGAGGCAACAGCAAAATGTATTTTCATCTTGATTCTTAACTTCAAGACCGTGTTCGCTATGCCATTGCGTATAAAACCGATCTTTGTCAGAACACAAAAAGGAGGAGAACTTGTGACAAAGCACTCCTCGATTGCTCTTTTCGCACACCATCTTGTAAATCTGGAGGGTGTTAGGGACATTCTTTGCGATTTCAACCTCCGATAGCTCCTTCATTACCTCATTACTCGGCAGGTAGAATTCTACTTTTACGAAATCATTTGCAAAAGTTGCAAACTCTTTTGGATGATTGATTACAATTTCACCCTTCTGTAACCTTTATGTATAGGTATTCTTGACAGTGTCCCCAATTCCGTCCATCGGGCCCCTTCCATGACTACCCTCATGTAGTGCCACTCGAAACTAATATTTTGATGAATCCAAGTGAACAAGTGGAATATGAAACGCGATCTAAGTTGGGATGACATCCTATCGCTTGCAATGAAAGCCTTGGTTATATTCTGATGTGAAATTTCAGTTGAATGGGTAATTACCTTATTAGCGTTGGGAATCAAGTCAATTCTTGACTTATTACTTTTTTTAAAATAATAACTAATGGAAATCAAGTAAAAAACTTTCAATTGACCAATACTTCAATATGATAACATGAAAATTGCCGTACACAGTAACGTTTTGATTGATGGATTTAATTCCATATAAATTCTGTTGGACGGAATGGAAATTTGAAACCGCTCTAGTGGTAGACTTGGAACAGGATGCATAATAAATGTGAGTTTTCTAGACAGCTATGGCTCTTTATGGATACATTATGTGGGCATGTAGGTCCTGCCAGGATTAAGACTAACCTTTCCCATGCAAAATTTTGTTGGATAGAAATCCAGTTTGTTAAAGCCATTACATAGCTCGATACAAACATTTGGATGATATTTAGAACAAAACTTTTTTCTATCAGCATAAAGCAATAAAGACTTTTTTGAAAGTATAAATCTCTCAACTGGCTAAACAAACTGAACTGAATTTTATGATGAAATTTATGGCCAGCTACTATTTTCCATCCAACAGACCGTCACTAAAATTCCTAAAAGAAAATGGTTGCAAAGAACCATAAAGTCTTTAGAAGGAGTGTTGTACTGCCAGTAAATGTCGCAATCGCCAGTCAATGTCGCAAAATTGCCAAAAAGTTTTGCAACAGTAAGTGTCGCAATTATAATTTTCATTCGTTTTAATTTTTTTTAACAATAAATGTCGTAATGTTTTTCAAAATCAACAGCAAATGTCGGAAGCTTACACAAAGTGATTTTAATCATATAATGTGGAGGGTATGAAGAGGAAAGACCTGCTGCTTAAATCAATCGGTCAGGACTCAATTTGGGAAATCTTGAAGCATAGAGTAACTAGTAGTATTATCGAAAAAAGTATAAGTAACTTGCTAAGTGAAACATAATGTTGAAAATTATAGCTGTCTTATCTTTATATTTTGCAATCTCTGTGACATAATGTGTGGGTCCATCAGCGCACTGTGCGATGAGTAGTAGGGCATCTTGATCAGAATAATCAGTGTCGAGTTCAAAACAAGGATGGAGAAGATATTGGTTAGAAATCGAAATTTTAAAGTTGCGACATTTACTGTTGATTTTTAATTTTTTTGCGACATTTACTGTTGCGACACTTACAGGCGATTTTGCGACACTTACTGTTGAATTGCGACACTTACTGGCAATTTTGCGACATTTACTGGCGATTGCGGCATTTACTAGCAGTACAAGTGTTGCATGTAATCATTTCTAAAAATTTAGAATCTATCGGTTATAATCTTTGTCATGAATTGAGTGATTTTAAACTGTCTTTTTTTTTCATGTGTTTGCAACACAATTCAAAATATCACCAATTAATACTCACATTGTGACTGGTTTATTCGGCAGTTTCAAAGCTTTTTTGGGTTGACATGACGACGACAATCCCTTTAATTATCAAACATAATTTAATTATCAAGCATAGATAAAACAACAATTAGAGCGACAAAAACAAGCAGCAATAAAAGTTAATAGGATTAATTTTTTCAATTTGTGTAAAGATTTTGCAGCTTGGTTATGCTTTAATTAACATATGTAAGTAATGATGAGGAACAGTAGTGGTGGTATATTAGCTTTAAACTTTTGCATGTTGCGCTTCGCAGCTAGTGGGCCTTGTTATAAAAGGAGTTTTTGAAAGGTATATACATCTTAAACAATCACGAAGAATCTGCAATACGTTGAGCAGAACCTGCTTAACAAATCACCATTTTTATAATAATGGTAGCTTTTTAGTTTTGTATCTGGTTTAAGCTAATGTTTTATCTGAAACCTCTTATGTGTCCGAACTTTGAAAATATCACATCTGTACTTGGACCTTCATATTTGTTCAGGAAGTTCATCTTCAAAATTACTGGATTTTTGTCTGTCAGGGATTTTTTAAAAGTTTTTTCAATGAAGCTAAGTGTTACATTTCTAAGACTAACCTGTTATTGGCTTCTGTAAATTCTTTTTGGCAATATTGATCAATAGGAAATAAAAAGATGACAGAGGAACAATTGGAGCGATGGAAATTAAAGAGACAATCGACTACCATTTTGTTTGCCATACAATCTTTTCTGCTTGGGCTCGAGTACAGTGTCACCATTTTAACGCTTTGGGTGTATCTAACTACCCTTGTGAAAACCGATAACCCGAAACGGTTTTATGGATTAGTGTCTGTCTCGTATTTGATTGGTTCCATACTAACAGCAACCTTTGTTGGCAGAATAACGGATCGTTACAAATGCGTAAAAGCATTGTTTCTGTGCTGCAATGCAATAACCGTTGTGGGAAACATATTGTATGCTTTACCGTTTTCAGTGTGGTTTCTTGCAGTCGGGAGATTTATCGCTGGCAGTGGTGACGCTCTTAGATCGGTGATATCTGGAGAGTTAGCTAGGAGTTATCCACCAGAACAACTTTCGTCGAAATTAACCCTTATGGGAATGAGTTTTAGTTTGGGATTTATATTCGGGCCTATTGTAAACATTATATTCGTTAATGTAAATTTCAAGATACTTGATCTACACGTGGCTTATGGTAACATTCCTGCGATATATATGTCTGCACTCTATCTTATCTTTATCATGCTAACTTATTATTATGTGCATGATTTATCGAAAGAGTATGATTTGAAAGCTGAACTTTATCAAGAAAAAATTCAATGCAAAGAAGAAATTGGAACTATTGAACCATCTTCGGATGAAAAAGCTAATCTTCTTGATTCTGAAAATGAACGAAATGTTTACGAGGTTCTAAAAGCCATATTTTCAAACTTTGATTGCTGCTTTATAATGTTCCTGTCCATGTTCACAAGATTCATTCTAGTAACATGTGACATGTGGCTACCGTTATTAGTTATTGACAAAATGAAATGGAGTGTATCGAGAATGAACATCATTATCTCAGGAACTGCTGTATGGTTGGCCATATTCTTGGCAACCCTGTCACCAAAGTCAATATCATCAGAGAAAACTTACATTTTAGGTATAGTCTCCACTACCCTCCATGCTGGTGCTATCATCGTATTCATGGTGCTATCGGAATATCCTCATACGCTTTGGTTGAGCATACTCATGTGGATTTTGTACGGTTTTTGTTTTGGTATGATCATAGTGAATATTGCAGTCTTTACAATTATCACGTTAGCCAAAATGGTCGATTCTAAAGTCCAATCATTTAGTGAAGGTATTCGACTCTCTTTCATCAATTTAGGGTCGGTACTTTCCGCTTCCACAGCTGGAATACTTTTCGACTATCTGTTTTGTGTTGGCTTGCTGTATGTTTTCATCGCTCTGCTATCTTTAATTGTGATACTGCTACGAAGAAAAACTTTGAGAAATCCGCAAATTGTCATTCACGGCTAGACGGTGCATGTCATGCATCTTCTAAATAAATATATCATTCAGGATGAAACATATTTCTGTGGAAATCCTTCAGTTTTTTTTAAATGAATAAATGATTTAATCAATCAATCAGTTTCGTTGTTTCATAAAACATGTAGCAAGCCTGTTGAAGGGAAGGCTTCCATTGTACAAGTTTGGTGACTAACTGCAAGGAAATTATAACTCTATAGAAGTTTACGATCTATAGAAATAAAAGTACTCATCATCGCATTGACTTTTCAAAGATTTTGCTCACAAGGTTGCTTCAGTTCCATTCTTTAACAGCTATTGATTTGGTTTGCGAAATCAGCCATCACAAAAATATTTGTTTACCTCTAGAACCCTACCATTGAATTTACGAGTACCTACTCGAAAATTGATTTTTAAATGTTTAATGTATAAAGTCTGCGAAACCTTGGAGATGGGGTGTCATGTTAAATGCTTTTATGCTAAAAATTGGATATACACTTTTATAGGTACCTTAAAAAGTTTTGCAATGTGAAATAAACTTAATAAATTTTTATTGACATCTTAAAGCGATTTCATCATGAAATTGGTCGTTGCCATAATTCAGTGTCATGTCGTAAGTACATACTATACAGCTACCACGTGACAACGATTTCCAATTGTTTAATGACTTTCTAATTACATTATTGTACTGTGCTTTGGAGATACCGTAGTTCCTCTATTAACCGCCCGGGTGCTTATTAGTTATTTTCCAAATTTAGAGAGGCGCTTATTAGAGGAGGCGCTTAAAAGAGGGGGGGGGTGGGGGGGGGGGGGGGGGGGGGCGGTTATTAAATTGCTTCGAAAATCCATACAACAGAATTATGAAGGGCGCAAAAGCAATACTTCTTCTATATTTTTATCTTTCGATGTTCACTTTAAAAAGCTATGTACTTTACAGAAGAAGTCTCAAATCCCTTAATATAAGTTAGTATTTCTCCGTCTTCTTCTACTTCCTGATCCGAAGATTGGGATTGTCTTCGACATCGGACTCGTAAATATTGTAAATATCCTTATTCACAAAGAAAAAAAAGGAAAAACTCAAATTTATTCGGTTTTTCCAAAATTATTCTAGGAAACATTAGACTCTAGACTTTCCCTCCATGTGTATTAACGAAACCAGCTCCGCCTATTAGAAGGAAATGACTCGTGATAAAACATTAATGAACACATCTGAAGAGGATTTCGAATTGCTTCACTAGACTAACATAGTCCTTTTTCTGTTTGGTCAACATCCGACACTTTCGTTTGCGTTAGGAAAGACGCCATGTTGAGTAAATTTATCGCGTTTTATGGCTAAAAAGCCTACAATAATAAATATAGGTATTTGTCGTGCTCAATTTTCAACAAGTTAATTGTAGAATTGTTTGTTTTTATATAACTTAAAAAGTAGTTCACCAATTTTTAATCTTAAAAATACAGACGATTATTTTCCTTTCTTCTTTTCTTCTTTCTTCTTATTTTCCTTTATTTTCCTTTTCCTGTTCAGCGATGGTGTAGTGGTTAGGAGCCATCGACTGACTGCACACCGGCCTTCGGGCAAGCGAGAGCAATGCTATACGTATCTCTGGCGGTAAGTCAACTAACAGTTGCAAGTCGGCGGGCGGAAGAACCAACCATTTCGGATGGAAGCCCAAAGACTAAAAACTTCCGTTACTTACTTACTTACTTTCTCTACTACAGGGGCAGTAATTTAGAATTTTTTTCGATTACATGAAGTGATTTTTATAGTAGAATTAAGATTTTTTTCAGAATTTTCCTGTTTATCTGTTAAAACAGTTTCCTTGGCAATGATATAAAGTGATATTTGCGTTCATTGTTTAATTTTCATGAGCTCAGAGAACTTTAAGCGACATTGTTGTTTTTAAGTGTATTGGGGTAAGGAGTGGCGTAGGTGTAGAGTCTATTATATGAACTTTCGTGAATGTGAATTGAAGGTCGGTGGCTGAAGATATCTGAATGGCGTTCTTTGAGTTGTTCATATTTATCTATATCTGAAGAAGAATCATCAACCATTTTATGCTGCAATGTGTTCATTAATTTGATGCCCATCGCCGCCCTGTGTGCTTCCTGCTCCTATCGTGCCGTTTATGTAGGTGCTTGTTCCGTTGTAAATGCTATGACAGCACCAGGTTTACCAGCTTCAGGTTCGTCCATTGGGGTGTTCTTAAGTTGATAATCGTTGATTTAATGAAAACACCACAGAGGAGTGACGAGTAAATGAATGAATGGATACACAGAATTCTTCGTTTCTCATGGAATTCTTCGTTTTAAATCAATTCATTTTATGAATAATAACAATAAGTCTTCAGGTGTTCTTAAGTTGTTGATCATTGTTGATTTGATGATGGCACCACGGAGAGGTGATGCGTGTTGGAATAAATGGATACATGGAATTCTTCAAATATTTTATTGGAATTCGAAGTTGATTCGAGCATGAGTTGTTGGAACGTGTGTTAGTAACTCATACAAAAAGAACATATAGGTTTACATGGAGATGATGGCTTAGCTGTAAACATTGATGTTAATGTCCAAAAAATGGTTAGCTAAGTTAAGAAAAAGTATTATTGAAGTGTTTAAAGATGAAAGACTTTCAATAACAATTGAAAATAACTTGGTAGACAGAAACTAACTTGGTAGAAAGTGATTTCCTGGATGTCATATCCAATACTGTCAATAAAGTTTATAGTCCGTACCGTTAACCCGGACATAGCATTGTATGTCAACGTTAACTCTCGAGCCACACCGATTCAATATTGAAAACAATGCCCGATATGATTAACAAAAAAATTTGCGATACATTATGTAACAAAGCCATATTCAACGAAGCAAAAGTTGAATACGAAGCTGCGCTCAATGGTACTGGGTTTAAAAGTAACATGAAATACACCAAGGAATAATAAAAAAACAACAAAGAAACAAAATGTAATAGTATAAATGATTGTGAAATGTTCATGTTTATGTTTGTTGATCAGCGCGCAGTAGCCGCCCCACCAAACACCATGACGTCTTTATGACGTCATAATCAAGTCAGACGATAACCTTATAAGACGTTATGAGGTGGTCATCACAACGTCATATTTGCAACAAAAAGTGACGTCAGATCCGTGACGTCGCAAGGACGTCATCACGTAACCTCCTTATAACCTAGCTGTTTCACTGCAAGTCTTCTGCGATGACACTGAGACGTCACTGAGACGTCATATGACCACGTCCTGACATTATTATTACGATTGAAAATTTGCTTAATCATGATGGGACGCAAAGATTTTGACCTTACCGAAGTGATGGGAATAAATAAATGCATACTTAGAGCTTAAACGTCTTATAAACAAATATAACTCTTAAATATATACACTTTAAAAATACAATACAAGAAAACTGTTTCTTTCAGTTTATTTCTTCTTCAACCGTTCAGGTGCATGTTTTAAAACTTTAATTACGGTAGCAGCGTAAGCGAATACCGTATTAAAACACCCTTGGACTCCTACTACCAACCTCGAACCCAGGGTTTCTTGCCTTTTCGATATACGGATGGCGGCGAAGAAGACGCTGGTCCCGGCTGTTGCGTTCTCTGATTTCATTGGTTCAGCAGGATTCTCGAATAATTTAAGCAGCGCGTTGTTTATCAAAATGGTAAACACAGAAGCGAGAATGAAAGTCCGAGCACGTGGTTTGGAAGAGAAAATTTTATAAATTCATTGTTTTTGGAAAAACCATTATATTTTTGTTTTTCCTTAATTTGCATACATTCCAACTTATCAAACCCTTCATCTACATGTGTTTTTGGCCAAACTTGATAGCACAATAATGATTTTATTAAAATATTTTTTAGTTAAAAAAGCTGCTAGTGTGACTTTTAGTTCTCTGACTAATTTGTGCCGTTCCTTCCCCATAATTTTCAAGTAGCATATCAGTTGCTGATGAATATAAATTTTTAGTTACATAATGAATGAAGAGTTATTGAAAATTACATCTAAAAAAAGCCTATTCTCGAAAACCTAGAGTTGAAGGAACATGCAGATTGTGCAGTAAACTTACTGACAATAGCTTTTTGTGACGGCCTTCCAGAAACTATTTGTTGAAAATGCAATGCCTTCTTGGAGTCAAATTGAATAAAGACAAAAATTTTCCATTAAACGAATGTCTACTGGTTCACCTGAAACCAGCACGTAACCACCTACAAAATCAATGGTTACTACAATAGAATCAAAAAAGCAGCTTAATTTTGACACAACGCAATCATATATACATCTCATATCATGAGCACTATGATGAAATCATAACTACATCAATAACACTGATGCAAGAAAAAAAGCCCTGTCAGCTTTAAATACAAAACAACCATTGGCCATTGCTGGAGTCATTAACGATCATTGCCCACACATACTTTTGGGAATAAAACGAAATATTTTTAAAGATATGGAAACATCAATTTAAAAAGTTTGTGTCAGAAAAGGTTCACCATCAGTCTTGAAAAACACTGGATATGAAAGGTTAACACAATTCGTTTTTAGTACGTCTAATACAGTTTTATTGATTGAAGGAGGTTGCAGCAAAAATGTAAGGTTTGTTGTTACTGGTATATAAAACCCAATTAAAAAACAAATATAACATAAAATAAATAGCTACATTATAATTATATTTTCATAGTTTAGTATGTATAATTGTCAATGATCTTAATTCTGAATGACCTTCCCAAATGTAACAAAGTAGAATTTTTATATATTTCCCCATAGGGCGAAATATGTGTTAAAACCGGCATTTCCTTCTCCTCCTTCTCCTTTTCGTTCACTTTTATAGCTGCGCATTTGAGGTTTGAATAATACAGGCTAGTGAAAGCGTTTAATGTGATAGGGAGGCCCTCACCGTCTCTCTCTCCTGTTGAAGTTTAACGTGCAGCAGTGAGAGTGGATTGCTGTCAGAAATCCAAATCAATCGGAGGACTTTACACTTTATTGTTAGTCTTCCCAATATTTTCATTATTCCTTTAATATTATTATTTTATATTTGTGTTCTGGTGTGTTGTTTAAGACACTTGCCACTTGTTAGATTGGTGTGCATGAACAGTGCTCTGCCAACAACCCCTTACACAGTGCCATTTGTGTACTGGTGTAGTCGTATGCCTCATGCCACTAGTTCAGTCGGTGAGTATTTCTGTGTTTGACCACCGAAAGTACCAGGCAAATTGATTTACTACTACCTGCATAGAGCGGTTGATAAAAAAGTTTCCACGCAAAGTGCGTGATTACAACATATTCCTGCAGCAAATAGCGCAGTTGATTTAAACTTTTCACATTATAGTGGGCGATCTATATGTACGCTTGTTTAAAGCAAACAAACTTTCCGCACACTAGATTGAAAGAATAAAGTGACTTAGCCGACAAACGAAATGGCAGAATCAAACTTTACCAAAATAATTTTTGGCAATTTCCACCAAGGTGATTCAAAATTTGGAGGCTCTGCTGGCAAGCAATGTTCATGCATGTCACTAATGTGTATAACTTGGACTTGCGTAAGAAAAATATCGATATGGAAGGATGTTGACCTAGATTTTGTTTTGAATCAGGGTAACGGGCTGTATGAGAAAACTCAAATATCTAGAACCTTGTATGTCGACGAGTTACCTTCAGAAATTGAAATTGAATATAGTAGTGTTATTTTACATGCAAATCTTGTTTGCATTACTGATGGGTATGCTAATGCTATTACTGATGGAAACACTAATGATGCATTTACATTTTTAAATGAGGATCTTTTTTACAGTAATGATATATCAGGTGCCATACTTTTTATTGAGGGTTACCGTATTGCAATATTAAAAGATTTCAATAGAAATATTTATTTATTTGATTCACACAGTAGAAATAGCCAAGGACTTCCAGAAGCTGAGGGAACATCTATGAGGTTTTTATCTGTTGAGTGTGCTAAGCAATACATTTTTTCAACTTACGGTTACTCAATATATTTTCAAATTGTTCATGTGAAAATTACGCCTCTAAGTGTTGCAGAGAAAAAAGCACTTGATAAATACTTTAGTAAGTTTAAGAGATCAATATTATATGAAAAGAAGGAAAGAAAGGTCAAGCAGGACCATTATCAGAGAAATTCTGAAATAATCAAAGAAAAAAGACAAGAATATTATGGGGAACATTCTAAGACAATAAAGGAAAACAAGAAACGCCATTATGAAAGAAATTGTAAGACAATAAAGGAAAACAGGAAAAGCCATTATGAAAGAAATAGTAAGATGATAAAGGAAAACAAGAAAAGCCATTATGAAAAAAATTCAGAAAAAGTAAAAGCAAAAAGAAAACAACAGTATCAAAATAATTCAAGTGCAATTAAAAGACTTAAGAAAGAACACAGGATGAGTGGTTTAGATCCATATTCAAGAGTCAAAAAATTCAAAGACTCCATTGTTGAAGGACCATATTACGTATGTGTGTCATGTAATCGGTGCCTTTACAAAAGATCTGTTAAAATCTATTGTGAAGAAAAGTATACAAAAAAGGGTTTTGATCCTAAATGTAGTCCAGCAATAACCTTTGATGATTCACTATATATATGTAAAACATGTGATAAGAAATTGTGTAGGAAAGAAATACCTTGCCAAAGTGTTAGCAATAAACTAGAATTGTTTGATTTACCAATGCATTTTCAGGATTTGAATAAACTTGAACGCATCGTAATTTCCCAACGAATATTATTTGCAAAGGTTCGAATTATGCCAAAGGGTCAATTTCCTAAAATTAAGGGAACTGTTTGTAATATCCCTATTGAAACAGGCATTGTTTGTAATACTTTGCCTAGGAATATTAATGATAGTGGTGTCATCTTTATGAAATTGAAAAGGAAATTATGCTATAATTCTCATGTTATTGCAGAATCAGTTAGGCCTGAATTGGTGCTTTCCCTTTTACAATATTTAAAGGCTGCTAATTATCTATACAAAGATGTTGACATACAGGATGTCATTACAGCCAGAGATGATGTTTTTGAAGTAAAATATATCAATGATGAAGATGATGATGTAGATTTTAATATTATAAAAATAAGTCTGAGGATTAAGATGTTCTATTGATTAAGTGCAAATGTGAAGTTGATGATTTTGAAGATAATGACCCCTTGGATGAACATCGACTAAACTGTGTTGAAACTACATTGATATCTAAATGCCCACATGTTGTATATAGCTGATGATGAAAACATCATAATTGCACCAGGCCAAGGAAAGGCACCTGTAAATATTTTGAAAGATGAATTTGTTGAAGAACTTGCTTTCCCAGATTTATTTCCATCAGGGAAATTTGGTTACACTGCTATTCGAGAAATTAAATTATCTCATACTAAGTATTTCAATCAACGGTTATTGAATTATACCCAAAGATTTGCGTAGATGCAGATTATATATTTTTTGCAAATTTTGTGTCTCAGCAAATTAATCTGCGAAATCAAATGAATGTTGCAATGAGGAAAGTATCAGGTCACAATGTTACTGCAGGAATGTTTAGTCAAAGTTTTAAAGATACTGTTAAGTCTTTTGTAGTAAATGATGAAGCATATATATAGCTTTTTGAACTCAGTTAAAGGCTATCCAGCATATTGGAAAAATATGCTTTCAGATGTTTTAGCCATGGTTAAACAACTAGGATTGCCATCATTTCTCTTAACTTTATCATGTGCTGACTTGCGGTGGGATGAATTAGTTGTAATCATTTCAAAATTAAATGGTTCTGAAATATCTGCCAGTGAAATCGCAGAGATGTCATACTTTGAAAGATGTGAATTGCTAAATAACAATCCTGTGTTGCTAGCTAGACATTTCCAATCCCGTGTTGAAAATTTTTTTAAAGAGATTGTTATTAAAGGACCAATTGGAAGAGTTTTATATTATGCCATCAGGGTTGAATTTCAAACCAGGGGTTCTCCTCATGTACATTGTTTGCTGTGGTGCGAAAATATGCCATGTTTATCTGTTGATACTATAGACGAATATACTGAATTTGTTGATTCAGTTATTTCAGCAAACATACCGAGTCAACCATCAAAACTAAAAGATCTTGTACAAAGATATCAAGTACACCACCACTCAAAAACCTGTAAGAAATAAGGAATGCCGATTTGGATATGGCCATTTTTTTACACGAAGAACAATAATTGCTAAGCCACTTCCAGAAGATCTGTCACCTGCTGAAAAAAGTGAAATTCTTTTGAAGCAAAAAGTTATTTTGCAAAAAGTAAAGCAGCATATTGACACTGAATTAAACCCAAAGAAAAAGAATTTCTTAAACCCAGAAAAGCCAAATTTTGAGAATGTTTTCTCTATTAGTGAGACTCTTGGTTCCTTAGATATTTCATTAGAAGATTATGAAAGTGCCTTGTCTATATCTACCGATCAAAATGACTTTCAAATACATTTGAAGCGAAGCACAGATTCATGCTTTGTGAACAACTATTTTGATGAAGGGTTGCTTGCATGGGAAGCCAATATTGATTTACAACCAGTATTTAATCACTATAAAGCTATTTATTACATGTGTGCATATTTTTCAAAAAGTGAAAATTCCTGTTCGAATGCAATGAAAGAAGTACTAAAGCAATGCAGTGAAATGGAGTCCCCTAAGTATGATACTATGTGTAAATTAGCAAAAGCGTATAGCGATAACAGAGAGTGTTCTGTCCAGGAAGCTGTTTATCAACTAATGCCTGAATTATGGTTGTGAAAAGGTTTCCCACAAGTATCGTTTATAAATACTAATTTGCCAAATGACCGCTTTCGGATGTTTAAAAGTGAAGAGGAACTGAATGAACTTCCTGAAGATAGTCAAGATGTTTTTAAAAGAAATATGCTCGACAGATATGTAGATAGGCCAAATAAAACTTTCTCGGGTGGAAAATTCCTAGTCGTTGATTCATTGTGCTTTGCACAATTTTCTGCATATTATCGGCTTGATTGCAACAAAGACTATTCAGAGATGCAAAATGATAATCAGCCAATAATTTTGAGTGATGCAGTTGTTGAGGAAAATCATGATCAGACAGCTCTTCCTAAAGTGATACCTTTAATGTCCTCGAAAGAATGTTTGAAATGTAGAAAGGTTAAAAAGGTCTTGCGTTATTATACACCTAACAAGCATAGATATCCAGAAAAATATGCACATCATATTTTAATGTTGTTCTATCCCTTTAGGGATGAAGAAAGTGACCTTAAGTCTAATGATACTTATGTTGATAAACTAGCAGAGCCGGAGGTTCTGGAGATTGTTAATAGGAATAAAGAGCTATTTGAACCAAACTCTGAACTGGTAGATGTTGCATTAAGAACATATAGGGATGATATGATTCTAAACCAAGATTCTCATGCAAAGCAGGAAAATGATGAAGTTGTAGAGCTGGTAAATGACATGTTAGATATTAATGAAGATGAATTGGATAATGACCAACCGGTTCCAAATGATTTGCCACCAGCATCATTTCAATCAACAGTTATCTCAGATGATGAATTAAACAAAACTATCCAATCTTTGAATAGAAAGGAACGTGAAATTTTTGATGTGATATACACATGGGGGAAAAAATTTGTTAAAAACAAAAGGTCTGAACAACCAGAAGTTTTGCAACCCTTACAAATCTTTTTAACAGCCTCGGGTGGTTGCGGCAAGAGTTACCTAGTTAAATGCTTGTATAATGTTCTTAACAAATTGTTATCTAGAAATGGCGACATTTCTAAAGCAAAAATTATGTTATTAGCACCGACAGGTGTTGCAGCAATCAACATTGATGGAACCACTATTCATACAGGACTAGGCATTCCATGTGGTAATTTCATACCATTAAGTGATAGACAAAGAACAAACTTGAGATTAAAGCTTGAAGAAGTAAGTGTTATTTTCATTGATGAAATATCAATGGTGAGTTCTAAATTACTGTTACAGGTTCATCAGCGACTCTGTGAAATATTTGGTATGTCTGACTGTATACCATTTGCGAATAAAACGATAATTGTTAGTGGTGATCTATATCAGTTACCGCCTGTACTAGCTAAACCAGTCTATTCAACAGATGGATTTATTATTGGCCTTTTAAAATTATGGCGTAATTTTAAACTTGCTGAACTTGATGAAGTAATGAGACAGAAAGGTGATAACCAATTTATAGATTTGCTCAATAACATTCGTGTTGGCTCATTAAGTTTTGCTGATGAAATGCTAATTAAATCTAGATTTATTTCAGTAGACAACGTAGACTATCCGTGGGATGCTTTACACATTTTCGCAGAAAACTCTTTAGTTAATATGCATAATCAGAAAATGCTTGCTTCACTAAATAACCCAGCAATTAATGTAGTTGCAATTGATGATTATCCTGAGGGACTCTCTGAAGCTGCTATTAAAAAAATCAGAGGAAAAAATGCTAATGAAACTGGAGGTTTAGTGTACAATCTCTCCTTAAAAATTGGAGCTCGAGTAATGCTGACAGCAAATGTTGATATTGATGACAGACTTATTAATGGTCAAATTGGTACTGTTAGACACCTGTCTTTTGTCCGTGGAAAATGTGACTCCATATTTGTACTTTTTGATGACAAAGATGCAGGAATGAAGAGAAAAAATACCTTTGAACAAGGAAATAATTATGTTGCAATTGAAAGAACTGAAACCAAATTCAGTTTGTCCAAAAAGAAAACATCAGCGACTGTTACGAGAACACAGTTTCCCTTACTGTTATCTTATGCTTGTACTGTACATAAAGTGCAGGGTTTATCCCTTGATAAGATTGTTGTTAGTTTTCAATTGAACAGACAAAGAAACTTTCATCCTGGTCAAATGTATGTGGCATTTAGCCGTGCAACCTCCCTCAATGGTCTGTTTCTAACAGGAAATTACTCGCCTGCTGCTATTCAAGCGAATGAAAAGTCTCATGCTGAATATCAGGGATTGAGAAAAACAGAAAATTTATTGAAATCTAATGAATCGTTTGTAACCACAGACTTTAGCTTTCAGATTGCTCTCCTAAATATAAGGTCACTGAAAAAACATGCCTCATCCATAAAGTACTACCAAGAACTTGTGAATGCAGACCTTTTGCTTTTGACAGAAACGCAGCTCACAGATATGTCAGATATAAATGGTATTCAAGAAAACACAAGTTCTTTTTCTCCCATTTTAAATAACAACGTAGATAAGTACAAAAGTTTACTTGTAGCACACAGCGCTAGTGTGAATGTTATGAATGTTAAACATTGGCCAGGCTTTACCATTTTTCAAGCAAGAAAGATGACTTTTCATGACCGATGGCTTACTATTTTATTGTTATACCGAAGTCATCAAGCAAGTTTTAATATTTTCATCAATAAATTGACAACAATATTATGTCAAAATGATCAAATTGATATGGTGATGGGAGATTTCAATATAAACCTTTTGAAAGACAGCAGACATAATACAGAATTGCAAAACACTTTGCATGGTTTTACACAAATCATACAACATGCAACACATGTTGATAGTGGCTTGATTGATCATGTTTACATTAGAAATTCTACGTTGAATGACTTTTCAGTTAAAAGTTTAAAAGTTTGTCTGAACATCTCTGATCATGTGCTGTATTAGTGAGACTGAAAGTTTTGGATGACAGTTAGTCTGTTAAAGATTTTTAGAAAGGAGCATGGATGGGATGGGAAAGGGGTGGCTTTTAGAGTACTGGTTGAGTTTGTCTGCCAATTTGAGACACCTTTCATTGAGAAGTACTAGGAAAGTGTTTGAATGAACAAAACATAAGCTAAACTTAGCTTAACTACCTCGCAGAATTTCTATAAAAGCTTTAAGTGATTTTTCAATGGTTTTAAACTGGCAGACAAACTGTTAAGTTTTATTGATAATATTGATATCCTTTTTATTGAAATCGTTTATCTATCTATATTTAAGAAATCAGTTCAGTTGAATTAACATTCATTTGAGACGTTCCTTTTTATAGTTTTATTTTATTTACATGGATTATAGAGAATTTTAAGTAAAATAGTTATACTGTGCCTGTGATCATTTAAATTTTGATGAAATATGCTTTGCTTTGACAAAAGAAGTACAACCAATCTGATAAAAAGAATATTATGATTTAACATCTTAATAGCCTAAAGTTTGTCTGAGTGAATGTAGTCAAACAGTACAGCTTGAAAGAAACTTAACATGTCTTTGACTTCAGAACAATAAATTTTTTTCTATCTACAATTTGCACTCGTTATGACAGCATTTGAATGTGTTCTGTTTCTTTTTCTGTACTGTAAGATTTTGGGTTTATCATCCATCCTACCATCCATCCATCATCCATGCTCTGAGTATTGGCACTGATCTGGCATGAGTGATCTGCTTGATTATAGGACTGGCATGCAGAAGCTGCTTGGATACACACTGATATTCAGTCTGTACTTATGGTGCGTGTGAGTGTGTGTGTGTGTGATTTGTTTTAATTTTTGATTTTTTCCACTGTTGAAATCAATTCTTCGTTTTTACAGATAAAAATATCACTTCTATATCACTGTTTTTTTAAAGTCATTGTTAGTATATATTTGTTAATTTACTTGTTAATTTATTCCAGATTGTTGTAATGTTTTTTTTTAAATTTTGATTTGATGGTGATAATTCCTTGATGTTGAATGCGAATTGGTGATGCTGTACATGAAATGAATATCCATTATCCAGATGACTATGCACATGTACGATATACGTTATAATTATGATCTTTTGAACATTTTTGTTAACAACTAACATTCTAACAACAATGTTGTTGCTGTTGCTATACGAAGTCATCAAAACCTCGTTGTCTTATCAACACCATCTTTGGTATCTGTTTTTACAATATCCGCAAAGAGCTAATTAACTCCAGTTTGTGATATTTCGAGATATTATAATTTCTGGAACGCAGATAACAACAACAAGTTGAATCAAGATGTTGTTATTATGGTTCATCAATGTTGATTATGAATTGGTGGTTATGTACATGAAATGATCGTCCATTATCAAAATGAATTTGTATATGTGACGTATACACTATTTGCTATAACTTTTGGATGTCACAAATGAAGGTAAGAACTGTGTTTTACTTTTTTTGTTATATCGAAAAAAAGGTTCACGACTTTAAATTTGATTTCTGGTTATTTTTCAGGTTGAAAAGTTTCAAAAGTGGTGGCAGAATGGCATATCGCTAAGATTTCAAAGCCTCAAAGTCTCCAAGAAAATTATATTCGTATAACATTACAATAATGACATGCTGCATGTATATCTGGATTTGGTAAATCATTTCTTGCTGTATCCGTGAATAACGAAATCAGAATGAAACGCTACAATGACTGCCTATGGACAACTATTAATTTGATTGTTGTTGTTTTTCACTATAGCTATGTATATTTTACGACAAGGATTTGTCTAAAATTATGTGACTTTCCTTGTATATATTGTATGTGTTACAACAAGAATTTGTCTAAAATTATATGACTTTCCTTGTATGAGGATATACTTGAATGCATATTTTGTATATATCTTCTTTACCATCCAATGTGTATTTGATTTTTTCCCGCCTTAAAGTCTGCCGCCTAAATCTCCTAACACCAATAAACGCCCTCGGTCTGATTGTTCGAAACGGGTCAAATTTAGATTATGATGTCTGGTTTTCTTAGAAATTTAGTTGTGCGAACACACCGAGTTATCAATGAGATAAGATAACTACGGTATTCTTGTTAATCTGGCTATCGAGATTTTTCATTAGCAATAAAACGGATAGTATGGATACGAAATTCGCGAAAGTGTATTTCCCTTGTAATGTGTTTCCTAAAACGGAATTCTTGCTGGTGCATTTCCGGAAAATAGATGCAAAATAATTCGTGCGCTTCGAAGTTATTTATAAACAACAGTAACATGCTCTCACTCATCATCAATACACATCTGCTTTTACAAGTTTATAACGCCGTATTCGTTTGGGGAAGTGATACATAGGGTATTGATGTGCTCAACTGATTCAAAATTTTCGCAACGTTGGGGAAATATATAGTCGCATTAATGCGAACCTTGTTTGTTTTAGTTTGATCCAGAGTGATGTGCAGTGTTTTTAATTTAAAAATGTTTGGAATTTGCTTTGACTTACATTCCATATTGTTTGTTGTTCTGAATTAGGAACATTGACAATACTTTAATATTATATAAAGGAACTATATATCTTTATATGAATTGTTATGTTTAATGTTTGATGATATCCACAAAGCAAAGACCATGTTTTTTATGATAAAAAACGAATGCAGTAGAAATTTTCAAATAGCAATATATTTCTTACCACAAACTCGATGCAATGTGCTTCATCAATAACCACAGCCACAACATTATCTTGATATACTTGGCTCCGAAATAGCTTTAAAATTTTTTCATTAAGAGCCCCCTCTGGATGACAGAAAACAACTTAAGCTTTCCCTCCAGAATCAACGGGGGGAATGTTATATCATTTCTTCCTCATAATTCTTACAGTTACCTTCTGAAAAAAATATTATCTGTAGCAAATTCTCTTCCTGTAATACTCTTAGTAATACCAATCTTGTTTAAAAAATTCATCTGCTTTTCAATGATCGAATTTAGGGGACTAATAACGATAACTATGTTTGAAATTTTTCTACTTCGTAAAAAGCTAAGAAGCAACTGATAAATCAAGATTTCCCATAGCATAACCAATTGGTGTAAAACAGCAATAACATCTCTTTCAAATAACAAATGTTCAAAACAAACAATTTGTTTAGGTTTGAAGCATATATTATCAAGGTTGCACAATAACAAAGCAAGTTGCAGCCTTTCAAAAAGCTTCACAACATTTTCCATGTTTATTAATCGTGAACCCTCTCTTCCAATCTTTCTGTTTGAAATACTAAGGTTCGCCGTCTTCCTAGTATTTTTCACATAATTTATGCAGAACTTCCTTACTTGAAAAAGCAACTATGAAAATGTGGGGCTTACTAAGGCAAATATTGCATAAATTAAAATCAACACTTATACTGCTGATTTTGAGCAGCCGGGACCAGGGTCTTCTTCGCCGCCATCCGTATATCGAAAAGGCAAGAAACCCTGGGTTCGAGATTGTCCTACTCCTCCTTCTCCTCCTCCTCCTCCTACTACTCCTCCGGCCGAAACGGCAGTTTTTAGCCTACGCTTAACAGTCGATCAGATTTCGTTCAGAAAATCATATGAAATCTCACAAAGGAATGCAGTCTAAAAATATTCGAAGGTTATATCCAGCAAACATTCTAAAATGAATTTTTCTAACATTTCATCGCTTAATAATACATGAAGAAAGAGATATTTTGGTAGTAAGGCTTTAAGTTAAAAGTAGTAAGTAGTTACTTTTACTAAAAATGCTTAACATTTGGATGTAAGGTACGATTTTATCGTCGGTAGTTCAACCTTAACGAACTTTTTAATTACATCTAAAATTTGTTAGCTATCTAAACCGTCATTTTGCATTAAATATTTCAAAGATCACAGTTTTTGGGAAGGTTTCTTGAGTCCATGGAATCTTTGTTATTGTTTTTAATTTTTTTCGAAGCAGACGCGTTTTTTTACACATAAGTTCTTATAATTTTTTTCTTGAAAAAATTCGACTCATGTATGTACATTTCTTTGTCTTGAAAATTATTTGCTGGTGGCGTTTCTTAATAAGACCCCATTTACATTCGATAAGACCTCTTTACACTAACTATTTTTTTTATGGCAATTTTTGGTCGTGCTTTCGAAAGTATGCTGCTTGCTGCTACCGTTTTGCGCCATCTGGCTCTTGTTATATCTTTGTTCACAGAAGCGTTTTTAACCACTGGCAGAAATCTCTGAGCTTACACACGCATTATCATACAACGTACTACTTTTAGAATCAAAAATCATCTTATACAGTGTATTTCGTAATGTTGGAAATGGAAATTTTAAAGCTGTTTTTTAAAATGAATATACCAAATTTCAAAATAATTTTTACACCGTTGGAAAGCCATTTTGAAGTTCTTTCGGATAGTATGTTTTTGTGAAAAAAGTGGTTTTTGTATAAACAAGGAAAATGTCTTGAAAAAATGTAATTAAATTTTTAACGGTCGATTAAAATGTGAGTGAAAAGAAAAGATTTTTCAAACAATGACAGCAATTTGGAAAACAATAAACAAATTTAAGGTGTGTGTTCACAAAAAACGTTTAACTTTTATGTTTTTGAATATCAATTTGTGGGCCTCAGCGCAAAGATAAAATTAATAAAACTTTGTATGGATTTAGCGCTTTGTAAGCACGATGTAATTAAACTTTATTTCTTTACGTCGGTATATTCATTTAAAAGAACAACTTTAAAATTTCCATTTCCAACATTACGAAACACACTGTATAACGGAATAACGTACACGTGAAAACAAACTTTTACTTGTTTGGTGAAATACTACATTGTTATTATTTTATAATCCATATTTTTTGTAATTTGTGTATAAACATATACTTATTGTTTTGTACAGAGAAGGTAAAACAACTGTTGTCAAAAAAACTTTAACAGAAAACAAGCTACTAACTATTTAAGGCACTTTTTTTATTTCTTTACGCGCTTGTCAATATTATTTCTGGCTCGTCCATATCATTTCGCACATTCTGCGCTTGGTGACGGGACATCCACAAGACGAACGTCCTACCTTGTCCAAAACCTTGGTCCCATATTAGGATTTAAATCCCGTTATAAATTTCGTTTTCTAAACGTTGTTCTATCTGGAACTTTTATCCGGCTCTGACAGTTCTATAGGATACGCGGAACTCGACTGTGTTTGCAAACCGATTTTACGTTTTTATGTCGTAAGTACGACCTTTAGGTTATGTTTTGGTCGTCTTTTCGTCACCTTGGTGACGTCATAAAAATGACTTAAAATGACGTCATGAAAAAGTCACCTTGGTGACATCATATTAAATGACTTTAAATAACGTCATGGAAAACTCATAAAGAAATCATATGACTTCCTGACCAGATTTAGACGTCGTGGTGACGTCATTATGAGGTCATGTGTTTGGTAAGGATGATCTTTCATTTATGACTAGGATTGTTTTGCGGTTTGTACAGGGTACTATATGCTTACATAGAAATCTAAATCCTTTTTCAGTTAAATCCCTTAAAAATCAGGTGCATAAGAAAGATTTAGCTTAAAAATATATGTACAAAAAACGGTTTACAACGGTTTTGCAACGGTTTATAACTGTATATTAAATGCCTCTAACTGTTGTATCAATTTCGAAAGCGCTAAATTAGGATAATTTGGTAACTTGTGTTGTCAAAAGAAAAACACGTGAAAAACCACATGAAAGGGTTTTTTCTTCAATTTAACTTTCGCGAATCGGCTTTTTAGGCCATTTTGCATGATATCAAATTTCGCGAATCAGCATGGGAGTCCTTTTTGGCGGGGTCATACTTTCGCGAAGATATCCAAAAACTTTGAAACTTTCTCCCCGTAAAGAAATGACAGATTTACCTATTAGCATCTAAAGGACCTCAACACAACACATACCTCGCAGATAAAGTAAATATTGAAAAAATATAAACGATTCTTTTATTAAAAGAAACATCATAAAGTTACACACTTATTTCAAATGTCGATGTAACGTTTTTAATGCAGTTGTAGAGAGAAGCATGAGCAACCGTACCAGCTATTTAATTGACCAACTACGTCATGTCAATGTTTTGAGACATTTAATGCATGGATTTAATATTACATAACTTCATATAAAATATTTTGTTTGATTTATAAAGTATTAGGAACAATATTCATATACTGCTTGTGGCTTCATATACACGCTATTTTGAGATTTCTTTATCTCCACATAATTGGTTGATTCATCTTCCTTCGTTGATTTATCATCTGAGATTTTCAGGGAAGTATACTTTGTGATGGGTAATTTCATGGCAGGAACTTCTTCATCTCTAGTGTTGGTGTCTTTTTTTCCTTGTTTCCCAATGTCATCTATGTTAGAACTTCTGCCTTTACCTATATACAAAGACAAAAATTAATACTATAAATAACATAAAGATGCCATAAATAATGAACACAAATGAATACAACATCTCCACCTTTGCTTCTATTATTTTTCACATACTGCATAAATAAAGTCGCTGTAGTACCAAGTGCTAATCCAGCTACAAACATCCCTGTCAATTCACCAATTATCGATCGATTATCGGATGACCCTTTAATAGAAATGCATTGAAATTTTAATTTATTTATTTATTTTTCCAGCTAGTAACTAAGAAAAACTATGTTTCAAATTTTAAGTTTGAAAAGGTGCCCTATTTTTAAGTGTGTGTAACATCTACAATTGGATCGATCAACATAACACAGAAATCTATACTTTAAAGAGAATGTTATTTTCAAATCTGCTTTAACTATTATTGGTTTCAAACAAATTGAGATGAGCCTTGATTACATAAAAATGAAGTTTGAAATCAAAGTGTGAACAAAAAAGAATTGGCATAGAAAAGAGCAGCTGCAACAAATCAAAATGGCGAACATACGAGTGATATTTAATGACAGACTCTGGAATCTATTGACGGACAGTGCCATAACAGTTCAATATGCTATTTCTTGTATCAAAATGTTTTCCTTCCAAAAATACCAAATCTAAAGTATCAAATATATCTTACCATTTCCATTATCTGATTCGGTTGGTACAAAAGCGATATTCCCTTCACTCCTTCTTTCTTTTCCACGATACGTTGCAGTTACTCTTACAATTGCCGCATTTTTATGATCTTCTTTTGAAATAAAAGGTAATTGTATTGAGGAAAGTTTGGTTATGATAGATGATATTACTTTCAAGCGCGTGTCTAATACAACTACTGTATAATTTGCAGAACACAAACCATGATCATTTTTCCAGTATAGTGAAATGTGTTCGTTGTTTTTATGAGTAACAATAACAGCAGGTTTCTCAGGTGTAACTAAGATTGAAAAAGAAAGATATATGCTTCTAAGGAGATTACTAAACGCAATGGAGCAATAAATTATTTTATAAATTTATTTACAATTGATGATAACAGTTGAGGTTCTAGTGATGACAGTGTTGTTCCATCCAGTTATCGAATAGTGTAATTTATATCCACACGATTGTCTTTTTAATGATGGCATCGTTACTTTGTATATGTATGTATCGTTGCTATTTTTGGTAGATGATCCTGCAATTCTCTGATTACGAAACGTCCAGTTAACAATTGGTCTTGGAATACCAGATGCAATTATTTTAATTTCAGGCGTATTGCCCTCTTCGTAAAACAGGATTGGATCAAGAGGTTTAAGAAGTTTCGGATAATCTGAAATTGGAAACCATTTCAAATTAAAACAAGACGACCGGAAAGTGTAAAGATTTCGCTTATGTTTTTAAGAATAGCGTCTCTATAGATAATGCCCATTATAAATACATACTCGAGATTTCATGGGGCTGTTATTGTAAATATAGAAATAAGAAAAGTTTTATGGTTTAGACGAAACTGTAAACACATCACAAATTGAAACAAAAGAAAAATATGAGCTGTAACCTTAGCCATAACAGCAAAAGAAGAAAGAATAGAAATAACAGCAGTTTAAGTTAGTAAGTGCGTATACATAGAGAGATAGACCAATTAGATTGATAGAATGACGCCACAACAAGTATATATTGCTTAGCGAAAACCCTTTGATCCGTTATGGGTTTTTCCCGCTTATGTTCTAAATCAAAAATTTATCAAACTTTATGATCGCCTGGTATTGTGTAAACATGGCAATGTATTGTTTAATGAAAGTTAACTTTTGTTATATATTGCTAAGTAGCACTCAAAGACAATTTGTAAGTAATGTTCCGTTCTTTACTTATCAGTAACAATTGAGGTAAATGAAAATTATTTCGTCCAAAAGACTCGATATACGAAAGTGAGACTTTACATCAAGGTCAACCGAACCTTCTTAATTTCCCTAATCTGTTTTTTTAAAAACTTTTTAAACGAATTTCGGAGACAATCACTACGCTTGCACTCTATAGTCAGGGTAGAAAAACTTCTAATGAAAAATGTGTAGGGAAGTTCGAAAATATTCTGAAATTTTTGGCAGAAATAATAATTAAATACATTCCAGGAACCCGACATAATAAGATACGTAGAGACATTCCCCTTTTGACATTTAGAGAAAGGCGGAAGGAAATTCCAAAAAGGGAGGCGGTAGATCCCTCCTATGCTTCATAATTTCTTACCATTAACTTGAATCGTAAATTGATCGTGTTTAATCGAACTGTTCTTGCCATTTCGTGACAAAAATGCCTGTACATAAATTACTCTTCCATTGTCTATTTTGCTTAGATTTCTGATTATGAGTTTTTTAATACCACCGGGTTCTTATACCACTTCACCAGAAAGTAAGACGTTTATAATACCAAATATACCAGGGGCATTTCCATTTTTCCAGAAACAGTTTTTGGGCCCATGGCAAAAGTAAAAGCGACTATCATCTTTATGTTCTCCTGGCTCAAGTGTCCACTTCCATTTTAGATGCAAACTTTCACCGACGACAACACTACTAACATTTTCATTTAATGATGTAAGAACGGCACATGATACTATGAAGAAACGCACAAGCATTACTTATATATCAGATGAATGTTTCTGTTAAACATTTTCTATAACTTCGCTTTGTATAAAAGAATTTAGAAATACTGTAATTTGTACAATTAGAAACGTAGTGATTAAGGTTTGTGTAAACATCGTAACATTTACAAAAAAAATCATTGAAGGTGCTTAATTTACTTTTCCGTGCATTTTAAAACTAATGAAAACTTACTCAAAAATGTTTGATGCACAATTAAAACTGCTGTCAATATCCAAACCATTACGTAGTTTTCGTCAATCTAATCATAAAAGCTGAGTGCAAGAACTTGTCGTTTCAATAGGTTCAAATAAACATAAATTTCGACGTATTTTTATCGACAACAACAACAGCAACAGCAACAACAACAACAACAACAACAACAACAACAACAACAACAACAACAACAACAAACAAAAAAGAAAAACTAAAATTTCATATATTATTTCAGTAGCTCCTATCATGTAAAACTAATAATTTGAAAAACTGTCAATTTGATTTGAAAGTAATGGAAAGTGATTAGAAAAATTGATAGGATGTTGTGGTTTCCTTCCCTGTGGGCACACGGACGCTATTAAGTCGTCATTGCCTTGACCTTGACTCTCATAAAAATCTTATGTGACACAGCGCCTACATGAAATTAAGTATATCCAAGTAAACAAAAAACGTCTCTACGTCGTCTTTCAGACGTCTTTAAAGATACCAAAAGTCGTCTATAATACGTCTCTATATGGTTGAAATCTGTAACGCTTAGAAGCTAATTTCAAAACGTCTCCAATGCGGCTTCCAGACAAGATGAGACGAAAACTCATGTAATTACAAAACTTTAGTATTGATGTTAATCTGCAGCATTGTTTTACAAAAAATATTTACACAAAACTTTAACCTTTTAAAATTTACAATAAACTTACCTGCATAAAATTTCTCCTTTTAAAATATCACTTGTTTTGTTATCACGATCACGTCTTCACTTGATAATCGAAATCAGTTTATTCTTTTTGTCAGATTAAAGTTGCCTTAGTTGTAAATACTACAGTTGAATGACGTTAAAAAATCAAAATAGATCGATCACAATAATGTAAGATAATGACTTAAAAGTTCACCTGTTATAGGCGGTTTTAAAAGAATAAAATGAAAATGCATACCTACTATCATATTTCAGACATAAATAGAAGACAAAACATTTTGTTAGTACTATTAGTTTCATCCACCCATCGTCACGTCGAACGAGGCATTATTCTTCTTAACCCATGGCTCACCGTTACTGTAACTTCGGAATCGTT
The DNA here is from genome assembly GCA_027922465.2 of Turritopsis dohrnii. NCBI lineage: Eukaryota > Metazoa > Cnidaria > Hydrozoa > Anthoathecata > Oceaniidae > Turritopsis > Turritopsis dohrnii. Next base: position 1,058,809 of record BQMF02000015.1, read on the forward strand.
ACTTCTGATTCTCACATGTTTTTTCGCGAAAGTTATAGCATTTTGTAATAGTTTTTTGGTGATTGAAGGATAAAATTCTTTCATATCAAACATCACGAACCTGCATTTTTCCTTATCATGAAGGCTTTCAAACCATTTCAGTACTTCTGGGGTATTTTTTGGTTTACCTCAGTTTGAAAAGGTGATACCAAAGCGTAAAATTGAGAAACATCCTGTTCTGAAAGAGGAAGAAAGAATTATAAAGGCTTAAAGAACGAATATCAGAACAGTTATACGAAAAATTGAAACCGACGGGGAGTCAGCCACCGCGTCTATATGGCTTGGCCAAGGTGCACAAACCGAATATACCAGTTCGACCTGTCTTGTCTATGCCAGGCTCTGTGTATTGCAAATTCGGGAAACAAATAGCAGACTGGCTTTCGGTAGTTGAGAAGTGTCGTATCAACTCTTCTTCAATCGATTTCAGAAAGAATTCAACATATCGAACTTGAAGTCGACAACGAACTTGTCAGTTTTGATGTCACGTCACTATACACTAATGTACCTGTCCATGAAGCTATTAAGGACTTGCACAATTATATATTTAGATAAATATCCTAAACCACCTGTGAATAAAGAAACCTTTATAGATTTAGCAACGATTAGTAGCTGTGATGTTGTTTTGCTGACCAGAAATGGTTATTATCAACAAAAGGATGGTCAAGCCATGGGAAGTCTTGCCGCCCAATGTATCGCAAATTGTTGGCTTAGTAAATACGATCAAACCGTGAAAAGTGATGCCAAGCTGTTTTCAAGATATATGGACGATAATCTTAGGGATATTAAATCATCTGAAGTTGATAATAAACTTAACGAAATCAACAACTTGCATCCGAATCTCAAATTTACGATCGAAAGAGAAACTGAAAATAGCATTCCATTTTTGGATTTGAGAATTATTCGTTCGGAGAATTGCTTGTCATGTACCTGGTATTCAAAGCTAACAGACACAGGGTTGACCATGAATTTTTATGCGTTGGCCCCTACAAAATATAAGCGGTCCGTTGTCTCGGGTTTGGTGTACAGAATCATCTACTCTTGTAGTCCGTGGGAAAACTTTGATACCAGTCTCAGAAAAGCTAAAACGATACTCGACAATAATCAGTATCCCTCTGGATTTTATGAGCCAATAATTGAAAGAACTCTTAACAACATTCTAAGTCATGACGAAAAGGAAAAGGAAGAAGGCGAAGAAGAAGAAGAATGTAAATTGTTCTTTGTTCAGTATCGAGGGAAAGCTAATGAAAAGTTTGAAAGTAACTTGAAGCGCATAAAGGCACCCTGCAAAGTAATTATGACTTTAAAGAAAACTAGAAATGTGATGCCATCATTAAAGCCCAATGTGGAAAAAGCTTTTAAAAGCGCTATTGTTTACAAAATTACATGTTCGCGCTGTACCGCGCGTTATGTCGGTCAAACCAGCCGGCATTTACTCTACCGCATGAAAGAGCACAAACGCATAAGCTCACCAGTGGGAAATCATTTCAATGCGTGTGATCAAGTGTTAACAATGAATGACGTTGAAATCTTTACAGTTTCGACTAAATCAATGTCCCACTTAATGACTTTAGAAGCACTATTTATAGAACATTTTAAACCTGAGATCAACACAAAAGACGAATACAGGAGTCGTACGTTATCAATTAAAATATAGTCATTTGAATTCGTTTATTTTTAAAGTTTGTTCTAGCCGATTTTATTTAGTTTTTGTATGTATAGTGGATGTAGAGAGACGTGAGATGACTTTTATTGTATATATACGGTTTCTTTGCAACGGTTTTAACTTGTTTTTATATTTGTTTTAGACCTGAAGATGTAATAATAATTTCGAAATATATTGTCAATACTTTACATTGTTGATTTTATATTTGATGCTCAATATTTCACAATGTTTTTACCATTATAAGCTATTCAGTGTTCATACTATATGAAATTTTGTATTTCTAAGCTATTCTCTTTCCATCGTGGTTGATCGTTTCGCATACTTTGGGAAGCCGTTTTCTTGTATGTTTTAGTGATAGCGTCATGGAAAATCTTGTTGTACTTCTCTTTCGTCAGTTTATACATATTGGATGTTCTGTCGGCAGGAGTTAATGTCGTTGACGATGGTCTAATTTGTTTGATATCATTCATGAGTTTTTTCTGAAACTCGCAGTTTATTTTTCTAAATTTGATCTTCTTAGCGAGGTCGAATAAATCGGTTTTGAATCTGGTTAGATCTTTATTCGGTGGTGGACAGTTTGGAGTCTTCAGTCCGTACGTGTTTTTAGGTATCTTGTCGTCAGTGATTGTATCATCGTCAAGCTTGTTATGGATATTATAAAACAAAGCCTTCTATCCCATTCGTGGAATAACCGCTTCGATTTTCTCAATCAATTGTAATTTTGTAATGTATTTCATCAGGTATTGGTTTGTTTTTCGTCAAATACCCAAAGTTAAATCTCTCCATGTTTAAAATAAACGTTTGAAGGTTAAAGTGCTCAACAATGAAGGAGCCAAATGCTGAATGATTAAATCGTCTTACGTAGAAAGTGCTCTACCGGAGGAGTATTAATATTTCAGACATAAATAACAGACAACAGAGGCGTAGCCAGAGGTCAGTCAAAATTTGTGGAGGAGATTTAAGTCATTTAGGGAAGAAAAGGAAAGCGTGCAAGTAACCTAATCGCCACTTAAGATTGAAAAGAAATATCATAATGTTGGACTCCTCCACTTTTTTTGACTGACCCTAACTACGCCTCTGGACAAAGACGTCTTAAAGAAGGCCCTTCATAAACGTCTTTAAGACGTTTTGTGAAAGACTTTATTTAGAAGACCTCTTCAAGACGTCTTTAAGATGTTTTGTAAGAAACGTTTTTTGAAAGACCTATGATTAATTAATGTCTTTATTAGTCTCAAAGATGTTCGTGCCAGTTTGAGACGTCTTGTGTCTGCTGGAATATACCAAACAATCCAATAAAAATACAGCCTTTGATCTAACTGGATGCTTTACTGACTGTCAATTGCTATGTGGGTGTGTGCATGTACTGCTCACGTCACCATTTATGTTTACATTTTACGGTGACCGAACAACAGTTTTCACATGTGGGCGCACAATAATAGCCACTCTTCTTTTGTTTTGTAACTTGTTTTGGAAAACACGTTTGACTTAACTAAAAGAAACCGATCCTTAATTAACCCATTTCTCTCTTATTAACGTGGAGACGGGGTCGAGAACGAATTCGCGTGATTCTCCGACAACAAAAGAAGAGGTAGTTATAGCATCAACTTAAATTAATGCACTCTAATTAAAATGATCGCAAAGAGAAATTTTGAAATGATAAAAAGTCTGTAAAATCATAATGCTGTATATATGTTCGCCATTGTAACCTTCACAAAAAAGCATTTAATTAAGGGACTTAGAATCAGCATTCAGACCTCTTTGAAAATTACAACAAAAGTCATATTATTCAGAACTTGAACACGGAACATGAGCAGAATACTCAACTAAAATTGATTTGCTACCATATATGATCGAATTAGAACATATAACATAATATAACAGAATATATAACTGTAAGCATAATACCTGATAGCAATTATGTACAACAAATCTTTCATATTATAGCCAATTTCAAGTGAAACTCAAATGTACCTTACGAAAACAGATTTCAAGCACCAATATGTAAAACCAGGTAAAGAGTCTACAACTTATTATTGTTGTGAAACAGAAACCCTTAGTTTTTACAAAAAAAAACAAACAAAACCCAACAAAACAGAACATTTCCTTATAAGCTACATCCAATTTATTTATTATCATGTTTTGAGCGTTCAACGCCCATTATCAAGTAAAGATGTTTACAAAATATAGCTCTTTTATACAAAAATATTAAAATTGTATTGTTTGCTCCACTAGATCTTATAATTAACTTCTTGTTCAAAATCACGCTGCTTTCATGCTCTTCTGAGATTATTTCTCTATGCACTAGTTCCATTTATGCAAAAGATTTATCGCTTTTCCTTCACTTTAAAAAATTTCAGATGAGATCTTCCCTTTGATTTATTGAATTTTCGTAAATATTTCATTTTTTGGATCTGCGTTCAAACACACATTATTTCGGGATTTTATCTTCACATCATCATAGCTTGATTCATCGTACATGGATGCTCCAACATTTGAGTAATAATTAGTAATAATTAATCCATTTTCTGAGGAAAACTAAACTACGCCACTAGACTCTCCTTCCACGTAGGTAAACGAAGGAAATGACGCGTGATAATACATTAATAAACACATCTGAAGAGGATTTTTAATTGTTTCACTAAACTAATAAGTCGTCTTTCTGTTTGATGAACATCAGACACTTTAGTTTGCGTTAGGAAAGACGCTATCTTGAGTAGATTTATTGCATTTTTGGATTTCTGCGAAAGCAAGAAATACCTTACAACCGGCTTTGGTTTTTCTTTTTCATACTGGTCAAACCTAGCGGTTTTTTGAAATTTCGTGCGTGCATTTACATGAAACCAAAGTACCGTGCATTGCATGTCAGCGAAAGATTTACAAAAGTTTCTTTGATCACTATTAAATGGATTTTAAAGACGATATACATATTTTAAGGTGAAAACAGAAAATATATAGAAGAAACTTATAATTATCTTGGACTGTGATCATTCTTTTCTAACTAAAAAGAAGTTCTCAACGTTTTGTAAACAGAAGAGTCAAAAGAGCTAATTAAGGTAGAAAGTACGTTTTCTTTGATATTTTATCACTTAATTGATGAAGGAATAGATATTAATCAAATAGGTCTACATAAAACTGGGACTTTTAGTTACTTTTGGTACTGATTCAATGTACTTTGGCACTTGAAAATAGATATGTTTTTCGTGTCAGTAAAGCACAGACTTTCTTATTACTTTCTACGTTTGTTAGCTATCTGTTCTGTCTTTGAACATCAGGTTTTCAAAAATCGAGTTAAAAAAAAAAGGAAGTTATCTGTTCGAATTCATTTTCGGTTTCAAGAAATTATAATTCAAACATATATACATGTGTTTTTCGAAGAAACGAGTTTTTTTTTCTACATAAGATCTTATAAAAAAAAACGTACGTTATAAACAGCTCATGCATGTATAATTCTTTTGTCTAATAAATTAAGTTGCTGGTGTGCTACAATTAGACCCTATTTACACGAGTTAGTAATTTTAAACATTATTATCGTTTATGCCTGTTTTCCACCAGTAAGATATTTCAAGAAATAACGTTTACAGAACTTTTAAGAACTTTAAGTAAAATTTAGAAAGTATTCTTGTGGCAAGTACTTTTGCTGTTACCGTTTTGCGCCATCTGGCCATCTGGATCGAACCCACTTAGATCGACATTTTTTTGTCGAATTTCATAAATGTCATAACATTTTTCATTTTTCATGCTTCAACAGATTTTGCAGAAATCTTTCTGCCCGTAAGGGCATCTTGTTTGGCTATCAAACCAAACATAAAGTTAGGGATTTATTATGCTCAATTTTCGACAAATTTGAAAGGGAACTCGAGATGCCAATTTTTGATCCTAAAAATACAGACTTAACACGATTATTTTCCTTTCTCTATTCTTCTTTGGTACTATGGAGGCAGTATTTTAGAATTTTTTGCGATTACATGAAGTGATTTTTATAGTGGAATTAATCTGTTAAAACAATTCCTTGGCAATGATATAACGTGATATTTCCGTTCACTGTTTAATTTTTATGAGCTCAGGGAACCTTTAAGCGACATTGTAGTTTATAAGGATGTTGTGTTTTTAAGGCTTGTTTGCTGGTAAAATATCTTCTTTTCAAATTTTTTGAAACATCTTCTTGTAACTGATAAATAAGGAAGCATTTAATCGACATTAAGTTCTGGAGTAATTATTTAGCTAATAGTTTTAGATTTTTGTTTGATATCCGTCATATCTACCTTAATTGTCATAGGATAACATTTGTCAAACGGATTTTCAATTTTCTACAGGGCTTTCTAGGAACATCTCCAAGATCAGAAACATATTATGAATAATGCCATTTGATCAGTTGAAATGATGAAATGCAGACCACGAGGTTTAATATACACTGCCTGAGATCTGAATTTTAGTATCCTAGTTTATTATAGTATTATAGTAGTAATAGTATGATAGCTACTTCTGATGGACGTATAGTCACGATGTGATTACCTGGAATGATTTTGTCATGCTATTGAGAGGTGAAACAGTAAAGTTATTTGCACCCAAGAACCATTGCTTTTCTGTCACGGTGATAGAATCTGATGTACCCATATTTGCAAACAGTGAGTCCCTGATCATTTACGGTGGCCCTTTCAACACAAAGGATGTTCTCGAGACTTAAAAGATGGATACCTGATGCAACATCATTTCGAGCTCAAACAAGTCTTTGAGAGGAGCAGCAGGAAAGATATAAAGCCGTGTGTGCGTTACTTTAGATAATTAAATGTAAAAAAAAGGCTACTCGTTGTTGAATGCAGTAATGTTTTGTTCGCAAAAATGAAATCACATGCCCTTCAAAATACTTAAAAATATTGACTGCGAAACATAAAACTGTGATGGCTAAACTTGGCATTCTTCTGCAATATTTCTGATGATGAAATCAACAATATCAAACACAGCAGATAATCACTTTTATTTGATAAAGTTTCAATGCACTTGGTAAAATAAATACAAATAAATACAAGTTAATACAAATAAAATACAATCTGGGTAAAAACAGGATATGCTTTATTTGATGTAATAATGCGCTCCTACAATAGAGCAGAAACATGTGACTTAGTTGGCCTATACCTATTACAAAAGCTAACAAAACACATACGAAATGAACATATAGGTTTATGTTAAGATGATGGCTTAGCTGTAGACGTAGATGCTAATATCCCAAAAATGGTTAATTTAGGGGCCATTCAATAATTAATTCGTCACGCTCCGTCACGTTTTTCTGTATACCCCCTTGCGTGACGTCACGCTTGAGAGAGACAACCCCTTTTTTAACTTTACGTTTCTTCACGAAAATCAAGAAGAACAAAGAATAAAAATGTAATAGTACAAATGATTGTCAAATGAACATGTTTATGTTTGTTTATGACTAGGATTGTTTTGCAGTTTGTATAGGGTATTATATGCTTACACAGAAATTTAAAGCCTTTTTCAGTTAAATCCCCTAAAAATCAGGTGCAAAAGAAAGATTTAGCTTAAAAACATATGTACAAAAAACGGTTTACAACAGTTTTACAACGGTTTATAACGGTATATTAGATGCCTCAAACTGTTGTATCAATTTCGAGAGCACTAAATTAGGATAATTTGGTAACTTGTGTTGTCAAAAAAAAAACACGTGAAAAAACATATGACAGGCTTTTTTCTTCAATTTAACTTTCGCAAATCGGCTTTTTAGGCCGTTTTGCATGATATCAAATTTCGCGAATCTGCCTGGGAGTCCTTTTTGGCGGGGTCATACTTTCGCGAAGATATCCAAAAACTTTGAAACTTTCTCCCCGTAAAGAAATGACAGATTTACCTATTAGCATCTAAAGAACCTCAACCCAACACATACCTCGCAGATGAGGTAAATATTGAAAAAATATAAACGATTCTTTTATTAAAAGAAACATCATAAAGTTACACACTTATTTCAAATGTCGATGTAACGTTTTTAATGCAGTTGTAGAGACATCCATGAGCAACTGTAGCAGCTATTTAATTGACCAACTACGTCATGTCAATGTTTTGAGACATTTAATGCATGGATTTAATATTACATAAATTCATATAAAATATTTTGTTTGATTTACAAAGTATTAGGAACAATATTCATATACTGCTTGTGGCTTCATATACACGCTATTTTGAGATTTCTTTATCTCCACATAATCGGTTGATTCATCTTTCTTTGTTGATTTATCATCTGAGATTTTTAGGGAAGTATACTTGGTGATGGGTAATTTCATGGCAGGAACTTCTACATTTTTATTGTTGGTGTCTTTTATTTCCTTGTTTCCCAATATCATATATATTGGAAACTTTGCCTTTACCTATATGAAAAGACAAAAATTAATACTACAAATAACTTAAAAATGCCATAAAAATGAACAAAAAATGAATACAACATCTCCACCTTCACTTCTATTATTTTTCACATACTGCATAAATGAAGTCGCTATAATTCCAAGTAGTAATCCAGCTACAAACATCCCTGTCAATTCACCAATTATCGATCGATTATCGGATGATTCTTTAATAGAAATGCATTGAAATTTTATTTAATTAATTTTTTCTTCCTGCTAGTAGTTGAGAAAAACTGTTTCAAGTTTTAAGTGTATAAAGGTAGCTAATCGTTAAGTGTGTGGAACATCTACAGTTAGATCTTAGCTGGAATCTATTGACTGTCCGCACAACTTCCATAACAGTTCAACGCACAAATTCCATAGCAGTTCAATATGTTATTTCTTACATCAAAATGTTTTCCTTCCAAAAATACGAAATCTAAAACTAAAACTTTATAAGAATGATATCTTACCATTTCCGTTATCTGATTCGGTTGGTACAGATGCGATATTCCTTTCACGCCATATTTGTTTTCCACGATACGTTGCAGTCACTGTTACAGTTTTTGCATTTTCACTATCTTCTTTAAAGATAAAAGGTATTTGTATTGATGAATGTTTGGTTTTGAAAGATGATATTATTTTGAAGCTCTTGTCTAATACGTCTACTGTATCATTTGCAAAACATAAACCATGATCATTTTTCCAGTGTAGTGAAATGTGTTCGTTGTTTTTTTGAGTAACAATCACAGCAGGTTTCTCAGGTGTAACTAAAAATGAAATAGAAGGACACATGGTTCTAAGGAGATTACTAAATACAATAGAAGAATAGCGTATTATATAGATTTATTTGCAATTGATGATAACAGTTGAGGTGGCGGTGATGACAGTGTTGTTCCATCCAGTAATCGAATAGTGCAACTTATATCCACACGATTGTCTTTTTAATGATGACATTGTCGCATAATATTTGTATTTATCATCAGCCGTCAATGCTCTGATTATGAAACGACCAGTTAACGATTGGTCTTGGAATACCAGATGCAATTATATTAACTTCAGGCGCAAGGCCCTCTTTGAAAAATAAGGTTGGAAACAGAGGTTTAAGGAGTTTCGGATAATCTGAAATTGGTAACGATTTCAAATTAAAACAAGACGACCAGAGGGTTGAAAGATTTTGCTTAGACAAAACTTTAATAAACACATTATAAATTAAAAGAAACTAGCCGCCAAGGCGGCGTCGTTCGCCGCCCATGTTCACCTGCTCTGTATCACCCCGCAGACTCCAATAAACGTCATATTTCCTTATAAACGCCTCTGAGGTTAAATTCCAATGGCTCCTGGACTGTTTTAACTTCATTTGCTGCTGACTATATTGCTTGATAAAGCTTGATTGCACATGAAGACAAACACGTTCTTTGTGTTTCAAATTTTGGATATTTTAAACTCAGCCGTTTCATTGTGCAGTCGCATTTAAAATGTCAGCAAACTTTCATGCTTTACACAATGCATTCCAAACGTGAACTACATGTTGCTTTTATTTACGATTTTAAACCAATCAAATATCAATTTAAACAATGGTTCTAAAAAATTACATTTCATGATGTGCTATTTATTTACTTTTTAAAGCCAATGAGTTATCAGTTTAACAATACACTCAAAACGTAGAGAGAGAAAACTTCAACTTATTATTAGCTTTTGTTTTAAAAAAGTTACGCGCTCTAACATGGGTGCTATCGAAAGTAGGAGAAAAATGGTTTCTCTTAAAAAGATCACACGGGAGGAGAATAAAAGGCACGTGCTAAATGAATGAAGTGAATAAAAACATGTTCGATCAGAAGCGCATAACAATTAAAAGAAATTAAACTATTAAGACAAAAGCAAAAAAATATTTTGTTTCATAACACACTTATTCACCTGTCTGAGTCGAGCAAGGAAAGCTTCGGTTTTCAGACAGTCAGGCAAGCGTTAGCATACAACACTGGCAAACCAAACACGCTGCCATGTTATACAACCGCTGCTTGTTGTCAAAAATGCTTTAATGAATTGGTTTTTTGTATCTAGTTGATGTATAGTTTTCAAAGCCAAGTCCGCGGTAGTCCTTATAAAGAAACGTTATACCTATTGGTTCACCAGCCAAAAAAGTCACGTTCGATTGGGCTTGCAATGTATTTTGTTTGGCACTGACGAAATAATTTCGCTCACAACTCAATCTTCCATTTTGCGTGACTTACAAACAAACAAACAAACAAACAAACAAACAGACAGACAGAGAATCGGCTATTAATATATAGATAACACATAAACTATCCCTTGCTGATTTTCATCCGGCAAGGCGAAACAAAAATTTGATATGTTCGCAATGCAAAACTGTCCCGGGACGATTTTCATCCCGCCCCGCCGGGAAAAAGTACTCCATATGATCAGTCCCTCAGAAGGTTCGATTGACCTTGATGTACAGTCTCACTTTCGTATCTCAGGTCTTTTGGATGAAAAAATTAATCAATTGTTAGTAATAAGTACAGAAGAGAATATTGCTTACAATTTGTCTTTGAGTGTTACTTACCAATACAGAACAAAAGTTGACATTTATAAAATAATACTTTGCTATGTTTATATAATACTTTGATCGGGGATATCTCTCTAACGGTTGATCGTACCGAAACGAGTTTTTCCAACTCTACAACATGGGTACACTAATTTCTTTTATTTGTTAAGCGCTTCTTATCGAACGTTTCTTTTATTCAGTTTATTCATTTAGCACGTGCCTTTTTTCTCTCCTCCCGTGTAAACTTTTTGAGAAGAAAAAACATTTTCGCCCTGTTTGATAGCACCCATGTTAGAGCGCGTAACGTTTTTAAAACAAAAGCTAATAAAAAGTTGAAGTTTTTTCTTTCTACGTTTTGAGTGTATTGTTGTACTGATCAACGATTGGTTTTAAAAAATAAATAAGTAACACATAATGAAAAACCTGAAAAATAGTTGATGTAACACTGGCTGCACAGCAGAAGTTGTGACTTCGAATCTTTTCCAAGTTGTATGAGCCGTTTATAAGGAAACTTGACGTTTATTAATACAATGATACAGAGCAGGTAGACATGGGCGGCGAGCGATGCCGCCTTTCCGGCTAGTCTATATATTAATAGCCGATTCTCCGTCTGTTTGTTTGTTTTTTTGTCTGTCACGCAAAATGGTAGATTGAGTTGTGAGCGAAATTATTTCTTTTTTTGTGTGCGACGTGAGTTCGAAACAAATACACTGCAACCCCAATCGAACGTGACTTTTTTTGGCTGGTGAACCAATAGAGATAACGTTTTGTTTTTATTATTATTGTTAGTTTTATATTCCAAGGACCACCGTTGACTTGGCTTTGAAAACAATACATCAACTAAATACAAAGAAACTAACTGATTAAACATTTTGGACAAAAAGCAGCAGTGGCAGAACGTGGCAGTATGTTCGGTTTGCCAGTGTATCCTAACGCTTTCGTGACTGTCTGAGACGGGTGAACTTTTTTTCGAGCAATCAAAATATTTAAAAACCGATAAAAAAAGAGAATCATGAAACAAAATATTTTTTTTTGCTTTTATCTTAATAGTTGTCTTAATTTCTTTTAATCGATTTCTTTTAATCTATTTTAATCTGATCGAACGTTTTCTATTCAATTCATTCATTTAGCACGTGCATTTTTTTCTCCTCCCGTGTGATCTTTTTAAGAAGAAAAGCCATTTTTCACCTACTTCTGACAGCACCCATGTTAGAGCGCGTAAAACAAAAGCTAATAATAAGTTGAAAAGTTTTTTCTCTCTGCGTTTTGAGTGTATTGTTAAACTGATATTTGATTGGTTTAAAATCGTAAATAAAAACCACGTGAAGTTCACGTTCGGAATGCATTGTGTAAAGCAAGAAAGTCTACTAACATTTTAAATGCGACCGCGACAATGAACGGCTGAGTTAAGAACATGCAAGATTTGAAACACCAGGAACGTATTTCTCTTCACGTGCAAACGAGCTTTATTAAGCGATAAAGCCAGCAGCAAAGGAAGTCTTATCGCTGGTTTTAAGTGCAATAATTTGGAGCAGGTGGTGATACAACGCAAGCTGAACATGGGCGGCGAGCGACGCCGCCTTGGCGGCTAGTCTATATATAAATAGCCGATTCTCTGTTTGTTTGTTTGTTTGTCTGTTTGTTTGTGCGTTTGTTTGTTTGTAAGTCACGCAAAATGGTAGATGTGAACTGCGAAAGAGAGTCAGCAATGTAAGATCACACATAAAGTATTTCTCTTCCTGTGCGCGACGTCAGAGTGAAACCATTGTATTGAGACCCTAATCGAATCCGACGTTTAGGGAAAATTATCTCCGTAACCAATAGGGATAACTGACGTTTTTTGGGGTCCGCGAAATTGGCCACAGGGTGACGAAAATATTTGGGCAAAATATTTTTGGGGAGGGGTCTGTGACGTCATCAAAATCTTTGAACAATGATATCTCTGTAACGGTTGATCGTAGCGGAACGATCCCATACATTTTTTTGATCAGTTTTTCGAGCTCTACAACATGGAAAGACTTTCGGTTGCCAATTCCTTAATTTTATTTTTCGTGAAGTCAACGCATGCTGAACATGGGCGGCGAACGACGCCGCCTTGGCGGTTAGTCTATATATTAATAGCCGATTCTCTGTCTGTCTGTCTGTTTGTTTGTCTGTCACGCAAAATGGTAGATTGAGTTGTGAGCGAAATTATTTCTTTTTTTGTGTGCGACGTGAGTTCGAAACAAATACACTGCAACCCCAATCGAACGTGACTTTTTTTGGCTGGTGAACCAATAGAGATAACGTTTTGTTTTTATTATTATTGTTAGTTTTATATTCCAAGGACCACCGTTGACTTGGCTTTGAAAACAATACATCAACTAAATACAAAGAAACTAACTGATTAAACATTTTGGACAAAAAGCAGCAGTGGCAGAACGTGGCAGCATGTTCGGTTTGCCAGTGTATCCTAACGCTTTCGTGACTGTCTGAGACGGGTGAACTTTTTTTCGAGCAATCAAAATATTTAAAAACCGATAAAAAAAGAGAATCATGAAACAAAATATTTTTTTTTGCTTTTGTCTTAATAGTTGTCTTAATTTCTTTTAATCGATTTCTTTTAATCTATTTTAATCTGATCGAACGTTTTCTATTCAATTCATTCATTTAGCACGTGCATTTTTTTCTCCTCCCGTGTGATCTTTTTAAGAAGAAAAACCATTTTTTCACCTACTTCTGACAGCACCCATGTTAGAGCGCGTAAAACAAAAGCTAATAATAAGTTAAAAAGTTTTGAGTGTATTGTTAAACTGATATTTGATTGGTTTAAAATCGTAAATAAAAACCACGTGAAGTTCACGTTCGGAATGCATTGTGTAAAGCAAGAAAGTCTACTAACATTTTAAATGCGACCGCGACAATGAACGGCTGAGTTAAGAACATGCAAGATTTGAAACACCAGGAACGTATTTCTCTTCACGTGCAAACGAGCTTTATTAAGCGATAAAGCCATCAGCAAAGGAAGTTTTATCGCTGGTTTTAATTGCAATGATTTGGAGCAGGTGGTGATACAACGCAAGCTGAACATGGGCGGCGAGCGACGCCGCCTTGGCGGCTAGTCTATATATTAATAGCCGATTCTCCGTTTGTTTGTCTGTCACGCAAAATGGTAGATTCAGTTTTGAGCGAAATTATTTCTTTTTTTGTGTGCGACGTGAGTTCGAAGCAAATACATTGCAACCCCAATCAAACGTGACTTTTTTTTTGGCTGATGAACTAATAGGAATAACGTTTTGTTTTAATTATTATTGTTAGTTTTATATTCCAAGGATTACGTTCACTACGTTGGCTTTGAAAACAATACATCAACTAAATACAAAAAAACTAACTGATTAAACAGTTTGGACAAAAAGCAGCAGTGGCAGAACGTGGCAGCATGTTTGCCAGTGTATCCTAATGTATCATTGCCTGACTGTTTGAGACGGATAAACTTTTTATTTCCGATAGGTAAAAAAAGAGTATCATGAAACAAAATATTTTTTTGCTTTTCTTTTAAAAATTTAATTTCTTTTTTTAATTGTTATGCGCTTCAGATCGAACGTTTTTTTTATTCATTTTATTCATTTAGCACGTGCCTTTTTCTCTCTCCTCCCGTGTGATCTTTTTAAGAAGAGAAACCATTTCCCCCTTACGTTTGATAGCACCCATGTTAAAGCGCGTAACTTTTTTAAAACAAAAGCTAATAAAAAGTTGAAGTTTTCTCTCTCTACGTTTTGAGTGTTTGTTACATTGATAAAAGATTGGTTTTACCAGCGGTTGTGACTTTGAATCTGCTTCTGGTTGAATACAAGTTGTACGAGCCGCTTATAAGGAAATTTGACGTTTATTGATACAGTGATACAGAGCAGGTGGACATGGGCGGCGAGCGACGCCGCCTTGGCGTCTAGTCTATATATTAATAGCCGATTCTCCGTCCGTCTGTTTGTTTGTTTGTTTGTTTGTAAGGCACGCAAAATGGTAGATTGAGTTGTGAGCGAAATTATTTCTTTTTCTGTGTGCGAAATGAGTTAAAAAAAATACATTGCAACCCCAATCGAAGGTGACCTTTTTTTGCTGGTGAACCAATAGAGATAACGTTTTGTTTTTATTATTATTGTTAGTTTTATATTTCGCGTTGACTTGGCTTTGAAAACAATACATCAACTAAATACAAAGAAACTAACTGATTAAACATTTTGGACAAAAAGCAGCAGTGGCAGAACGTGGCAGCATGTTCGGTTTGCCAGTGTATGCTAACGCTTGCCTGACTGTCTGAGACGGGTGAACTTTTTTTCAAGCAATCAAAATGTTAAAGAACTGATAAGTAAAAAAAGAGTATCATGAAACAAACTATTTTTTTGCTTTGGTCTTAAAAGTTCTCTTAATTTCTTTTAATCGATTTCTTTTAATCGATTTTAATGTGATCGGACGTTTTTTATTCACTTCATTCATTTAGCACGTGCATTTCTTCACGTATTTCATAATATTGGCATTATTTTTTAGTGGTACAAAGCTCTGCTTCTTGTGGAACTAGCACTTAAGTTATAGACAAGTCGACGAATATACTCTAAAAGATTAATAAAAATTAGGTAATACATATCAACAATTTAAACAACTCAAAATAGAGAATGATATGTACCTTATCGGGGATAATTTCGTCGAGGGAAATTTAAGTCGGGGAAAATTTAAGTCGGAGAAAATTTAAGTCGGGGAAAATTTGGTCATTTTGCAAAATTTTACTAACACTTTCTTATAAATTTCGTTTTCGTCGGGGAAAATGTTCGTCACGAAGCAAAAATTTCGTCACTTTTCCCCGACGAAATTATCCCCGATAAGGTATGTCATATGTTGCCCTTTAATTCTTAAGAAAAGGAGTAGAATTTGTACAGATAGAGATAATAATAACTTGTTACTTACATAGAAGCACTTACTCTTAACTCGAATTGTCGACACAGCAGTCTTTTCCTTGACATTTCCATTTGATGTATGAACAGTTGATCTGAAGTGAACTGTTCGCCCGTTTTCGTTCTTGTTAAGCATTTTGATGGTAAGGGTGTAGATGCCACCACTTCCTTCTTCAGTTTCAATACGATTGCCAAATACAGAATTTGACAGACATGGTGAAAATATATATTGATCTTTAACTGCCAAACAATGATCCTGTCCATTTTCTTTAACAAATATCTTAAATGTACTGAGCAAGAGAGTAGGAATGATGTCTAGAGAGTAGGAATGATGTCTAGGGTGGTTGTCTAGTTGAGCGGTTCCTGTCATTACAGCTTCCGTAGCCCAAATGGGGGCTTTAAATGCTCTAGGACCTCCTTTGCAGGACCCTCATTGATAACAGTACCTTAAGGAACTGAAGAGGCTATCCTGGGTAAACATTCGTAAATAATAATAATAATAATTCACCAAACTCCAATTTCCACTTCAATTTTAGATGTAAATTTCCACCAACAATAGCAGAGGCGTCTTCATTTAATGAATCAAAAATGACACATGATACTATTAAAAAGAACCAAAGTGAAATCATGAATCTATATGTATAATACTTTATTAAATGTAACGAAGGTAATAATGCCTCTACACCAGAATGGTAGCTGTCTGAATTTGATAATTCAATAATTTCATTATAATATTTGTCTTGTTTCATTATTAACCTTGCTACTATATCATAATTTAAATGTTTTTTTACATGACTGGCATGATCTGAAGAAAAAAATAACAAAATTAGTTATCGTATTTACGTTCTCTTCATCGTTATTTTTATTTACAAAATCATTCGGATGAAATATGATGTGACATCAGAAGATTGCTCGTGATACATTTTTGCAGAAAGAATCCCCCGTGAAAGCGTATAGTAAAGTGGCTGTAAAACACAAGAGTCATTAAAAACAAAATTTTAAGCTGTCTCAACATGTCCCCGGTTTCTCTGAACACGCGATTACCTCTTGCTGTCATTTAATGAAGAGCGACGAAAAAAAATTTGATTTTGTCTAAGATTGTGTGCAATGGGGTGATGAACGTTTTGGGCCTAAATAATTTTAGATGATGCGGCTATGACGTCATCAAAGTGTATGATCGGTGATATCTTTCTAACGGTTGATCGCAGCGAAACGATCCCATCGTTTTGGGGAATTATCTTGAGAAGCAATAGGGGTAACAGACGTTTTAACATCACGCAATATGGGTGATGGGGTGGCGAAAAATTTGGGCCTAAACATTATTTGGTATTGTGGCTATGACGTCATCAAAACATCAAAATTTTTGATCGGGGATATCTCTCTAACGGTTGATCGTACCGAAACGAGTTTTTCCAACTCTACAACATGGGTACACTTTTCAGTTGCGATTTTGTGATTTAATTTTTAGTCACGGGGTGTACACACGGGAAAGGCAGATTTGACACATCGTTTTCGAAGTTACACACTCTAAACATCTTTAGCTGGATACTAGTCTATATATTGATACCCGATTCTCCGTCTGTCTGTCAGTCACGCAAAATGGTAGAGTTGTGAGCGAAATTATTTCTTTGTTTTTGTGTGCCACCTCAGTGCGAAACAAATACATTGCAACCCCAATCGAACGTGACTTTTTATGGCTGGTGAACCAATAGGGATAACGTTTTTTTTAATTATAATAGCCGGTGAAAAAAGTGTGTCATGAAACAAAATATTTTTTTGCTTTTCTTTTAATAATTTAATTTCTTTTAACTATTATGCGCTTTTGATCGAACATCTTTTTATTCACTTCATTCTTTTAGAACGTGCATTTTTTTTCTCCTCCCGTGTGATCTTTTTAAGAGAAATCATATTTTCACCTACTTCTGACAGCACCCACGTTAGAGCGCGTAAAACAAAAGGTAATAATAAGTTGAAGTTTTTTCTCTCTACGTTTTGAGTGTATTGTTAAAATGAGTAAGTAAGTAAGTAAGTAAGTAAGTAAGTAAGTAAGTAACGGGAGGTTTTAGTCCTTGGGCTTCCATCCGTAATGGTTGGTTCTTCCGCCCGCCGACTTGCAACTATTAGTTGACTTACCGCCAGAGATACGTATAGTATTGCTCTAACTTGCCCGAAGGCCAGTGTGCAGTCAGTCGATGGCTCCTAATGGGCTGACACGCTGCTTTTAAAGCGCATCGGAGTGGTGTATTGAGATACGACATGACTGGACTCAAACACGGGTCGCAGCGGTCGCACTCAAAGGTACTAACCACTACACCATCGCTGCACGATGACACTTGTTAAAATGATAATCGATTGGTTTTAAAAAGTAAATAAATACCACATCATGAAATACAGTTTTTTTAGAACCATTGTTTAAACGATTGGTTTAAAATCGTAAATAAAAACCACGTGAAGTTCACGTTCGGAATGCATTGTGTAAAGCAAGAAAGTTTGCTGACATTTTAAATGCGACCGCGACAATGAACGGCTGAGTGTCGAGCTTACTTGGGTCACTAACTGCTCATTCAACGGTTCTCCGCGAGTTCAATATGAAAATAGCCTTTCAGCAGAAGAGAAAGTTTAATGTCGAGTTCGGAATGGTCAATAGTTGGATAGCTACATTATTTCATAATGACTTCCCAATGTGCAAATATGTGAATTACGCTGATGATAAAGCCATTTATATCCCTGGATTTGACGTACCCATTATTGAAACTAGACCCTTCAGCGACATGGAACCTGGTTTAGTTTACATATTTCCTACTACATCCATCAAATACATCTAGTACCTACTTAGGGATAATTATATGGGTTTGAAGACCTGGTGTTTAAAGTCGAAGCTTAGATTATCAATTGTTGATAGGACATTGAGTTAAATGTATCTCCACACTTTGCAAAGCAAGATGAAAAATCGTTTTTGATAACCTTGATGTAACTCAATCATTAAAACCTTTGCAAACATTTTCCAAGTCAATCAACGTGTTTATATTACATTAGGTATGGACTGCTGCTATTCAGAAATTGTGATAAATAATGAAAATATAAAGAAACTTACTCGAAAACGTTTGATGCACAATCAAAGCAGCTGTCAATATTGAAACCATGATATTTTTCATCAAGCTAAGCATGAAAGTACAAAGATTATATGTACATGAAGCAAAATTGATGTAACACAATCAAGCCAACAATTTATTATTTTCCGCTACTGTACGGACGTTATCACTCGTTGAGCGAAATTTCCTCTCAGAAGAGAGAGTCAGATGTAACCAGACATATTAATAACATGAATCTCAGCAATGTAATACCTTGATTGCATTGCTAACAGAGACCACCTATTGCTATAGCGTCATGTCCCAATAGCATTGTCACAAGACGGAACAATGGAAGCAGTTAAAAAGTAAAATGAACAAATTCCAGAATAAACTATTATGCTAACTGTGTTGCAACTTTCATGTTGATTTCTATATGATGATATAGGGTGTTGGCATGAATAGAAAACATTTTCAACCTTCAGAGAGTCGGAACTTGGCACATATTTCCTGAATCGTCATGTATCAACCATGGAACATCATGTCCACTGAATAATAGTTTTAGTAAAGCCAACTCAAATATAATGAACGAAGTGACAGAGAAAATCCCAATAGAAAACAACAATACCCTGCATTACTTTACAACAAAATTGTTGCAAAATATCTCAGTAACATTTATCAATCAAAACCAACTGACTGATGAGAAAAATATGATGAGCCAGAAAAGAACCTTCTGCTTCTCTAATACAGAAGCAAAATAAAGGTGAAAATAACTTGATGATATGGTGCCACTTCTATTATGTCAAACAATTTACATGACATCTGCTGACCCGTGTTAAGGAACATAAATATTCTCTACTGGAACGTCATTGTAAGGCACGAAGTTTTAGATTGAAACCGCAAAAACAACAGCCAGAACACCAAAGTCAGTCAGCCATTTCTCGTCTAGGCAATTAAGTCTTCAATCAACACGACATTTACTTTGAGCATGTAACTGTCCAGAACATCGGGAAGTTTTCATGATTTGTTGAGGCGATCTTTCATATCACACTGCATAGTTTGTCAGAAATAACAACTCACATAAGCAATGTTATTTAACATTTTCTCGTGCTGTTGATGAACTAATTATGATTTATTCTGTAAGATTTGGCAACCATGTGTAATTATTTGCTGATTTAACAACCAACAAAACGCAATTAACAGAACACAAACAAATGATAAAAATATCTATTTCATTTAGGAAGTTCTTCCTCCTTACTTCGTGAAGGGCGTTTTATAAACCTCAATTCCCATTCCAGTGATATAATTTTCCAGAATTCAGGGAAGCCTTATTGACTTTAGGACACCCGTGGTGGAGTAAAGTATTTAAAATACCCGTGGTTTCTCCTCCTCCTCCTCCTCCTCCTCCTACTACTACTCCTCCAAGTTATGAACGTTTTCGTGCAGCGTTTACATGACATCGTTGCCAAATTCGCAAATTTGGTCAAATTAGGACTTCCAGTAGACCAATTTTCATGAAAATTTGCACAGAGCACAATTGAAAGGTGCTGATTTCAAATTTGACAAAGATATTGCCAGGTTTGACTAAAATTGGCCAATTTAGGCCAAATTTGGACCAAATTTCGAAAGTTCTTTAATTTTCATGAAATTTTGCACGGATCACAATTAAAAGGTGCTGATTTCAAATTTGACAATGATTTTGTCAGGTTTGACTAAAATTGGGCAATTTAGGCCAAATTTGGACCAAATTTCGAAAGTTCTTCAATTTTCATGAAATTTTGCACGGATCACAATTGAAAGGTGCTGATTTCGAATTTGACAAAGATATTGCCAGGTTTGACTAAAATTGGCCAATTTAGGCCAAATTTGGACCAAATTTCGAAAGTTCTTCAATTTTCATGAAAATTTGCACAGAGCACAATTGGAAGGTGCTGATTTCAAATTTGACAATGATATTGCCAGGTTTGACTAAAATTGGCCAATTTAGGCCAAATTTGGACCAAATTTCGAAAGTTCTTCAATTTTCATGAAATTTTACACGGACCACAATTGAAAGGTGCTGATTTCAAATTTGACAATGATTTTGTTAGGTTTGACTAAAATTGGGCAATTTAGGCCAAATTTGGACCAAATTTCGAAAGTTCTTCAATTTTCATGAAATTTTGCACGGATCACAATTGAAAGGTGCTCATTTCGAATTTGACAATGATATTGGCAGGTTTGACTAAAATTGGCCAATTTAGGCCAAATTTGGACCAAATTTCGAAAGTTCTTCAATTTTCATGAAAATTTGCACAGAGCACAATTGGAAGGTGCTGATTTCAAATTTGACAATGATATTGCCAGGTTTGACTAAAATTGGCCAATTTAGGCCAAATTTGGACCAAATTTCGAAAGTTCTTCAATTTTCATGAAATTTTGCACGGATCACAATTGAAAGGTAATGATTTCAAATTTGACAATGATTTTGTCAGGTTTAACTAAAATTGGGCAATTTAGGCCAAATTTGGACCAAATTTCGTACATTCTTCAATTTTCACAAAAATTTGCACGGATCACATTTGAAAGGTGCTGATTTCAAATTTGACAACGATTTTGTCAGGTTTGACTAAAATTGGGTAATATAGGTCAAATTTGGACCAAATTTAGAAAGTTCTTCAAATTTCAAAAAAATTTTGCGCCGATCACATTTGAAAGGTGCTGATTACGAATTTGTCAGTCATTTTGTCAGATTTGACCAGAAATGGGTATTTCGGGCCAAATTTGGATCAAACTTAGAAATTTCCGCAATATTTATAAAAATTTCTACAACGCACAATTAGAAGTTGCTGATTTTAAATTTGCCAGTCATTTTATTAGATTTGAACATAATTTGGCAATTCGGCAACGTTGTATTTTGAGACTAAATATGCATCGTTGTGTTTCGTCCTGAAGTCTTCAAGCCAAGCGGCTTCTTGTTCTTTAAAAATTACTGAGGTTATGCATTAAGTATTGGTATGTAAACCCGCATACCTCCTTACCAAAACTTTAAAAGGTATTGTACGTAATCGTTTGTACAACATCTTAGCAAAATGTAATAAAAGAAGGAACACTTTACATTTGATACAATATTTCACTAGCTGTGGTCGTAAGGTAAAACTGGTAATGCCGACTTGATTTGAAAATAATGTGAATGCTATTTCCTTTCCATGTGGGTGTACAGACATTGTCATTTAATTTATGATGTGTATTAAACATTTCACTAGATTTATGGCTAAAGCAAATTTCATTTAAATTATAAACTCTTTAAAATGCTTTGGAAAACCATGGAATGCGAAAACTCAAACTCAAGTCGTTGAGTGAACATGCTGCTTTTCAGGCAGACTTATATCTCATTTTTTCATTAAGTATAAAAACCTCTTTTTCCTTCATATAGGACGTTTTCTAAATTTCCATGCCAGTGGTGGTATATGTTTTTTGAGACTCCGGGAAAATGTTATCTCTTAAAAGGTATTAGCGTAATGAAAGTCACTAAGGAGTTCTGTCATAGCAATGAAAGAAAGAGTATTGTGCGCAAACTTTTCTACAACCTGTTGGTAAATTGTAAAAAAAAACATAAAACAAAAACAAAACAAGAACAACTTACATTTAATACAATATCTCACTGTGTAAAACTGATAATGTGAATTTGATTGAAAGTAATGAAAGTGATTAATAATCGATAGAATCCTGTGGTTTCCTTCTATGTAGGCGTACGGACACCGTCAAGTCGTCATTACCTTGACCTTGACTCTCATAAAAATTCTCAATAAACAGTTATGTAATTCAGTGCGATCATTTCAGTAGACCTTTTCGGAAATTACGTCACATCAGGTCTTGCCTCGTTTCTGATGTTTTTAATTACTAATGTAATTATGAAAATGATAAAAAAAGTTCGTGCAACATTTTCCCCTCGGGTATCATTTCTTTTCAAAAACAACGCAAAAGTCATTATTGTACAGTTTGAAAGCGAGACAAGATCTGCCGTGACGTAATTTCAGAAAAGGTCTATATGAACTAGAAGCCAAAACGACTTTTAACATAAAACAACGATAGAAATAAAAATTGGAAAAGATAAGGAATGGTAAATTTCAGATGAACATACAGCAAGAGTTGAAAAGTTTAAATCCACCTATAGAAATTTTATATTAGGTCGAATTTTACACTTCTTCTTCTACAAAGATTTCCCATAACATGTGAGTTTGTCATATGTGAAGTCGCCAAGAGAAATCGAAAAAATGGTTCATGGGCAACTCACAAGGCTTTTCTTAAGCTGCTTTTACATGATCATATTTTATGTGATGACTGTCAGTTTCACACCAAGGTGATCATCAGAAGTTCGTTCCATAAACTCAATACTCAATGTGAATCAAATCGTCTGATTGAGATTATGATTATCGGTAAGGTGGAACAGATTTATAATTGTGGAGGGTGACCAAGTTTCCATTTCCAATTCCGTAATTAAAATTTTCGTCACGGGGTACACACACGGGAACGCGTCGTATTTCTGCAGATTCTTTTCGAAATTAAAGTCGTAAAAAACTTTTACGCGAGTACGGAAGCCCATTGCTGCCATATTCTTTAAGCAAACTTTCCACCATATATTACGCAATAACATGGTCATATTGCGCAATATCAAGTTCCTATTGCGCAATCGGTGACTCATTGCGTGATAAGTAGATTACCGTAAAGAAGTCATCAAAAATAGCTATTGCGCCTTAATGAGTGAATTACTGCGCAATAGCAAAGTTACTACTGCGCAATAAAGATGACGCTATTGCGCAATATGAACATCGCTATTGCGACCAACTCTCTCTCAACTCTATTGAATTTGTTGACATGACGACGCTTCGATATTAGTTTTGACCTTTTTAAATTGGGAATTATGCATATTCCCCGGTTATTATGCATAATAACCAAACTCTCTCGGTAATTTTGAATAATAACCCGTTATTTTCGATAATTCCCATTAAAGTTTTGATTGACAAAATTGGAAACGTCGAGAAGCTGATAATCCTGTAGCTGTGGGTAGCATGTCAATTAAATGCTACGTGTACATAGAGGATATATTCAATGTAATACATGAGGTACATGTTTCCATTGGCCACTGAGGAAGAAACCGAATGGTTAAGGAAACGGATACGAAGTACAAAAACATCACACCAAAATGTATAATGATTATCTGAACTTATGCATTCCATGTCTTAAAAAAGTCGAAAGTTCCCGAAAAAGGGTTTGGTTATCAAGCCAATGGTTTTCAGTGAGATGAATTCCCGAGCACAAGTTGATTTGATAGATCTTCAAAAAGGTTCCGACTGCCCTGTCTACACATGTAGTTCTACGAAATGAGTAGACAACTTTTTCAAATTTAAAATGTTAAAATTATCATGATAAAAAGTTTGTAAAAATTCAACGATTCGTAGATTCAAAAACTTCCAACATTAAAAAGTTGTCTATTTATTTTGTGCATCGTTATGGTAAAGGCATTACCTAAATTTCATGAAATTTCGTTGAAGGGTTGCGGAGTTATTTTTTAAATCCTTTTCCAATACTCCCATTAAAGCTTTCGTCGCGGTTTTGCATTTTTCCACACAATAGGCTATTCAAGTAAGTATCTTTTGTAAGTTCAACATAAATAGGCCTTATTTTCAACAACACATCCACACCCACTCATATTTCTGCTCGAAATCTGAAGGATCTGCGATCTACTTTTGTTTGTCGCATAATCATTGGAGGACTTGCTTACTTATTAAACTAATTGTGAAAATGTAAGGCTTATCAAAGCAAGGATTTGCTTAATTTAAGATCAGTTGATTTGGAACAGCCAGGAGTAGGGTGTTCTTCGCCTCTATCCGTATATCGAAAAGGGAATTTAATTAAACAATATTTCATTAACACAGACATCATCGATTGATGTTCCAACCATGATTTTCTGATTTTCATAATAAGACAACAGAAATCAGTCATAAGAAATACCCCAACGCTGAATAGTTATTTGAGAAATTTAAAGTATCCAATCTTTGATCGAGTGGAGCTGAAAATGTACAAAAACTATAATTCACAAAACTCTAAATGCAGCCCCTTTTTTCTTTTCATGCAAAAGAAGACGACGAAACAAAAATGTTTCACAAATTGTCTCATCCAAATATACTTACTTGCTAGTGAGTTGGTTTCTGTTTATTCGTCTGGACGGTGAACAAGCAAAACCATGAGTATGTTTAACCACCTTCTCCGTTCTATTTGAGCGTAAAAGTGACTCTAACACTATGTGCTCAGCTGATCGCGTTGGCAAACTCCATAGTCAATTTTAATTCGATTTGCTTTTCATTTGATAAAACAATTTCAAACAAGACGGATCATTATGGAATACTGGTTATTGCTTGGGATATTTCTCTTTGCTTCCACATTTTCAGGTATGTTTACAAATACAGTCACCAAACAGTCGTACACTAAAATATGATGTTTTTTATTCGTTCCTCAATATTATTCTCGGATAAGAGACTGCTGTTTCTGCATTGTATATAAAATTTTTTAACAAGTTTAACTTCGAAAAGGATGAGTCATATTCGCCTTTCCCGTGTGCGAACAAATGCCACGTGCTTTTATGCCAATCGCAAAAAAGTGTCTCTTGCTTCCACGTGGTTTTACGCGGACATAAGAAGAACTTGACCGTAAAATTTAATAAAATATATCACTCTCTAAAATGAAAGTGAGATTATAGCAACTCGCGTGAAAGTTTTTTAAGCCTTTAATTTCGAACAGAATGTGCGAAAATGCCGTGTTAAAAATAGGTGACGAAAATGACGGAATTGGAACTGGAAAGTGTACCCATGTTGTAGAGCTAGAAAAATTGATCAAAAAAGTACATGGGAAAGTTTCGCTACGATCAACCATTAGAGAGATATCGTTGATCAAAGATTCTGATGCCGTCATAGCCGCAGTACTAAAAAACATTTACTCCCAAATGTTGCATGTTCCCTTTTCACCTACCTGTTCTAATGACTCTTTTTAATGAAGAATTCCCTAGTTCACTGGGACTGGAAAAAAGAAAGGATACACCGTTAAGTTAACTTCGTTTGCAAACAAAGTGCAGTCTGGTTATTTAGTTATATCAAAAGGTCTCAAATATCAACCCTTGCGCATCGCCACAAGTTATGTCACCAACCACTATAGTAAAACTTCTGACACCGTCAACCTAAACTGGCTTCCGATCAAAGAAAGAATGGAGTTCTCAGCAGCAAAGATAGCATACAAATCCATTTACGATGAACACTGGCCTGAACGTCTGAAGAATCAATTTCGTGAACCAAATGAACGTCTACGAAATGCAGGAAATTTTAAACTGCCGACGTCAAATATCAAGAACTCATTTCTAGACGTAACTAGCCAAGTATTCAACGATTTACCATTGAACATATGCAATGAAAGTAATTTTACAAACTTCATCAGAAAATCCAACAGATACCTTTACGACAGAACAATTTCTGAATGACTTTTACAGCTAATGTTGTAATTTGTTTTTTCACGTTCTTTTATATAACACACATGCACAATTTCATACGCTATTTCAGGAGAAGAGCCAATGTAATATTTGGAACTTGAAATATAAACAATTATTATTATTATTATTATTAATCAAGGTCTTGTCCAAATACTACGTGGCCTTGATGTGTTATTTCCTCCTTCATCATCAAGAAGCCAGGCCAAAGATGTCAACAAATACTCATTCAGCGCCATGTTTAAACTGAAGGAATAGTTGTTGCAAGGAATGCAGCATAGGCGACACTACGTGCGATTGCAAAAAAACAAATATTTTGTTACAATGATAGGAAAAAATGTCCCCGAAGCTTTACTCACTTCATCGTTTGTTTTAA
Source organism: Turritopsis dohrnii (assembly GCA_027922465.2). Classification (NCBI taxonomy): domain Eukaryota; kingdom Metazoa; phylum Cnidaria; class Hydrozoa; order Anthoathecata; family Oceaniidae; genus Turritopsis; species Turritopsis dohrnii. Next base: position 1,085,333 of record BQMF02000015.1, read on the forward strand.
CAAGACAATAACAAGCACCAACTTCGTGTACAGCTCTTAATTTTCCTTCATCAAGCATTTTCTTAACAACAACATTTACCCCATCAAAGGAGTGTTCTGTGCATTGCATTGCTATAGATTCCAGATCAGCTTTTTGTTTTCTGGGACTTATCTTTACGATCACTTATTTCACCCTTTCCTCCAAATTTTCTTGTTCGTTTTCAGGATGTTCAACGTTCCTCGCATATTCATAATCTTCACAGGGCTTCACAGAAACATCCGCCATCATGAGCAGCCATCTTCTGAGCTTCTGAGCTTAGGTTAAACTTGGTTAAAAGTTTTACCCGGATTACTAGTCTTATATATAATAACGAGTGTGCATCCCACTTTTATTTTAGAGAGTGATATGACATTTAACTAAATATATATTTAGTTAAACGTTATGGTCAAGTTCTTTTTAGTTGAGCGTAAAACCACGCAGATGCGAGATCGTTTTTTACAATTATTATAAGTAGTACGCGACGTGACGTCTGTTTTTTTATCATCACGGGGGAACCATTGCATTGCATTTCCAGTCGAATGCGACGATTTTGCGAAAATATCTCGAGAACCAATAGGGATAACTACCGTGGCTGATTTGGTTCATTTGTTACGACTTTTAATAGCTGTCGCTGAAAGTCGTTCCAAAACTGTTAATAACTCGCGGTCGCGAGTCGCCGTTAGCTGCTGATGTTTAGCAGCTGGCCTGCAAAATATTGCAGATCTGGTCCTGAAGATTATTTTCTTTGTCTGCAGAATGTTTGTTTTCTCAATTACTAACTCGCGGCCGCCAGTTACAACACGCAGCCGCCAGTTTCAAATTTCAAAACAAATACTCTAGTTTACACGAATTCCTAGGATTATCACAAGTGGCATTGATTATGTCGGATGTTTTCCTGCCAAAGACAATACAGCTGAGTCTTAGATCAATGATAATTCATTATCATTTGGTACGACCAAAGCTAAAGTATAAGGAAATCAGGAACATTTTATGCTGCCACCATGGCTATTTTGTCAATAGCTCAAAATTAAAAAGAATTTTGAAGGAAGAAGGACTGAACAGGAAAAGAAATGTGAGTAATCATGTGCTGAGGAGTGCCATTGAAAACGAGCTATCAACGTCCTTATCCTTGGTAGGATATCGCCAGATGACAGAATGTTTAAGCATAAAACATTTCACAGACCAGATTATCCCAATCCACCTTGGAAAGTGATTATTTCAGAGAACAGATTATCCCTCCTCGGTTTTTACTGGCAGCACCTGCCAGTTCTGACAGTCGGGTGTTGTAACTGGCGGTCGCGTGTTATAACTAGCGGCCGCGTATTACAAAAGCAATCGCGTGTTAAAACTAGCGGCCGCGTATTACAACTGGCGGCCGCCAGTTTGAGAACAACTTTCAGCGACAGTTATTAAAACTCGTAACGAATGGGCCAAATCAGCGACGGTAGATAACTGACGTTTTTTGGGGTCCGCAATGCAAGTTTCTCAATCTCTATAACATAGGTACACTTTTGAGTCGCTATTCCTTGATTTCAATATTTTTTGTTGAAATTTGGACCAGTTAGACCTTGATCTATTTTGCAAATTTTGAACTAATTTTTATGAATAGGTGGTCTATTGTTCTTTTGTGGTGACGTCATAAGGTCCATTAGGTATGCAATTATTGAATTTATTTGTGATATTGGTGAAGGTTTTTCAGCATGAAAGTACGCTTCCAATGATGTATCACATAAATTGCCTTCAAAAGAAAAAAAGCTATTTTTTTGGTACTGCCAGTTTTAAGCAATGGCCCAAATGCTGAAGATGAGCAAATTTTTTTCCAAAAATCTTTTAACTAAAATTTTTCTAATAGAAAGTTAGGAAAAGTCACAAAGTTTCGGAACAGAATTTGATTTTACACTAGCGAGAGAAACCATGCAAGGTGCTTATGAAAGCTAAACAGAAATAGGCTCTCCATTATTTAAACACTAGAATTGAAACAATAGACCTTTTCATAAATTACATCACTACAAACATGGCTTCGCTTCTAAGTTTATGAATTATTACGTGCTGAACCTTAATAAAGGAATTTCGTGAAAAATAATTAGGCCGAAGAAAATTTTGTGAATTTCATTGGACTAAAATGGCTAACACAGTCAAAAAAACCTAAACCGATAAAATCTGCTCCGCGGTACCTGATTAAATTGTATAAAAAAATTGTCTCAGAGGGTTGTCATGATATAAAAAACGAATAAATGTTTTATGCAGATGAGAGTGATCAGGAACTAACAGAACTGAACCATATTACTTTCTACTATGGAGTGAATCACTGGATTAGCTATTATAGTGATCCGCACACAAGCTCAAACATATCAAAAAAAGACCTACGTGAAAAGTTAAAATGATTTTCACTTATACATTTTGATACGCATATCATATGAAAATTTAACATTTGATTGGCCAAATTGATTGATCTTGATACGTTTCGGTACGATACGTGAAAAGTTAAAATGAATTAAACTTTTTCAATTCAATACGCGTGTCGAAACCTTTTGAAACAAAGGAATAATTATAAAAAGCACTTATGTATTTTGATACATGTACAATGTGTTTCGTAATGTTGGAAATGGAAATTTTAAAGTTGTTTTTTTAAATGAATATATAGAATTTCAAAATAATTTTTACATCAATGGAAAGCCATTTTCAAGCTCTTTCGGCTAGTATATTTTTGTGAAAAATGAAAAAGTGGGTTTTGAAAAAATAAGGAAAATGTCATGGAAAAATGTCATTACATTTTTAATGGTCGATTAACACGTAGTTTAATTACATCGTGTTTATTGTTTCAAAACACTGAATCCATTCAAATTTTTTATTAATTTTATGTTTGCGCTGAGACCCCCAAATTGATATTTTAAAACATAAAAGTTTAACGTTTTTCGTGAACACACAGCTTAAATTTGTTTATTGTTTTCCAAATTGCTGTCATTGTTTCAAAAAATCTTTTCTTTTCATTCACATCTTAATCGACCATTAAAAATTTAATTGCATTTTTCCAAGACATTTTCCTTATTTTTTCACAAACCACTTTTTCATTTTTCACAAAAACATACTATCCGAAAGAACTTTAAAATGGCTTTCCAACGGTGTAAAATTTATTTTGAAATTCGGTATATTCATTTAAAAAAACAGCTTTAAAATTTCCATTTCCAACATTACGAAACACACTGCATATCAGCATGTATCATTTTGAGTTGTCGAGTTAATTACTTATAATTACTCCTTTGTTTAAAAACGTTTTGATATGCGTATGGAATTGAAAAAGTTGAATTCATTTTTAACTTTTGACGTATCGTACTGAACACTTGATTCCACGATGACATCATCGAGTTCTTATTGATTGACACAAACTGAAACATCGATAAAATCATAAAATAATTAAAAACAAATTTCTTACCAAGCGAAACTTTGTTTAAATTATGTTTCCGACATCATAGCTATAAATACAGCATCTGCTTGTAGCTTGTATTTGGTTTTCGAAAGAAAGCTGAAAGAAAACCTTAAGTACAGTACATCGCTCTACGTGATCATGATTTTGTTCAAGGTAGCTTTAACATGCTTTTCGCTGCTTGTTTTCAACATTCAAGTTAAAAACACTAAGTTATCTATATTAACTAAGTTATCTATTTAAACTGTATACTTTTTACAACTTCTTAGCTATAATTTAAAAGTAGCATATTTCCATATAAACCATCCACTGACAGGTTTCTATGGTAGTGCATTTCTGCTAGTAAGTCAAGTGCCTACTTGAAAACTGGCGAAATAAGAATTTCAAACAGCAAGCACATAATGGCAGCTAAATACAATGTTTGCTTTTTCTTTTTCGCAGTAAATGTTTTGGCACAGATCCAGGCATGTAAGAAACTTTTGTTTTAAATTTTGTTTTCCATTTATGACTTGCGCAAGATATCCTTTTTTTTCAATTTTCTTTTCATATCAGGTAATGGTTGCAAAGCTTCGTGGTCTTCCTGGAGTGAGTGCAGCGTCACTTGTGGAGAAGGAACAAAATCACGAAAGAGACATTCAGAAACGTGTTCAGTGATAGAGGATTTTGCGAACTGCAAACCAAGAGAGTGCCGTAAGAGAAAGTTTATAATTTTTTGTGCTGAAAACGGAAGAAAACTATATGCAATTGTTAAGAAAAAGTTGTGGTTTTACTTACTTCGATTACTTCGATTCTTTTTTCTGAATACAATCTAATTTATCCAGTAAGCTCTACTTTTAGTTAAAATGACAAGGAAATCGATAGAAAACCCTTTAGTAAAATTACACGAATTACTACATATAAAATTAATATTTTGATTGTTCCTACAACAATTGAAAGAGTTATAACATAATCAATCAGAAAATTTACCTTAGCAATCGATGGAGGTTACACTAATTACACGTCTTGGTCATCATGTTCTGCGACTTGTGGCGATGGCATCAAAGAAAGAACTCGAACATGTACTAATCCAACACCTCTTTATGGTGGAAAAGATTGCGTTGCCTTAGGTTTGGGTGAGGCCAGACAACAAGCACCTTGTAATAGTGGCTGCTGTCCAGGTAAAACCATATAAATATTTCAATCACTTGCAATCTACATAGACCCTGTATTGATATGTCATGTTGCTTTTAACAGCTAAACGAAACTAATTTATTTTTCGTTTTTAGGTAACGATTGCATAGCTTCGTGGTCTTCCTGGAGTGAGTGCAGCGTCACTTGTGGAGAAGGAACAAAATCACGACAGAGACATTCAGAAACGTGCACAGTCATAAAAGATTTTACAAACTGCAAACCGAGAGAATGCCGTAAGAACGTTTTTTTTTTCATGCAAATCCTTGTAAAAAAAACTCTGTACGTTTCATAAGGCAAAGGCGATATTTTAATTATTTCCTAATTTGGTTTTTCTTTAAGTTCAAAATTTTCCATTTACATTTTCCTTGACTAAACGTTTTATGCAAATCTCTGGAAGATCGCCTGGTAATTAAAATAGTTGCACATGGTCCATTAAAGCAATTGATGGAGGTTACACCGCCTATACTTCTTGGTCATCATGTTCTACAACTTGTGGTGCCGGAATCAGAGAAAGAACTCGAACATGCACCAATCCGATACCTCATCACGGTGGCAAAGACTGCATTACGTTGGGTTTGGGAGGAACTAAACAACAGCAAGCATGTAATAGCGGTTGTTGCCCAGGTTGAGCAGATAAATATTTTAAGTAGCTGATGGCTAAATATACTAAATAGTCTTGCCTAAAAATCAAAGTTTTCTATTTATTTAGTTTCCTTGTATCGTTACTGGAATTCAGGAATCAAAGACCATTTTTACACGACGAACTATGAGGAGTTGGGAGCAGGACGTTCTAACTGGAAATATGAGGGAATTCAATGTCATATTTTCCCATGCCATTGGCAACATACTGTGCCACTGTATCGATATTCGGGAAATACTGATCATTTCTACACTACGAACAGTGCGGATATCGGAACGACGACGCCTGGTGCAGTCGGGAGACATGGTTATAAAAGTGACGGAATTGCTGGTTACTGCTATCCGAGAAAAATTGGTAATTCTATTCCTCTGTATCGATATTACGGTGGGGGTAATGATCACTTTTACACAACCAGCTCAGAAGAAATCGGCACGACACAACCTGGCATGACTGGTCGTCATGGATATAAATCCGAAGGAATTGCATGCTATGTGTTGCGATAATTTTACTTGTGTTGTTCCTGATTCTATTATCAAACTTTTATTTGAATTTAAGCAGTGAAAGATTAGGTGATTAAAAGGTGTTCTTCCAACTTTGTTGATGGGTCCAAAATCTAATGCCCGAAAATATCAAGAAGTTTTATTTTTTATTGATAATTTCTTGAAATGACAATGATTTTCATGATTTCCTGTCCTTTGATTTTGTAGCATTTATATTTTTAATTTTTTTTCTCGTGTTTGGTGTATTTTTTTTTTGTTTTATATAACTTTAATTATTTGTACGTTTAATTACTTTCTTTTGAATAAAGCATTTAGAATGCAGAATTTTTTACTGACTTTTCATTTTGAATCATTTATCTGTTGAAACCCATCCAGCTCGTGACTGCTTTAATGATTTCAAGCTAAAATCAACTCGATTTTGAGTGCAAGAGAAGTTCAATTCAGAATTTCTACCATTTATGCAGTGCTAAAAATATTATCAAAAGTTCCTAACACGAAGTTTTGTTACCATGGCTGGTGATGAAACTAAATTATGATGTCGAGAAACTAGGAGCTGAGTAATCCAAGTTATTTAATTTACCAGAAATGTTGATGTAGAATCTCCAAATTCTACGCACTCCTTTGGAGTTATACTTTCCCTGAAAAAAGGACTGGAAATCTTCTACCTGCAATCTGAAAATAAAGCACAAGCAATGCGTATATGTGTAACGTTTTGCATGATCTTGTAAACAGGCTTGATAACAGCAAAGAGAGACAAGGAAAAGTCATTAATTTTACATTTCAAGCATTAAAGATTTGCTACTTACTGCAGGTGATCTTCTAAGCACGTGTCACAACTAACAAGAAAAACATAACTACGACGATAAATTTCGTAGGAATGCTAAAGTTCGTCGCCAAACTCAAAAAATTAGGTGTGAATATCAAAAAGTTTTAGTATTCACTGCTCTGTTTCGTGGCCCCACTCACTATGTCGAAGAAGATAAAAAACTTAACAAAGGCCACACATGATGGATTGAAAATTTAAAGTGATTTATTTATGTTTTGTCAAACCACGCGGAGTGCAAAATCTTTTTACTTCAAAACGATACTAGTGACATAGTAAAACATTTTTATTCTCACTGTCAACCAAACACAACTCCGCCAAAATTTAATTATAAGCCCTTTGTTTTCTTTATGTGTTTAAAACTTTTCTTTGTGTGTTTAAACCTTTTCTGTACTCAAATTGTCTTGTTTTTTGTTTTGTTTTGTGATTTTTAAAACCGTAAAAAATAACGCAAATGTTAATGTCTTGCTAGCAGCCATGTTTGCTTTACTTTTTGAGCAATCTTTTCGTTCCGTCAAAAAGTTTAAAAGCGACGGAAAATGAACAACCAGTGGGAACACACTTGTAATAAGTGTGAGGCGATGAGCGACCAGCAATGAGAACTATGACTGCAGTGGAAATACACTACGAGTTTATACGCATGTGTTTTATCACATGTTTCAAGACTCATAGCGTATTTTAGGAAAACTCTTGAGTTTGTCGGTGTTGTGTCGAAACAAAAAAAAAGTTCAACATTAGGGAGATTCGTGAACTCGACAAGCCTGTTACACGAAAAAAATCAATTACTTGTGAGAATTTTTTTTAAACTGTTATACTAAAATGGTGCTTCAGAGATTTAAAGCCTTTTGTTATATCCAAAGAAACATCATTACTTTGCACGCTTATTTCAAGTGTTGATGTGAAGTTTCTAATGACTTTGTAGGGGAAAATTCACGAACAACTCTACTAAATTGTATACAATTCCCTACAGATCTATAGAAAAATAGTTTCGTGTAAACGGAACATGATTTTTCCGAATCCCGCTAGTGTTGAACTTAATCTGTCAAAACACACATTTTCTAGCCAATCAGCTTTGAGAATTGCACTGCGGCAAGTGAGTTTGCATTTGATTTAGTTATTCGTTCTTTGAAAAATGATATTTTTCTTCGAAAAAAAAAAGGATTTATGTTCTTAATTATAATTTCTTGAAGCCGAAAATGAATTCAAACTGATAACTGCCTTTTTAACTGGACTTTTGAAAGCCTTAATGTACAATGCAGACAGCTAACAAACGCATAAGTTAATAAGAGGTCTAAACTGAGCTTTACTAACATGAAGCGCGGCTTCCGACAGTCGAAGATAGTCGGAAACGCAGTTTCTTATCAGCTCTGGCCGGAGGAGGGCGCGCATGGGTATTAATGTAATTAATCATATGCGCAGTAAACGATATAAAAAGGAGGCACATGTTGGAAAATGTTTCTGAGGCGTTAACAGTAGCGTGTGTCAAGCTTTAAGTTTAACTTTTGTATCTTTTCTTTTTTATGAAACATACGACGGAGAGCAAGTTTGCATCAGCACTAAATCACTCGTTAATGCGTGAAGGCACGGTTCGAACAATTTTGTACGGCCTTTACCCTCGAGGCTCAGTGGCTACGCATTGGGTCGAGGAATATGTGATTTTCTCCATTGGGGTTTCAGTAACGCATCCGGCTAGTCACGTTTGTACGAAATCGTGTTCGAGATGTTGAAATGTCAACTACGAAGAACATTTTGGAGTGAAATCTTAATGAAACTTATTGTATTTTACTTCACACACTACTGACAATCGCCGCAAGACCAATTGCTCCATAGAAAAATGTTGTTTTCCCTCGATAAGGAAGAGTAGATAAGAAAAACGCATCTATTTTCCTAGTACCAAAGTACATCATTCAGTACCATAAGTAACTAAAAGTCCCAATTTTATGTAGACCTATTAATATCCATTCCTTCACGAAGTAGGTGATAAAATATCAAAGAAAACGCTTTAAATGTTTGGGATGTAAAACCTTCGAAAATTCAAAAGGCTGTGTTCTTTCATTAGAACTTATATTGAGTTCCTTGTGGAGTCTAGCAGACTCTAAATAGTAGACTAATTGCCATTTCGCCCGGAGTACTAGTAGTAGTAGTAGGAGTAGGAGTCCAAGGGTGTTTTAATACGGTATTCGCTTTCGCTGCAACCGTAATAACTACGATGAGTAAACTGAATATTGCACTTTAAATTTAAAACAGAAAAGCAGGGGTGGACGCAGAAATATTTTGTATGTACAGCTCGGCTTTTCGGATTCCAAAAAGTATTCCGATTCCTGATTTTGGAACAACCCGATTTCGGGAAAAATGCGTTCCGAAAATGTGGAATCATTTTAACAGACGAGCGTTCTGTAGCAGTTAGTCACGGGTAACCCCACACACCAAAATTACCTTTTACTAAGCATTGCAACCACAGAGCCATAAGGATAGAAGCAAAAATTTAAAACTTTGTTCGATATTAAAACAACAAAAATAAATACAACATATATAAAATGTTAACGTCTTTTATGTACAACGTAATAAAAATAGTCTTCTATATGCAATAAAATGTACGATTACATGTTCCTTCAGTTGTACAAAAAACTTCTTAGCATGCTCATTTTCAAGAAAGTTCCAGTTTCAGACATAATCAATTTAATTTACTGTTTGTTGCTGCAGCAGTAGGTGCTCATGCTGTTGCTGTTATTGTTAATATTGTTGTTTCTAAAAAGACAGAAAATAAACAGTTCAAAATTAAACATATGTTACGTAATGATAAATTAGTATGATTATAGTAAGTCATTCTCTTTACCATTCAATTAACTGATTTTTCAATCTCCAAATAAAATACAGTTCATGAAATCTTACTTGAATTCAAGAAAATTCATTTAACAGGGTATACCACGTGTTTGTAAGATGTTGGATTTTGAACCACAAAGGGATTGTGAATGCAAATGCGAGTAAATGCAAGCAAATTCAGTTCAATCATATCATTTTTGGAGATGTGTAATAATCTTGAATTTGGATAATAATCATGCCAAAACAAAATCATATGAAAAAGTCTAGTCAACATCCAAACTAGTAATCGGAAGTATTTCCATCTATTATTGTCCATATACAGTCCATGCATACTAAAGCAGAACTGTACACACAAAAAATACTTCCTATTTCAAGCTATAATGGAGATGACTATAAACAAGATAGCTGAATCCATACAACATGTTCAGTGTACACTTTTCATGATGTTGATCAAAACTTTATTAACTTTTCTACCATAAAGCACGAAAAACAAACAGTTTATTACATTTATGCAGTCTCTCTTTTTTATGTTCCTATCACTTTGGTCTCCTGGGTATTTGTATGGTTGTTTAAATGTAGCAATATTCTAACACGTAAAATATTTTTTAGAAAATATACTATTTTCGAATTTTAACATAATATTTGCGTGTTTATCACATGGTATATGTTTTCTTACACCATTATTTGTATGCAAACATAATATATTGTGTTGTTTGTACATGATATATTTCGTTTTTTTTTCACATTATATGGTCAGCCAAATGTATTTCTAAAAATCTCATTCGGGTCAGTAATTTATATCATTAATGTTGTTGACATACATGAAGCATGCAGGTAGCAAAATTTCACATGCAATAATGGCGGATGAAGACAGAATTAGGCAATTAGTGAGAGAAGAAATAAGAAGGAGCACTGGATTAAATTCATCAAGTGGTAATATTTATAGTATGACTCAAGATTTAATACGAGCAGCAACAAGTTCTGCTGTGGAGGAAATTAATTCGAATACTGATAACCTTACAAAGTCGCCATCAACAACAGTAGAACGTGGTGCAGTAGTGGAAGTTGTACCATCTCCTTTTTCTCATCTCGTCAGCAGACCGTTAAGGAAAACAGAGAAATCATCAAGACGCAACGGGCAACCCGGTCACCCATACAGACTCAAACCATATAGCCATGTTCCTCGTGTTGGTTCTTCCAAGGAGAAAACCAAAACATTAGAAGTTGTTTTACTTAATGTAAATGATGAGTTTAAAGAGAAATCTAAGTACAAAGTTGATGACTCTATGATTGTTGGAAGCTGGTGGTTTGACTTGGTGCCCAACAAGTCAGAAAGCAAATTCGAGAAGAATTAAAGAATATTTTTTCAGCTAAATTACCATTGATTAAAAATTCAGACTTTGAGTTTGTAAAATATGACAGGAGTTCAATATGTGATTCATCTATTGCCAGTGGATTAGAGTGGAACAGTACAAGACTGAAGGCTTTAATTGGGCAAAGCAAAAAATTGTTTTGCAAACTTATAAGTATTGATGCAACTTCTTTGATGGTTTCACTTGAAAGTTTAGATACTTCTGATGATGATGATCTTCCTGCATTTATGCCAACTTCACCACAATCTCCAAAACACGCTCAGAGAAGTAATAATAATGATTTTTATAGATGTTCCACATCTGTAAACAACAACATGTCTACAAATATGGTAACGGATTCTGAAAGGCCATCATCATCAAGAACAGGTGATGTTGAAAAATTAAAAGATATGGAAAATCTTGTTAAAGACTTACTGGATCAGCAAATCCCAACAAAGACGCCAACATTTAATACATTGAATGAATCACTATGTTATTTAAGCTCTAAAATTTCAGAGGAAGCTGCACGGGTAAAAATTGACAGAAACTACTTTTTGGATGATGCCCTATCTTTTTATAAAAGTGAAAAATTTGAACCAACTCAAAGGCTAAAGGTACGTTACAGCAATGAGCCGGCTGTAGATACAGGTGGAGTCACTAGACAGTTTTTTCTGAATTGTTTGAGCATCTAGAAAATGGTGGAGATGGTTTTCCACAATTGTTTATTGGTGAGAAAGGTCATAAAATACCTACATACGATCCGACTATTGATGGATCTGATCTGATGGAGACGGTTGGACGTATATTTGCTCATTGCATTGCTCAAACTGGATTTTGCATCGGCAGTCTATCACCCGCTATATACTACTACTTGGCTCATGGTGATATCACAAGATGCATCCCATTATTAAGTATTGATGATGTAAATGATCCAAGGATTAAAATTTTTGTAAAAAAGGTAATAAAGTTACTTTATATAATGATAAAAATTGTCACTCAAGTTCAAATGTTTATATAATCACAGATATTGTAGACTGTATAATTTTTTTTTTTTTTTTTTTTTTTTTTCATTTTCAGTTGTCTGGTGAAGAGAGTAATTTAAAGAGTTAGATTCAGAAGAGGAATACATTTTGCAAGAATGCGAACAACATTGTATACTAACTGTAAGGACATTGTTTTATGTATAGTACTTTTCTTGTCAATATTACTGCTCTGTCTTTGCTCTCAGCTGCTTTTACAAGAGGGTGCCTAAATCATTAAGAGGCTGGGAATTTTTTTTTGAAATCTTACATTGCCTTTGTTAAAAAGACGTGTATGTTATTCTAAAAACATTTTGCTCATTAAAAAAACCCACACAATTGAACGCCAAGTTATGAAATGCTGAGTGATTCCCATTGAAAGATGTTTTTATTCAGGTCTTAATATATCTGAAGGTTTAGACTAGGCATTTTATTGTAGATATATACATTTAGTTGTACTCATTTTAGAAAAATAATGCTATGCAGGTTGCACAGTCTATCATGGTGCACTTTGTTCTCAGCAAAAGAAAAGTGGTGATGGAATTGAGAAAAGGTTTGCAAGTCCTAAATGTATTGGAGCAACTAATATCACACCCGGATTTATATAAAGAAATGTTCACTGGGAAAAGTCAGTACAATTCAGTGGATCTATTTAACTTGATTGAATATGAGGAAAACAGTCCACAAGCTGGGAAGGATGTTTTGAGAAAATTTATTAATGAGGCATCTTCAGAAGTACTTCAAAATTTTGTGTTGTACGTTTCTGGAAGTATATTCTTACCGAGAAAACCAATTACTGTTTCATTTGGTCAACGCAATGGGTTTTTTGGTGGCACATGTACATTTAAACTGGAATGTCCGATCCTTGATGATTATGAAGCTTTTGCAGATGCATTACAAGCAGCTATATGCCTATCTAAGGCACATTTTACTTCCATTTGAACCTATAGTAACTGACATAAAAAGATCTTAAATTTCAATTATGTTATGAATCCCATATAACTCACCAGACTGGTGACGTATACAGAGGTTTTTTGGAGGCTACTGTTTCGTTATTTTTGATTTTGTTTTTTGATTGTTATTTTTGGTTTTTACAAGCTTTAAATCTTCAGAAAACGCCTTCAGTAAAGATTCCAAATGAGATTATTCAACTTTATAGAAGCCTGTCTCAAAATTACAAACAATACATATCAATAAAAAATAAAGCAGCCTTAAAAGGCCGCAAGTCAGCGGCAAATATGCAAAGTATACAAATAGAACTAGACAATTTAATCAATCATTTACCAGACACAATGGCTAAAGTCAGGAGGTTCTGCTACAATTTTATGGAATAGTAATTACTTGTGTGAATCCAGTTAGTTCAAACACCTGTAAATCTGTACCTTTCATAATAGCTACCAGAGCAAAAAAAAAAAAGAAAAAAAAAGTGCCTCAACATAAGAAACCCAATATTTTATAATATATATATATTATAATATTGCCCAATTTGAAGTCAGAACAAAAATTAAGGTTTCATTAAAAATTACCATAGTACATACCATAATTCATTATGTTATTGTCTCATTTATATTTAAAATTAGGATTGTAACTGGGTCGCTATCAATAGTAAATGTTTTTTTTTATGTTGACAGACTCTTTCAGAATTTTTGAGACAAATAATTTGAATGTATTTTTTGATCTTTAAGCAATAATAAACAATTACAAAATATCAATACTGACTCCTCTGTAGCCACTTGCGTTAAGTCGTTCTCGTCAGGAATAAACAGATTCTTTTCTGTCACATGAATTCTAGCTGTTATACATATAAAAGATAAGAAATGCACCCACTTCTGATATTACTCAAAAGCCCTTCAAAAAATCTGTATAAACAATTAAATAGTCAAAAGGTGTCAGTGTATTTTGAGAAATTATGCATTTCTTCTTGAAAAATACCTGTATTATTCAAATAAACTTTATGGCATTTTTCTTCAAGGAAAAGATCTTGATTCGTAAAAGGTGGGCTCTCACCAGCAGCAAAATTAATGTTGTGGTAATGGTTTTTGACGATTTATGTTTTATGAGAGTAATCGTATAAGTCAGATTTAATAGTTTGATGCTACAAAAGAGTTTTATGAGAGCTTTGACTGGAGCGAAAATAGGTTTACTTGAAATCAAGATAAGGAATTGCTATAAAGGTTGTGAGTAAGATGAATAAACCGTTTTCTATGAGAAAGTCTCAATGAGGTAGCCAATCATTTTTGTAATTCTGTTTGTTTGCTGTTATAAATGCTGTTATATATATATATAATGTACATACTTATAAATACTTATAAAATTTATTAAGTGCTAATACACTGTACAAACTGAAAAAACGTCTATATTAGATTTAGTGGAAGCACTAAAGCTATTATTAAAACATCTTCATTAAAGTCTGTTCAAAAAATATGTGCACTAATTTCAGTTACCATGTGGAAACCAGATTTAACAAATTACATAAATTCCCTTGAGCCTGGTTTTTATATAAAAGCTGAAATCAGTGCATATAATTTATGAACAGACTTTAATTAAAAGCTTTTCGGCTTATGCCAAATTTGTTTTGTACTGATGGCGTCAGCCGAAAAATTTTTAATTAATAAAATTATGTATTTTATCGCTATCGAACATGGCAAATAGTTTGAATTATCTTCATTTCTTAAATCATATTACTCATATTAAATGAAAGATTCCCACTGCTGAGACATCACCTCACTACAATCCTCACTTCCAATTTAAAACAGTTCATTTATCTTTAAGTTACGAAATTGAAATAAATCTTTCTATATACAGGGTCATAAGGTAAGTTGATTATAAAGTAAGTTTAAAGCAAAAGGTTTTACTCACTTAAATAGATATATAATATACCGTATATAATCAACAATTTCCTAAATCATAAAGCTTTTTTATTATATAAATTTATCACTTAACTGTTTAAAAAAATTGGAAATACATAACTTCAGAAAATTCTCTGGAAAGACTTAATTAAGTATGTTTAGCTACTTCAAAATATAAATGGAAAGAATAAAAGAATCTGGAATATATAAACAAAAAAGTAAACAATCATATCAGGTTTCCTGGAAGAGAAACTGCTGTGCATTAACACCAGGGTAGAAATCCCTCAAATACCTATAATATTTCATCTTAGACAACCCAAAACAGTATCAAACTTGATTCCAATTCAAAATTATACCCTCATTCTTCTTTAAACAACTCACGTTATAAATAGACGTGAAACACCGAAACTTCCCTGCCATTTTTATTATTTGTGCGCTACTCTTACACAGAGAAAAAATTACGTAGTTCCAAGTCTAGTCTTAAACAATGGAAAATCTTTTGTGTCTTACTACAGCTATATGCTATTTTATCTAGCCCGTGAGCATCGAAATTTTGGAAAAAAAACGTCGATTTTAATAGTCAACGTGCTAAAGCCGCTGACTAATCAGTACATTAGTACTTTTTTGTGTTCTTCCAACTCGGGAGATTATCACAGATAATAGTCAATGTTTAGACTACTTTTATAATATATATATGTTTGTATTTTTAGTGGTGAAGTATTTGCCATATTATAAAGTTAAAAGTGTAAAATCTTTTTTAGCATAAGCTTTTCGGTAAAACCATCTTCAGTGCAAAATAATAAGTCTTATAATAAGTCTAATAATTATTATTTTGCACTGAAGATGGTTTTACCGAAAAGCTTATGCTAAAAAAGGTTTGTATTTTTGTTACTTACTTTATGCGTCAAAGTTTTCGTTTCTTTTTGATGTTTTGTTTTCTTGTATCTTTTGTTCATGCAATACAGTTGAAATATATTTTGTTACACATTGCAATGAAGATGCTGTTTTTTGTGGCTTTTTTATCCTTTTTAACCTTGTACGCTTTTAACGCTTTTTCCTTATCTAAAACTACCTTTGATTTTGTTGTGCGGTGTATCTTTTATCAACAAAGAAAATACATAAGAACAAACAACTAATTTGAAACTAGTTCCAATGCTCTCATATAAAGATCAGTGCCAAACGAATTAGAAATAGCCAATGGATCAATTTCTTCTGAGAAGCTGTTGTAAGTTTCATTACTTAACGGACATTCGACTTCAACAAGCGTCTACCGTTGATAAACCATTATCTGTTGGTGATGGTGATGACCAGTCCATACCATACCAAAGTAATTCTTCTTGACTGATGGCGTCATTTTGAAATTCAGAAACATGATGTAGCCTTGAGTTTCTGAGATCCAACATTCCATTTGACCATACTTTACGGGGCGACCAATTTTTCATAGACCTTACTAGATGAGCGTTCCATCCATTGACGAAACTTTTTATTACATGATTAATTCTGGACAGGTATATGTATTGAAGGATGAACATATGAACCAGGTTATCCAGCTGTAGAAGACCTAAAAATAGGGCATTTTCAATGAACATCGTAGGAGGTAAGGAGTACATTTAAATCCACACGAACCCAATCGCAAAAAATGAATGCCATATTCATATTTGGATACTAAAATAAGATGCACATGACTTAAAACTTTACCTTGCTCTTCAAGAGCTTGGAATGTGTAGTAGAAGTTGCAAGAAACGTAATTCCATACGTCTCTCCATAACCTTTCAATTCGCTGGTTATGAACTGATGACCCAGCTAAAAAACTACCCCGATTTTCACCTAAACAACATTTTGAAAGATTGAAATCTTGATTCGAGGACACATAAAATGAAGTACTCGTCATTGGTCATTAGTTTGTTGTTAATTGTTGCTAATCCAACATCTAACGCAGAAATGACTTGAATTAATATAAACAATACCTCTCAGCTCTTCCATTCTCCTCCAAACTAAGACATTTTCCCCGCCTTTGTCAGTTCTTACTCTTGACGGGATTCCGAAATTACTGATGGCTTCCTCAAACAAAGTCATCACTGTCTCTTTCCTATTATTACAACTGCATTTTAGGAAGGTTATCAAACGAGAATTGCCATCGATGCATCCATGTATGATAAAACCCCAATTTATAAGGCTGTGATGCCCATCTATATGCCAAAGGCTATTTGGCGCCGGAACAGAATATTTTCTTCTTTTAATTAAGACTGCCCAACGTGTACGGGAAGCTTGTGGATCGATTCTTGCAAGACTCGCAGTTACTCGTCGCTGTTGGACCCGTATTCCTACTGATTTAAGATGTCCAAGGACAACAGATCTGCCAGCAGCTAAACCATGAGTTCCACGAAAGTTATTGATGATACCATCGAGTTCTTCATCAGTAATATCTGAACATCCGGTGACATCATTCAGTCCAAACTCTGTTACTCTCCGTGCAATAGTCCAACGTGAAACAAGCAAAAGTTCACTAATTTCCTTCCAATTAAAACCTAATTGTCTGAAATATAGTAATACACCTTCATCAATTTTTATTTTAGGTTTACCTGGACCTTGGATTGAAGTTGTTGACACTGTTGTCGTATATATGCTAATTTGATCATCTGCATTTAACAATGATCTTTGTATTTCCACAGCAAAAAATTCCATTTGACGTAACAATGAAAATACTTTCACTCTTGACCTTGGCAATGCATTGGTGAGATAATTGAGGAAAGAAAGTGATATATCTATTTTTTCTTTGAGGGACAATAAATCACAATCATTTGTTTCCCTATGACAAATGTTATCTACTAAAATGGACAAATCTTCAAAAAAAGATTCTACGCTGCCTACTGTCAGCTCAAGTTCCGCCATTTTTCTGCTGAACGTGAACACTTCGTATCGTTATTCAAAATGCAGACCAGACAGTAATCTGCGTTTCAATTTTATTGACCATATATTATGAAAGAGACAAAATAAATAACACAATATTGTATATATTATGTATTTACAATTCATCAATTCGATAAATTTTAAAAATATTGTAACAAAAAAATGAAAATATCTAAAAAATATTATAGAACAAAGAATATATAGTTTGTTTTATAATAAATTCATATTTCATTAGAATATTGCTACATTTGAACAACCATATAGTTGTTGCCAATTTTCATTTCTTTTCATCTTAATTGTTTTATGTCTTTTTATTGTGAATAAAAGCAATTATTGAGCTGTGTGAGATTTCAATCTGAATGTTTTTTAGCCTGAAGATGCAGCGTAAGCTATAAAAACAGAATACTATCTGTACTTGGGGAATAACACAACAAAGAATCAGCATCTAGCCTTATCAACAGAAGTGACCGTCCATATGTTTTAGGAAAAACACAGGATTTCTATGTAAAGAAACCAGACCACGCTTTTGGCTTAAGAATAACAATTCAGATGAACTTAAAAGTTGTCGGCTTTTCAGACGTAACCTTCAATTTGACAAACGGTACATACCAACCGTATTCAAAACCTAATACACAACCAGTCTACTCCAATGTACAATCAAATCATCCACCCAATATCATCAAACGTATCCCCACCATTGCTTACTCGTTAACTAAAATAAACCTATCAGTTACATCTGAAACATGCACAGAATTTCAACATGGAAATGTTTCATATAAATATTGTATTATTTATCCTTGATCTTTAGCAAACGTTTTTAACAACAGAGGGTGATCACTGTAAAATGCTGAGTTGAGCTGAATTATTAATGATGTATGAGCCCCTAGCAAACTCACTACAAAGATGTTCACCAACATCGAGCACAATAACCATGATGATGTTTACAATTGACAGACCACCACAAGTAAGTTGATGCTGCTATCACCATGAACATGATAACACATTACTTTAAAACTTTTGGTGGCTGTCAACAACTAGTCCGACCGCTAGCACTTAAACAAGTGACGGCACGGTTTGTAATGAACTAGTGTTTCAAGCCGGTAAGATTATATTAGCTCAAACGGAACTAACTAATCTTCACAACGAACGGTGCGATGAGAGCGAAGCGAAGTGTGATGAATCTTCAGAGAAACTAAATTTCATATCAACGTTCATGTGAATTTATAGTGTGAGGTTTGTTTGTTGACAAAATTGATCACAGAAAGTTCTAGAACTGATATATGTCGAGGTAATCAAAACCTCCACACACGTGTCGATTACTGATTGATTAGGAATTTTCTAGAATCAGAATTTAAAATTTTATAAGCTGATGCAATGATTAAATATTAATAATTGATAACGATAAACGCATAGCCATATTTTTTCTGCAAATGACTTCATTTCCTCAAAAACAAAGAATGATAAAAGAAAGGATTTGTAAAAAAAGTATTTATTTTTGTTAAGTTTAAAGAATGAATCGAATAAACTCATGAATTTAATCTGATCATCTTTTAACAGTTCTGTTAAGGCCTTGTTTACATCCAGTCAGTTTGTAATTCAAAATCAAAAGTCAAAGCAAGTCAAACCAAACGTCTCGTAAGCAATGTTTATTATTCTCAATGTGCTCTCTGAATCTTTGTTTACTTCGACGGGTTTTTTGTTGTTGTTTTTTTGTTTTTTACTTCGTTTTTTGAAAAGATGCGAATTTTCACTGCAGGTAATAAGACCACGTGTATAGAAAAGGCGAAATAAAAAGTAGATGAAAGTGAATGTTCCTCATGTTCATATGATTGTGGGCATGAACAAATGCTTAACTTCACAAGAAGTGAAAATTCATATGAATACCACCGAAGTTTCTGAATTTTCTTTTATGGCGCTACATACATTATTGCATTTTGATATACGAAACAACAGACGTTTGCGCTATTTCAAACTAACATGTGTACACACGAAAACATTCAAGTTGTTTACACATGCGATAGTCACACTCTGTTTGACACTAGAACTTATCAAAAATATTCTTTATTTGCAAGTCAGACAATACCAATGCAAATATTAATAAATAACATTGGAACATTTTTATAGTTAATGAATGTAAATTCATTATATGTGTGTGTGGAAAGAATGATAAAATCACTGATTTTTTATAATGAAAGTGCTTTTTTTTCAAGAAAAAATGGAAGAAAAAAACATTATTGTGAAACAGGTTGTCTCAAATATCATTGTTTGTAACTTCTTCTATGTATTTTCCTTTGTAAGATATTGTTTATAATGTAAACAGTACTTTATTAAAAACCAACCACAGCGAAAGAAGAGTTGGAACATGATTGTTCAAAAAGATTTGAATTGAAAGTTATTAGCTTCATACATAACAAAAATGGTGGCAATGTTGATCAGTTATTTATGTTTTGCAGGTTTATTCCTTTTCACAGTAAGCAAGAAACCTTTTTCTTTATGTTTATGGATTTATGCACGTGTTGTTTTGTGAGGACGATTGTGTGATTTCTCTAAACTACTCAGACGAAGACTAAAAGACTCAGCCAAAATTATTTTAGCCATTTAAAATTTGTTGAAATCTCCATTTCCAACATTCTGAAACACATTGTAGAACATAAAATATCAGATAATCACCATTTAAGGCTGAAAAGAATATCATAATGTTTCACTCCACCACTTTTTACTGACGTTGAATGCACCTATGGTAAGATATCATATATAAACAGTTCAAATATTCACTTTCGACCATCAAAGCTTCATGGTATAAACCTTTGTTAAATTTGTTTTGGGTGATCGAGCTACAAACAACATTGCCTGATTAAAATAATATAATGATAGTTCTCATGAAATGGTCATTACTTTTGATTGATTTATAGGTATCGGCAGATCACGTGATAAGGAAAGGTGGCTATTGTGTGATGTATGGTCAACAACAACCTTATAACGGCCCGGCTAAAAACATGTCTGATGAACACTTCACTTTATTGAAAAGTATATGTCCCTATCTCACGGTGAACGGCAAGAATGACACTACAAGCTGCTGTGACCAGCCACAAGTGATCACTCTTCAACAAAGTATGAAAACTGTATCGACTTTGTTGTCCTCCTGCCCAGCATGTTATCGTAACTTCATGAGCGTCTGGTGTGAACTGACGTGTTCGTCAAATCAATCCATGTTTGTAGATTTTCAGACGTCTGTTCTCAGATATTACGTCACAAATCAATTTGCTGATGGGTTGTACGACTCCTGTCGAGATGTTGAAGTAATGGGACAAAAGGTCATGGATCTCATGTGTGGTACATCTGCAGAAAAGTGTACTCCAGAAAAATTCCTGAAATATGTTGGTGATCCAGCTTCTGGTGCGCCTGTCTTGATCGATTTCCATATAAATCAAACTGTTACAAACATATCATCCAATGATTTTCAAATGAAACGCTGCAATCAATCATTTGTTGAGGCTGGAACTGAAAAGAAAAGTCCAGCATGTTCTTGTCAAAATTGCCGTGACACGATCTGTTCACCCACATCGCCACCGCCTCCAGAAAGGCCGTCAAACAAATACGTCATTACTATAAATGCTACGACTGACTTTCCGATTGATATGTATAGAGTTTATCAGAAATCTGGCCCACCCAAAAACTTTAGCGGACTAATTCACAAATATATACTAAAAGAGGTCAGTTTGTCTGTAGTTATTACTTACTTCAAGATTTTTTAAATAGATTTCCATTTTGTGCTGATAACTTTGAAAAAAAACTCGTAAGAAAAGCCCAAACAAAAGTGCTTATCAGTTAGCCTATCAGCAAGATTCGTGATTGAATAGTAATAGGTGATGAGTTATGGCTGGTTGTTATCATAAGCTGAAACCCTTGTTACATTTATTTTTGATTTCTAACAGCACAAGCTTAAAAATTATTGGATTTCGTTCGGGAGGATTTTACTTCAAATCATTGATGTTTGAAGGTCTAATCTCAAGATTGATGGGCGAATTAAGAAAGTACTTTTAATTTCCGTTTCTCAAGTTAATAATGCTTTGATGTCCAGTTTATGGAGAACATTGAGAGTTGTTTTTTTGTGTTTTTTTGATGAAGCTTACATTCTTCTCACACAATATTCACTTGGCATCTCAACGATAATTTCCTCATTACTTTCTTTCGTTATTCCAGGTACTTAACTTACATCAGAACATCTCCAAAATTAAGGGAGAGCTCGATAGTGACTTAATTCATTTCGAAGATGTTTGCATGAAGTCTACTCACCCAAATAACACAAACTGTAAAGTGGAAAGTTTGTTACAGTATTTTCAAATGAACGAGGTAAATCTGGATAAATGTATGACCGATTTCAATGACAATTGCAACGATCCAAGCAAAATTGGCCTTGACGCAGAAGATTGGCACGACCAGATATTAGGCTGCACCAGGTAAAAGTAACACTCAAACATATTTTTACTGGCTATTAAATGTATTCATATAATATTTAAATTGCAAACATTTCTTCAGCAATTTCTTAGCAGTTTAAAAGTCTGATTGGTTACGTTCTCTCTGTTTCCTTGGAGACAAAGACAGGAAAATTTCATTCCGACACATTTTTACGTGTTTTTCCACTTCTTTGAAATATTCCGAAAATACGGAAAGAACGGGGAAACGGTTTCTCAAGCATCCACTCATGCTATGTTTACAACACGTACTCAAAAATCACTTGGATTTCTACCTTTGAACTTTTCTCTTTTTTGCCAGCGTGGAAACATGCAAAATAATGAACAGGACAAGTCGGCAAGACTGTCGAAAAAACTTTTGTTATTGAGTTGTTTCATAGAAGATTTGTATTTGTGTTTCTGTGCATGACTAAACTCGTCGTTAAGAACACTTAAAAATATTGTTACATCTTTGAAACATTACGGAGAAGCTTTAATACCTAAAAAAAGAAGTAACTGGATGTAAACTGAATGATCTCTGAACTTGCAAACTATTTAAAGGATTTTTATAAGATGTTTGATTTTCTATTCATAAGTCGCGTTTTTCATACAAACTTTAAAAAATAATCTTGAGTACCTGTATACCAGTGCAATTGAAAGTCGTGAGTAATTTTCTATTGAGTCAACGTTTATAAGATACCTCATAAAAAATCCAGTTGCTTGACCTTTTAGATTTCCTGCTTCTGTTTCGAATGGAAAGTTTTTAAAGCTGTCATGTTTGAGCACGTATGGTGCGCCAATCCTTCCAAATCGAGTTCTTGCCAATTACGAGAAAGGAGATTACATTTCAGCGAAGTCTTTGATCCTCACCTACTTCTTAAACGATGACTTAAATGCAACGCAACAACTACAGAAGGAAGCATGGGGAGAAGCTTTAGAGAAGTTTTTGAACACCTGGCAAGCAAATTATGCACCTGCTTTGAATCTAAGTTTGTCGTTCAAACACGAGATACCGCCGAATAATGGTACTGCCACTCCCACAAGTGGTGCGAGCACAACAGCAGTGACAACAACAACACCTGTTTCAACCACCAAGAAGAAGAGCAACTCTGCTTCTTACTTGAAACTTCACATACCTCACAGCATTTTAATGTTTATCTTTGCCTTTTATTTTGTACTTAATTTTGAGAATTAACTATGCCTGTGGTAAGTTTTTTACGGAAATACGAAACAATAAACAATAGTCCCGAATTTCTGTTTAAACACCGTGTTATGGCCTAGCTACTAAGTTTCGCCTCTTTTTCTAACTCTTAATTACTTCTAATTACCTTATCGGCCCTTTTTACGCCGGCCCTAATGTGGCGTTAATTTTGGTGCGCGGCGTTAAAAGGGCCGGCGTAAAAAGAGCCGGCGTAAAAAGGGCCAAAAAAATGGAAATTTCTCAAAAAATTGGCGTTATTTTTTAAAGTTGAAATTAAGATTTTACAGGCCTTAATTCTAATATATTTCATTACGGACTTTATAGAATTTGACTTCAGAGGCTTTTGAAGTAAAAAGACTGACACTAATATGCAGTAACTGAAGATTTGTTTCTCGATAGTTCGTAAAACCTTTACAAGATCTTTGTATAGAACAAATATTACCTTAGGAGAAGACATATTTGCAGGAGAATTTCTCGAGTTTCATAAAACAGTCTATGAATTTGCAACGGCCAACAGAGGTTATCACGTTTATCGTAATTCAACATGGAGAAATGTTGCGCTACATCAACAAGTAGAGGTTTTAAAAGAAACTAGTACAATGTCAAGGGACATTGACCCATATTGCTGCATGATAACGATAACAAGAATCGACAGAATTGGTGATGTCACGGTTGGTCACATACCAAGAGAGCTTTCCAGATTTGTTTTTTATTTCCTCCACGAAGGAGGATCCGTTACTGGTACGGTCGCATGTCTAACGTCAAATGTGTCACCTATTCCAGAAGGAGGGCTTGAGATCCCCATTCTAATGCATTTTGTGCATGAAAACGGTGTGATACCAGAAAAGATGAAACGCTTTGTAGGTGATCAAACTTTAGATGTGAAAGAACTCTTTGGAGACAATGAAGAGTCAGATGAAGGGGAAGTTGAAGCAGAAATAGAATCAGATGACGATGAGTGAATTAGAGAAAATAATGAAAGCATTAATGAAAAAGAGGACGAAATAATTGTAATAGATTAAGTCTTACGATGTATTAGATGATATATATTAGAAGACATTTGTAGTATAAGTTAAAATTTGAACGGAAAAAGTGAAAAATAGTGCTTAAAAATTTTTTTTTTCTTTTTTACTTTTGAGGCGTAAATAACGGCCCTAAGTGGCGTTAAGGCAAAATCTTGGGGTGGCGGAATAAGGGCCGGCTTAAAAAGGGCCGGCGTTAAATTAGGGCCGGCGTAAAAAGGGCCGATAAGGTATTCTAATGAGGAATTGAAATAGCAAGTAATTTTTAGTTACTGAAATCATTATGAAATTAGAAAAACAATTAAAAGCATGGAAACGAGGCGAAACTTGATAACTTAGTATTACCACGGTGCTTAAACAGAAATTCGGGAAAGGTGTATTGAGTGTCTTCTGTAGATACCAATGTGATTTCAGATGTTATGGTTTTCCTAATGGAGACGTTTTGCTTGTGGTGCAGTGCAGAAAAATTACTCTGTAAGCTTCAAAACATCGATGTAAACTTAATTTCTTTCTCGGCTTTAAATTTCTTTTAAAAATTCATGAATGGAAAACATCGATATTTCTTTAATTGACATTCTTAAAACTAAAAATACATAGTCTTGAGTGATGTTTATCTTATCGACTTATTGTATCATCGTAAAACGGTTAGATAGCTTGTTGCATTTTTTATCGCACGCTTGATTCATCTCAAAGAAAAGTGATCTACAGTTTCGCGCTGCGTTTCCTGTTTTCGTTTCCTGTTTCCCTTTCGGAACGACCATACGTTAATCTCGCACACGAAGTGTTTCCTGTTTCCGTTTCCTGTTTGGAAAAGACCTATCGCACGCTTGATTCATCTCATAGAAAAGTGATCTACAGTTTCGCGCTGCGTTTCCTGTTTTCGCTTCCATTTTCCCGTTCGGAACTGCCGCACGTTAGCTTGATTCATCTCGTAGACAAGTGATGTACAGTAACGCGCTGTGTTTCCTGTATCATTTCTTGTTTCCTGTTTGGAATTACCGCGCGCTAAGTTTCGCCTCATAGACTAGTGTCGTATCGGGTCACAGCTATTTCTGGGTCTTATTTCCTGTATCGATAGTCTCACCTCATAGACTAGTGTCGTGTCCGGTTCCGGTTTCCAGTTCTGGTTTCTAGTTTACTGCCAGTTCCGGTTTCCAGTTTTTTCTGTCATTTTTGGTTCAGCTATCTGCTTCCAGTTCTTCTTTCCGTTCCTGTTTCCACTTCCTGTTTCCAGCTAACCGTACTTGCTTGCTGTTAATTACACATTAGGATCCGGTGCCGTTCCGGTTACCGTTACCGTATCGTGGTCTTGTTACCGTAACCTCAGCCAAATCTACAGCTAATTTACGTTAATATTCGTCACTCCTACGATCATAGCTCCAGCATGAATTTGTCATGGATCTTACGAAATTGCCTGCCGCTCAGTTGAAGCGAAAACGAAGTGGAAAGAAATGGAGCATTACAAAGTCGATTCAAGAAATTGAAGGCCTTCTTGCTGAAAGAGGTAGCCGTACAAAGATAAAGTTCCTTCGAGACGCCCTTAATGAGTTGTTTCAGGTGGCTATCAAACTACATGAAAACTTGATATTAGTATTAGATGAAAATGACCCAAACTTCAACGATCAGTGGATTGAAGAACTTGGAATGAGAGTTAAGTCATGCCAAGCTAACGTAGATAATTATCTGGTTTATTTATTTATTTTTTATTTATTCTTTATTTTCAGTTGGATTTTAACTATAGTATACAATACTAATCAAGTCCAACATGAAACAAACTATATAAAAACGATAGAACAAATATAAAACAAACAAAGTGAAAAAGCGGCAGAAGTCAAGTCAAGTCAGATTAATAAAATGGAAGAAAAATTATCAACATATGGAAATATGGAAGGAAATATCCCTGATGATAATGGATGTGATAATAGAGCCAACTCAATCAAATCGAACGAAGTATTTATAGATCTGAAACTGGAAAAGCTAAAATTGGAAGAAATTAAATCAAGTTTGTATGATGATGTTTTATCCAAGTTACTAGAACCGGTCAGGAAAGAAATTCCCACAAAATCAACAATAAATGATAGAAAATCGGTAAAAAGGCAGAGATTAGAGACCCTAGAAGAATTGGTGATCCATTTGAGAGGTGAAGTTGAATTTTTAAGGGAAGAAATAAAAGCAAAAAATTCTATCATAAATAATCTTGTTGCGACAAAATCATTGTCGCGTGACGAGCAGAATTTTTCTTACAAAAATTTAGAAATTAATTTGACTAAACAAGTCGATGAAAGTGTCACCTTTGATAATAGTAGTATTAAATCTGAACAATTGATCAATGATCAACTAATTGCAGTGCGAATGAAAAAACATAATGACTATCTCTCACTTAAAAGCTCTGAAGATAATACAACAATTAAAAAAGTCCCATTCCCGAAGGAGAACATAGAAAAAACAAAATCTAAAGGTAGAAAAAACGTTATTGTATGCGGAGATTCAATGTTAAACTCACTCGACAGTAATGGTGTCTCTTCAAAATATAATAATGTTTCGATTAGAAGTTTTCCTGGAGCTACGTCGCATGACATGTTGGATTTCGTTAAACCACTTGCAAACAAGAAACCTGATGTGTTAATATTCCACGTAGGGACTAATGACCTTACGAAAAATATTAATAATACCAAGGAAAATGTCACTAATTTGATCAATATAGTGAAAGAAGCTTCTCCGACTACTGAAATTGTATTTTCAAATATTTGCTTACGTGAGGATGTACCAAACATTAATGCTAGACGACAAAAATTGAACAAGGACTTTCGAGATATTTGTGATGATTATGGCTTATATATGATTGATAACAACAATATTGACAGCAGCTGCCTAGCGAAGAAAAAGTTGCATCTAAATATGAGATTCGGAATCCCTCGATTAGCAAAGAACATCAAGCAGTTTATTCAAAGTTGAACAATTATAGAGACAAGTCACACAGAAGAGATAGACGATCAACACTACGACTTGAAACGCCTAAAAGATATACGTTGCAGACACCCAAGTAATGTTATTTTTTCATACATAAATATCAACTCGATTAGGAATAAGTTGGATCTGTTAGGGTCATACTTAAGTTGTCTAGTAGATATCTTGTCGATTGGGGAGACTAAACTCGATAGTTCATTTCCAGAATCTCAATTTTATCTCCCAAGCTTTAAAACGCCCTATCGACTTGACGTCTCATGCCAAAGCGGTGGACTTTTAACTTATGTGAAAAACAACATTCCTTCACATCGTCTTTTTGATTTTAATTTTCCTATTGATACTCAAGTTATTCCAGTTGAGTTGAGATTGCGTGGGAGGAAGTGGCTGTTACTGAGTGTCTATAGACCACCAAAACAATGCTCAAAATATTTTTTAAGTAAGTTACAAGAAGCTATCATGTTTTATAGCAAATTTGATTATATCATCATAAGTGGTGACCTTAATATAGAACCGACAAACCCAGATCTATCTGAATTTCTTGAAATTAACTCCCTATTCAATCATGTGAAAAATAAAACCTGTTGGAAAGCTGCGTCAGGGAGTTGTATAGACCTTATCATCACCAACAGGAGATATTGTGTTATGAATACTGGGACTGTTGAGACTGGATTAAGCGATCACCACTTGCTTATTTATACTATGCTTAAAACTAGGTTTCAAAAACTTCCACCCAAAATTATTGACTATCGTCTATGGAAAAATTTTGACCATGACTTATTTAGAAATGATGTATCAAAGGCTCTTGATGGTATTGATACATATTCGAATTTTGAACAAACGTATACTCGAATTTTAGATAAACACGCCCCAAGGAAAACTAAAATCCTCCGTGGAAATAACCAGCCACACATGACCAAAAACCTCAGGAAGGCCATCATGTTAAGATCTAAATTTAAAAACAAGGCCAATAAATCTGGAGACCCTGAGGACATGGCACGTTACAGGAAACAGAGGAATTTAGTAGTAAATTTGAACAGACAAGCAAAGAAATCTTACTTCAGGGATTCCATGCGCTCCAACGGCTTGAAAGAGAGGATGATCCTCCATCATCAATTTCTTCATCAAAGGCTGAGGAAATCGAGAAATGGAGGCAACAGTGCAATAAGATTGCAACCGAATCCGAAGTTAGTGCCCATGCCGATTCATTGTCCGAACAACAGGGTGACCCTGATGCCACTCAAGACTCCGCCGGAGCAAAGAATCTCCGAATCATTACCAGATACTGTTTCATATCTTTGGCGCTACCGACTCTGCCTGTTGTTCGGCGTACGCTCTACGCAAAGCTGCTCTAGACCAGGAGAATCTCTTTTCGGTATGGATTATGTACTAAGTCCTCAGAAGCTTCTACATAGATGACCTTCTAACCTCTGTCATGGCCAAAGAAGAAGCTATTAATTTAATCAAAGAGTTGGAAAAGTTGTTTGCCAACCGTGGATTTAACATTACCAAATTTAACAGTAACTCCGAAGAAGTACTGCAGACCGTACCTGAAGAGAAACAAGCAAAGAGATCGTCATTTGGGTTTGAAAAATCATTTAGCCGTGCCCTCGGAGTAAAGTGGGACCTACAGGAAAACTGTTTCTTCTACACTTCTGTGGAGACTGAACCGACTAAGTACACAAAGAGGGAGATACTTAAGAGGACAGCGACAGTCTTTGATCTACTTGGGTTCCTGGCACCCCTTACAATCACTGCCAATCTTATCTTATCTTACTTACTTATTTACTTAATTAATTACTTACTTAATTATCTTACTTCAAAGACTATGGAAATCGAAAGTTGAATGGGACCAGGAAATTGACGAACAGAGTCAAAGAATGTGGAAACAGTGGTTGGAAGACTTAGCAAATGTCTCACGAACCCTTCGTGTTCCAAGAAATTTTAACTTGGCTCCTTATGTCTGCACCCAACTTCATCTTTTTTGTGATGCATCAGAGGACGCATCGCTGCTGTGGCGTACCTGATAGCAAAATTTGGTTCAGAAGTCTGCACGCATCTGGTAATGGTGAAAGCACGAGTAACACCCATCAAGAAATTGACATTACCTCGTTTGGAGCTCCAGGGAGCAGTCATGTCTGTACGTTTGGAAGACACGAAAGTAAAAGAATTGGACCACGAGTTTGAAAGCACCTTCTTCTGGACTGATTCAATGCTGAACTTGCAGTATATTATCAACGAACATCGAAGGTTTAAGATTTTCGTGGGTAATCGAGTGGCAGAAATCAGAGAACACTCAAAGCCAACACAGTGGAGATTCATACCTGGAAAGATGAACCCAGCTGATCTTGCTACGAGACCTGCTCCCCTTGAGGCTCTTGACTTTTCAACGTGGCTTGAAGGGCCATCTTTCTTGCAATTAGAAGAATCAGAGTTGCCAACAGCTGTCGTTACGCCAATCCCATCAGACGAAGTTGGACTCATTCAAATGAAAGAAACGAGATCTTTGATTGAATATAACAGGTTTTCGTCATGGACACGACTCTGTCGCGTGGTGGCTTGGCTGCTTTTATGGGTGAACAATTGCTCGAAGAAACAAGCCGCCAAAGTTACCGGAAGACGTCACCTTACTCTGGAGGAGGAAAGAGACGGACGACGTCGATTGATCAAAATTGTTCAGATCGAATCATTTACAGAAGAATTGGATCAGTTGAAACGAAAGGGACATGTGCAGAAGTGTCCTTTACAACGATTGGATCCCTTTTTGGACGAGGATGGCATCATGAGAGTTTGGGGGAGACTGCGCCTCAGCGAGTTTCCCTACGCTGCCAAGCATCAGACGATACTCTCAGCAAATCACAAAGTCACACGTTTTCTGGGACAATACTTAAACGAATTTCACAGGCATGTGGGTGCAGAACATCTTCTGTCTTTAATAAGGCAGGAATACTGGATTGTTGGTGGCAGAGTCATGGTGAAGCAGATTACACGAGCTTGCATCCAATGTCAAAAAACAAAGCCAAAACCAGCCGTCATTAAGATGGCTGACCTACACGAAGACCGTCAGTCAGTGTGCCTTCTGCCCCGTTTTTTTATACGGGAGTGGACTATTTTGGACCAATCATAGTGCAGGTGCTCAGGAGTCAGACGAAACGATGGGGATGCATTTTTACTTGTCTTAACACGAGAGCCATCCACTTGGTGGTTGCTCCATCTCTTGGGACGGACGATTTCCTTTACACACTGGAACGCTTTATCTGCCGAAGAGGATGCCCTAATACGATTCGTTCCGATTGTGGGACAAACTTCAAAGGGGCGTCAAATGAATTACGAAACGAACTCAGGAAGATGGATCACATGAAGATCGAAGAATCCACTAGGAGGAAGGAGATGAAATGGAAGTTCAATCCACCTGAAACCCCGCATATGGGGGGAGGGGGGCGGGGGGGGGGGGGGGGGGGGGGGGGGAATATGGGAGAGGATGGTTCAAATCAGTGAAGAAATCACTCAACATCATCCTGAGGACGGAAGGTGTGGTCTTAAACGGCTACAATCTGATGACTGTCTTGACAGAAGTTTAAGCATTGGTCAATAGTAGTCCACTGACACGAGTCAGTGATGACGTCAAAGATTTGGAGGCACTCACACCTAACCATTTCTTCATTGGGAGGCCGTCAGTCAGTTTGTCACCATGTGTGACGTATAACACGGATGTGATGCCAAAACAACGTTGGCGACAAGTTCAAGCAGTTGCGAATCAATTCTGGGGTGGTAAGCGAAAGGAATACGTTCCAACACTCACAACGAGGAACAAGTGGTTGTCTGGTGCAAGAAACGTCCAGGTCGGGGACCTGGTGATGGTGGCCGACGGTTCTGACGTTCGTGGACGATGGTCTCTTGGACGAGTAACGAGTACGTTCCCTGGTCATAGTGGTATGATTCGAAAAGTCGAAGTACAAACGGCAACGGGACGTTACGTGCGACGTATGGTCAAGATAGCCCCATTTGAACTGGATTGAGACGAATTCTCAAGGATGGGGGTGTTGCATTTATTGACTCTTTTATGTTTCCTTTAATTGTGTGCGTTTTTTCTGTCCCTCAGAGATCTTCAAGTCTTTTTACGTTTGCATTTATTGTTTATAGATACAGTGTGTTTCGTAATGTTAGAAATGGAAATTTTAAAGCTGTTTTTTTAAATGAATATACCGAATTTAAAAATAATTTTTACACCGTTGGAAAGCCATTTTGAAGTTCTTTCGGATAGTATGTTTTTGTGAAAAATGAAAAAGTGGTTTTTGAAAAAATAAGGAAGATATCTTGGAAAAATGTAATTAAATTTTTAATGGTCGATTAACACGTAGTTTAACTGCATCGCGCTTATTGTTTCAAAGCACTGAATGCATTCAAATTTTTTATTAATTTTATGTTGCATTTTTCTCGTGTTTACAAACTTGTAAGGATTTGATGAAAACCGGGGGTGATAAATTTTGCAACTGCGAAGGTAATTAACATTTAATATAATTGGGAATACGTTAGGTATAATGACTATTATTATTATTATTATTATTATTATTATTATTTCGAATTTTTAAACAGGATAATACCTCAGTAGTAAAATAAAATTACACTGTTGTCCTGGTAGTCCTGTAAAAATATAAAATAATAGTATAAGTAAAAATATATATTTATTAAAAACTATTACTATAAACAATAAAAACCGCTAAGAACCGCTGGAAAAAATCGCTAGAAAACACTGAAAGAAAAAACGCTTAAAAGGCTAAAAACGTTGGAGGAAAAAACTAGAGATCAAAATCTAGAAGATGGAAATTTGATGATCATATGAGATGTAAAGTGTGTGAAAGACCATGTAAATAGACCTGTAAAGCCAAAACTGGAAATTAAGTAGCATTTAATTTTGATTTAAATGTCTTAAAATTGTTTTCTCTCCTAATGTCTATCGGTAAATCATTAAATAACTTGGAACCTTGAAAATAAAAAGACGCTCTGCTTGATTCCAGTCTTATTCTTGGGATATTAATCATCGTGCCATTATTTCGCGTGTTCACATTCGTCCTTTTTATTGAGAAGTAGTTGGCAAAATTTTTGCAGACTTCAGCATCGTTGTAAATACATTTGTGTACGAAAGTACATATTCGTTTTCTGAGCACGTCTTTTCGTTTCGGAATAGGACCACCTATCACCATCTCAGCACGACTTTCCAATCTTTGTATTCGTTCTTGGAGATATCTTGGTGTTGCACCGTACAGAGAAAATCCACAATACGTTAACATTGGCAGAATCATAGCTTGATACACCATTTTTGCTGACTCACTATCTAAAAATGCTCTTGCTTTCTTCAGTAGGCGAACTCTCGTTGCTGACTTTTTGATCGAATTATGTAGATGATTTGTCATGTTCAGCGTATTTGTAAGGTTCAGTCCCAGATATTTGTATTCATTTGTGACGTTGATGGTGGTATTATCATGGGTTATGTGTATTGGTGGTTCTTCAAGTTTATTTAACTTTTTGCTAGTTCCGAATACCATTACCTCCGTTTTACCCTTCTTAGTATTAATTATAAGTTCATTTTCTTTCAACCACAGTGAAAGTTGGCTAAATTCATTTTGAAGTGAAACTTGAATCGTATTTATGTCTTTGTGAGAGTAGAACAAAACAGTATCGTCTGCATACATGAGCATATTGCAAGCTGAAGTGATTTTCATAGCATTGTTGAAGTATACAATAAAAAGCAAGGGGCCTATGATAGACCCCTGCGGTACTCCACAGTATATTGGTAGTGGTGATGATAGTGTTCCTTCATATGATACTTGTTGAGATCTTTGAAATAAGTAATCAGTCATCCAATTTAAGGCATTTCCTGAGATACCGTATTGAGCGAGAGTATCAATCAAATTTGAATGGCTGATGGTATCGAATGCTTTACTCAAGTCAATGTAAATAGCTCCTGTATACTGGCCTTGATCCATAGCTTTATGAATGTGGTCAATGAAAAAGGTTGTCGCAGCTTCTGTTGACCGTTTTCTTCGGAAGCCGAATTGGTTACTCGAAAGAAGGTTGTTGCTCTCTAAGTAACTCATGACTTGCCTGTGCACACACTTTTCAAATATTTTCGATAGGACCGGTAGAACGCTTATGGGGCGGTAGTTGTCATAAGTGTTTTGTTTTCCAGATTTGAAAACTGGTGTTACTCGGGCATTTTTTAACTCAGTTGGAAACGTTCCTGACTGCAACGATAAATTTATCACATGAGTCAGTGGTTTAGATATCACAATAGCGACATCTTTCAGGAAGCATGATGGGATATCGTCTAATCCAGTTGCGCACTTTCTCTTAAGTTTCTTTAGATAACTTAATACTTCATCATTAGTAACGTTAACGAATTCAAATCTGGCAAAATCACCATTTTGTTGCTGAAAAGATGATTTATAACCCCAGACGAAGTTTTTGAGAGGAAATGCGGTTGTTTTCAGTACATTGGCAATACCCGCAAAAAACTTACAAAAACCTTCGGCGATCGTTTTTTTGTCACTGATAGTTTCCCCATCAACTAAAAATGATTTTGCTGTGACTGTTGAGGTTTGTTTCACCGGAAAGACTTTCTTGATAGTTTGCCAGAATTTTTCAGGTTGAGATTGACATTCGCGTAGTTTATTTTTGAAAAATGTACGTTTTGCTCGATTCACTAAGTTGGTGACAAAGTTTCTAAAACGACGATACGCAGTCCAATCATGTGCTAATTGTGACTTCTGTGCTTTTCGTAGAAGTTTATCACGTGTATTCATTGATCGTTTAACATCCGCATCCAGCCAAGGGGAGGGTTTTCCCTTAACTTTCTTCGTAGTGAATGGTGCGTGTTTATTGTATTTATAAGTATTGTTTTTAAGTTTTCATAAGCTGTAATTGGTGAGACTGAGTTATAAACGCTATTCCAATCTGAGTTAAGGAGTTCGTTGTTGATAACATTAACATCATAATTAGAGTAATCTCTGAAGGTTACATAAAACGGTTCAAACTTCGTATTGTTCATTTTACGAGCGCAAGCAATTAAATTGTGATCGCTTAAACCCGAAACAATATTTGCTGTCTTCGTGATATTAAAAGGCATGTTTGAAAGAACAACGTCAATCAGTGTTGAGGTTTCCATGGTAATTCGTGTTGATGATTTAATTAGTTGATCGTAGCCATTTATAACAAAGGAGTCTTTAATTGCGCGTTGATCGTCTCTTTTCAGGTAGTCAGTATTTAGGTCTCCAATGATTATTGACTCTTTTCTCTCCCTGTTAATTGCTTCAAGTTTTTGTGTCAAAGTCTGTAGAAAGTTTTTCGATAAATGTTTTGATGATTCGGGGGGTTTGTACATGAATGCAACGATAAAGTTTTTGGATTTCTTTGGCTTGATTTCGATGAAAATACCTTCGATGTTATCATCTCCTAAATCGTCTCTTTCCTTATACTCAATTCCATTTCGAATGTAGACTCCTACCCCACCTCCGGTACCAGTCTTACGATTTCTTTGAAGTAGTGTGTACCCCGGAATGTCAAAGTTTGTTTTGTTAGTGTCGTTTATGAAGAGTTCTGTGAGACCCAGCATGTCAATTTTGTTACAGTGTAGTAATATATCTTTAATCTCGTCAAATTTTCCGCCTAACCCTCTAATATTCTGATGAAAAAGTTTGAAACCTTTTATCTTGCAAAAGTCGTTGATTTCTCTTTGAGTGTCTGTGAGCGGACCTGGACATGGGTGTATATCGCCAGATAACAGTAACAAGATAACATCAAAAGATTTTGGTGTGAGATATGTCTTCTTATTTTTACGAAAATGCTGCCATAAGGAATCACTGACATACGAAACAGCATGATAACTAACTTCACCATTATCACAATTGAAATTCAAATTCCATTCCAATAAGTTATTTCGTTGAAACACTAATAAAAACCAAAAAATCATGAACAAACTCTTCACTAAAGCACCCGCCATCTTGCTTACTTGCGGAATCTTGCAGTTGATACGCATTTAACTTTGTATGTTATTGCATTCATTTCCTCGATGCAGTGTAGCTACTGTAAAAGTATCCCTTTGGGATAAATATAAAAATGTATGACTTATGCACTGGAAGTTTACTTGTGTAATTATTCTGTTGAATAGAGCCGTTTTGTGGAAAGATCATTGCTTACCCCCGGAAAGCTAATGAAATCATAACAAGAGTGAATATGTTAAAATATGCGACCTAAGTGACTTTAAAGGATTATGTCTTGCGATCTATTTTACTTTCTTGAAAAATTATTTCGCCTTTTGAACGATCAAAGATTGAAGTTTGTCTCACAAAAAATTGAGCTGTTTTGCTATTTTCCATAAAAAGCTCGTTTTTTCATCTTTGTTTTTCTTCTTTCATTTTCATTATTCTTCCAAATTTTTTATATCATGAAAAAGTGCTTTTTAAGCTTGACATAGCGCAAAAAGGATTTTTGAAATATCTCATAACCTTCAAATTTGCCAAGCATTTATAAAAACTGTGCAAGTTCATTTGAAACGTATAGTATGCAGTTTTTACGCCTTGGCTTCAAGGTGTTATAGCTTTTATTTTTTCTTTGAGACTGTTTCAATTTGGGATTGTCTCGGTTTAGGGTAAGTTGTTTTTGTTTTAGGACAGCCGTTCTCGGTTTGAGAGAGGAAGATCTCGGTTTGAGAGAGGAAGTTATCGGTTTAGGAAGGAAAGTTGTCGATTTAGGATAGGCAGTTCTCGGTTAAGGAGAAGTTTGAACTAATTAAAAGTTCTCGGTTATAGATATGTAGATTTCGGTCCAATAGAAATAATAGGGTTTTAGGTGTCGATGATCGCGATTTGGTACGCTAACCAACTGTTAGCAAGACGACCGGATGGTCGAAAGATTTCGCTTATGTTTTTAAGAATAGCATCCCTTTAAATAACACCCATTCTAAATGCATACTCGAGGGTTCATGCGGTTGTAAAGCAGAATTTATAATAAACTCGTTCTGCATAATTCTACGTGTTTTCGTACTTCTGCTTAAACTCCCTGTTTCTGAGCCTAAGTTACACTTCTGGTGTCATTTTTTGTTTTAAAAAGTGGTTTTTAAAGTATTATCAGTTGTTTGTTTTAAGGGGAGTGGATTGGAATGCTTGCTGTACACATGACCACTGTAGTTGGTAACAGCTACATTTCGTGTTCTTCTGAAATAGGAAAAGGAGGTAAACTCAAAGAGATAAAGGGGAGGAAAATAACCGATAACTGCCTAAAAGAAAACGAAATCTTTCTGAGAAAAGTGGCAGCTCTGTCACATCGGGGCCATCGCACTTTAAATATTTAACATATTTAATATTCAGTTTTGGTTCTTGGGCGAGGTAAGGATTGGAGTGTACCGAAATTTCAATGTACAAAATGCACTTTCAAAATAACACGGACAAGAAATACAATTTCTAAGATTTTTTATCAGGGCATATAGAAGAATAATTCACGTTATAATAGGTCAATCATGCAACAAATATTGCACGTGTTCATGATGAAATTATCGTTGATTATCATTATCATTTTGCCATGCACATTCAATACTAAAGCAGCACAGTATGACTGGCTGTTGTATTTTATCTGTGACAATTTCAGGTGATACCGCTGAGATCTCGGTTTGCAAAAACGATATATCCGAAAACCAGAGCACGCCTGGTTCATATGTGAACACTAGTTGGTTTTTAGATTTCTTTGGCTTTGGTTCTTCTTTTTCATACTGTCCAAACCTAGCGGTTTTTGTATATCTCGTGCGTGCATTTACATGAAACCAAAGTACCGTGCATTGCATGTCAGCGAAAGATTTACAAAAGTTTCTTTGATCAATATTAAATGGATTTTAAAGAAGATATACATATTTTAAGGTGAAAACAGAAAACATATAGAAGAAACTTATAATTATCTTGACTGTGATCATTCTTTCCTAACTAAAAGGAAGTTCTCACGTTTTGTAAACAAAAGAGTCAAAGAACCTCTATAATACAATACAAATTGACATGTGCTTCCATGGCGCAGTTGGCATTGCACTTGTCTGATAACGGAAAGATCGATAGTTCGAACCCACCTGTCGAATTCCAAAAATGTCATAAAATATTTCATTTTTCATGCTTCAACAGACTTTGCAGTAAGAAGGTTTGACGTTCTATAATAAGCTGCCTGAAATGATTGCCGAGAAATATCAAGGAAAAATACACTTGAAAAATTGGAAAATATCATGATAAATTGGATAAGATGTAGAATAAATTCCAGTCTGTTCAGATGCCAATTGATGTGTTTGAGAGGGTCGAGAGCTTCTAAGCATATGTTTGTTGAGAGCAATGACGTCAGCCTCATCACATCAGAATTACGGATCAAGAATAGATGAAAGTAATAATAGTAGTAAATAATAACAACAAAACATGCTTTATTATGATGTTTTATAGAGATTGTATATATCTTACTATTACAAACCTGTAGAAAAAACTTTCACACCTTAATTGATCGTTAAAAAATCCATGAGTTTTTCCTACCAAAATTACATCACGAGAAAGACCAAGAAATAAGGATTCCATTCATATAAAATTTATAAAAATCAATTGGATCTATGTTAATTACATTTTCCCAACACATTTTCCTTATTTTTACAAAAACTAATTTTCATTTTTCACAAGAATATACTAGCCGAAAGAACTTGAAAATGGCTTTCCATCAATGTAAAAATTATTTTGAATTTCGGTATATTCATTTTAAAAAAACAGCTTTAAAATTTCCGTTTCCAACAATATGAAACACACTGTATTTTGAAGTCGAACTGAAAACGCAAATGTGAGAATAGCAGTACTTCGGATAAATTTTCCTTGGTTCCTTCATGATTCTGTCTCTCTAAGTTCAAGAAACTAACGTCATAAACATTGTATATAAAGTTCTTAACCCAAGTGTACAATTTCTGTTGTTTTGCGATTCATACACTTTTCCCGAATTTCTGTTTATTGAAGATGAATATCTTGTACGTCGTCGTCTTCGTTGCCGTCGTACTTTCGTATTATTATTACTTTACTACTCCATTTAAACTTGATTTGCAGCTGCTGGCAGTAACAAAAGAACTGATATGCCATTATTATTGCTGCGTCAGTTGGTTCTTTGGTGGTGGGCGTAATTCTTGGTATAATAATCACTTGCATATTGGGGCGGAGGAAAATGAACAAAAGTAAAGATGAAAACTTCAGTAATTGTTGAGTAATTGAGTAATTGACTGAGCGAATTTCATTTATCTCTTGTCAGCTAAAATCCGTCTATATTTTTACAAGCGAAAATGTCGGAAAACGATTTGATAACAATTGCAATATGTTAAGCATTATGAATTGGAAGTAATAAAAGCCATAACAAGATATTCGTGCATTTCGATGCCTAAATGTTATCACTAAACGCTGCTCGACATGAGATTTATGTTTTGTAGGAGGAAATAAAGAATCGGCTCTGCAAAGTTCTTACCATAATGATATTATTTTTCACGGAACCGTCATGAACAGTACAGACATGCCTGGCATGATGTCAATAGAAAGCAATTATGCAACTCTGAATACCGTATTTCCTCTAATAAACGCCGAGGCGTTTATTACAAATTCAAGGTTTTGGATGCGGCGTTTAATAGAGGGAGGCGTTCATTAGAGGGCGGCGTTTATTACAAAATGAAACAGAACATGGACAGAAGCAAACTTAAACAACAATGTTTATTGACTTTAGGACACCCGTGGTGGAGTAAAGTATTTAAAATACCCGTGTTTCTCCTCCTCCTACTACTACTACTCCTCCAAGTTATGAACGTTTTCGTGCAGCGTTTACATGACATCGTTCCGAATTCGCAAATTTGGTCAAATTACGACTTCCAGTTGACCAATTTTCATGAAAATTTGCACAGAGCACAATTGAAAGGTGTTGAATTCGAATTTGACAATGATATTTCCAGGTTTGACTAAAATTGGCCAATTTAGGCCAAATTTGGACCAAATTTCGAAAGTTCTTCAATTTTCATGAAATTTTGCACGGATCACAATTGAAAGGTGCTGATTTCAAATTTGACAATGATATTGCCAGGTTTGATTAAAACTGGCCAATTTAGGCCAAATTTGGACCAAATTTCGAAAGTTCTTCAATTTTCATGAAATTTTGCACGGATCACAATTGAAAGATGCTGATTTCGAATTTGACAATGATTTTGTCAGGTTTGACTAAATTTGGGCAATTTAGGTCAAATTTGGACCAAATTTCCAAAGTTCTTCAATTTTCATGAAAATTTGCACGGATCACAATTGAAAGATGCTGATTTCGAATTTGACAATAATTTTGTCAGGTTTGACTAAAATTGGCCAATTTAGGCCAAATTTGGACCAAATTTCGAAAGTTCTTCAATTTTCATGAAATTTTGCACGGATCACAATTGAAAGGTGCTGATTTCGAATTTGGCAATGATATTTCCAGGTTTGACTAAAATTGGCCAATTTAGGCCAAATTTGGACCAAATTTCGAAAGTTCTTCAATTTTCATGAAATTTTGCACGGATCACAATTGAAAGGTGCTGATTTCAAATTTGACAATGATATTGCCAGGTTTGATTAAAACTGGCCATTTTAGGCCAAATTTGGACCAAATTTCGAAAGTTCTTCAATTTTCATGAAATTTTGCACGGATTACAATTGAAAGGTGCTGATTTCAAATTTGACAATGATTTTGTCAGGTTTGACTAAAATTGGCCAATTTAGGTCAAATTTGGACCAAATTTCGAAAGTTCTTCAATTTTCATGAAATTTTGCACGGATCACAATTGAAAGATGCTGATTTCGAATTTGGCAATGATATTTCCAGGTTTGACTAAAATTGGCCAATTTAGGCCAAATTTGGACCAAATTTCGAAAGTTCTTCAATTTTCATGAAATTTTGCACGGATCACAATTGAAAGGTGCTGATTTCAAATTTGACAATGATATTGCCAGGTTTGATTAAAACTGGCCAATTTAGGCCAAATTTGGACCAAATTTCGAAAGTTCTTCAATTTTCATGAAATTTTGCACGGATCACAATTGAAAGATGCTGATTTCGAATTTGACAATGATTTTGTCAGGTTTGACTAAATTTGAGCAATTTAGGTCAAATTTGGACCAAATTTCGAAAGTTCTTCAATTTTCATGAAAATTTGCACGGATCACAATTGAAAGATGCTGATTTCGAATTTGACAATAATTTTGTCAGGTTTGACTAAAACTGGGCAATTTAGGCCGAATTTGGACCAAATTTCGTAAGTTCTTCAATTTTCATGAAATTTTGCACGGATCACAATTGAAAGATGCTGATTTCGAATTTGGCAATGATTTTGTCAGGTTTGACTAAATTTGAGCAATTTAGGTCAAATTTGGACCAAATTTCGAAAGTTCTTCAATTTTCATGAAAATTTCCACGGATCAAAATTGAAAGATGCTGATTTCGAATTTGACAATAATTTTGTCAGGTTTGACTAAAACTGGGCAATTTAGGCCGAATTTGGACCAAATTTCGTAAGTTCTTCAATTTTCATGAAATTTTGCACGGATTACAATTGAAAGGTGCTGATTTCAAATTTGACAATGATTTTGTCAGGTTTGACTAAAATTGGCCATTTTAGGCCAAATTTGGACCAAATTTCGAAAGTTCTTCAATTTTCATGAAATTTTGCACGGATTACAATTGAAAGGTGCTGATTTCAAATTTGACAATGATTTTGTCAGGTTTGACTAAAATTGGCCAATTTAGGCCAAATTTGGACCAAATTTCGAAAGTTCTTCAATTTTCATGAAATTTTGCAAGGATCAAAATTGAAAGGTGCTGATTTCGAATTTGACAATGATATTGCCAGGTTTGACTAAAATTGGCCAATTTAGGTCAAATTTGGACCAAATTTCGTAAGTTCTTCAATTTTCATGAAATTTTGCACGGATTACAATTGAAAGGTGCTGATTTCAAATTTGACAATGATTTTGTCAGGTTTGACTAAAATTGGCCATTTTAGGCCAAATTTGGACCAAATTTCGAAAGTTCTTCAATTTTCATGAAATTTTGCACGGATTACCATTCAAAGGTGCTGATTTCAAATCTGACAATGAATTTGTCAGGTTTGACTTAAATTGGCCATTTTAGGCCAAATTTGGACCAAATTTCGAAAGTTCTTCAATTTTCATGAAATTTTGGACTAATACAACTGAAAGGTGCTGATTTCAAGTTTGACAATGATTTCGTCAGGTTTGACTAAAATTGGGCAATTTAGGC
This sequence comes from Turritopsis dohrnii, assembly GCA_027922465.2. Taxonomy (NCBI): domain Eukaryota; kingdom Metazoa; phylum Cnidaria; class Hydrozoa; order Anthoathecata; family Oceaniidae; genus Turritopsis; species Turritopsis dohrnii. The sequence goes on from BQMF02000015.1 coordinate 1,126,822, forward strand.
CAAATTTTGACCAAACTTCGAAAATTCTTCAATTTTCACAAAAATTTGCACGGATCACATTTGAAAGGTGCTGATTTCGAACTTGACAATGATATTGGCAGGTTTGACTAAAATTGGCCAATTTAGGTCAAATTTGGACCAAATTTAGAACGTTCTTCACATTTGAAAGGTGCTGATTACGAATTTGTCAGTCATTTTGTCAGATTTGACCAGAAATGGGTAATTCGGGCCAAATTTGGATCAAACTTAGAAAGTTCTACAATATTCATAAAAATTTCTACAACGCACAATTAGAAGTTGCTGATTTTGAATTTGCCAGTCATTTTATTAGATTTGAACATAATTTGGCAATTCGGCAACGTTGTATTTTTGAGACTAAATATGCATCGTTGTGTTACGTCCTGAAGTCTTCAAGCCAAGCGGCTTCTTGTTTATCCTAAAAAATGTTACAAAAGATTGTGTGAAAATGTTTTACACAAAAGATGTTCACGAAAATGTCAAAGAAAAGCAATATCGCTGTCGCCGTTTTCTAGTATGAGATGAAAACGTTTTTGTAATTCTTGTTTAGCCTGTTTTCTAATAAACGCCTTTTTTCAAGATGCGGCGTTTAATAGAGGGCGGCGTTTATTAGAGGGCGGCGTTTACTTCAGACGTTCGGATATAAGTGCAGCGTTTAATAGAGGGCGGAGTTTATCAGAGGGCGGAGTTTAATAGAGGAAATACGGTATGTCAAATGTTCAAATATCCAATTGTATGGAGTTGCAATCTTTTCATAATAAAGACGCTTGCATTGGCCAGCCTCACTATGAAATCATACCGACTTGGAGATGAAATGAAAGTTTTTGAACAATAGTTTTAAAAGAAAATCACACAATGCTCTGTCATCTCTCACTTGCTGTAAACGACTGGTTTAGAGCGCAAGTTTAGACACTATTAACTTGAATCTATTTAAAAAAACATGTTTCATTACATGCCATGGTCTTTTGCTTTGAGTGTAAAATGATATTTAAGTAATGCTGCTGCTATTAGATCATGTAATTAAAGTGAGAAAATATTCTCTCTTTTATGTTTTTAGACGAAAACTTTCTCCATGAGACCAAAAACATAGCTGTTGAACTTTGTACTTTGTACTTTTATGCTTTGTTATTTTCAATACTTCCAATTTTTCTAAATAATAAAACATTTTTTAGCCACATACAGGCTGGTTGTTCAATCTTAACCTGTGGTTTTAAAATATGCTAAAATTTTGGCAATTCTGAGTTTGACGTGCTCAAAAAAGTGAACTCAAACTGAAGGTAGAACTCTAGGAAAAAAAGCTTAAATTTCAGTAAAATATGAAAAAATATTTTCGCCGCCCTATTTAAAGTTTTGTACATCGTGTAATTTGACGTTCCATAAAAATTATTGGGGAGAAAGTGATTCCTTTGACGTGATAATTCAGATTTTCCCTAGCAAGGCCTTAGTAAGCAGAAACATACCCCTAGAAACACCCAAAATGTAAAGGAATATTGTGTATGGCGACTTGGAATAATCTACCAAGCTTTTCCGTGTTAAATTCTATATATCAGGCTTGAGAGAAAATACTTCGTATAGCTACCAGTGTTTTAAATGTGATGGAGCATGACTTGACTAGGTGTATTAACTTTATTAAATGGTACACGTTGCAATGAATAAGAAAAGCGATACAGGTGCTATACAGTACGATACAGTTTAAACTAAAACTGAAAATGTCCATTGTGAAGATTGCTCACAGACTGTAAATTTATTGCTTAGTAGAGTGTTTTTTGTCAATACAGCACCAATCCAACCGTTGCAAGTAAATTCATCCATGAAAAATTCCATGAGCAAGCAAAATTTACAAACACTTTTAGTTGAATGACGCAGGAATTTTGCAGTTGTAGATAGAAGTTATTGAAGTCATGAGATGTGTCTAATATCCGCATGATATCAAGAAAGGGTTGATGTAAATGCCATTTGGTTGCTGCTTTCTAAGCATCCCTAGTTCGTATCGAATCCGTTCGGAGGTACTACCGATATGTTTGTCTAAGTAACTGCTTAAACAATCGATACAAAGCACAACTCGTTGGTGGCTGATATCAAGCAAGTTGACATAATACCAATCAAACTGGTTACGGCGTTTACCGACGTCGCGGCAGCTTGTACAGTATTGATTGCCAACTTTAACTTTTCCAACACATTCGTAAAAGTGCGTACCCAATTCTTTCGTTTCTTTGCAGAGTTTGAACACGGGTCGTGTAGAACGTCTATTAAAAATCTCTAATCGAACTTGAAAGATACTTAGGCTTTCTATAGCCTTCATACTACCATTGTATTTCATAACTTCTCGTCCAATTAAATGAAACAGAGGACCTTTCTCATTTTTCATCATGGAGTAACACTTGTTCTCTTTAAAGTAACTCGAGTTGATATAACAACTCGTTTTCGTTTATCTTGTGACAGACTACTTCTCACATTGTATCAGGTATAACATGGTTTGATTTTTTTATCAGAATACTTTTTAAAATAGTTAATCTGTTTTATTCAGTATTACATAGTTGTAATATCTATTTTTCACTCGTTTCAAGCTGAGGTATTGTTAACTATACATTATTTAATCATAGGAAGGTCAAACGTTTTAGTGTTCATCACATATTTGTAATAATCGACTTGTCTTTCAGCAGTGACGTTCTAGTACAGACGTTTTAGAAGCGTGGTTGATAGGGACACTGATAAGATTATAGGCCGCATAATTTATATTTAATAAGGTTTGTGGTAATTGTGGTCTGCAAAAGGAGTCTTTATTTCTAAATGGAAAGCCTGTACAACACGAGAACTGCTTTTTATAATTCAAGGCTTTATAAATGACGGCCATGTGTCATGTTATCTGTTGTTGGAACGTGCAGCTATCAATAATAAAGAAGCTGGTCATTTTTGGTCAGCGCCGTGAGGTAGCTGATCTTTCATTTACCCGTGTCTGTCAGTCAGTGTGTAATGCTACAGTACTTTACGCCCGCTTTAACGCCCACCATTGGTAACTTTCAATTTTGCAGTACAAACTCGAAAAGTTTAAAGCACGAAATTTATTTATGGAAAAAGAATCGCCAGTTTGTAACAAATTTAAGTGTACTACAATACAAACAGGGTTTCACTTCACTTAAATGAATAAATAAATTATTCTTTTTAATACGCCTTTTCCCACCCTTAATTTTGATGTAGTGTATTCTGGGAGCGAAACGCCGCTAAAACTTTATGTCAACAAGGAGCAAGAATCAGTCGAGTTAGTCTTTTGCAGATAATATAAAAACAACATTAGTTGAAGCATATTGAATCGAGACGTTTACAACCACGTATCTCATGTATTTGACAGGAGACAAATTTATCAAGGAAAAAAAAAAGTCAGGCAAGTTGCATAGATTATATATTGCATGCAAAGTTGTGCAAATTATGTTTTCCTTTTTCCCTTGCTGAATTTTTCAATTTTATTACATTATGCCCAGTAAGCACTTCACTGTAAAGTGAAATTTTAAAGACCAAAAAGTTCCTGTAAAAGGAATCGGGAAAATTGATGTTTTGCATTTATAAGTATATGGAAATGATCCTTATTAAAGGATGGTGCCAACAAAATATACGACTTTCAGTTCAAAACTTCTTATTACCTCGTTTGTTAGTTACAACACTGTTTTGTGTATTAAGAATTTCAAAGATCTAGTTCAAGAAGGCAGTTATTTGTTTGAATTCATTTTTGGTTTCATGAAATTATAATTAAAAACATATGTTTTTGTATGTTTTTTTTTCGAAACGCGTGGTTTTTTTCTACACATGGTCTTACAAAAAATTTTCTTATAAGAAAATATACAGCTCACGCATGTATAATTCTTTTGTCTATAATAAACTAATTTTTGGTGGTTAATGAATAGACCCTTTTTACACTAACTTATCATTTTAACATATTTATTGTTTAAGCCTGTTTTCCACCAGTGAGATATAAAAAAACACAAGCCTCAAAAAACTTTGCAGTAACTTTTCATGACTTTAAGTACAATTGCTGCTACCGTTTTGCGCCATCTGGCTCTTGTAATAATTACAAAATATAATAAGAATTCAGGGGCGGATTTAGGCTGGTGCATTGGTGCACTTGCACCAATAAAATTCTGTATGTTGAAAAATAAGGTGTATCTCTTGAGAAAGATATATATATGTTTATAAAACTGTTCAGTTTCAGTCTCTGAAATCTTCGGTTCTCACACCGTTGGGCTTCTTGTGGCGTCGTGGAATATTCTCGGGAATTTTCTCCGTTCGAAAAAACAGAGTATTGTTATTTTGAAATATTTGGCCCTGTATAGCAAATATGAAACGGGGTGCCGTCTCGGAAAATATATGTTCGGGGGGTCGGTTACCGGCATCGCTTTTTGCACCACTTAACTGGTGCAAAGATGCGGAGTTTCTAGGGGAGTTTTGAGATCTGTCTGACTGGTGCAAGCTCAACTGGTGCAAATTGAAAAGTGTACGGCATGACGATAAAGATAATTTTATAGCCTCTACCGTGCGCGAACAGAATTCCAGTTGCATCATGGCACATTCACAGTGTCGGAAGGTTGGAAGAAGTTCATTGTTGTTCAATAGACATCTTACATTATATTTTTTCTTATGTACAAACGTATCCATGTATTGTTTTTCAGTCTTTTTTATTCCTTTACGTTTATGCTGAAGGTTATGCTAAAGGTTCTGATATGATATCAGAACCTTTATTTATAGTTGAAAGTATTGTCAAATATTTCAAATTAATAATAAGTTAAATGGTTTTGTATTATTCTTTACTGGTAACAATAGTTTCCTAAATTTTAAGTTAAGAGAAGAAAAGTGTTAAATTAGTTTTTAGACAGTTTTTTCTAGATCTGCTGCTTTGTAACTTTTTATCGCTTTCAAAAACCATAAAGGATGGGTTATGAACAGATCTTTTTATTGTTTGTTTTCCCTTCTGAATTGGTTATAATAATAGATATAATTTTAATTTTATGTAATGATTTTTCAGCTTCTTTACAATTTTGATTTATCACATCTTTACCGAACTGTAAAGGTTATGGAAACTAGCAATTCAAAACATTAATTGTATATATGTATACAAGTAACAAACTTTCTTTTCATTAGTATATACTATTATTGTGGTGGTGATTTTTTAAACCAAAAATCCTCAACGTAGGAGTACCTTAGATCCTTTAGTTTCTTTTTGTGTAACTTACATAATAGATAATAAATTTTTATGAACCAAACTAAGGATTAATGTCAGCAGTGGGAACCATTTTTAGATCAATAAAAACATGACAAAACATCGAAATTGCAAACAAACTCCCAAACAAACCCAGGGACGTAGCAAAGTGTTTTGACTTGGGGGGGCTGAACATGTTTAGTATCTAAGGAGGCCCCACCATGGTTGGGGCCGACGGGCGAAGAAAATTTTTCAATTTTACAACCCCTAGATTGCTTATTTGAGCACTGAAAATCAAGATTTTTCATACTTTAACCTATGTTTTTTGAACTTATTTTCACCGGAATTCGGAGCTACTTTCGCTAATTTGACAGGTAAAGGACTAGAAAAATGTTTTATTTTTTGTATGTATTCACTTTGACCATAAAATAAAAATTACAATACATATATTATGTTAGGCTGTGATTCAAACATCGGTTTGCGTTGCACATTCTCTTGCAGATGTAATTTCAGGGACTTTACCGTAATCTAAATTGCTAAAAATACCGAATTTGTTTCTCCTCCTTTGATTGGCACTACAAAGTTGTTGCCGATTTCAACAAAATCCAGATCATTTAGTCGATCTTTGTGATCTTTTGCAGAAAAGATTCTTTTGCTCTCGGCATTTGTTGCTGGTGCTACCATGATAAGTTTCATGAGGATAACCACCTGACTGATAAAGTTCCTCCTAGAGCTCATTTCCCTTGCTTGTTTAAACACACTATGCAATGTTAAAGGTTCTTTAAAAACTGATGGCAGTAGCTCCAGCTGGGTTGTTAAAGATACCGGATCGGTGTCATCATGGTACAGATCAGCAAATGACACCTGACCATTCTTCAAAACTGGTCTCGTCATCTCGCTTTTGAAGTCATCTCCTTTAATTGCATACAAAATGATATTTTGCATGGCTGCGTACATTTGATAATCAGGTTGATTGAACCGTTCAGTTATGGCATTAATGACAAAATCGTAGCTTTCTAAATACATTTGCTGGTACATTTCTTTAACAGAGCCATGATGAAAGTCGGTTCTATTTTCATCATAACGTTGAGGCATTCTTCTTTTTCTTGGGAGAACTGGCTCATCAATACCTAACTTTTCCATCTTCTGTTTGGTCAATTCCCAAAACAAGTCGAACTTATGATTTGAGCGATCTTTCCTTAGGACTTCCAAAACGAGCTTTGCGAGTTCTTGAGCTTCCACAGCTGACATTTCACTGGTTTGCAAAGTTGAACTAAGGTTATCAGTTTGTTTAAGTAGCTTTGCCCCGAGATAACAACCAAATAAAAACGGGAATTGGCTCATTTGAGATTCACATCCAATGATACGGACTTTCATGTCTGGGTCTTTTGTGATTTCAGAAGCATCAGACCACAGTCTCATCAATTCCTCGTGGTTATTTATAAGTGACTCCAAGATTTCACCTCTCACCGTCCATCGAGTAACACAGAAAGTGTGGACACTCCTATCCTCATTTTTTGGGTCTGCACGTAACTGCTTCAGCATAGTTTCATGTTGTGGAGAGTTTTTTACAAGTTTGACGATCTCAAACGCACAAGAAAAAGCGTTCTTTAAGCAAGAAACTTGGCTGCAAGCATCTTTTACTGCCAAATTCAGAGCATGGCCATAGCAGTGGGTAAATAGAGCTTTTTCATTTGTGCTTTTAAAACGAGTTGCTACTCCTGTCTTTTTTTAATCATGCGCAATATCCAATGGTTTCTTTGTTTTATCACATACCTGTTATTACGAAAGGATGGGAGTGCTAATGTCATTGCCTTTGGAGATCTTTTGATGAGTTGTGAGTAGAAAAAAGAAATATAAAAAAAAATCAACTATGCTTGACAAAAAAGTTGAAAAGAAATATCATAATGTTGAACTCCTCCACTTTTTTTGACTGACCCTAACTACGCCTCTGCAAACAAATTTCCTAATAGACAGCTACTGACTTATGTTTCTCACAACCTTCATAACAGTTTAGATCTTTAAGTATATATTATCATTTTTGTTCTTTCAATTCAGACAAACAGTTCTCCCATCCTTTTTTCAAGTGTCTGTTTACTGCTTCTAAGAAAGTAGGAGTTGAGCCCTTATGGTAATCATTAGTTTTTATCCTGGAGACTGCAGAATATCAATGTATTACACACATAATGGACATAATATTGTGTGGCATTGTTAGGTTATATGTTGTTTTTTTGCACATGTATTTATTCAGAAATAAAAAGTTCTGTAATGTTCAAATGGTTGACAGGCAACCAGCACCTGTGAACATTTTTTGATACATGGGCTGATCTCCTGGTCAATTACTTATTATTGAAGTGTTTGTAGTCATCTTTGATATTTCATAATAATATATTTGAAATTTAAAAATTTAATTCAGTTGTTAATGCTTTTGACCAAGGTTAATCCCAGTTTTGATTTTTATGTTATTAATTCCAGACTTTCCACCTTCTGGATATCTTATTTTTACTGTTTCTCCTCCTTCAGTTGCATTGTCAATGTACCATAACCACATGGGAATAAATAGTTGTGTTTGGGTCTGCTACAGCTCATATAACTGCAGAAAGGGCCCCCCACGCCCCTGAAAACGAATTGACTTATTCAGTCAAGTTGACAATTGCACCAGTCAAAAAAAATCCTAAATCCGCCCCTGGAATTATTTCAGATATTTTTTAACCAGATAAGAAGATAAATTATCTGATGAATTTCCATGAATAAAATTCATTTTACTTTATTACGGATGGTAAATTTAAAATTAGGGTTTGATTGACCATTTTTGACTCACTCCTCTACTACCCACACCCTATAGAGAAATTCAGCAATTATTTTCCTTTCAAGTATAATGGTACTTTGAGTATTTCAAGTTAAAATTATGACTCTGTATGCAAGTTTCTTTAAGGTCAGCATTTTGTTAAATGGGCATTTATTGGTAATTTGTGCAGTTATATAACTCTTTACACTTTTATTTTTAGTAATCAGCAACTGCTTGGCACTAGATCTTCACTGAATTGGTAGAAACAAAAATTCACTTGCGTGATTAACCAAGCACGTAAGGTTGTAAGCACGTAAAGCTGGAAAGTCCAACTAGTAACTGAAATTTGAAATTGAAATAAAATCGATTAAAGTAACAAAGTTGCTGCAGTTGTTTTCTTCCCCATATGATTTCTGTTAATGCATAACGTATAACCAAGTGGTTCCTATGCTGCCGGAAAAACCTTTCGGCTAATAAGGAGAAGGATTTAATTCAACCTCGATCCCACCCTGGGATCGAGGTTGGGATTTAATTGTCTTAGAAACGCAGGGAGATCTGCTATTAAGACGTTTACCGATTAGTTATTCTTAGCTTCCATGTTTTTAATGAATTTGTCCTTGACCTTTTAGCTAAGACGACTTCGGTTCAATGAATTTATTGGAAAAAAATATGCGCATGCAATACGTTATGATCGATTTGTCATTCGGCTCTTAAGAATTTGGGTTTTTGGTCTTGATGGCATATAGATCGGCTATCAATGTTAGAAAAAATAATCTTTATGAAAGGTCAGGTTTCTCCTGTTACCATTCATTCGACATGTGGCCTATTCCATACTACTGTGAAACACGGCATCATCAGGGGCAATTTAAATTTTTTGCGTTTTGAAAATATTTGGGAGTCCTTTCATCATAGTGGATTTTCTAAGGCGAGTGAATTTGCATTTTCCATTTGCATGTCCACCAACTGTTATGGGTTTTCCAGAAACTAATCAAGCTGTATTTTAGAAATGCAGGTTTCTTTGTCGCAAGCTGTATTCGTGTGATATTTTAAGCATCCAATTTGCGCTGACCTTAAGGCCTGTGGGCCTCTTGTTGTATTTGAAGCTGCCATTCGTAGCGGGCGATATTGATTTGTAATAATTGGTTTAAAGCCAATTACACTAGCGTGTTTGGTAATGACTTCCAGGTAGTGAAATCAAGAAACACTTTGATTTTATTTATTTATTTATTTATTTATTTATTTATTTATTTATTTATTTATTTATTTATTTATTTATTTATTTATTTATTTATTTATTTATTTATTTATTTATTTATTAATGACATATTTATACAGGCTGACTACCTTCAATTTTATAACAAAAATTGGTATCAATGGAGAGCCTGTTAAAAAATATATACATATCATATTTGAGAATTAAAAATATTATAATACATATTTATATAAAAAACATTAGTAAAAAAGTATCAACAAACAAACAGTTAAAAGCAAACAAAATGAAGAGGGTAAAAGTATGTGTGGATAAGCTTGGGTTACCAGACTTGAACTGAATAAAGACATAGGCAAGTCAAAAATCACATTTCCAATAGACTAACAAATTCTTTAAAATTTGGCGTTTTCCGTACATCAAGGGGCAAGTTGTTATACAATTTGTCTCCCATGTACGCAAACACACCACGTGAATATTCTTTTTTAAATACTGGCAATCTTATCAAACAATTTTTGTTCCTAGTATTTATGTTGGAGTTCACTAGCTGAAAGTAATCTTGAAAATCTTCACATATATTGTTATCCAGACATCGTCTCACAAAAGCGCAGGCTCTCATCTCCTTTATTCTCGTAATTGTTGGTAGGGTTGCATCTTTATCATTTATTATGCGCACTGCTCGTTGATGGAAAGATTGTAACCTTTTTTCGTTAGTGTTAGTAATTTTCAAGTTTGATAACGTACCACATGTCAGGATAGGAACAACCATTGATTGGTATATTAACTTAACAGCGCGTACCGTTAACATTGAACGTAATTTCGACAAGAGTCTCAATCTACCAGATGCTTTTTTTGTACGAACTATCAAAATACGAGTTCAAATTGAGACTACTATCAATATTGATGCCAAGGTACTTATAAGATGAGCAAGTTGAAATAGTTTGACTTTTGTAGCTACTTAATTTTGAGATCTGTATTTTTGTTCAACATTTTACTTGTTCCAAACATCATTGCCTCTGTTTTCCCCTTAGTCATATTCAAAATAAGATCGTTCTCTCTACACCAGTTGTCGATTGATAGAGAGTTTAGTTTCAATAACATAGAATTCTTTATCGCTTACGTATATTACTGTATCATCTGAAATTTTATGATATCACAATACTTCAGAACTTCAGGTAGGTCATTGAAGTATATCACAAACAACAGTGGTCCGAGGATAGATCCTTGAGGTACACCATTGAAAACTGGTGTTGGATCAGATAGAACATTTTCATACAGTACACGCTGTGACTTATTGAATAGGTAATCAGTGAACCAAGATCTTTCATTTACATGTACACCATATTGTTCTAGTTTGTCAAGAAGAAGTGAATGTTCGATCGTGTCGAACGCTTTACGTAGGTCGATGAATACTGCTCCAGCAAGACTGTTTTTGTCAACATTTTGTTTGATTTTATCGAAAAATAATGCAACAGCTAAAGTCTATTCCAAAAGCTTGTGGACACTTTACTTTTTTAAACTTTTCTCAGCACCGATTTATGCTATATTCAAAAGTTATACACCGTTGGAAAGCTGAGAAAATGTGGGATATTCTACGCGAAAAAGTTTTTCAAAATTTTCATAAATTGAAGAAGAAAATTGAAGAAGAAAAAAAGGTCGTTTTTTTCTAAGGGTGGTACAAGCTTGAATTTTACATAGTTGGAAAGAAGAATCCTTGGCGATTACGATTATGTAATTTTTTTTTCAAAAAATTATTTATTTCGAAAGATACAGCAGGGGAAAGTGACCCATGTAAACAAATCAAAAAAATGACTTTTTTGAAAAAAACCGGGGGTATGAAAACAGACTTTTTTTCTGTTTACATTCAAAACGATTTGTAACTGTTATTAATTAATTTGTAACAATTTTTAATTTCCTCTGGGATTTAACGAAGATCTGTTACACTTCTTTTGAAATGCAATGTAAAATTTATAATGCTTTGTACAATGTGAATTCTTTTCAATATAATTGCTTTATTGAAATTAAAAAAAAAGATTCATGCTAATGTTTTACGACGCAACATGTAAAGAAGATGATTAAATACTAAATGACACTTTCTACTATATGACTGTTTTCATACCCCCGGTTTTTTTCAAAAAAGTCATTTTTTTGGTTTGTTTACATGGGTCACTTTCCCCTGCTGTATCTTTCGAAATAAATAATTTTTTGAAAAAAAAATTACATAATCGTAATCGCCAAGGATTCCTCTTTCCAACTATGTAAAAATCAAGCTTGTACCACCCTTAGAAAAAAACGACCTTTTTTTCTTCTTCGATTTTCTTCTTCAATTTATGAAAATTTTGAAAAACTTTTTCGCGTAGAATATCCCACATTTTCTCAGCTTTCCAACGGTGTATAACTTTTGAATATAGCATAAATCGGTGCTGAGAAAAGTTTAAAAAAGTAAAGTGTCCACAAGCTTTTGGAATAGACTTTAGTTCCGTTGAGCGATGTTTCCTAAATCCGAATTGCTGTTTACATAGAAATTGGTTATCCCCCATATACGTGTATAGCTGATTATGTACAATTTTTTCGATGACTTTAGAAATAGTTTAGGAAATTGGTCTGTAATTGTCAACCAGGACCGTTTTTATAAACAGGAATCACTTTTGTAACCTTCCAGTCATTGGGAAATTGACCTGTAGTGAATGACCAGTTGATGAGGTAACACAAAGGTGAGCATATATTCTCTGCACAATCACAAAGAAAGCTGGATGGTATATTATCTAAACCTGTACTTTTATTTTTGCGTAATGATCTTAACTCATGGTATACCTCTTTAGGAGTGATTAATGACCGTTTGAAAACTTTGTCGGTCCGCGTTGATAACTTTTGGGCTTTCGCCAAGTCAAATCGCTCAGAGTGAAAATGTTTTTCTTGAGAACACCCACAATAGTAGAGTAGTAAGTGCAGAATTTATTTGATACCGTTGATGGATTGCTGGATAGTTTGCCATCGACATCAAATATAATTGCATTTTTTGGTTTTGACTTCGTAGGAAAAATTCGTTTTATTGCACTCCAAAATTTGCTAGAATCTCCAGCGTTGTTCACCAATAAAGTTTTACATATTCGTTTTTGGCTTTGTTCACTATGCGGTTTACTTCGTTTCTTTTCTCCACATACTCCTTTTTATCTGATGCAGATTGAAACTTTCTGTACTTGCGAAGAAGATGCTCTTGAGTATTTTATTGTTTCCTCTTTCCAATGATGTATTTTTTTTTTCCGAAATTGGAAAAATAGAAGAGGAGAAAATCGAAAAAGTAACTCCAGAAAAACTCATTATTTTCTTAACGATCAATTAAGACGTTGCACAAAAAGTATAATTTAGCACAACAAAGAGAATCATTTCAGAAAATCAATATTAATAAATTTTTTTAAGTTACTGTTTACACCAAAGACGAGTTACAATTTTATCAAAATAAACTAGAAGCCATTAGGCTTGAACAATTTTCGCAGTAACAGTCTAGAATTCATCAAATTACCCCCTTCTTTAATTTATTTAACTTAATCTTGACAGCTTTGCAATTCACTATGATGTTTCGGGGCTAGAAAAAGAGTTCACCAATATCTTACGCATGATGTTTATTCATGAAAATTGAAGATTTTTCGAAATTTGGTCCAAATTTGGCCCAAATCGTCCAATTTTAGTCAAATCTGACAAAATGACTGTCAAATTTGAAATCAGCACCTTTCAAATGTAATGAAATTTGAAGAACTTTCGAAATTTGGTCCAAATTTGGCCCAAATTGTCCAATTTTAGTCAAGTCTGACAAAATGATTGCCAGAATTGAAATCAGCACCTTGTCTAAATTGCCCAATTTTAGTCAAACCTGTCCTAAGTTCCTAGCATAGGTCAGTCATTAACTATTCTGAATACCTTATCGGCCCTTTTTACGCCGGCCCTAATGTGGCGTTAATTTTGGTGCGCGGCGTTAAAAGGGCCGGCGTAAAAACGGCCAAAAAAATGGAAATTTTTCAAAAAATCGGCGTTATTTTTTAAAGTTGAAATTTAGATTTGAAAATATGAAACAAACTTTAGATGTGAAAGAACTCTTTGGAGACAATGAAGAGTCAGATGAAGGAGAAGTTGAAGCAGAAATAGAGGTAGAATCAGATGACGATGAGGGAACTAGAGAAAATAATGAAAGCATTAATGAAAAAGAGGACGAAATAACTGTAATAGATTAAGTCTTACGATGTATTAGATGATATATATTAGAAGACATTTGTAGTATAAGTTAAAATTTGAACAGAAAAAGTGAAAAATAGTGCTTAAAAATTTTTTTTTTCTTTTTTACTTTTGAGGCGTAAATAACGGCCCTAAGTGGCGTTAAGGCAAAATCTTGGGGTGGCGGAATAAGGGCCGGCGTAAAAAGGGCCGGCGTTAAATTAGGGCCGGCGTAAAAAGGGCCGATAAGGTAAACAAACAATCCGAAATCTGAACGGACTTTCCGAAAGCAGCAAAAAACTGTCACACAGATAGATAAATAAATAGAATGTGTAAACCAAACATTTTCCTACGATTAAAAGCGCAGAAATTGAAAAATAAAGTTTCTGTTTTAAGAAAACTGAAGTTGAAAAAACGTTCATCTAAAGACAAAATCAAGTTTTTTCAGGGGTGAAAATTTTATAAGAAGCGTGAAAACAATATTACGTTACTGTGCATTTACAAAATCAACATTACACCATATTTTACTTACGAAATAAAATTAGGACTGTTTAACACAACATCAAAATAAAAAAGTTCAATTTCCCTCGACATGTCGGCTATTCTCTAGAATACATTTTTGCGCTCTATGTCTCATGCCTTGCATGACGTTCAATAAAATTTGTCGGTTGCCCCCGGAGAATGTTCATTTCATTCACGATTCTTTGTCTTAAATCGTTCAAGTCAGCGATTGGTGAAGTGTAGACTTTTTGCTTCAAGTATCCCCATAAGAAAAAGTAAAAGGATGTAAGGTCAGGAGATCTTGCAGGCCACGTACCTGATGACCCATTGCAATCACTCTCCGACCAAAAACATCCTGTAACCTTCTTCTTACAAGGCGCGTTCTATGAGGAGTTGCGCCATCTTGAACCCACCAAAGTCTGTTGTTTTGCAAGTTAGGGAGATTATAATTATGAGAGAGCTGAGGAAAAGCTCGGTTATTGAGCATCACTAGATAAGTTCTCCCATTCACATTTGCATTGATAAAAAAAGGGCCCAAAAGAGTGCCATTCCCACAAAATCCTCCCCACAGATGCAGCTTTCGTCTATCACCACTGACTTCAAAATTTGCAGTTGCTGGTGGGTTACCTTTGGGAGCATAACAGCGCACATTTTGTGACGATACGTGGCCATTCATGCCAAATGCAGCCTCATCACCAACAATAACATTCGGGTAGGAATCTTGGGTTGTGACATGAATTTTCGAACCATCTCGAAAAATCAAGTCTTCTTTGAAAATCGTTGTTCTTTAATTCATATCGGTTATGAACACGATATGGATGTTATTCCAAATCAGATCTTATGATTCGGTGAACTGTAGAGCTGGAAAGTCCAAGTTGATTTTGTCTGCAACTCATCCTCTGGTTGTTATGAATTGCAACTTGAATTGCATTTATATTCTGGGGTTTTCTGCCAGTTCTTCTCCGTCCGCTATTTCCCTTGTGTCGATTTTCCAAAGTGCCATTCTGAAGAAACTTTCTGACATTTTTGTGGATTGTCGCTTTATTCGGAAGTGCACGCTGAGGGTATCTTCTTGCAAATTCAGCTAGAGTTTGGTTGGTGCTCTTGGTCTCTAGGAATACTGACACTAGACAAGTGCGCTGCTCCACAGTTAAATATTCAGGCATGGTAAACACTTCTCAAAACTTATTTACTGTGCGTTAACTTGCCTCTCGTGTCTCTTCTGCTTTATTTTCAAGCAAGCAAATTTATGGAAAATCAAGCAATTAACTGCCTTAATTGGAAGTCTCAAATGTAAAGTAAACTTCTATTTTTCCAATTTCGAAAAAAATACATCATTGGAAAGAGGAAACAACAAGGTTGTCAATGATATAAAAATTATCATCCAATGATCAGAATTTATTGAAATGTAAGTGGTTATAATTCTTGTTGCCATTTTTTTGAAACACGCTGTAATTTACGTTGACATCTCCTGTGAGATAAAAATATTTACAAAATCGCGACGAAGATGATTCGATCCATCAAGGGGAAGATTATATAAGCTCAATGTTCTTATTTTATTGAGGAATTCAACTGATTTTTATTACGTTCCGATTTTCCAGCAAAGTTCCCATGAGGATTTTATGAACTTAATCCTTTGTATGGGTTTCTTTTATTTTCTATTTCATAATGTTGTCGAAAGAAAATTGTGAAAATTTTGTTGTTACGATCATTTGATTCGAGGAATTGAAAAATGATGTTCTAAAATTGTTCTGCCTGAAATTGTTATTAATCGGCGCTTTCACTCAGCTGACTATTGGAATAGGGTTTCGAAGTAGTCATTCTCTATGATTTTTCGCTATTTTATGATTTCGAATTCTTTTCCGATTTCGGAGTGTTTGTTTATTTAATATAGAACAGACCTGAAAAATGCAATGCGTAAAAAAGTTCAAGTCTGAAATATTTTTTGATCACAATATTAGGTTCTTTATAATTTTTAAATTTTTCTAAAATATTTTGGACGTTTTACAAGTTTTTCGAATGAGTCCCTAAAATATGTACACACAACATGGAACCTGTTTTTCAACCGATTTCATTTCTGTTTTGAAGAAGTTTTAGAGGAATTTTCAGTTCTGGGACTCCATTCTTGTTTCTACCTAATCTTGTTATCTAAATGTCATCGTGAGGAGAAATATGCGTGAAGAAGAAGAAAATGAAGAGTTAATAGCGAATAAAGCTATACTGAATTAACTTTCCACATCAAGAGAGGAATCATGTAATATAAAGTTTATTGCTGAATACAACTAAGCAACATATCTGTAGATACTGTAAAGATGTCATACAACTTATGTACAAAGTTCACTCAGTAAAGGATTGTTTACATATTGACAAAGATTGTATAAACATCATTTGGCGCGGAAATTGGCAACTAATTACGTTAACTATATTATATCACTCTGCTCGGTGTGCAACGATGTGGGGCAGCTTTCGACTAAATTCCAAGTATAAATGATGACATTGTACAAAATCATTTAGATTGTTTTCACTAAGAACTACCTGATGGAGACAGAATGATTTAGTTTGGGTTTATGTCATGAAAACAAACTTTGATGATTGTAACTGAGATTTGCATTAACGAAGATTTGTGTAAGACGAATGCACATTGATAGAAGATTTTTTAGACAAATAAACAAAGAAACGAGTTTCATCAAATGGCTGGCTTTATTACGGTAGCAGCGATAGCGAATACCGTATTAAAACACCCGTGGACTCCTACTCCTACTCCTGCTCCTCCTCCTTCGGCCGAAATGGCAATTAGTCTGCGATTTAGGGTCGGTGAGTCCCAGTAAAAACTCAATATACATTCTATTGAACGAACGCAGCCTTTTGAATTTTCGAAGGTTTTCAATCACATACATTTAAAATACGTTTTCTTTGATATTTTATCACTGAATTAATGAAGGAATGGATATTAATCAAATAGGTCTACATAAAACTGGGACTTTTAGTTACTTATGGTACTGAATCAATGTACTTTGGCACTTGAAAATAGATATGTTTTTCGTGTCAGTAAAGCACAGATCAGACTTTCTTATTACTTTCTACGTTTGATGGCTATCTGTTATGTCTTTGAACATCAAGGTTTTCAAAATTCGAGTTAAAAAAAGGCAGCTATTTGTTTGAATTCATTTTCGGTTTCAAAAAATTATAATTCAAAACATACAAATTTTTTTCGAAGAAACGCGTTTTTTTTTCTACATAAGCTCTTAAGCTTGGTTCCCACTACAGCAAAAATGAGATAGAAATGAGATAGAAATGAGATAGGATGAGATGAGATAATTTTCGAATCTAATGAGAATGCTCTATCTCATTTGTAGAATATTTGATCTCATTTTTATCTCATTTTCATCTCATTTCTATCACATCTTTGTAATCAAAATTTTTTGATTCCAAACGAATGAGATAGAACATCTTCAAAGGTTCCGACGAACGTTTTTTACATTTCCACGTGTTTCTTTTTCAAATCACATTGTGCATCAATTCTAACTATGTTTTGTGTGTGCGTTCTTGTGTGTTGTGTGTGAAGTGCGAGGGAGAGAAAATGTCAGAAAAAAAAAATTGGAGCTTGCTCAAAAGATGAACTTTTGGTGGAAAGTGTTCGTTTGTTTCTTTGTCTTTACGACGAATCAGACAAGGGATATAAGGAATTCTCCATGTTTTCCTCCCCTCAAATCCGTCAACGTTGCCGATCTTTTTGTTTTAGTAAGCGTTTTCTTCGCATTCGTCGTAAAAATAAAATAACTAAAAGTTTCTTTCTCAAAATTATATCACTACTACTGATGTCCATATTTCCTTTTTTACTTGTGCAGCTTGTCTTGGTGCTTTTGAGATAAATTTATGATATAGTGTGAATGATCGATCGCTCATCTCAAATCCTATCTCATTTCTGTCTCATTTTCGAAATCTCATTTCTATCTCATTTCTCAACCTCGAACCCAGGGTCTCTTGCCTTTTCGATATACGGATAGCGGCAAAGAAGACCCTGGCGAACGCTGGTCACGTGACATGAAAATTACACAAAATCTGTGTAATTTTTATAAGAGGTGGCCCGAAGAAATTTTGTCTCGTGCATTCAGTTTTTTATATAGTCACATTACAACCAATATAGAGACCAAATATAGTTCGTCGAGTTCACTCGAGCTCATTTTCTGCAAAACTTAGTTGTTTACAAGACTTCAACAGCATTCTGGAAAGACGGTGTTTCTGATTTGATAAAGATTTTATTCGTTATCAAGGTTATTACATTCGAAAACCTTGAGTGATAAAAGGGAGATTGCAAAATTCGTGTGGTGTTTTGTGGATTTTATCTTTGTAACGAGCTGTGGTTTATTTTGGAGACACATCCAGAAACAGAAGCAGAAAATTAAAACTTGAGTGTATTGAGGTTCAATCTTGTAGTTTGTAGTTGTAGTTATTGTTTATTTGCCATTTTAAAGAAGCACATTACAAATCAGCATAAAAGTATGATAATTTTAATGGCTGGAGACCATACATATAGCCAAAGGCTAGACAAGGGTATGGCCACCAATAATTTAACAGTTGGATCAATAGACTACCATAAACAAGTAAAAACTAATTTGCGAAAAATCAATAGTTAATAAAAGTGATGCTTTTGAAGAGTTCGATTAAGTTGTGCTTAGAGATGCTAGATAGGTCTGATTCTGGACAATGCAACTGAAACTCATTCCATTGAACAACAGACTGGTAGATAATAGAGTTTAAACCAAATTTAGTGGTATTGCATTTAGGTCTTGATAAGAGTCCCAATAAATTACCCCTGGTGTTGTGACAATGTGGATATTTACTTAGATTGTAAGTATTAATTAGAGCTGGAGGTGCAGAGTTAGAGAGTATGTGAAAAGTAGAGATAATGTTAAGAAGTTTAACTAGATCAGAGAATTTTAGAATTTTAAGATTACGAAATAAAATAGATGAAGGAGAGTTAAATTCAGAGAAGGTAATCAATCTCATACTTTGCTTCTGAAGTCTAGAGATTCTAAGGCAAGGTGAGTTTCCCCAAACCTGACAGGCATATCTCATGTGAGTGTCAAAGAATGAAAAATAAACTTGAAGAAGAATAGATCTTGAGATAAAATGTCGAAGTTTAGAGATGATACCATTTGCTTTCCTTAATTTTACACATAACAATTCAAGGTGTTTTTTCCATGAAAGAGTGTTATCTAAGTGAACACCAAGATATTTGACTGAGTCATTGAGATCAAGGGGATGACCATTTAGTATAAGCCGTATATTGTAGTTGGGAATCTTATGTGAGCCATGGAATAATAAGACTTCTGTCTTAGGAACATTCAGAGAGATCTTGTTAGCGCATAACCATTTGAAAAGTCTCCTTAGATCTAAGTTAAGACGTTTTTCTATAACCTTAAGGGAGGAATTTGAATAAAGAATACAGATATCATCAGCAAATAAAGTAGCTACACTAAAGATAAGAGAGTTAGGGAGATCATTAATATAAATGATAAACAGCAAAGGTCCCAGAACTGATCCTTGAGGAACACCGTGAAAAACTTCCTTAAAATCTGATTTTTTACCATTTAGATACACATACTGTTTTCTCCCAGTTAAATAAGATTGGATCCAACGCTTACACTTACCTCTGATACCATAGAGTTCAAGTTTGCGTAACAGGATGTTTATGTCAACTGTATCAAAAGCTTTTCGCAGATCAATGAACACCCCACAAGAAAATAGTCCAGTATCAAGTGATTTTCTGATAGTTTCGGTAAGGGTAATTAAGGTTTGAGTTGTGGAATGTGATTTTCTAAATCCAAATTGTCTGTTAAATATTAGGTTGTGTTTAAGAAGAAAGGAATTAAGTCTTGTGTGAACCAATTTTTCAAAAATTTTATCAATATTAGAAAGTAGTGAAATAGGCCGATAATTATTCACATCAAGATTAGAACCTTTGTTCTTGAAAACAGGTATTACTTTGACTAATTTAAGAGTGTCTGGAAATATACCTGTTTCAAAAGTTAGGTTGATTAAAGATGATAAAACACTAGCAAGTTCATTTGGGACACAATCAAAAATTTGTCTTGGAATACTATTGTCACCAGTACTTTTGGAATGGTTTAGGGTTTTGAAAGTTTTAAGCATTTCAGCATGAGTTACAGCTCTAAAAAAACAGGAATCAGGTGAAGGATTTCCAATTAAAAAGTCTTCAAAATTACCAAAGTTTGGAATTTTGTCTTGCAAATTTTGCGCAATAGAGCTAAAATAATCATTAAAAGCACTGGCGACCCTAGTTTGGTCGTTAACAATATTGTTATTCAAATCAAGAGAAATATTAGCATTATTTTTATTTTTAGAACTATGGATTATACCATTAATGCCTTTCCAAAGTTTTTTTGAGTTTTTGATGTTATTTTCGAAGAATGTTTTGTAATACATATTTTTACTAGTTTTTAAAAGTTTAACGATAGTGTTACGATAAAATTTATATTTAATGTGTAGTTCATTTTTGATGTTATTGTTCTTACAATTAATGAATTTTTTTAAAAGAACATCACGTTTAAGTATTGATTTACGTATACCCTTAGTTATCCAAGGTTTGGTCTTATCAAGGATTTGTTTTTTGGACATCTCTCTTATGGGAGTGAATTGATCTACGAGAAAATTAAGTTTATCAAAGAATAGATCAAAAGAGACATTTGGATCTTTTGCATCAAGTTTCATGAAGGAATCCCAGTTGATTGATTGAAAATATTTTCTAAATTTTTCAGCATCAAAGTTTTTCCAATCTTTGTAAGTTTTAGGGACATTATTGGTTTGTTTTTTATTTGATTTATCTAATAGTACAAATTGGGCCAGATGGTCAGAAATGCCTGAAATAAGATTACCTGAGATAGACTTGTAAGAATGGGGAGAAATAAAAATGTTATCAATAAGTGTCTGTGAGTTATTACTAATCCTAGTAGGTAAATTGATATATGGTAATACAAGAAAGCTACTTAAAGTGTCAATAAAGTTAGTGACAGAATTTTCACTAGAACTTAATAGATTCAAATTAAAATCACCTAAGAGAACAAGCAACTTACCTTGGCGATTGACAATTTCTAAGATGGGAAGAAGAAACTTATTTGTAAATTCAATTGGTGATAAGGCATGATGTCTGTATATTGATCCCACTACAATATTAGGCTTATTTTTTACCTGGATTTCAGCAAATGTTGATTCCAATAATTTTGAAGCATACATAATATTCTCAAGATCAGGTCTTCTAAAAGATGTAAGTTTATCGGAAATAAAGAGAAGGGTGCCACCATGGTTTGCTTCAGTAACAGTGACATGAGATTGATAATTAGAAATTACAGGACTATAAGGAGAACTTGATAGAATACGTGTTTCACTCAGCCCTATTACATCAAATTCAAAATTAAGAGAATCAAGAAAAAGTTCTAAACTATCAAGATGTAAATTTAAAGAATTGATGTTTAAATGGAAGAATGAATAAGAAGAGGTATTGCAAATAGCTGAATTAGAAATCATAGTTTTAAAGGAAAGTTCATCATAATACTTACAATTTAACGTTTCCAGATTGTCAAAATTTTGAGAAATGTGTTGGGAGGAAAGAGTACTTAAAGACGGATCAGGTTCAGGTTCAGGTTCAGTATTGAATGGAAAAAGCAGACAGCTACACCTATAACAGAACCAGGCCTCACTATCATCTGTTTCAATGAGCTTTTTGAAATCACTAGTGCTAAGACGATTACATTTGGGATGAACCCAGTGTTCACAAAAGTTACAAAAAATAGCATCACTTTTAATTGGTTTATCGCAAATAGAACATGGATCACTATCCACTTCAACAGACATGAAATCAAAATGATAATTGTTTCTCGAGCCAAAACTTGTAATAAAAAAAAAAAAAAATAAAATAAAGTATCAAAAATGTCTTAAAACAATTAATAGAGAAAAAGAATCTATTCTAAAAGTTCTTTTTGTTCAGGAAAATTACTTAGAAGGTCGTTAAGATGCGTAATTTTCATGACTTCATCATAGTCAAGAAATCTAATGTAAATTGTACCATTAAAAACCCAGAATGAATCGATTACTTTATTCTGATGGAGAGTTTTAACTTTTCCCCAGAGATAACGATAATAGTTGCAAAGATTGTTATTGATGTAAATTTTGTCGGCAAGATCAGCTTTTTTATAGATGTCATGAGAACGGAAGTTTTTACCTTTCTTGAGAAGTTTTTCAGCGAATTTTCTGTTTACAAATCGAACGATAGTGCGTTTAGGGCCTTTTTGATTAGGTTTTTTTCGAAGTCGATGACAAGCTTCAATATCATTTGTTGAAATGTCGATATCAACTGCCTTTGCTATTTTGATAACTTTATCTTCTAAATCCTCATCACCGACTGAGTCTGGTATTCCAACAACCTCTATCTTCCACAAAAAAAAATATAAATAGCCAATAAAGGCACACAAAAAGTAAAAACAAACTATGAAGATAATACATAAACAACAAATAATACAACAGTGCAGTGGTGAGAGAAGATTCTCATGAAATAATGTTTGGGATGAAGAACTTATTCAAATATATTAAATGATTCAACATTGTTATTTATATCAAAATTTGCAAAGTTCACTGGTCAGTAGATGTATGTCTATTTCGAAAAAGCTCTATAACTTCTTCTTGTAAGTGACCTAAGTATTATCAAGTATACGTTTGTCACAAATGAAGACAGAACAACACAACTTATAAAATTTTCACACTTCTTTAACCTATGGAGTCTTTCTCAAGTGCCAAGTGTCAATATATACTTATTAGTATACTTAAAAATGATGTTTGTTGTATGTGTTACCCTTATTATGTATTATGTATGTTGAAAAAGAAGTATTTTTATTATGAATTCTTGTAGGATCTTGTCAGGATTTGAACCAGATTTTAACATTATGTTGAGTGAAATTTGTTGTTAGTTTCAAGGTTACTATGTGATCGAAAACAGGATGGTATTCTGTATGAATACTGATACTTCAAATTTCAGGGAAATTGCTTTTTAGATTGTTATCTTCCCTTATCGTCTCAGTCTTTCTTGTCAGTCCATTCTTCTCTCTCTGACAATTTGCAGGATTTTTATAACCACGCTATGTGACGTATAATAGTTTTAAATCATTACATGGGATCTTGAATCCATTATGGCAGATGGTTTAGTTTTGAGTAAACGATGTATTGTTGTTAAGTGTAAAGTTTACCTTTATCCTTTTATGTATTTTGCTAAACGATATAATATACAGCTTAAGATTTAGAATTCTTAAGTCAATGTATACCTTTTTATGAAAATCCTACAAATTGTGATATACCGTAATGTAAAAATTAGATAATATTTTCATTCTTTGTATGTGCACATGCTTGTTTTAGTTTTTGATCCCATTTCTGGATTGCAACGTTTTGTTAAGACCCACATATTGAACAATTTTGCTTCAGAAACGTTGTGATTTATATTCATCAACTGAAGCCACTAAATTCTAATAAGGAATCTGAGTGTGAATGGAAATTAGCTATATAAATTTAATAATTCTATGATATTTAAATATGGAAATATAGGTCAATCTGTGATTAACAAATAATGTTTCAACTATGTATTTGTATGTATTTGTGATTTCTGTAGTTTTATTGTTGATAATATTAAAAAATCATGTCATAAAAATAATTCATGTTTTCCTCCCAGAAATGATTGAAGATGGTCATCCTCATATTTCTAAATTATGCTCTTAAATTTTAGCACATGTGTGTGAGCCTACAATTTAAGTTCTTAGAAACTATGTTCTTCTAAGTAAGACTGCCATAATTCATCACTATTCTAGTCAAAAGAGCATGAAAATTTATCTTGTTCACTTGTTGATTATTTTAAGAACTTTTTGTTGTTAGCCTTTCTCATTGTAAATACATAATGTCACCATACCAGTGCTTTTTGAATTGAAATGATAGCTAAAATAATGTTATTTTGAATAATTAAATTTTTAGACTCCAATTCTTATCTTCCTCAGCAGTAACTCGGATGATTTCTTCTTTTTGCTCGAAAATCCTACGGTCGTTGTAATATTTTCAGCCAATAGAATTCGTTAATTCGGTAGCGTTCGCCAGGGTCTTCTTTGCCGCTATCCGTATATCGAAAAGGCAAGAGACCCTGGGTTCGAGGTTGTCTCATTTCTATCTCATATTTGCTCTAGTGGGAACCAAGCTTTATAAAAAAAATGTACGTTATAAACAGCTCATGCATGTATAATTCTTTTGTCTTCTAATAAATTAAATTGCTGGTGTGTTACGATTAGACCCTATTTACACGAGTTAGTAATTTTAAACATTATATTATCGTTTATGCCTGTTTTCCACCAGTAAGATATTTCAAGAAATAACGTTTACAGAACGTTTAAGAACTTTAAGTAAAATTTCAAATTTAAAAATGTTCTTGTGGCAAGTACTTTTGCTGCTACCGTTTTGCGCCATATTGCTCTTGTTGTTAAGTGTTTAAAAAGCCTTGAATTTAAAAAAGTGTCTTGAATAAAAGTCATTCTATAAAATGAAAAGTACTTCTATGTTTTTGTAAAGTTTCATATAGACTGTCCATTAAGGCGTTTACCGACGTCGCGGCAGCTTGTACAGTATTGATTGCCAACTTTAACTTTTCCAACACATTCGTAAAAGTGCGTACCCAATTCTTTCGTTTCTTTGCAGAGTTTGAACACGGGTCGTGTAGAACGTCTATTAAAAATCTCTAATCGAACTTGAAAGATACTTAGGCTTTCTATAGCCTTCATACTACCATTGTATTTCATAACTTCCCGTCCAATTAAATGAAACAAAGGACCTTTCTCCTTTCTCATCATGGAGTAACACTTTTTCTCTTTTTAATATAACTCGAGTCGATATAACAACTCGCCACTTGATATTGAAGATGTAAATATATTTATTATTTTTACAGTTTATATAGCTAGAAGAGAGAGTTACTGTTGATTATTGAACTATTCTGCATTGAGAATTACTGTTTTGTTTTAGTGAAATTGTTTGAATCATTAGAAGATTTTTTCCTGGAAATGACCTTGAAAATTACTAAAAAATGGCCTTGAAAGACCTTGAATGACCTTGAAATAGAAATTTTATTTCTGCTAACAACACTGAATGTGATGAGATGCTCTTTTCAATTGATGCATAAAATTTAATCTGTTGATTTCATATATTTAGAAAATCCTATGTTATGTTGATTTAAGTTGTAAAATATAATTTTTCTTCTTGCAGTCATTTTGAAAACAAATTGACTTTTTCTGAAATGATTTTGTCATACCTCTGTCAAGTATATATATAAAGTCCATATAAACAATAAGTCATATTTGGGCAATAGTTAGACTTACTCTCGTATAAGCATTTTTGAAAATATCTTGAAGATTTATTATCCATGATGTCATTCAAAATTAGCCAAGTGACCAAGTATACAATAACTTGTAATTGTATACCATTTGTAATTCTATCCAATAGAGAATTGTCTGTGGAACAAATCATGTAACATAAAAGTCTCTATTTAAGAAGAAGTATCAAAAATCTATTTCAGGCCATAACCCATAGTATATATCGTTCGAAAAAGCAATGAAAACAGATAAAGAAAGATGTAACAATTCATATCTGAAGATGTCTAGTTCACCAAATAGGGGGCAAAAAAGAACCACAAGTACGTCATGGATGATGACGACATCCGAAAATAAAAAGTGGTTAAATAATTGATCACAGGGTTGCCAGTTTGTTATATAAATATCCCTGTCTAGGTCAGTACTACTCAAGTGCAAGGAAAACCTTTTGAGTTATAAGATTTACAAAAACGCCGCTGAGTTGCTGCCGTAAGCGGCTGCATTTTTAAGATTATTATGAAAGTGGTTCTTATAGAAAAGAATGTTGTGTTGAGATTTTTCGCTCCGCCCTCCAACTCCACATTTTTTACACTAGGACACCATGGCTCCTTTGAAATCTCCAACCATGTCATTTTTTCTGAAAATATTCTGTATGTTCTTGGTTTTTACAATTTCACATTCTAGAACTTTTAAGGAGTTTAACAACTCTCATATTGATTTAATGTGCACATTAAAAGTGGAAAACCCTGATGACGTCATTGAACTTTGTAGAAACTTTTATTTCCAATACGCCCAAATTGAGTTATTGGTTATGAAATGCCAAGTTACGTCACTGCTACATATTTTGCTAAAACCTCGTAAGCTCCCCGTTTAGAAAGAGCCCCGTTCTAATACAGTTGCTCAACCTGGTCCTACAACCTAGTGTAACAACATAGTGTAACAATTTTAAGAAATGTGCTGTGGCTATGCTAGTAGTTCTGTTACTTAAGTTTTTGAGAAAAGTTACTAGTGTTGCTTATAAAAAAAGCGTGTAAGCGTCCCTCAAAATTATGTAAGTTTTCAAATATCTGTTTCTACTTATATTAGTCTTCAAAAGGCTCAACTGTTTACATCACTTCGATCGAAAAATCAGATAAAATATGGAATATTCTCGTCGCATTTTCGTGGCCTACCAGCATTAGTGCCAATACTGTTATTTTTATGTGGGGATGTTGAACTTAATCCTGGTCCCACTTCTCATGTTATACCTGAAATGGCAAAACTTGAAGGCTCCCGAGGCTTAAAGATTTTTCATTTGAATATAAGAGGCTTATGGACAAATTTTTCGCATTTATCCGAGATACTTGAAAATAACAATTTTATCGACATATTTGCTCTCAGTGAAACACATATGTCTACAGAGCCGGGTGACCTATATAACATAAATAACTACTCTTTCATCTCAAAACCACGAACTATTGGCAAAGGTGGAGGCGTTGCAGTGTACGTATCATCTCGTCTAAATTGGAAACGTAGAGTGGACCTCGAGGATCAAACAGAATCTATTTGGATTGAAATATTTCCAGCAAATTCTAAAAGTTTTCTTATATGTGTAATTTATAGACCCCCTGACACATCACGGTATCTCTCAAAGAATTTCAACGTTATATTCACAAACACATTATCTAAAGTGAATAAAAAAGAGATCATTATCCTGGGAGACATCAACATCAATTATCTCGTAAAAAACGATCATTTAGAGCTCAAAAACTTGATAGCTCTCTTTGGCTTTGAACAATTAATAAAAAAACCGACAAGAACAACCGAATACAGTGAAACTTTAATTGATGTTATTATGACAACAAATTCATCGGTTATCGCAAATAGTGACGTCATACCAATTTCTTTCAGTGATCATGACATGATATGTTGTACTCGTAAAATGAATCATCAAAAGTTCAAACCGAAAACCATAAATTGTCGAAATTACCGAAACTACGACGCAGAAGCTATGTGCAATTTCCTTACAAGTCTCGACTGGAAGCCGTTCTACAATTTTATTTGTGTAAACGATAAATGGAACTTCATGAAAACTGCCCTTATCAACGGCTTAAACCTCCTTGCACCAAGAATTGAGAAAAAAATCAGAGGAAAACCGGCAGAATGGTTGACGGACGCTGTAAAGAAAGAAATGAACCTACGAGATAAACTTCTCAAAAAATCGAGAAAAACAAAATCGCCAGATGACATCAAATTATATAAAATAGTACGAAACAGAGTAAACTCCAACGTGAGAAAATGCAGAGAGAGTTTCAGCAAAAACCTGCTGAAAGAATCTGCACAAGATCCGAGCAAGTTTTGGAATGTCATAAAGAAAATCTTTCCAACCAAAAACAAAAACAAGCCCTCAGCTACATTCACAATTAACGGAAAAACAACGACAGACCCAAAAGCGATCGCCAGTAGTTTCTGTTCTTTTTTCTCTGGAGTTGTCGGAAAACTGAAAAAGTTAAACTTTCCACTTGGAAATCACATCTGGAGGTACCACAAACCTGAGAAAGTTATTACGAACGAGAAATTCCATTTTACGCCATGTTCTGTTGCCGAGGTAAAACAATTACTTGGCAAACTTAAACGAAAAAAGTCAGTTGGCTTAGACGACATACCTGGTTGGTTACTGAAAGATTGTAAAAACGTGTTAGCAGACCATTTGACACACCTTATAAACACATCACTATCATCATCAACTTTCCCATCTGACTGGAAACGTACAAAAGTCACCCCAATTTTTAAAACTGGATCTTCATCGGACAATACCAACTATCGACCTATATCTGTCATACCAGCCATTTCGAAGATCATAGAGGGAATAGTACACAAACAGTTGTGCTCGTACATTGAATCTAACCACCTACTCAACAAAAATCAATTTGGTTTCAGGTCAAAACGCTCTACTGAACTCGCTGCTACCTATTTTACAGACTCTATTCGGCGAAAAGTTGACGAGAAAAAAGTAGTTGGTGCAGTATTTTTAGATCTGACTAAAGCTTTTGACATGTTGAGCCACTCAAAGTTACTTTCTAAACTATCACGATACGGCATCAAAGATCGAGAACTGAACTGGTTCACTGATTACCTCTTTAACAGGACACAGTGTGTCACTTACGATAACATACTATCAGATCATCAGGCCGTTACTTCTGGAGTACCACAAGGCTCTATTCTGGGGCCATTATTATTTATTCTGTTTTTCGACGACCTGTTTGATATTCTAAAACACTCTGAAGCCATCATGTATGCCGATGACACCGTTCTGTATATTGCAGGAAAGGACACCTTTATTATTGAATCTCGCTTGTCATCAGACATGAAAAGAATTTTCGACTGGTGCGCTGAAAATGAAATGCTACTAAATCTTCAACCTGGTAAAACAGAATGTATGTTGTTTGGGACCGCGAATAATCTCAAATTGCAACCATCAAAGCTGAACATTACTTATGGTTTTGACAGCATACGTTTTACATTGTCCTATAAATATTTGGGTATCACTCTAGATCCTAACTTGAACCTGAATCTCAACTTCACCAAAACCTTCAAAAAGGCTACCAGTAAAGTCCGTTTACTACGGAAAATACGACCTATGGTTAATAAAGCTTCTGCAGCAGCAATTTACAAAACCATGATATTACCTATGCTTACATACTGTTGTTTTGTTAAACTGTTAAAGTGTGACTCACAGAAAACCCAGCTTAATCAACTTCACGATAGAGCTTGTAAAATTATCGATTACAACCTACAAGAAAAAATACCATCCAGTAACGCGTTACTCCTTGTAAGAGCTTCTATATTTGTACGAAAATCATTAACTGCAGATGTCTGTGAAAACTACGCGAACTACTTCAACCTCATGAATCACACAAAGTCAACACGAAACAACACGATATCGCTTGTATTACCAAAAGTACGTCTTGAATTCGCAAAAGCATCATTCTACTACACTGGTGCATTTGTATACAATACACTACCTGAAAATATCCGACGCGAAACAAATTTTAATATATATAGATCTCTAGTTCAGGCCCATTTTTATGCCATGTGAGTTACACAGTGTCTCTATTTTATCTTATTCATTCATTTCTGAGTTCCTACACATTTCATAGTTTACTGCCTTAATTTCTTGAGCTATCACAGCCCGTCCATGTTCTTTTGATCACATTTTTTAACCTTTTGTTATTTTTACAATTATTTATTAACATTTATTAATACGTGCTTTGCAAATATTTTTATGTATTTTATATTTTTAACTTAAACAGGACCCATATTGATAACAGAATTTTACTTGTAATATATACTTGTATATAATCTGAAATGGTCATCCTGTATAAATATTCGATAAATAAATAATAAAAATAAAATAAAATAAGTATGACCGGGTTTATTAATAGAAATACAGCATATCTACAGTTTAATAATCATCATATTATTTTAGATGTGTTCAATTCATTTATTTAGCCTGTCATAAGGCGAAAACGGCAAAAAGGTAGACTGTTTCTAATCTTCTATTCGACAGACATTTGATAAAACGGGGATGACGTTAAATTAATCCATAATGAAATATGTACATTAAAGAACAATATTTACAAGTAAAACTATAATAAGGGAACAATAGAAGTCTTTTGCTTAGTAGGTAAAATCGCAAAAAAGTTATTGCGACGAAGAACATTTTCATTAAAATAGTGTGAATATTTCCTTTGCGGTGGTCTTTCAACAAATGTACGCAGACTTCTGCTCCCTTCCCCTTTTCCCACTAAGTCTCAAATCTTTTTCCGTCGGGGAAAATAGAGGCTAATTAACTTTAATTATCTGCGAATGCATAATCAACTAGCACAAAAAATCCTGCTTTGTGGTAACTAGTGGAACTTAGTAGGTCAAATGATTTCTTCATAAATATGTGGGATCGATGGTTGTTGAATAATTTGCTCCGGACATATCTCGTATGAATTGATTGTTCCTTCGTCTTCACGTATATTGAAAAGTGGCGACTGTGAAAAGTTTAGCTTGGTGTATATGGATTGACTGAAATCTGATGTTGTGTCTGTAACTGAGCTTTCTTTTCGTCTCTTCCGTACTAAAAATGAGAAAAGTAAATACGTTCTATTCAACGTAGACGATGAAATAGAATTCTTATCAATTGCCTTTGTCGGTAATATTGAGTCTAAACACGTGACCATAACTTCAAGTAATGAAGCAAGTAGTGATTGTAACAACCAACTTCCATCCCAAGTCGTTTTCAGTTTTTTCTTATTTAATGCCGATGGTACACGAGTCGATTAGTTGCTTTCGATTTGTAGAATTCTACAAATCGCTGCGTGTATCATGCACAAATCGTATGTTGTGAGCATGATTCTACAAGTTGCTTTCGACAAAAAAAAAATCGAACCTGTTGGAATTCTGCGATTAATCGCAGCTTATTAAACCAATCAAAAAGCTTCCTTTTTTTATACAGAAAATGCGCACATGAAAACTTCTAGATTAAAATGATATGTTTATAAAAATCTTAACAAACATCAAACTGCAAACATCATGGCGCCAAAAAAAAGATAATTTTGTTGAACAATTTATCACCGAATGGTATTCTGAAGAATCGTTGTGGAATTGCAGAATACCGTATTTTGCTTAGTGCCACTTCAACGAGACGCAACAAAGCATCAAAATCAGAAGGGACCATCCTCAAAAAGTTAAAATAGTCAGCTTCCTCTTCCAGTCGAAATACACGCAGAAGTGTATCGTAAACCCCAAACTGCTTTCTTTTCTTCAGCCAAGATTTTGTCCATACTCTTTTTTTCCGTTTCTTTTTCTCTTGACAAGCCACGATGATAATAGCAGCAGCTGCAACCTCTTCCTCACTGTCTGAATACATGATGTAGAAAGGAAAAATCGCTTGCGTGTATATCGGCAACTTTAAAATATGCGCAACATAAGTACGACTCAGTCGAAAGCAACTAATCGACTCGTGTATCACCGGCTTAAGACAACTTCAGCTTAACCCTAAATTTGCTTGATAGTCTCACAAAAACAGATCGCAAAAATGTACTCGTTACGTAT
Source organism: Turritopsis dohrnii (assembly GCA_027922465.2). Classification (NCBI taxonomy): domain Eukaryota; kingdom Metazoa; phylum Cnidaria; class Hydrozoa; order Anthoathecata; family Oceaniidae; genus Turritopsis; species Turritopsis dohrnii. The sequence continues at coordinate 1,158,225 of BQMF02000015.1, forward strand.
CCCTGTTGTGAGACATATTCTCACCAAATCCAGAATTAATAAACGTAAAATGACATAAGGAAACGGGGGTGGGGGTTAAAAAGAAACAAAACATCTTCTTAACTCTTAACTTGAGCATATATGATATCAAATAGGCATGAAACTTGTATTCGGATGATTTCGGATTAGATCTGGTTAATTTATCTTAAATCTGTTTCCACAGCGTTAGACGGGATGATGCTCTCGGGATTATGTTATCAGCATAATTGAATGGCAGAATATAATGCAATTTGATAAAAATAACATCTAATTAATTTTTCTTTTTTTACTACCAACTCCTTGGAACAGAAAATGACTAGAAATTTCATTTTTGAAAAATCTCTGTTATTGAGTGCATTTCTATGGAAATATGACACAGTGACCTTTTGACAATTTTGGCACCTTAGTAAGTATTATTGACCTGCAGTTATCTTTATGGCGTGCCGATGATCAAACAGGTTTGTGAGTCAGTTCTTTTCGAACGTCTCTTTTATTTTCGTTAAGCAGGTAAGACGTCATCATTGCCTTGATATCTTACCTCGGTACCTCAATTATTATTATTACGATTTTAAGAGTAATCTCCACTAATCGCTTCACGTGAAATTTTTGGACTAGCTTCAATAACTCAATGTTTCCCATTGAGCATCACTACAAATGAAGCTGAAAGATGTTTGGGAATCTAATGTTTTTGTTGTTTTAGATTTGACGAGCATTTGGATTGTTGACATGAGTTTGATAATATTGTCTTTAATTAGGTTGAATAAAGCAGGTAGCTTAATGAAAATGCTTTCAAGATCTTCTATGACAACGTAAATTAACATTTAAATCATTCTTGTCTTAGATCGATAACAAAAACGTCGTCCCATCAATTTCAATTTCTTTTCAAACGTACAATGAATGCGTTATACTAGAATATCAATAAAAAGCTGAAATCTGGATTAAACTGAACTGATACTTAAAAAGTACGGTATTGCATTTTGCAGGTTTCAAAACCAAGATTCAGGCTTTCAATGTCTAGATACTTACATTTCCTCCTTTTTGTGATGAATATAATGAAAAAGATTGCCAATAACACGACACCACCAGAGAATCCATATAAAAAGAGATTATTTTTCTTCTTTTGACCTAAAAATTATAAACAAAAAGGTAGCGTTCATGCAAATAAAATGGTTATAGCGATAACGCTCGATGCTAATGTAGAGCATTCATATATGGTTATAGCGATAGATACTAAATGTAGAGAATTCATAAATGGTTATAGCAATAACGCTCGATACTAAATGTAGGGCATTCATAAATATATTCAAGTTAAACATACAGATAAAAGAATCGAACTACTCCGAGTTACACGCTCTTACAATCTTTAGATGTTTTATATGGCTTATTTATAATAATACATCTACATACATTGCATATACTACATCTGAAGATCACAGTAGCGTGAAACTCGGAATAGTGTACTTCTTTTATTTGTATTTTATGACGTCACTAGTAGGACTTTTCACGTATTGTAAAGAATGTGTTGTAAAGTGTATTGGTGTCATTAGCAATAAACTCGTTTTCTAAACAAATTTCAAATTGGAAACGTAGTTAATATCATTACTGCTGCACTATAATGCATGTTTTATTAACAATAGACTACTACAGTAATTTGGGTCACTCCCACTATTTATGTAAAATTATTTCCGTAATATATCAATCATAAAGTTATTATACGAATGTTATAAAGGAGAACATGATAACTTTGTGGTCATTGCAGAAAGTGGCCAAGACAATGACGTCAATTCAACTTTAGCAATGAATTACTGGTACCAGGATGACGTGATGTTGAAATTTGAATTCAGTGGAGGATATGGAAAATTAATCACCTTTTGTGTGCTGCGGGGTCATAACAATTTTCTTCTCATCTTTTTGGACGCGAACTCTTAAGAAACTCTTCAGGTGCCAACAAGTTTGGACTTGGGTGAGATACACTTCAGCTTCATACACACCGTCTTCCGCCATTAGAAACGCAATCTTTATAGTGGGCTTCTTGTACGTAGCACGAAAGTTCCGCTGACGTGACGCAAACGATCGCCAGTCTCCGCTTGCCAATGTAGTCTTACTTCCATCCGCACCTTTAAAGCTCAGTGTTGCATGACCTATGTTAAGATCACCAATAAAAGATCCATTTATTACCCAAAAGAAATTCAATTTTTTATTGAGCGGAGCAGTAAGATGTGCCACCTTAGGTGTTAACGAACCTAAAATAAAGAACACCTAAAAAGTCGGGTTTAAAGTTAGCTGGAGTAACGTCGAAAGGATTAATCCCTTTTCCAAACCTAATCCTTTGCTACAACTAATTTTTTATTCTAGAGATTTTTCCCGACAACTAGCGGTTCCTATTACTTAGTTTATGTTATACTTACGCTTACTTTTGTTATGATAAATAATCTTTTAAAATGTCTCAGTGAATAACGAAAACGTTTACAGTCATTGTAGTTTTATGACGTAATTTCATCCACGTACTGTAAGGAGAACTCCAACATGGCATAAAGACAAACATAACAAAGTAGATATTTTCGCACATCTCGCTAAACATTTATGTTGAACACTATCGGTAGTGACAAAAAACAAGTCAACCCAGATTTCAGTCATATTTTTGCCGGTCGTAAATATTAGTTAGGAAAAATCTTCTTTTTATAAGAATCAAAAAAGTTTGCCTTAATCTCGATATTGTCAGTCTCGATATTGTCAGTCTCGATGTTATTATTATTATTATTATTTCAGTATTACAAATTCTCAGGCAATACAAGCCTCTACGAATCGTTCTTGTGTAATTTGTGATCAAATCTTTGCGGGTGATCAGCCCAATATGCGTCTAAGTTGTTCTTGTTCTTGTTGTCAGTCTCAAAATCTTCTTTTAGTAACTGTTCATTTTTTCGTGAGAAATTTACTTTGAAATACAGGGGTTGAAATGAGAACTGAGCTGCTTTTTTTTCATCATGGAATTCATGAGAAGTTTTTCCCCTATATGAATAACTTGGACTTTCAGATTTCAAAACACCGTAGAAGCAACGTATTTGCTAAGTATTATTAAATTGCAAGTATGCAAGTATACAGTTAAATACAAACAGATAAATGCTTAGAAAACTTTTCTGAATTAAAACTGAAACCTGTTCTACAATCCCCAGCCTCGTTTGCAGCGGCACAAATCAGAATGAGCATTAAATGATAAACTGTGGTTCTTTTATTTTCCATTAGTCTTTTTACATTTAGTGATAGCTGTTGTTCGTTTTCAATGTAATTTAAATTTGTCACCAATGCAATACACACAATACATTTACAATATATGTAAAGCTTTTCGTCTATGAAAATGTGTTTCTTAGTTGCTAGAGAAACTTTTAACTGGATTATATAATAATTTTAAAGACAATTTATGAAGTAATTAAACAATTAGCGTAAGGAATATAAGCTAGCATTGTACACTTCGTCACTTCAGTCATCCTCAACCGAGCCAGACTAATTTGTATGCAATTGAACCTTCAGCAGCGTCGGCTGAACTTTGTGAGCTAGTTCAAAAGAATTACCAGACAGGTGTTTTTACTCAGAGTGTCAAAAAATTTAATAATATTGCCAGGTAGGGGACATATCTGCTTGACAAGCTTTTTGTTTGTCGATATCGAGTTAGGGATATTAATCAATGAAAAAAATTATATGAAAAACATAACCATTGCTATTTACAAAACATTGCCTCGTTTACTGTCTTTCCCTTAGCATGATAAGAAAGCAGAACTACTAATGAAAGGAATGTCATTTTCTTTTAATTCTAAATGAGGTTATCTTTGTAATGATCGAAAATAACGATTGAGATAACCACATTATCATCGAACACAAAGCCATAAAGCAAAACGCAGATGTCAAAAGTTAGCAATTCAAGACATTCATTAATTGAAAAAAAGTACTCTGTTTTCTAAACACTGACTTCACTACTATCGTTGACCTTGATGACCATTCGTAGTTATTGTAATTTTTGTAAGAGTATTTCACAAGATTTTTCGTTGGTCCAGATAGTGCAAACAACGTGTTCAATCTAAAATAAGTACCTCCTGAAAATTATGTGATCTAAAAACGATAACGTTAATGTAATTGGTTTGTACTAGTGAAAACATTAATCCCAAATCTCGCGAATAGTTTATCACATGGAAAATTCAAATCACTCTGCATTCTCATGTCAAACATTATTTTTTATGAACTTTTGTTGCGAACAATTAATGAAAATGCCAATTTCTTTTGTCAACTCATCCGAGAACCCGAAAATAGAACAGTTCATCTTAAAAAGTCGAAAAAAAAATTTCAAGTGATCGTGTGCTTAAAGCTTGGTTACCACTTGGTTACCACTGGAGCAAAATTAAAATAGAAATGAGATAGAATGATATGAGATAATTTCCGAATCTAATGAGAATGCTTTATCTCATTTGCAGAATATTTGATCTCATTTTTATCTCATTTTCATTAAGATCTTCAAAGGTTCCGACGAACGTTTTTTACATTTCCACGTGTTTTTTGTTTTTTTTTTGGTTTTTTTTGCAAATCATATTGTAAATCAATTCTAACTATGATTTTTGTGTGTGTTGTGTGAAGTACGAGAGAGAGAAAATGTTAGAAGAAAAAAAAGAAGTTGGATTTCCATCTCAAAAGATGAACTTGTTCGTTTGTTTCTATGTCCTAAGGCCGACCTCCACTTGTGCGATTTTGCCCGTACCCAGCTGGGAAAGTTACGTTGAGAATACGTTATATCGACATCCTTACTGACGTTGCTATGACGTCGTGAATAGGTGTTGAAATAAAACACATTTACGACGTAGGCAACCAACGTAGCTACGACGTCCTCTATTTTACGTCAAGAATAACGTACCTTCAACGTCAGTTTCACATCGGATCGTGTATGTTCTCTACTTGTTCTCGCAGTGTTCAAGACATGTTCTCGACATGTTCTCCACATGTTCTCGCAGTGTTCAAAACATGTTCTCCCGAACTTAGCCACCTGATTGACGTGCCTTCACATTTCCACCTTGGTGGGGATTGAACCCTCGACCTCCCGGCCCGGAGGCGAGGACTTAATCCATCAGGCTACTTGACCTACAAATAACCTGAAACCTGGCCTGACCCGTAGCAATTGGGTTAGGACAGTGTGAGTTCTATTTTCTATTGGTTAATTAAGAGCCCCCCAGCCCAGTGGCGGATCTAGAGGTATGTCAAAATTTGTGTAGGAGAGTGTTAGCAATCTAACAATAAAAGAAAAGCGTTCAAATAATTCCATTGGTAATATAAATTGAATTCACAAATTATGTTAATGCTCTCCTACACAAATTTCGACATACCTCTAGATCCGCCACTGCTAGCCTCCCTTTTATTACCATATTTTATCTACTAGACATACAACAAACAGAAGATTATGTTAAAGCAACATTGACTTACCGATACTTTTATAACATTGAAATCAAGTAAATTTTTTTACGTATTAACGACGTTATTAGTAAGTTGAAACAAAGACGTCGGAAGATAGTATTTTTAAGACGTCGTTTAAACGCCCAAGTCGCGAAGATGACGTAATTTTCAGGTATCAAATTCTACGTAATATTTACGTCGTAAATAAGACACCAAAAGTACGTAAATTCGAGACCTTAGTCAACGTTGTTAAGTCGTCTTATTTTGGTGAAATCAGAGACGTCACGTCTCAACATTTTATTAACTTTTTGTAGACGTCGTAAATAAGTAAAATAAAGTACGTAGTGAAAAAAAACGCCTAGAAGACGTTGTTTATAAGTTGGTCGGTAACCAACGTTTATGTTACCAACTTTCGACGTCAGTAGGACGTCGTGTCCCTGCTGGGTACGTACGTACGTGGCCAGTTTTGCGCATGCTCAGTGATAATTATTGCTCAACTTTGTTGGCCGTCGACGTCCATATTTTGTGCACTTGGAAGTAAGATTCGGTTCTACTTTTTCAGGCGGCCGCGCGGCCATCTTAGCATGTGAGCCAATCAAATTTCAAGAAAAATGTAAACATTGCAAAAATTGTTAACACTGCAATAAAAAGAAATGTTCAACTTCACAAGTTTCTTTATTAACTGGAGATTCAAATTAATTGGCAGCACGGCGCCGCGCGGACGATCGTACGTACGTACGCACAAGTGGAGGTCGGCCTTTAACGACAAATCAAACAAGGAATATCAGGAAATTCTCCATGTTTTTCTTGGCTATGAAATATTTCACGAACCCAAATTCGTCTAAGTTGCCGTCTTTTTGTTTAAGTTTTAGCGTTTTCTTCGCATTATTCGTAAAAATAATAATCTAATAAGCCCAACAAACAAACACAAGAAACAAACTTTTTTCTTTTTTCGTATAAAATGAATAAGTTACAATTAAGAATAAAATGTACAGTATAATCTATAAAACGCCCCTTTGCGTATGTCGGAGATTTTGATGTTCATATGAATCGCCTTTTCCTTCCTTCTACTTTACCGTCTCATCATCATCATCCACCATCTCTTGCAAAAATTTTCTCCAATGAATGGTGTCCATTTGTCTTTGTATACATGATGTCGTTTAAGAAGATGGCTTAGACATGAACTATACTTGATATTTCTACTGTTTACTGTACATAGTTTTTTCAGACTGAAGTTGAATGATAAAAGTGCAAATAAGTCTTTATTTTTAACACCTCTCACAATTTTATGTTAGGGTTTTTTTGAAATAATTTTGTAAGCGCCAACCTCTTTTAAACGCCACCCTCCAGTAAGCGCCACTCCATTTTTCGAAAAAATTTAATAAGCGTCCATATTTACTTTTTCACTTATGCAGCTTGCCTAGTGTGAATGATCGATAGCTCATCTCAAATCTTATCTCATTTCTGTCTCATTTTTGCTCTGTTATATCCAAGAACCAAGTGATAATAGCTGTGATTATTATGTGAAGTGATAACCAAGTGATAACTATGATTATGTGAAGTGATAACCAAGTAAATTATATCCGGAACCAAGCTTAAAAGATCAACACAAAATTCATTTTTATTAACAACTGTTACACCGTCAAATGTAGTAACTCCGTCAAATGTAGTAAATTTTCTACGACAAATGTAGTAACTCCGTTAAATGTAGTAAAAATCTCCGTCAAATGTTGTAACGCTAAATGAAGTAAATATCTACGACAAATGTAGTAACTCCGTCAAATGTAGTAAACCTACGACAAATGTAGTAAACACCTTTAAATTTGGAATGAGCCATAATTCGGCCAAACACGTGAAGGTCTTCACCAGGTAACTTTTCAAGGGCTATCCGGTGGCGATATATTAAAACCAAAAATCGCGCATGCGCAGTAGAAATATGCGCAGTAGTATGAGGTAAATGAGCCATAATTACGCAAAACACATCAAAGTTTTCATCTCCAGGTGTTATGAAGTGGTCACATAATAGATCCTAATTTCGCGCATGCGCAGTGAAAACATTGAAAACATTTGGTTAGAATTATGACAAGAAAAGTAAAGTTCATGTATGTATTGTAAAGAAGTGTTTGTTTTAAGGTATCCTGAATTCAATGGACCTTTCCCGAATTTCAGTTTAAACGCTGAGTTGTGGTCGAGTTTCATATTTAACCTCGTTTTTATGCGATTCATTGTTCCACTGATTTCATTACTTTATAACTTGATAATAGTCTCTATTATTCGCAATTCTCACTCCAATAATTAGAAGCAGTTTGAATATTAAAAGCGAGGTTAGACACGACAACTCGGCCACAATGCATCGTTTAAACAGAAATTCGAGAAAGATCTATTGACGTCACACATACAAGGGTTTACCTCCTTCTCGGTTAGAAATGAAACGTTTAATTAAAAAGTGACAATATGTTAACTGCGTGCTTCACTAAAGGTTATAACTCCTTATGTCCCAGCCAGTTAAATCAATGAGTTCAGGATACCTTTAACAATAACACAACAAGTACTTATTCAAAGGTTTTTATAAAGAGACCTTATGCAAATGCAATTCAATGATTTTCAACGATGATAACCAAAGAAGTAAACAAATATTTGAGTTTTAAAATATCCTCCATTGAAGGATAACGGAGCATGTAGAATGATCTTATGCAAAATTGTGTAGTGGTATAAATTTACGGCCAAGCTATACTTTTAATGCCTATGCCCAGCAACCAACAGAGTTATAAGCGTATTGTTCTACTTCACACGCCTACCATTTTTTATTGATCATTGCACACTTTTCAATAACGTCTCTAAGTGCAAAACTGCACCACTTACTCTGCCACATACATCGATGATTTTATTGATAGAGACAAACTAATTGATGAAGATGTTCATGCGTTTTGCCTCATTATCACCCATTTTTCTTGTATTGACAGTCTCTTACTGTGCATGTGCAAATTCGACTCTTACCACGGAGCCACCTCATAGCACTGAAAAAAATACGTAGTGAAGACTTTGACGAGGTTTGCCCAATTATGGCTCACTTAGGTCATATTATCGGAGTGTTTCACTGCGCAAATATAGTGTTTTTCCTAATTACGGCTCATTCAGCTCATATAAGCGACTTTATTACTGCGCATGCACGATTTTGGTTTTAATTATGCGGCCACCTGAAAGGCCTTGGAAAGTTACCTGGTGAAGACCTTCACGTGTTTTGCCGAATTATGGCTCATTCCAAACTTAAAAGTGTTTACTACATTTGACGGAGTTACTACATTTGTCGTAGATTTTTACTACATTTAGCGTTACTACATTTGACAGAGATTTTTACTACATTTAACGGAGTTACTACATTTGTCATAACCAAAGTTATTTCCAGGTAGCGGCTTTGAATAAGGTTCGTGGTAATGTATCTCTGGCTAGATTTATGAACTATTGTAATAGTTCCAACCCTGTTAGAATTCTAGATACAAAAAAAAACTTCAACTGTTTTTACGGCAGTTGGCATCTGATTTTACGTCAGCAGGTAAGAGCGATATAAAAATAGAAAATTTTTAAAACGATCGAAATGTTTCGTCGGTTGATAATATGTTTCGTCGGCCCAAATTTTTCGTCGGTAAAAATTTTCGTCACTTCGAAATTTCAAATGGACGGGAAAGTTAAGTGCTTAAAATCATCATAAACAAGTAAGGAGATTAACAGTACGGTTTAGACCAAAATTTATTATGGAGGGCAGTCGAAAACGTGATCACGTTTGCAAATCAATGATCACTCCACTTAAGATTAAAAATAAATTTTATAAGACTCCCATTGCACCCCATCATTTTCAGACCACCCTAAATCAACATCTGATATTATGTCTGGTTGTAAATAGAGGTTTTTACGATTTCCGAGATAACCCGAAATGCATCGCGGTCAGCCATCTTGGTAGTAAACTTGGTAGTAAAGTAAACAACTCGGTTCACAAATCACTATCAACATGCCTACAGCTTGCTGTGTTGTAGATTGTGATAACATACAGGGCAAACAAAATGTAAGCTTTTATCGATTGCCGAAGATTATTACAATCCAAGGAGACCAGATAAAAGCACTAACAGAGAGGCGAAGAAATTGTTGGCTGGCTGCTATCCATCGTGCTGATTCATCGTACAAAAAAATCGATACCTGGCGAGTTTGTAGTGCTCATTTTGTTAGTGGTTCACCTGCTCATCTTTTGGATGATACAAACCCAGATTGGGTGCCATCGCTGAAGTTGGGTTATGGTGACCGTTAAATAGTGATGTTGATGAAAGTAATTGTGATGATGTTGTTGTTAGTAGTTCTAGTTGTGTTGCTAGCAGCAGCAGTAGTAGTAGTGTTGCTAGATATGAAAGGTGTGTAGGAAGGAGAAAGAAGGTTTTTGAGAGGGAAATGGAGACAGCTTTGAAGTTGTCAGAGTTGAGTTTTGTAGCCGAAAGTAGTTCTAGAGTGGTTGATGATGTGTTTGATGATGATATGGAAGTTGTTGATGATGATATGATGGAAGTTGATGAGGTTGATGAGAAAGATGATGAAGTTAGTCAGCTTCGTATTGAAAATAGTTCCTTGCGTAGGCAGGTTGCACGGTTAAGTAAAGCTGTTGATACCATTAGGTTAATGGATGAGACAGATTTTCATGATGATGCAAAAGTACTATATTATACTGGCTTCGCATCAAGCAAAGTTTTGATGGCAATGTTCGAACTCATATCGGAATACATATCCTTCAGGAAAAATTCTGGTTTAACAAAGTTCCAGAAATATATTGTAACTTTGATGAGGCTGCGTTTAAACCTTCAAGTTCAAGTTCAAGATTTGGCGTACAGATATGGTGTGGTGTGAGTGCTAGCTTAGTATCCAAAAGCTTTACTGAAGTGATGGACTTGTTGTATGTCAATTTGAAGCTATTGCCAGTGTACGAATTCATGTAGAACGAGTTATTGGTGTAGTTAGACAAAAGTTTACCATGCTAGAAAGTACCATACCTATTAGTTTAGTCATGACAAGACTTGGACAAGATTTACCTATGTTGGATAAAATTACCACTGTGGCATGTGCTATCACTAACTTATGTCCCTCAGTTGTTCCTAATGAGTAACTGGTTTTTGGACAAACTACAACGGCTTTTTTTAAAGCCACATATGTATAAAAAACATTAATGGCAACTTACATAATGATTGTGTCTTTTAGAAATCTTCTGTCTTCTGTTTACAGTTGCTGGTTAATTGGATCAAAGATGTCTAAAGAAAAAATGGTTATTTTCATAGCCCACATATTTAAAAAAAAACATTATTTTGGCAATATTTTATTAGAAATCAGGTTGGTTGATGTTTGCCCTGACCAGGGATCGAACCTGGATTACTTGTGGTTAACACAAGGGTCTTACCAGTTAGACGACCAGGACGTAAGTATAGTAAGTTTAAATAATAATAGGTGTTTAATTAAAAATAATCCATAAGTAATGTTTTTTCATAATTGTTTTTCTTGATATTCACTCTTCCATAGAGCAAGGATAAGCATAATCATGATCGGTTGAAACAGTCTCCGGTGTTGCTTGGCTGAAATATTTACTGACAAGCTCTACAAGAATAACAGAATTGAAAAAGGTGTTACATTTTTTCAAGTGACTGTTCCAAAATGACTCATCGAATGGTACTTGTTGGAGGAAATGGTCCTTTTCTGTCCATACAAAAAAAAGGCATGACTTGATTTTAGTGATAGCCATTTGTGCTTGTACTTGAAAATAATATTGGTGATTCTTTTTTAAATTAACACCAGTTTCAGATTTTTCCAGGTAAAATGAAGATGGTAATTCATCAAGTGTATGGTGACGCAAGGTATATGGACATTTGATCTCCAACAAACGATCAGGGCAGCAAGAATACTTTATGATTCTATCTGGAGTAGCACCAAGGTATGGATGATCTGAATCAAGAAACAAACCACATTCGACAACATGTAGGTTGACATGGTTTTGACTTTCCATATCAAGGTATTTCTTTATGGCTGTTTTCTCATGTTTATTACCCCATTCTGTGTACTTTGAAGTGAATTTATATGTAGATGGATAGCAAATAGTTTTAATGAGACTTTTGGAAGGATTTGTAAGAGATGTTGATATGACTGATTTAAATTTTGAAGCTGTAATTCTTCCAGCACGGAACTGAAACCAGGCATTAGAATGTGACTGACTACGAGTTTCTTCTTCAACAGAAGCAATCTGCTCTTTGGTAGCAGCTAATTTATCATGAAGAGTACTGCAATAACTTTGGATATCATTTAATGGTAACTCAATCAAAGATTCGTCAAATAATTCTGTCAGAACAAGTGGAAATTTTTCTGATAATGTTTTTGGCTTATATTCATGACTGAATCCAGGGTAGACAGACAAAACAGCAGGTTTAGTTGAAGAAATAGTTTGTAAAAAATTGGAAAATTTGTCAACCGGTGCTTTCCGAACTTTTTTTTGCCCTTTATTTGATGAAGATGATGATGCGGTAGTAGAATAGGGATCCTTCACTTTATTATCCAATATTTTTTTTTGAGTAACAGATGAAGTGAAATCAATATTTTTGGCTGCAGCATACTCAATTGATTTTTTTGATGATGGTAATAGCCAATAAGCAGGTTCTTGGGTTACGGTTTTTTTCTCTTGCAATCTCACTGCAGCCTCAACAAAAAAACATAATGGAAGCTACATGGGAACAACTTTCACCCAAACCTGCCATGCATGTACAATGGCAGTAGCAGATTTCTCCATCGCTGTTGCAAATTATCCAAGAAGACACCGGTTTCTCACTAAGGCGTTGACTATGAAGAACCCTTGATCGAATAACAGTGAAAGTTTTGTTTTCTGTGGTGTGTTGAAAAGTTTGAACCTTTTAAACCCATCCCGATAAGAAACGATCGTAGCACTCCAAACTTTTATAATTCTTGAAATCTTTCATATTATAAAAGGGGCTCGATCCAAGAACAAGATAATTCACCATGTCAATGTAGGTGAGAGGAGGAAATGAATTAAGATCAGAATTCCATTCTTGATCGGGGATTTGGTACGGATCTTGATTACCAATTAGTGAAATTTTCTCTTCGTACCTTTTGCGAGCAACAACAGGTAATGAATTGAAATAAGACGACATGATTATAAGAAAACTTTCAACCAACTTGACGTGACTACCAAGTTTTGTTTACAACACTGCGGGAGGTCTTCTATTTACTACCAAGATGGTGGATTTTCTTCATCGTGTTGCATTATGGCCCAAATCGTAAAAGCCTCTATACAGAACCAGTAAAACATTTATTTGGCCCTATGACAAAATGAGCTTGTTCAGTGACTGGGCATGCGCCAAACTGTGACATTGAAATTCTTTCTTAAAATGATGGCTGCTTTTTCACCTGACATAATTTGATAAGATTCATTAGCTTTTCTAATTCACACAAAAAGTGTATATCAAAACATTGTAATTGATGCAATTTTGGTGCATTTATGGCCCAGTATTGGACTTTGCCTTTATAAAGTCTTATAAAGTCTTATAAAACTATTTAAAGTAATGTTCGAGTTCGATTTTAATGTTTTCATTTTTCTCGTATGCAGTATGTATCTTCATATTTTTTCATGCAAATATCCTAACAGTGAACGACGTAGATACCAATTGAGTTCAATAAATTTTTCATGGCTGATTAGGCATCTTGATAATGTATTCGTGTAATTGTTTATATCAATAAAATGAATATATTGATTATGCGTATTATTGGCAAGATTCTTTTTAATTATTGATTATCTTGAATTGTTGATTTCCATTGAAAAATAACATATGCTGGAATTTTATGCATATTTTTGACAGGATAAAATATATTTAAGAAAGCCCCAAAATTCTAAAAGCTTAAGAAAAATCTAAAAGCATATTGGCCGTATGGTTTTCTTATCATTCTTTGATCAAACCTTATGAAGAAATCCGACGTTAACTCTTTAATGACTTTATAATGAAAGCTATAAAAGATTGGATGACGACCAGCAGGATTCAATGAATGCATGCAAACATATGAAAGTTTTTTATGTTGAAAACTGCTTAGACTGTTGCAGAAGTTTTTTCCAAGAAATCATGTTATTGCAAAAGCCAAATTGATAATTTCCAGGTTCATACGCCATAAGTTAGACTGTTTGTCCAATAAGTCAAATTTAAAGAAGTTGCTCAAAACTATGTTTGCTATATATTTGTAGGGTTCTTTATACAACTTGTTTATGAAGGAAGGGAAACCCAAGTACCATTAAAATCTACACATCAAAAATATGGTCATATTGGAAATGCGTGCGCAAAGTAATGTTGTTTCGTTTGATATAAGATTTCTCTGATGTAACTGGTTGTCTTGAACAGTTAACAAGAAAGTCTTAAGTAATTAATCTTCGTGTAACTGACCATCGATTTCATGAATTTGACCAGTGACTAAAAAAGTTTGTTTGTAACCAACTGTATTCATTTACAAATCATCACAAGTAAGTCTTGAGAGAAAAATTTTCACAATCTAAGCAATGCACTAAAAAAATGAAATAAATCGAAGTTGAAGTCACGGAAAACTCCAAATCATTTATAAATTCTGTTTTTGTTTTTTCGTTGTTTTTTTGACAATGATCATTAGACAAACTGGTCTGTAATTTTTTCTGTAATATGTCACACAGCTAACCAGAGTGCAACAAAACATGATCGTTAAAAATATCTCAATTGAAAAATAAAAACGTATGAAGAATGAAACTGTAAGTCAATAAAACAATGGAGGGGAATGTTTATGTAAATCCCATAACACGTTATAGCATTGCATAATTGAAGAAGAGGAACTGCCAATTCTTGTCACCGATGTTGCATTTCCTTCTTCCGCGCCAATACCAACTACAAACATTGTATTTCGAACTCCATCTCGCTTTAGACTATTGAATTTTTAATAAAGTTCGCATTAACAAAAATTAACTTTACATTTTGGGCACATCGTTGAAAAAATTTTATTTTATTGGAATATATTTTAGTTAAGTCTGTCTTATTATTTAGATATCTCTTAAATACATTCTACAACAATGATTCTGCAATGAGAACTGTAGTAGAAAAAAATGCGGCATTAGAAAATAATACTGCACCGTACTTTCCATAATGTCTTTTTCACTATTCGGCTTAATTATTATGACGCAACATTAATTTCTTAGGGGCTGTTCATATGGTGGTGGGCTGTCTCGGTTGACCGGGCTGGCTCGGTTAGATGAGATCTCGCTTTTTTTGAGAAACGCATGAAAAAATGAAATGTGTTCATATGACAAGCGAGCCCGCCCGCCTTGCCGTGATCTCGCTTGTTTTCACCGAGATCTCGGCAAAGCAGGATGAAAATTGTACATATTCACTCCATCCAGGTGATACGGGCTGGGATGTTATGAATTCCTGCACAAAGAATATGAGGTAACGTGATGTAAAAAAAATTCTATCCCGGTTGAGAGGGATGAAAATTATCATATGAACGCGGGATAAATATCAGCTCTCCTAGCGGAGCCAGCCCGGTCAACCGGGACAGCCCTCCTCCATATGAACAGCCCCTAAATGTGACATCATTTTCTATTAGGGATTGTTCACAAATGACGTCAACCAAATTTTCACACTTTTTGACCCCCCCTCCCCCCTCTGTCAACCTGCGTCAACTTTGCGTTGCCCCCTCCCCCTCAGTTGACGTCATCGTTTGAGAAGAGACCCCCCTCCCCCCATCCCCCCCCCCCCCCCCCCCCCCCCCTCCAAAAAAAACAAAAACAGCCTTCACCCCACTGGTCCTTTTGTATCTTAGTTTCTTACGCATTTTTAATTAGACGTAAAAATATTTATCTATAATATAAATATAAAGATAAATATTTATCTGATATTTAAAATATCAATCTCCACGTGAGCGAAAAACGGTGGAACGGAACGAAGCCAACAAAAGCAATATGGAAGGACTTTCCCACGCCACTACGGACCACATCAAAGTAAACATTCATTCACATTTTCATAAAAAACTTTTACTTAATTGGAAAAATCAAGGTTCTGAAAATTGTGAAGGTTGACGTCAACAGTAGTATCACCTCCCCCCTCCCCCCCCCCCCCCCCCCGTCAACTAGCGTCAACTTTGGCATAACCCCCCCTCCCCCCCTAACAGTTGACGTCATTTGTGAACAGTCCCTCATCAATGATTAATATTTAATCATTGCATCAGCTTATAAAATTTTAAATTCTGATTCTAGAAAATTCTTTATCAATCAGTAATCGACATGTGTGTGGAGGTTTTGATTACATCGACATATATCAGTTCTAGAACTTTCTAAGATCTGTTTTGTCAACAAACAAACCTTACACTATAAATTTAGATGAACTTTGATATGAAATTTAGTTTCTCAGAAGACTCATCACACTTCGCTTCGTTCTCATCGCACCGTTGTGAAGATTAGTTTGTTCCGTTTGAGCTAATATAATCTTACCGGCTTGAAACACTAGTTCATTACAAACCGTGCCGTCACTTTATTAAGTGCTAGCGGTCGGACTAGTTGTTGACAGCCACCAAAAGTTTTAAAGTGATGTGTTATCATGTTCATTATGATAGCAGCATCAACTTACTTGTGGTGGCCTGTCAATTGTAAACATCATCATGGTTATTGTGCTCGATGTTGGTGAACATCGTTTTGGTAGATAAGAGGTAACAGTTCTGTGACACTACATAAGTTTCTCGAATTAGCGCTCACATGCCGGTTATTTGAGTAATTCGTCGATTTTTTATGTCGTCATCATATAGTTATCACGTGACGCAAAAATCTGTCGAATACATTTATTTATGATTAACGCATTATTTGTTGGCACCCCATTTGACTCTCAAGTTTAAGGTAAGCCATAACTGCAAACCCCACCGCTTGATTGTTCTGCCTTACAGTTCAAATATCGGCCATTTTTTTTTTATCTATCATGATACGAGTTATAACTAACAGTTATTAGCTGTATGGCTGTATCGGTAAAGCTCAAAGATGCAGCTGAAGTCCCGATTCTATGGTAGTTCAACACCCATAGCGCTAATCGTAGCTTAGTAATAGTTCTTTCGTTCTTTCGTCTCTTTGAAAAGTACAGCACTCATGCCTAAAGTACCTATGACGATAGTAGATTTCATTACAAAGCGTGGAGTGGTCAAATACAGCCCAAAGCTGCTTCAAAGCTCATAGACGTGCTTCCTATAAATCTCTTTCTCGATTTTACCACACCAAAATCCGACATGATGCACGGAGAAAGAGTTTCAGAAGCGACTAAAGTCTGTTTAAAAATAGTGTGCACACTTTTAAGATTTGCTTGCCATTTGCTCAATACTGAGTCAATTTTAACAAATTTGGTATCGTTGGATAGACATTAAAAAGCATAATATTCTACAGAAATAAAACCACCCAAAAAAGAAAAAGAAAATGAAGAAAACAGAAGATGAAAAAAACAAAGTTTTTATACAAAAGTCATATATATTTGATTTTTATATCATTGGAGACCTTACAGGTCCTTGATTGGGTTTGTGTCACTCATGTGAGTGTCAAATACTTCGGAGCCTCCAACCTAAGCCGTGGCCCCTCCTGGAAAGCAGATGCAATAGCAACTGAGTGAGGCTAGCCACGTAAAACAATACCAAATAAATAAATAAATAAATAAATTTCAAAAATATATATATTTAATGGAAAATTTTTATTTTTCATACTTGCGTTATGTTTTTGTGATTTTTAAATATTGTTAGATGTACGCAATCATCTTGAGATTTTTTGGCGATGATGACTATTTGTGTAGCTATATGTGTTGCTAGCTTTATTTGGAAATAATTCATCAGGTGGTTTGCTAGGGGCTCATACATCATTAATAATTCAGCTCAACTCAGCATTTTACAGTGATCACCCTCTGTTGTTGAAAACGTTTGCTAAAGATCGAGGATGAATAATACAATATTTAAAGGAAACATTTCCATGTTGAAATTCTGTGCATCCTCTGATGTTTCAGATGTAACTGATAAGTTTATTTTAGTTAACGAGTAGGCAAACTGAAATTGTAAGGAAAAAAATTTTGTTTTCTTTCTTTAGCTTTATGTTCATATTTGAAGGTGCTTTTGTGCTGGTACTATCTTTCTTTAAAGGTGTTCTCAGTCAGCCCGATATAATTAGTGCCCGGATCATTTTCAGAAGATTTGACGTTACACATGTAGATTACGTGTTTATCTCTGCATTTTCCACCAAAGGGGACACAACTCCTTATTTCTACAGTTACATGGTTCTATTTTTGGTGTTGAAGTTGTTGATTCTTCTAGCATCTTTTTATTATGTGATGAGATTATGTTGATGTTCGGTAAGCAGCTGTAGCTGACTTTCAAATTATTTTGGTTGAAAAGCTTGTGCAGGCTATGTTTTTCGGGAAATTTTTGTCCACGATGTTAAGGAATCGTTTCGCCACATTTGTTTTAACATTCAAATCCGTCTTCCATTTAATGACTTTGGAAGCTTTAAATGATCAATGAATTAAAACCATCTCTAAATACAAAAGACGAATATCGCAGCCGTGCGCTAGTAATAAAAATTTAATTAATTTTCAGTCAGTTCTGTAAGGCGTCATGAGTGTTGTACAGTGTGTATCAAAATGTCTTATCCACCAACTTTCAAGGCGTATATCTCATTACATGTCTTATAAAATATTGGGAATTTTATATCACAAGAAAGAGCTCTTCGTGCTGTATCCATTAATATAAAATGTTTGCCAAAATATTTGTTCTTTGATAAGATACTGAAGAAAAACTCAACGATTTGGCTCATTAAATTCTTAAAAGTCAATTAACTCATTTTACAATGAAGGCCATTTGTAAACACAATAAAAAAATTAAAAATCATCACACAGTAAAAACATTTTATTTGAAAGTTTTATGATTAGTTGTTATGGGAAATTGATACGCAAAGCTATACTTAAAGTTTTCTAAAGGCTTCATCAGCAGAACAAAAGAAAATTACACCATTAAAAATTCATTAACATGTCAGTTGATTGACTTTTAAGAATTCAATGAACCAAATCGGTGAGTTTTTCTTCAATATCTTATCGAAGAACAAATATTTTGGCAAACATTTTATATTAATGGATACAGCACAAAAAGCTCTTTCTTGTGATATAAAATTCCCAATATTTTATAAGACATGTAATGAGATATACGCCTTGAAAGTTGGTGGATAAGACATTTTGATACACACTGTATATAACCATGTACAGTGTGTTTCGTAATGTTGGAAATGGGAATTTTAAAGTTGTTTTTTTAAATGAATATACCGAATTTCAAAATAATTTTTACATCATTGGAAAGCCATTTTCAAGCTCTTTCGGCTAGTACATTTTTGTGAAAAATGAAAAAGTGGGTTTTGAAAAAATAAGGAGAATTTCATCGAAAAATGTAATTAAATTTTTAATGGTCGATTAACACGTAGTTTAATTACATCGTGCTTATTGTTTCAAAACACTGAATCCATTCAAATTTTTTATTAATTTTATGTTTGCGCTGAGACTACCAAATTGATATTTTAAAAAATAAAAGTTTTACGTTTTTCGTGAACACACAGCTTAAATTTGTTTATTGTTTTCCAAATTGCTGTCATTGTTTCAAAAAATCTTTTCTTTTCATTCACATCTTAATCGACCATTAAAAATTTAATTACATTTTTCCAAGACATTTTCCTTATTTTTTCGAAAACCACTTTTTCATTTTTCACAAAAATATACTAGCCGAAAGAGCTTGAAAATGGCTTTCCATTGATGCAAAAATTATTTTGAAATTCGATATATTCATTTAAAAAAACAACTTTAAAATTTCCATTTCCAACATTACGAAACACACTGTATATATGAATGTTAATATGAATTTGATTGTAGATTTTTACTGTTTTTAACAGATTTTATTTCATCTTTTAGACCTGAAGATGATATTATTAATATCGAAATATATTGTCAGAAATTAAAATAAAAATCATTGTTGGATCCGTTCTTAAAGTAATTGCTAAAAGATGATCTGATTAAATTCATGAGTTTATTCGATCATTCGATTCATTCTTTAAACTTAATAGGCCGGCGTCTGTGTAACCATGGACGTATAAAAAGAGATGGACTCACAACTCATTTCAATAGCTATTCAATTCTATTGTTAAAATCCATTGTGTTGGCATCCCTTTCATACCAAAGCGCGTCTCGCATTTCACTGGATTTTTGTTGAGGCGAACGTTTATTTACGTGCCAATCCAACGCGGAAAATTAAAATATCAGAGGAATTAAGACTCATTAGCTTTTAAAACACTTTTATTCACTGTTCAAAGCCACAGACAACGATGTTTAATCGTTTTTAAAATGTCTGTGAGTTTGCTAAAAGATGTTACAAGCGAAAATGGAAGAAAATCATGACACAGCGTCTCTGCATGTTATGAAGTTAATATTTGCGCCTCAAAAATGCCTAAACTACACAAAACAGAAAGATAGTTTATCTATCTTTTCTGAAAGTTTCAAGTCTGAAGCTTTAGGAACTCCTAAGGAATCATACTTTTAGTTTTGGTGTTTTTCAACAGTTTTCGTGTTTATAAAAAATGGCTGCTAGTTTTACCCGCGTTTTGCGAATCTATTGTTTGCTAGGTACATTTGGGCATTACTTTCAGACTTGTCTGTGATGTTTTTGGCTTGGTTGTTGTATTTTTTAGTTTCAAATTCCAACACTTCATCGATTTGGTCAGCAAGAGTAATCGTTAAATGTAAGGCGGTCAGAATTAATTGGGGATCTTACTGGCAATACAAAAGGCGTTGATGCTCCAGAATTAGATATAAATGATTTGAGAGAATTACCCAAGAAAAAAATTGAATTGTTTCTTACAGAAATTTTTCATTCAATTCTGAAAGCCTAAAAACTGCTATTTAATTTTAGGTTTTAATTGGAAAATGACTTTTTGATGAATTCTGAACTCAAATAAATAGACTGAACACTTGTTGTTTATTCCAGTGTTTAAAAGCAGAGTGTTTTATATTTATATATTTTGTAGAGCTTATAGGTATGATGTAATGAATCCTTTTATTATTTTTGGAAGGTTAATGAAATTTACGTTCATTTTAAAAAAACTTGTCTCTTGGATATTGGATTTTCTTTGTTACATGACAGAAAAATCAATGTCAAAATCTGTAAGGTCATGTGTATCAAAATCTTGCTCCGCCATATTTGACAGCTTACGAAAATAATGCAAACTACGCATCTGATTGGTTATTAATGCGTGCGTGAACCAATCAAAGTAATTTACATAACAATTAAATCATCTGCCCGCGGGAGATTTCAAAATGACTCTTTAAATCTTTGAATATGATACCTGTCGTCTGAGACATGCTTTATTTCAATAGCTCAATAGCAGTTGTGAGTCCTTCTCTTTTTATACGTCCATGGTGTAACAAAAAGATGCTCAGAAAAAAATATTCCGCTGTACAACTTGCAGACCACACTTTTATGCTGGAATAATGTTAAGGGGTGTGTAGTG
This sequence comes from Turritopsis dohrnii, assembly GCA_027922465.2. NCBI lineage: Eukaryota > Metazoa > Cnidaria > Hydrozoa > Anthoathecata > Oceaniidae > Turritopsis > Turritopsis dohrnii. The sequence continues at coordinate 1,179,271 of BQMF02000015.1, forward strand.
GTTCTGAAACAAAAAAGTTACCACAAATTCGCTGGTCCGTTATAACGTAATAACCCAAAAAACCATTTTGTGACGTCATAAGAAGAATAAAAAATTCAAAATGGCGGAAAAGACCTTTTTTACATATCATTGTATAGCAAATTTAATGCACAATTAAGTTTCCTATCATATATCTGAAAATGTATTATATAATATTTATGGAACAAGGCGACTATTGGATTTTACCCATGCTTTCAGTAGGTGTGTGGTTCTTTGTTGTTCACCTAATTTTTGCTTTCATATGAACCAGAAACTATGAAAATCAAAGTGAACAGGAGAGGACAATAAAGATAAATCCATTTAATTCATGTAATTAAGCAATTTCTGACGTAGGTTGCCTAACTTTCATTTTCAATTCGCACACGGTTATTTGCAAACACATGAAAGGAAACGTTTAAGACATGACCTTTTCAATCACTGTAAACTACTAAGTGAAACATAGAAAGTAGAAGATTAAAAGTCCACAAATAAGCATGTATCAAATAGTCCTCGTCATAATCATCATCGTAATCATCAACGCTTATTTCTTCGTTTCTTATATTATCCGTAACATCATCCGCAACATGAGTATTTTGTAAAATGTAGAGGTGCCTGTGACATTGTGGTATTAACATCTTACATCTTACCTGTCCAACTAGGTAAGATGTAAGATGTATTTTACAAATTCATTCGATGCTAGAATAAGTTGTTCCAGGAGAAATTCCTGTTCATTCAGACAACCAAGGCTTAATCTGTAATGTCATTGAGTTACACACATATTCCTTTTTCCCCAATACAGAGCGTGAAATGTTCTTAATGGTTCTTTCAAAGATTGCTCACTTTTCTTTACTGGTTGGAATCCTTCATTTGATGCAGGTTCTTCACTGCTTCTTTGAATTATTGCTCCATTGGCCATATCTATGTGTTGATCTTGCTTCTTCTCTGAAATCAATGTTACTTCAAACAAAAGTTGTGAACACACTACTGTGAAATGCTGATGATAGAGCTATTTCAGAGATCATATTCATTTAAGCAAGTGCTGTTTCATTGGATCTAACAACAGAATGGGAAACACCATGCCTAAAACCATTCAACTTTTGAATTAAATTTTTTAGAGCTAGCTATCTGCTTTGTTTCAATGCTTAAAGATAATGCTTTTGTGCCCTTTGATGATGAAAATACCATATCTTGGGTGACAATCAAAACTTTTGGTTTAAACTCCTACACATATATTATCTAATATGGGATCATCAGAAAGACCAAGACATCAAGACAAAAAGGTTTAAAAGTTTAGGAGGATTCAAACACTCCTTTAATGTCAGCTATGATGATTTGGGTGGCCACAAACAACTCTTCTGGAATTTCTTTTTGATTTCTAAAGATGCACTACATGAATTACAAGCTGGTTGACAGATTTGTTGAAATATTCTTATTGTTGAAATTCACATTCACTTTCTGTGTCACTTTCACTACTACCTTTCATTCTAACATTTCTGAATGCTTTATTCAGGTGGATCATGAAAACATAGTTTCTCTTTAAACTTTGACATTATCTTTGGCTTGACTCTCTATCTACCATGTCCAGGCATTTAAATTCTTATTTTCTCTAACTATTCTGACAAACTCATCATACAGTTCTTTCGGCATGACAGTCTCAATCAGTTTAATTTCTCCTTCATCAATGTAATTGGATAATAACTCCAATGACTAGTGGTATAATGTATTGTTTTTACTTTTGTGAACTGAATACACATTTATGTTATAACACTTTTATGATGAACTTTCTTTTTATAATTCAACATCATGGTTTTTTTTAAGTCTTAGCTCGCTAGCATCTGATGTCATAGCCTTCACTAAGTGGAATATTTTTTTTAGAATCCCAAAGATGTATATATACCCATTTCAATTGTGCACACACATGAAAACTCAATTTATGAGAAAATATATTCTTTAAAACCTTTGGAGAAAATGTTATAATATAAACGACATCTGAAAGCAATTCTGACCTAACAAAGGACTTCCCTTTCTGCAAATGATGCAAACCCCTTCCAACATGCCAGATCTAGTTTTATTCTATGTGATCTTAATGCACCAGGAAATTTGGTTAAAGCTTTTGCTTAGAACTGCTAGGTTTGACTATTGTACTTGATAACTTCTTACCACCTGCAAGCCTTCCTTGCTTTTTCCATTTTAGACACTATCTGTGAATTTTCTGTAGCAACTGCTATGATAGTATAAACTGAAATCTAACTGACTATTCTGGGTAATGACTAAAAAGGTAAACAATGCTACCTTAAACATAGGATAGAGATAAGTAGATTATAAAGCAGCATCTAATAGAGACTGACAAGGCTGATTATAGTATTATAGTATAGTATAGTATAAAACACATTTTCATTCGGTAAAATTTAGTTTTAGCATAACCATTTTTCTAGTTATATTGTTATATAATAGGACAACAGCTATATTATATTAGTAATACTGAGGATTGTTTTTCCTTTTTTTGGTTTGGTTCAATTACAATGGTTTTTGTGTGCCTAAACCCTCGTTAAGCAGTGCTACTGTTTAGGCTTTCATATTTTTCGATAGTTATATTTAAACAATATTCAAACAGCAGCCATCCTCCAGAGAGAGGAAAGATGAGAGGAGATGATAAACAACAAACCTGACGACACGCTGAACCAGTTCCTCTGGTGATGCTAACCACTGTTCGTGTGAATTTTAAAAAGTATCAAAGGTCTTCTGCAATATTTTGTTTACTGTTTCTTCATTATTGTTCCCAGGAAAATGAAGAAAGCATTCCAGCTTAAAGCTATCCCCTAACAACGTGGTGAGCAATTCAATTATTTATCATAACTAAAGTTAGTATCTTTAGTTTTTTTACCGATATTATTTTACAGACCTGAAATATAAGCACATTCTAATAGCAAGCTCCACCGAAATATAAGTCTGTAAAATATGCACTAGAACATAACACTCAGAATCGTTCACATACGAAACAAAACGATAGATCCGATAAACTGGAACTTTAGACCCAATTTAAAAACAAAGGGACAAGGTTATGAGTGGGAACGTTTTGGTTCTGTAATCAGTAATATTTAACTGGAGGGTTTCTGCATAGAAACTGTGGTCTGCAAGTTGTACAGCGGGCTTGACAAGTTTTTGTGGCACAGACGCCGGCCTATAACAAATACTTTATTTACAAATCCTTTCTTTTATCATTCTTTGTTTTTGAGGAAATAACGTCGTTTGTAGAAAAAATATGGCTATCGTTAGGGATTGTTCACAAATGACGTCAACCAAATTTTCACACTTTTTGACCCCCCCTCCCCCCTCTGTCAACCTGCGTCAACTTTGCGTTGCCCCCTCCCCCTCAGTTGACGTCATCGTTTGAGAAGAGACCCCCCTCCCCCCATCCCCCCCCCCCCTCCTAAAAAAAAAAAACAGCCTTCACCCCACTGGTCCTTTTGTATCTTAGTTTCTTACGCATTTTTAATTAGACGTAAAAATATTTATCTATAATATAAATATAAAGATAAATATTTATCTGATATTTAAAATATCAATCTCCACGTGAGCGAAAAACGGTGGAACGGAACGAAGCCAACAAAAGCAATATGGAAGGACTTTCCCACGCCACTACGGACCACATCAAAGTAAACATTCATTCACATTTTCATAAAAAACTTTTACTTAATTGGAAAAATCAAGGTTCTGAAAATTGTGAAGGTTGACGTCAACAGTAGTATCACCTCCCCCCTCCCCCCCCCCCCCCCCCCCCCCCCCCCCGTCAACTAGCGTCAACTTTGGCATAACCCCCCCTCCCCCCCTAACAGTTGACGTCATTTGTGAACAGTCCCTTACAGAACAAAATCATTAAGCATACCTCAATGGAAAAATAAAAGGATTACTCAAATAAAACTGATCCTCTCACAGCTATTTAAAATAAAACAAAACGCACTCATACAGCAAGTAATTATAGCATTGCATTGTGGTTGTTGCAGTATAGAAAGAAAACAACGGAATTATGGGAACGACTCTTTCGAACCGTTCGGTGTGCATACCAAAGTGTTGGTCTGAGCTTTTCGAAATTTTTACTCAAATATTGGAGCTTTCTTTTCAAATTTTACGACATGTTTCGGTTTTGTTAATGCTATAGTCGAACTCTTTTATTTACGCTTCTCAATTTTTCTTCAGTAATAACATTAAAGACGAACAGATGGGTTTCGGGTTTAATGTCCTTATCGATTTGGATCTCCATTTTTCTCCATTGTAGTAGTATTTTTCGTTTTCGTAGTTTTGTCTTTAATTTTGTTTTACTGTTTTGTACTTTTTTCCCTATTTTTCGTACTTTTTTATATATTGTTGCATAAACGCAATACAAATAACAATTATTTTTATAAAAAACGAAAAAAAAGAGAAGACGAATTATGAGTAATGCATTTTCTATATATACATATCCTATGTGTGTATTTATATGTATTTGTTTACATTAAACAATAAATAATAATGAAAAATATGGGAAGATCTAGATACGTGATTAACAAAGCAGGAGTTAGAAAAAAAAAGAGAATTGGAAGAGAAATTTGTATGCTTGTTGGAAGTATAAAGTGAAAGATTTTAATTTTTATTTACTTATTTTGTTGTTGTTGTTGTTGTTATTATTACTACTTTCCTTTTTCGTTCTTCTTTAATAACATAAACAAAGTTATATAAAAATGCTAAAATACAAAAAAAATCAAAACACGATATTTCGTACGGTTAGTCCATAAGAACTCTTTATCTGAACCTACCACAAAATTTTAGATCTTTTACTTTATTGTTAATAAAAAAACGTTTACAAGACTAGTGCTAGACTAGTGCTAGATTTTCCTGTGTTTTTTAACCTGGTATACAAAGACGATAAAAAGAAATGCTTAGCCGCCATCATAGATCGGTGAGTCAGCAACACGAAAAACATAATTATTCATCAGGGTTTTTTTTGAAAATTTTAACTCGACATTTACCTCAAGGATTTAAAATCTTTTCTTGTATCAAAAGAAACAACGTTACTTCGCAAGTTTGTTTTTTTGACGTGAATTTGTTGGCATTGTTTGAAAGAAGAAGAACTCCACTAAAAAAAAGTGGAAAATATACCTACAAAAAATATGTAATATATGTTGCAGTGGAAGATGATAATTGAGATATTTTGTTCACAAAGTTTTAAGAACTTTTAAAATATCTTCTTTTTATACTTGAAAATCTGGGGGCTTTTCATTGTTTCTGCATAAGTAGTCTCAAGATGGAAAATAACAGCTCTACAGAATGATCTATTTGTAAGACATTTTCTTCATGGTCTTTGACATCTTAAAAACTAGAAATTAACGTTAATATTTTATCTTGACCAGGTACAATTTTATTTGACATTAATGATTTTGAAATAATTAAATACCGCAACTTTAGCTGCCATAATGATATCAAGTATCCTTGGTGATGGAAAATCCTTGATACAACGTCACCTTTTTGTTTTTTGGTGCAAATACTGTTTCATTAGTCCAAAGTTACAATGGATTTGATGAAGAATTCTACTTTTAACTTTAAATTTGGTTGTCTAACCTCTCTTTGGTTGTGTAATGAATTTTTATTTTTTACAACTGTTTTTATTTTTTATTATTTCTTTTCTCGGTATATTGATCATAATGTTTTATCGAAAACCAGTGCTGTACTGTTTACAGAATGATTCTTCAATGTTTTTTGTTCAGGATTTTTGACAATCTATCTAAAGCTAGACATAAAATAAAGTCGTTTTCGTGTGTGTGTGAGTGTGTGAAATCAAAAAGCAGGTCATGTCTATTTGGGAAGGAATATATTTCTTGTAAATTCACCAACCTCCCGAATGAAAATCAAGAATTCTATTTTACATATCATGTCATATTTGTTATTGATTTGCATAAGTCAAGGCTTTTTCAAGAGTGTTTGTTAAAAAATATTACATCATTACCCATGTTATTTTTACCTAGTTTTCCCTTATGTTTTTGATCTGATAAAATTTCACTTCTGCCTTACTTATCGTCTTTGCAAATGAAGATTAAGTCTACTTTGTTTCGTTTTTTTCACTTAAACTTTGCAATGAGACACAGTCAGTTGTATTGTATGTTATTATTACAGCAAACTTCTTTAAGTCTCAGCATTAATTATTCATTAACCAATCACATTCCAATAATCAATCGTTTTTTATCCGTCTCCGTAAATATTGAGTGAAAAATAGAAAATAAGATCGAAATGTAATAAGCATTGGGGGCGTTTCATTCCTTTTGTTCGTTTTTTATCGTAAAGAAGGATTTGAAAAATGTGATTTCTTGTTACTATCAATTCGTTTATATGCAGTCTTTCAATGTAGATGGTGTTATGAACTTTATTGTTACGATTAAGTTGAGGTGCCATACTGATTAATACGAATCGAAATAGGAAAGACTAAATCAAGAACAAGGTATTTCTAAAGAAAGTTTGTAGTGTACTATGAAATAAAAAATAAAGACGATGATCTCTTATGCAAAGGACTATTCCTACTGCGCATGTGTAAAACTACCTTTTGTTGTTTTGTTTTTAACTACACAAGAATAGAAACCTAGTCGATGAAACTGTAACACAGTAAATGATGTATCCTCGGTACGGGAAGTTATGGACAAACATTTGTTAGGTTAAACTACTTTTCTTTATCTCGTGTTTTTCTTGCACGAAGCTTAATTTACTATATATTTGTAGGGATTTTTTTACAACTTGGGCAGACCTGTTGATGAAAAAATCCGTATAAAGTTAGTGATAAATTTCATATCAGCAATTGATTCACTCAAAATAGGCAAACCGCGTAATGATTCTGTTTTTTATGCAAGTTCTCTAAGGTAAAAGATTGTTCGTGTAACTGTCTCACCAATTCTACGAAAAGTTCTAATTATTAAGAAATATGAATGGTGTTGTTAGATTTAAATGAGATTCCTAATTCACCTGGAAGCGGTTAGTTAAGTACAAATTTTAACAAGATGTACCTGTTTTCAAATAGAATAAAAACAATAAGAAGTCAATCCGTTGGAATAGGGAACGCTACGTAATTTGTTGGAATATTATACCCGGTCTTGAATATCCCTTTAAAATACTGAATCTTCTTTCCTTTTAGAGAGATAACTATTAAGAAAAACTGTACAAATGAAGATTTGATTATCAGCAAAATGGTTTAATTCATTCATCCATCGTTCTTCGTTCTCTTAACATGGGTGCTAAACTAGAGAAAGAAGATGACTGCCAAGTAGAAAGACCGAATAAACCAATCAGACGATTGAGTAGGAGACTCAGTAGTATTCGAAGGTATTTTTGCGTTTTTTATATCAATTTATATCAATTTATATCAATTTCTGTTATGTCTATCGTCTATCTATGTATTCATAATAATTCCAGAACAAAACTAAACAGATATAGCTAGTTTCATGTTGTATAAACAATCACCAGTCTACAATACTAACATGTTAAATCATTTCAAGATTCCAGATTACATCTAGAGATGACAACTTTTTAGGGATTATATTCTACTTAAACGATGGAAGCAGTTAGTAGGTAGAGGTTGGAGTTTCAACATTCGTTTTTCTCACGATTTCGTTAGATTAATAACTATTAATATAATATACTATTAATATACTATTATATTGCCTTAGACAGAAACGCGAGAGTGGATTATTGTTTTGATTCAGTTGATTCAGTTCTCAAGTCAACAGTCACTACCTATAACATTTCTTTCCTTCTTCATTCGACAACCGGTAGTTAATTGATATGGCAAATATTATAATAAATATTTATATTATTGATTTTGGCAATTTCTGACAAAAATCATCCAATGGCTAATGACATCCACTAAGCCACGAAAGTACAAGGGGTGAATAAATGGTTGAAATATTCTCTGATGTACAGTTTATTGTCGGCTAGTATCCTGACCTTAACGTTAGCAAAATATTATCAAGAAACATATGACCTTTCTCCCTTACCATAATAATGTTTGAGTTCTTTCCAAACGTGAAGATACCTGATTGGTTGGTGGATGGTTACTGGACCGTAAAATCTTGTGACGCGAAAAGTGGAAACACTACTGATCTGGCGACATTTTTGACAAGTTAATCAGGTTTTTCCCCAAGTAGATGTCCGGCGAGTACATTGTGAAGGAGACGATTTCTTCACTGAATAAAGAAAATATTCTATTTAGTTCTAGGTAGGATTATACATGAAGTAACAACTTATTTATTGATGCAGGTGTTTCAAGAATTAATGTTTCCAATGTATTGAATAAGCACGTTAACATATTTTCTTATGTCAAAGTTTAAAGATGAATATAGTGAATGAATATAGTCGACATCATAGGTATCTATGCTGAGTCTTTCGTATTGTTTCAGCTTGAAGAAGGTGTGCATAGCCGCAGTATAATATAGAAAAAAAATCTTTTTTTAACAAAGTCGGTTGCTCTTGCAGTGCAGGCAGCCTCGCACCAATGTCACCTTGCATCAATGTCACCTTGCATCATTGTCACTGGTGTTCATACATGCAACCATTTTTACAGTCATAATAATATACATCACTTGTTCATCACGGCATTCTGTTTCGGAGTTTGAACCAATATCAGTTATCACCACAGCATTGTAAGCATAACAACCTAACAAGTGAGCCTACAAACTCTACAATTTATGAGGGCTTCAACGCAAATGTCACTTTATACTGCACAGTTTGTCATGTTTATCCAACTAGTCGGTAGGTAAGGCTAAAATACCCCGCCATAGGCTTCATCCTGTCTACAAAAAATCATAATTTTCATGGATTATGGATTAGGTAATAGAGTTTGCGTACACTCAACTGAATTTTCTCCGTATCAAAATTTATATGTTTATTAAAATTATTTTTGAATGAAGATCTGTAAAGGCGCTTTGTCCAATCACGGTAGTGTAACATATTCCCAAATTTTCATCAATTATAAATCACAATCGAAATACTAAACATTTCACCTTTTCAGACTATTCTTCTTTTGTTCGAGTTTTCCCAAAGTCTTTCCTGCTATCTAGCCAATGCATCCATGCCTAATGATACTCGACGGGGAATACTTATTTCCTGTGAGAGTACTTTTTTCCTACTAGCAAGTAAGTACTGAGGACTACTTAATTGCTATTTATAATATTGATGTAAGCAATTGCCTGACAAAAATCATCCAATGGCTTATAACATCCACTAAATCACGAAAGTACAAGGGGCGAATAAATGGTTGAAATATTCTCTGATGTACAGTTTAATAACGCGATACCTGCATATTAACGGCTGCACTCTTGACCTTAACGTTCCTTTTCTTCGAGTTATACTTGATTGTTTGTTAGAATTCTGGAAGATCTTTATATAATGAGAAATGTACCTCACGTGTTAGTAGCTATGTTCATGTTCAGTAGTGCGGAGCACACACATCTCCGTCAAGTAACGGACTCGCGAATAGTGTCATTCGAAATAAACAGATCATGAAATTTTAATAGCCCTTGATATGAAAGACCGACCAATTTTGAACAACGCGTCATCATCTGAAACAAACAAACTTTTAAAAGGACTTCATTTGATAAGAAACAAAACGAAACTAAGTCCGAATAGATTCATTGTGATGAAAAATCTTGGATTAGATTCAAACAAACACAACAAGAAATTTTATAAAACTAATATTTCGATTTACAACGAAATCATCATCAGAGTGTTGTTACAGAAAGCTATCAAACGAATTTAAAATAAGCACAATTCCCTAGAGGCCATGAGTCCGGAGTTTAAAGTTGGACGAGTCTGTTTAATGTATAAAGCTTCTTTTATCAGTAATATGCTCCAATTATCACTTTTATCAATGACACGTATGTTCTGCTTTACTAGGTTGATATGTGACGAGCGGATATCATTCGCTTCATTAGATGATTTCACGTTATGGAATAACTCATCATGGAAGTTCAAAATTCCATTGATATGATTTACACCTACGCAATTATCAATATGTTTGCGGACAGCACTATTTCCATCAAACCAAGCATGTTCTAAAATGCGTTCATTCAGGGTTCTTTCAGTTTTACCGATATACTTTTGTTGGCAACCAGGGCAAGAGAATTCATACACGACTGAAGACTGGCACAGCAACGGAATACGGTCTTTTGTATTCGTGAAAAAATCAACTTTCGTTGTGTCATTCAGCAATTTAAAACTGATAGAGACATCCTTTTTGCAATTGCGTCTGATCTTTGCTATGCACGATTTGGCCAATGCTATACTTTTGTCACCAAGGTAAGGAAACCTGAACCAAATAACGATAGATGAATTGTTATTTTCCAAAGACTCAGTTGTCGAAGGCTGTTTGTTCAATAAACGGTGTATTATTGAATTGCTGATACGTTTAGGAAATCCATTCCATGATGCAAAACGTTTTATTGATGTGATTTCCGTTGGAAGTTTATCAGGTGAACAAATACGTAACGCCCGATTGACTAAACTACGTATCCAGGCTGTTCGAAAATGCCAAGGTACGAAGCTATTGAAGTTCGTATATAAACCAGTGTTTGTATCTTTCCTAAAAATGGTGATACCATCCGGGCATAATTCTAAATCAAGGAAATGCGGAACAACATCTTGAAAATAGTCAACAGTGAAGCGTAAACTTGGATCGAATTTATTAAGCAGTTCATGAATACGTGGAACGTCTGCAGGTTTTACAACAAGTAGAGTGTCGTCAACATATCGACCATAGAATTTAATGACACCATCATTAACTAAATCATTTATAACATCCTTCTCTAACTCCGTCATTATGATATTAGCCAGGACTGGACCTAATGACCTAATGATATACCTAATGATATACCTAATGATATACCTAAATTTAGACCTATTATCGATACAACTGGTTCTGCGTATTACTCAGTTGGAAAATACTTAACGAACTTATTGAACCCATTAACTGCCAATCAATACACCATAAAAGATTCTTTCGATGCTATTGATAGGATACGGTCTATCCCGGACAATCTTTTCACAAATGGTTACGTTTATATTTCGTCTGATGTGGAGTCACTGTTCACCAATGTACCACTAAAAAGAACTATAGATATCATTTGCAAACGTATCTACCATGACAAGTTATTGAATACTACTTTGAAAGAAAAGTCATTAAGGAAGCTGATATTTGACACTTGTACCAAAACTGCTTTTCTGTTTGATGATATTGTGTATGAACAAAAGGATGGTGTTAGTATGGGCTCCTCATTAGGTCCAGTCCTGGCTAATATCATAATGACGGAGTTAGAGAAGGATGTTATAAATGATTTAGTTAATGATGGTGTCATTAAATTCTATGGTCGATATGTTGACGACACTCTACTTGTTGTAAAACCTGCAGACGTTCCACGTATTCATGAACTGCTTAATAAATTCGATCCAAGTTTACGCTTCACTGTTGACTATTTTCAAGATGTTGTTCCGCATTTCCTTGATTTAGAATTATGCCCGGATGGTATCACCATTTTTAGGAAAGATACAAACACTGGTTTATATACGAACTTCAATAGCTTCGTACCTTGGCATTTTCGAACAGCCTGGATACGTAGTTTAGTCAATCGGGCGTTACGTATTTGTTCACCTGATAAACTTCCAACGGAAATCACATCAATAAAACGTTTTGCATCATGGAATGGATTTCCTAAACGTATCAGCAATTCAATAATACACCGTTTATTGAACAAACAGCCTTCGACAACTGAGTCTTTGGAAAATAACAATTCATCTATCGTTATTTGGTTCAGGTTTCCTTACCTTGGTGACAAAAGTATAGCATTGGCCAAATCGTGCATAGCAAAGATCAGACGCAATTGCAAAAAGGATGTCTCTATCAGTTTTAAATTGCTGAATGACACAACGAAAGTTGATTTTTTCACGAATACAAAAGACCGTATTCCGTTGCTGTGCCAGTCTTCAGTCGTGTATGAATTCTCTTGCCCTGGTTGCCAACAAAAGTATATCGGTAAAACTGAAAGAACCCTGAATGAACGCATTTTAGAACATGCTTGGTTTGATGGAAATAGTGCTGTCCGCAAACATATTGATAATTGCGTAGGTGTAAATCATATCAATGGAATTTTGAACTTCCATGATGAGTTATTCCATAACGTGAAATCATCTAATGAAGCGAATGATATCCGCTCGTCACATATCAACCTAGTAAAGCAGAACATACGTGTCATTGATAAAAGTGATAATTGGAGCATATTACTGATAAAAGAAGCTTTATACATTAAACAGACTCGTCCAACTTTAAACTCCGGACTCATGGCCTCTAGGGAATTGTGCTTATTTTAAATTCGTTTGATAGCTTTCTGTAACAACACTCTGATGATGATTTCGTTGTAAATCGAAATATTAGTTTTATAAAATTTCTTGTTGTGTTTGTTTGAATCTAATCCAAGATTTTTCATCACAATGAATCTATTCGGACTTAGTTTCGTTTTGTTTCTTCTTAAATTGTCATACGGACCCAGTTTCATTTGATAAACGAGTGTTCATCTAATGCGACTCGACGACTTGAATATCGACTTATTGTGAACCGCGTTATCATCTAATAGACGAGTTTCCAATGTTAATTACACTTTTATACCTTGTACATACTAAAAATCAAATACAATGTATGAAAATAGATAGGAAGTGCTAATGTGTATTGAAACTTTCTAATGTCGATTGTCTTTAAGGGGACTCCAGAGAACCAAATAAAGTGACAACATTTTGAAGTGTATAAAGAGACTTTTATTTCCTGCGAGGCTGCGTGCGCATACTCACAGGAAAATGACTTGATTAATGATATTCTATGTTGCAATATACCGTAATTATCGAGCAAAGAACACTGGTGTTTATAAACATTACGTCACTAAGAAACTCATCTATACGACTCGACGACAAACGAGATTTTGGCGCCGAATTAACTTCATGTGCTTTGTAAAATCATAGACCTATTAAAGAGCAGGGCGTGCAACTCTATTGTTTTGTGTTTGAACTATGCTCGTTGTTCAATATTTTAACTTGAATAAAAAATTCATGATTTGTGAGTTTCATAACTGTAGGATATCGTTTCGGGGGATGCTCTCACGTTCTTTGTAATTTATAATAGCAATAATAAGTACGTCGTGACGACCGTCATGTCAGAAATATTCAGAGATTTCATCAAGAATACAAGCTCGTGAATGTAGTAAATACAGTGTGAATGCAATGGACAAAAGCAAAGTACCCAAGATTCAAACTTCATAAACACACACTTAATTTATGAAAATGACAAAATTGATTAAAGCTTGGAATACGTTATCCATTTGAATACATCAATTTAAATGGATCAGTTAAAATAGATAGAAAAAAAATAATGAAAAAAACTGATTCAACACAGGTATACTTATCCAACAAACGTAACCAACTACACGTTTTTTATGACGACTTTGCCCACTGGGACTATATTTCTACTTAATTCACTATGTATCTCGCGTGACCCCGTTTCCTCACCTTTTTTTTATTTAAAACAATAGGAATTAAGAAAACAATAGAGAAAAAGACGGATGAAAGTTGAACACATCCAACTTTTTCAAACGCTTTCCATTTAAACTGAAACAGGTGAAAATCTAACCGTTCCGTTTAAACCGATCCATTTAAATGGATAACGTATTCCGAGCTTAACGCAAACTTTAATCCTGGTGTCGGGAGCTTGGTGACAGCAAAATAAATTGGAAACTACACTGAATATTCAGTAGTTTGCTTGCTTTTCCCTCTAGAGTTTCAAAAAATAAGTTACGTAAGGGTTTCACGGAAAGTTTTCTGGGATTTATTTTCGTTGCAATTATATAAAAATTTGATAATTTCAAACTTTTATGTTATCAAGTCATAATCTTCGTTCCAACGGATCTCTTAATGTGTAGCGCAAAAATTCAAATTTTCATAAAGTGTCAGACAACGAGCATAGCTCGTCAAAGAAGGCGGCGTCTTTGACCTTAAACAATAGGTTGCACTTCCTGCTTTTTATAGGTCTATGATAAAATCAATCACTCTGTAAGATCGTATTAATAAAAAAAAGAGAGAATTTGCCGACACGTTCGCCTATCGTGAAGCAACAGAGCCCCTGCGGGATAATAAAAAAGATTGTCAAATGCTACAAAAAACAAATCTTATAACACAGTGTGTTTCATAATGTTGGAAATGGAAATTTTTAAGCTGCTTTTCTAAATGAATATACCGAATTTCAAAATAATTCTTACATCGATCGAAAGCCATTTTCAAGTTCTTTCGGCTAGTATGTTTTTGTGAAAAATGAAGAAGTGGTTTTTATAAAAACAAGGAACATGTCTTGGAAAAATGTAATTAAATTTTTAATGATCGATGTGAATGAAAAGAAAAGATTTTTTGAAACAATAACAGCAATTTTGAAAAAAATAAACAAATTTAAGCTGTGTGTTCACAAAAAAACGTTTAACTTTTATGTTTTAAAATATCAATTTGGGGGTCTCAGCGCAAAGATAAAATTAATAAAAAATTTGAATGGATTCAGTGCTTTGAAACAATAAGCACGATGTAATTAAACTACGTGTTAATCGACCATTAAAAATTTAATTACATTTTTCCAAGACATTTTCCTTATTTTTTCAAAAACCACTTTTTCATTTTTCACAAAAATATACTGGCTGAAAGAACTTGGAAATGGCTTTCCAACGGTGTAAAAATTATTTTGAAATTCGGTATATTCATTTAAAAAAGCAGCTTTAAAATTTCCATTTCCAACATTAAGAAACACACTGTATATCCGATAAGAGTTTCATAAACGAAACTGATACAGTGTGTCTCAAAATGTCTTATCCACCAACTTCCAAGGCGTATATCTCATTACATGTTTTATAAAATATTGTGAATTTTATATCACAAGAATGAGCTTTTCATGCTGTATCCATTGTTTGCCAAAATATTTGTTCTTCGATAAGATATTGAAGAAAAACTCAACGATTTGGCTCATTAAATTCTTAAAAGTCAATTAACTCATTTTACAATGAAGGCCATTTGTAAACACAATAAAAAAATTAAAAATCATCACACGGTAAAAAAATTTTATTTGAATTTTTTATGATTAGTTGTTATGGGAAATTGATACGCAAAGCTATACTTAAAGTTTTCTAAAGGCTTCATCAGCAAAACAAAAGAAAATTACACCATTAAAAATTCATTAGCATGTAAGTTAATTGAATTCAATGAACCAAATCGTTGAGTTTTTCTTCAATATCTTTTCGAAGAACAAATATTTTGGCAAACATTTTATATTAATGGATACAGCATGAAAATTCTTTCATGTGATATAAAATTCACAATATTGCATAAAACATGTAATGAGATATACGCCTTGAAAGTTGGTGGATAAGACATTTTGAGACACACTGTAGATGAGTTATTTAGAATAGTGGTTCAAGTAATCCCAATGCACACGTAATTGTAACGTCGCATTATACAGTGTGTATCAAAAAGACTTATCCAAGAACTTTCAAAGCTTATTTTTCAGCGAATAGTTGTGATATGATTTAACTTTTTATATGAAACGAAAGCGCTGGTTGAGATGTATCCGAAAATATAATTTTTTTCCTAAATAAATTTTTAAATCGGGAGTTATTGAAGAAACAAACTTTATTTCTTCTCATTATTTTGTTAAAGATTAATAGACCTTTCCCGAATTTCTGTTTAAACACCGTGTTATAGCCTAGCTTCTAAGTTTCGCCTCTTTTTCAAACTCTTTATTACTTCTAATTATTCCACTGGGGAACTGAAAGAACGAGTAACTATTACTTACTGAAAACATTATGACATTAGAAAAACAATGAAAAACATAGAAACGAGGCTAAACTTGATAACTGAGCATTAATTCGACATTTAAACAGAAATTCGGGAAAGGTGTATTAAGTCACTACATAATAGAAAGTGTTTTTGAAAACAATGACAATGTTACAACGTTTTTATGGACAAATTAACAAAATAAAGTTAGATCTACACTTAAAGATTGAAATCTCGCTCTAACCATTGCGTAGTGTCAAAAACAAACTTGTTCTTAAGGCAAATGCAGTCTTTTTTATAAGAACAATTTTATAAGAACAACGAGGCTTTAACTGTCCAAAAAAAGTAATAAACACAATGTGAAAAAATAAAAGTAAGTTCCAATGGCCTTCAACATGCTGTCCTCCTAACTGGATACATTTTGCAGCCCTTGTGTCCATTTCTCGAATTGCATTTCTTGTGATTTCTGGATGCTGCCGCAACCAGTTGAAAGCGTTAAGAATGCGCCTTCTCAAATCATCAATACTGGCTGGAGGAGTCACAAAAACTTTTTGCTTAATACAGCCCCAGAGAAAGAAGTCGCACGGTGTTAAATCCGGAGACCGTGCAGACCATTCAATGTTATGGCCTAGTGCAGCAACACGGGCTCCAAAAACTTCATTGATCCGTCGCCTAACATTCCTGGTTCTGTGGGGTGTTGCGCCGTCCTGAAACCACCACAGACCATGATGATTGGCATTCTGTATTTGTAAGAGATTGTAGTTTTGTGCTAGATTTGGAAGCACAAAGTTATTTATCATGTCTAGATAAGTTCGACCATTTACGTTTCCTTGAAAGAAATAAGGCCCGATTACTGTATTGTTTCCACAAAGCCCTGCCCATACGTTCAACTTTTGACGATTGCTGTTTTTTTCGAAATAAAAATCCGGAGGTTGCCCTTTTGGTGCATACATCCGGACGTTTTGGGTGGAAACTGACCCATTCATGCCAAATGAGCACTCGTCGCCTATCACGATATTATGAACAAACCGTGGATTGTGGAAGGAATTACAAAACCAGCGACAGAAGTGTAAGCGACGAGCAAGGTCCCCTGGTTTCATCTCATGTCGGATAAAAATTCTGTATGGGTGGCGGCTCAAACTAACCGCACTATCCGGTTGAATGTGGCACTGGGCAGACCAAGAGTATTATTACGGCAAGAAACTCTTCCGTTATTCGCAATGAGGCAGATAAATGTTTTCTTCTTCAATAACTCTTGATTTGAAGATTTATTTGCAAAAAAAGTTATATTTTCGGATAGATCTCAACCAGCGCTTTCGTTTCATATAAAAAGTTAAATCATATCACAACTATTCGCTGAAAAATAAGCTTTGAAAGTTCTTGGATAAGTCTTTTTGATACACACCGTAGTAGTTTTATGGTGAATTAGGGAGATAAATCATGGGTTCTATCAATTACTGTGAATCTTAGAAGGAATAACAGTCATTCTTTAATCCCTGAAATAATGCAGTCTTTAAGAATTCTCCCACCACCGAGAGAAAGTGTGGATATTTGATTCAAAAATAAGTTTCAGAATTCATAAATTTATATGTGTTAAAAAGACCAGTTATTGAGAGTTAAGAGTTAAGAGTTATTGAGAACAGTAGTTCAAGTAATCCAAAATCACAATTCATATAGATGACATATAGCATTACACTATCGTATTTGTGTGATCTATTAAGCAGATGCCTGAATCATGGGTTCTGACGATTATAATGTGAAAAAGATTCATTCCTTAATTATTCATACGAAATCTTCTCAACGCATAGAGAAAGTATGGATGTTTGATTCAAAAATAACTTTAACAATTTGAGACTTCATATCTGTTTCTATCCATCTGCACTAGTTGCTCTTTTGCGCGTCATCCTGCAACTATATAACAGACTTACCAGGGACAGTAAAGATGTGTACTTTACTTTACTTTTACAATAACCTACTTTCGTTGAAAGTTTTGTAGGAGGAGTATTCGCTTACTGGTTGTTAGTAGCTATTACTGATGGCTAAAAACTGATAAGCGAGTGCTTCACAACAAAACAAACAGAAAATTATAGTAGAAAGAGCAAAAAACAACTGTTCAAAATAATAGAATTATGAATGTTGTGTTGGTAAGGACGACATGCATAGTTGAAAGCCAATACATAAAATGTCTGATGAAGTCAAGTCAGACCCCTAAACTGTACACATGAAAATTCAAATCACAGATGAATGAAATTGGTTGTATCAAAGATTATGAAAAGGTGATTGACGTTTCTGAGTTGAAACGTGTTTTTTTCAAGCCCTCCTGTGCTGTCCATTAGATTTGCATAAGTTGTCATATTAGTTTACATAATTCAATCTGTTATGCGTAAAATGATTACCCATGATGCAGTGGAATAAAATTGTGTTGCAATGCAGTCTTCTTTTTCGCCGGAGACTCATTGAAGGCTGCCTCATCAAAACTGAACAGGTCATCTTGGATAAACATATATAAATAGAAAACAAATTAAACAGCGTCCCATGAAGCAAATCTTGCGTTTTAAGCCCCCAATTGTATTTTACATTCATTTGCGTTTCACCAGTCTAAGAGCCTTTTTGTTGTTTTTTTTTGTTTTGTTTTTTTTGCTTGTGTTATTTTATTTATTAAGGATATTTCATTCTTTGCTTATTTTTTAAGAAAGATTTTCAATGTTGAAGAAGTAAATACGACATCATTGACGTACTTTTTTGTTTGTCACGGTTTTCTGTAATAACAGTACCTTAAACCCTTAATTTGGGTAACAGGACCTTTTCAACGAACTCAAGTAGATAACCCCTTTCACCTCAGCCTTGCTTCCAAGACTGAGCGCACCATTCACACTGTTGAAGTTTTCACTTACAACTAGGATTCTACCACTATACACAACAAAATAGTGGAGATAAGAGAGCATTCATGATCTCCTTAATGACGTTACCGTATGGCTTCTATGAAATTTCTAGATTAATCGAAAAACAAAGTAAATATTTGAATTTCACTTTAGATGAAGTGTGCTTGAAAATTAGTTAGTTATACCTCCAAACCGCACTTGAAAGAAAAGAACTAATTCTTCTCCATTTTAAGACCCAAAATTTACATTTGTTTTAATATTTCTTTTTTTCTTATTCTATACAATCCTTTCTTTCTGTTTTTTTATAAAACACACGAAAGGTAATGATTACTTTACAGAGAGAAGAGTAAAGTTATAATGAATATTATACTAATAACAAAGGATGATGAATGGGAGAGAAATTTGAGAACAAAGGATTCATTGAAATAACTCATGTATTATTCAAAAGGTAATTGAAAAGACAAAAATCGACGAGATTTTATCTTTTTTTTTTTTTTCTTCTTCCTCGAGACCTGGAAAATTATAATTACAAAGTTGGAAGTGAAAATACAAGAATAATAAAAATGATATCTTGCAGTTGAAAGCCACGAAATACCAAAAGCAGGTATGTGATAGAAAAACAGAAACAAATCATTTAATTTGTTGTTACATGGCTGAACCTATTTTATAATGTGAAGCTGGAATATAACGTTTCTTTAAAGGATTTACGTGTTGCAGTTTCACAAAGGTATCTATTGCAGGAATTAATCACTGATCTCCTGGAAAGCCACAAAAGTGATAATTATTGAAAATTTCTCCTGCTTTAGGCAGTAGAGGATCTATTACATTGCCAAGAAATGGGAGAACTTTCTGGACTTCTGTAATAAAACTTGCGCAACGAAATTTAAAGTATCATTTTTGATCGTTTTTATCAGTTTTTATCTGCTCCTCATTTTGATGTACTTAATAAATTTTGCTATTGTTAATAAAAAAGTAACTCAAAACTGATGACTCTGTGAAGCAACAAGCTTCCAGGCCTAACTTAAAAGACGGAAGAAGGAGAGACAAAAGACAGAGTATAGACTGAGCGTTGTATTAGTTACCAATCCTCTTTGTTTGTATACGTGCAGTCACGTGTTACTATATTGCGTGATCGTAAGTCTTTCGTTTATACCAGCATTCTTCACTTGGAAAGATCGGATTTTAAGTGAATATTAAGCAGTATGAAAAGGCTGTTAATATTGAGAAATCATAAAATATACATAAAAAAGATTTAATACAACATCGTTCACCATTATGCTACTCAGAAGTTTCAGAAGTTGTAATACTAATAGTAATATCAGAAGTAGCTCAGATTCTTTTTTAGATTTGAATAACTATCGAGACCCTCTTCATCATGAAGTTTTATTAAACGTTTAGACGAAATCAAATGGGAAAAGGTACAAGTAAATTGCCCCCGGCAGAATTACGCGATCTTCTACTGAGGACACATTTTACCGAACAAGAATTAAAGGAATGGTATACAGGATTTAAACGCGACTGTCCTGATGGGCGTTTGACTTTGGAGCAATTTACAAACATCTACAGTGACTTCTACGGAACAAGCGAAGCCAAAAGATTTGCAGAGCACTTGTTTCGAACATTTGATGTCAATCATGATGGTAGAATAGGTGCGTACGCATTTGTTTTGTAAAGGGTAATAAGAAACAAAAGATAAAAACAAACAAACACCAGTATTTCGGTCCACATTTTCCAGGAACGCTTTTGTTAATTTCTAGACTGTTTCACACAGGTGCAGGAATGTAACTGAACAACACGCCCGCTGAGAGTTGTGGGTATATATTATCAAAAATGGCCACCACATGATCATTTTTATGTCGGAAACTAGAAATAGGAAATCTTTGTACTCTTGAATAATTTCAACCACAGCAAAGAATTCAAAAGGAAAGAAAACATACGGCGGTTCGCTTTTCCATTTCAGTCTTCATTTATC